>JAWWMO010000096.1:45864245-45884279 GCA_035047845.1 Dendrocincla fuliginosa | reverse complement strand
CTGTAGAGAGATATATATATATATATATATATATATATATATATATATATATGCGTATATATATATATATGTATGTGCCTCTTATATATACAGAGGCACATCATTTCCTCCAAGACTATTTTTAAATGTCCAGGCTTTATTTTCTTTCAGTGCCTTATACAGCCCAAAAAAAATGGCAAATGGAGTAGCAGAGTAATTTTGGCAAATGCTTCTCTGCTTCACTCAGAAGAGATTTTAAGACTCAGCTGCAACTTTGGCAACTTAAACGTTTTTATATGCTATAGTTATACTGTCAACTCCTCTGTCCCATAAGTAAATACATAGCTCATGGACATAAAGCAGTTCTTAACCACTTAAAACAATCCCCTTAGCAAAATAAGCTAGGCCAACAAAGAAAGACTTTGCAACCATAATACTACATTAGACTTGGTATAACTAACATGGTAACAATGAGAAGAGCCTGGGCCATGTTTTGACACCTGTAAATTAAGTTACAACACAGTCATAAGTGAATTAAATCCAAGCCCCGGCAGAGACAGGGTCTTACCCAAAGTACACTTGTGAAAAACACTCAAATTATCTGACCTTTTTGCATTAGTCTTATAAAGGTTTGTTTCTCAAGACGAAAACTGCTTTTCAGCCTATTGGAGCACTTCAAAATTATACAGATTCTCACACTGAGTACCCTTTGCTTCACAGCATTCTTACGTAAATAACTATGCTATGGCAACTCACCTTCAACTACACTGGAGGTGTTACATTCTTCGAATTCAATAGGGCCTTAAAGAAATTACAATAAACATTAGGTCAATTTTAATTTCTTTTAATGACTACTAATATTTCCTGAAAATACTGAGATAATATAATTACACATTTAGGTGATAACTGAAAAGCACAAATACTATGCCAGTGGCTAAAGACTGCAAAATCATCCATATAAAGACGTATTTTCACTCCTTCCTACTGAAAAATTAAAATACTAGTACCAATCATTTAACTACAATTCAACTACCTATGCTTTTAGAATCACATGAAACATCTAACTGGTGTCCTTGTCTCATTCAAAATTGCACCTATAATACAGTATCAGTGTAAGGTTTTCAATTTATCTTCTTTTAATGAACAAGAGTTGTATAAAGAAAAATAAAAAAGGAAAAAAGCACTGCTATAGCCCTAATTTTGAGACTCAGACTTTTGTTAACTCTGTATTGCTAGTTCTATAGTTTCCTTTCCGTAGCCAATTGCCTACACAGTTAAAAGTGGCATGTAGAAATTCAAACACAGCAAAAAAGAATCTAAACAAAAAAACCAATTCATTAAGACCCAACAGAACAAAAAAGAGCAACGAACACTAATTAGTTTCTCCATCTAAATAAATTCACTACATTACAGTTGACACAATGTAAGAGTAAACTGTCATTGCAAAGTGATGTCCTGACCCTCATTCATTCAGTCTGGTCAGGTCTGAAATTTATCTAACCCAGTTATGAATGATTTTAAGGAGTAAATGTGCACAAAAAAGTGCCTAAATTTCCAAAGGACCTTGTTCAGGGAATGGCAGAATCATATCAGCACTCATGAAAGTATAAAGAAAACATAAAGCTCACGCAGGCAGGCAGGTTTTCTTCCAGCCCATGCTGGAGTAGTTTGCAGCTGTACCCACAGAAAAAAAAGTTTAGTATGCCAATACTGTGCTACAGGGGTTATTACTCACCTTTCTATAATCACTTTGAGGGCATGCACGCAAGTCTATATAGGGACACTTTACAGGTAAGACAGAGGGGAAAACCCACTTTTAATGACTTATTTTTTTTAATTGACTTGTATTTCTCATAATTAATACTGAGTCTGCAAAATTTTCCCGGTCAGTAAAAAGAGACCTGTAAAAAGAGTGCTTCTAAAGCTAGTAGCAGGATAAGAATCTGGGACTAGAATCCATCAACAGCCTATTTATCATAATATAATTGTTTGGCCTCCAAATGATGCTCTTGAAAGAAGAACATGAAAAGACAAATCTCAAGTGGCAGTCTCAACAGCCCTTTAAATTTCAATTATTAAATAATTTCAAATGTAAGACATTATTCAATATAAAAAGACAAGATGCACATTCCTAATGGCTGTCTCAATCTCCTACATATATATGGGCATTTTAAGCTGGTCTTCCACTCCCTTCTCCTTTGTTCTCCACTAAATTCACACTAAACAAAACAGCAAACATACACATCTTGCAAAATAAAAAATAGAAAAAAAAATCCAGAAAAACAGTGAACATGTCTACATCTCTACACTGACTTAATAAAAATTTTATAAAACATAGAAGATGAAGAACAAATCCATTACTTCTTCAGCACTGCCTTTCAGCAAGCACAGTTTGCATCACTGCAAATAATTCAGCTACTTCTGTTTCTTCCTTCTATAAATATTCCCATTTGGCTAGGAAAAGGGAAAACAAAAAAGCCAAACCAACCACGTATACTGATCCCCCCCCAAAAACCCCTGTAAACAACTGAGACTTAAACATATTTTTAGAGGAATAAAATACTCAAGCTTTTTCAGAATTCCATCTGAATTCCACCTTTACCCTTTCTGAATGCCAGACTGAATGCTAGACTATTATAAGACTTTCACATTAATGATTAAAATAACTATACAAGGCTCAAATATAGCTCATCCTTATTTCAGATCAGTATCTTTAACTTGCACTTCTAAAATAAGCAGAAAGGAAAAAGATTTTCCTTAACAACACATCCAAGTTCTTCTGTATAGTCCACTACACTTGCATAAAACACTTGCTTTTGAAGGTGGGGTTTTTACAGATTGATAAACTTTTTATTTGAATACATACTCATCCTTAGTAGTGAAATGCACAGATATCATGTGAATCAGTTACAATTCAAAAATATCTTTTGATCCCAGCTTACTTTTCCTACTTAACTCAAATTTACATAGGGCCCTTCAGAAGTTCATGCCAGTGGCTGTCCCTAATTAAGCCACAAAAAAATCCACAAAAAATTAAGTTCCCCCAATGCCCAAAGATATTTGGTGGTTTTGTAAAGTTTCTATTTAACCAGCCCCCACCAATATAATACACGTTGCATTATTTGTTTATAGCAAGGGCAAATTCGTACATTTTCTCATGTGAGTGGAACAGAACAGACTGAAATTTGTAGCAGCTTTTAATTTTCTTTATAGAGTTTTTGTTCTGTAACTTCAGACCTCCCAACAGTTCTGCTTCCTATATGCCTGCCATAAAGAGTACCACGTTTTGCCTTGGGCTCAGTATTTTAAAATCAAAATAACTTTACAGAAATAGACATTTTCTGTGGCATTCTATAGTGAACCATTATAAAAAACAGGACAGCTGTGAGGAGCTTTCAGTAGCCTTTATAACAGCTGGACTGTTCTGAAGACAGATGTCTTTGTGTCCAGGGAGGTAATAATATGTAGCCCAGACAAAATTGTGTGTTGTGATCACATCGTCCTCTGCTAGAACCAGTTGCAGTCTCCTAGACAGCAAGAAGGCCTTAGGCACACATATTACTATGGGAGCATTGCATCAATAAAAAATCCAGATAGTTTCTTAAGAAGTTCCCCCTGCATTGCCCACTGTCCTTGTGTATATGAAAACAAAAACATTTGCTAGCACTGAAAACAAACTAACAACCAAACTCAGAAAGCTTTCTTCTCTGAAGCACCATAACATCTGTCTTTCTGACTCCTTAATCATTAGCTGCTATAGTTAGAAACTACTAGTGGGCTGATATTAATGGAGATGGTTAGAGAGGTGTAATATACAGATGGAAGTCAAAACATGCAGTCATGTAATGGTATAACAATAATGTTAGCAATCGCTACACAAAGTTTTTAAGGTAGACACACTATCTTGATAAGGCAAAATTTTTCTGAACAGACTGTGCCCAATGGTTGAAGCATAGACAAAGGCTTAACACCAACAAGAATTTCAGCTCAGAATCTGAAAGCCTATAATGGATAAACTTTTGATGCAAGTAAACAGATCCACTGTCCATTGAAAGAAAGAAAATGAAGGAAGAGAGAAAGGGAAAGAGGAGAGAGGAGAAGCAACTGCTTCTCTCTCTCTCTCTCTCTCCCTTTCATTGAGGACTTACCAAAGCCATGCCATGGGATAGCCCAAGGCACTGAAAGGACCAACTACATGCAGGTGACAATGCTCACACTGCTGCTATTTGGCAGTATTGCAGTAAAAGCATTGAAAATTCCTTTGCTCTTTTTCTCATGACAAGACAACAACATGAATTGTGAAGGAAGACTGTTCTCAAGCATTCATATGAACACAAAAGCAAATACTAAAACTAAAGCAGTATTGTAAAACTAGATATTTTAAGAGCCTTGTCAGAGTAAGTAAAAAGTTATATTTGAGATCTAGTCTAATCCTTGCAAAAATGTCTGGTTTAATGTTCTGTTGCATGGATAGTTCCAGGTCCATGATCACTTCTAAAGTCTGGCCTGCCTGTTGTTACATTGATCCATATATTGGTAACTACAGCTTAAACATCTCAAATCTCTCTATATACACTTCCATGTATTTGATAATGGAGACACAAAGAAAAGAAAAAAAGAATACAGTGCATAAATGAAAGTTAGCCCTTTTAATGGAAAGAGATACACATATCTACTGCGATATCAGTTACTTAAGAATATATACCCAGCCATCAGAATGCAAATTACAATTTAGTATTCTACAAAGGGAGCAGGCATCAAAAATCAGTAAGTTTCTCTAACTATATGTAAACATTTTCACCAAACATCACCCTAAAGCACTTTCCAAGGCAAGCTGCACTGAGTTTTTGAATGCTCACAGCATTCAACTAGCTGGGACAGATAAGAACATGAAGAAAAGGCAAATGGATGATGGTCTCACAAACACAAGGCAGACAGCCACTATTAGACAAGAGACTGAAGCAAATACTTCAGGACTGGGTCAGTTCTTAGGCTTTTGAAAATAAGGAAGCTTTGACTTGCTAGAACAGAAAAGGCAAAAGGTAATTTGAATAAATGGAATTTTTTTTTATTTTAGTTAATCCCATAACTTACAGTAAAGTGACACCAGCATAAATTAAGCACCAGTGAGTCTGCTGCATCTCCTAGACTTTTTGGTAACTACAAGTACTGTTCCTCTTGTTACAAGTGCCACGTGAGCATGTGGGCTTTCATGCCACTGAAGGCAAATTATATGGCTAGCAATAGAGAGATACTGATCTCATTGAAATACAAATGGAGAAAATGTAATTGCACTGTAGATTATATTACAGTATCTCCTACACAGTTAGCCCACATCTACAGGAACAGCATTTTTAGAGTATACGCAAGGCAACTACAGACACTACTGTCTGACACCTGCTTCTTAGTTTATCTACAGTGACACTAATTATCTCGAGGACAGTCAAAAAACAGACAGAAAACCTCTCTCCATGAAGTCCTAGATACAGGTTTTTCAGTCTGTTTAAGTCTTACACAAAACCTCTGTGAGGGAGACATTGGAGAATGTTTTGCTAAGGTCAAGACAATAAAATAATTTGCCCTTTCCTCAATAGAGAGGAAAAAAGGTTTTACTGTTTGGATTCTTAAATAAACAAGTCAAATACAAAAGTCAACTACTATGACTAGGAAGGAAAACATAGTATTATGTCATACCCTGAAAAAGTGCCCCCAGTAAGTATATCAATGAACTGGAAAATCCTGCAGAGCTAAAAAGGTAAACAAATCAAGAAGTCAATAAATCAAATAAAAACTGCTTTACATTTGCATCTGCTTTTGAAAACTGTATCCTTTCTGGGGTTGGGGAGGCATGCGTGACTGAAAGAAACCTTAGATCACCGAAGTATATATTAGTATTAACCACATTTAATTTTCAGTAACTGGAACCACTCAGACACTCAACCCCCTCACCTCAAAACTGCCCTTCCCTGCAACCTGAGGAATCAGTTTATACACGTGCATGCACACATATAAACATTAATATATCTGTTTCAAGCAAAAGCTTTTAAAAACACTCCACAAATCTGTACCAGTAGTTACAAATACAATAACAAACCATATTCTTGTTTTTGATAAAAACAAAAGTTTGTCTTCGAGTGTAAATCATGCATGAAAGGAGGACATTTTTCTTTTTAAAACTGCATATGCTTCACATGCTGCTTCAAATGGCGAAGCTTTGCGTGCCTGGCTCTGTGCCAGTTGACAGCTCAGCTGGATATCAATGCACATTCTGACCCCCCTTGCAGCGTGTCACTTCTGAATTGTTTCCGCAGTAGAAAGTTTATTCAACCTCTCTCTCAAATTCAGTGGACCGACCATCATTCTGCTATTTAATCATAGCAGAACAGGTTATTTTTCTGACAGCACTAAAGCCAGACAGCAATTCCTAATGAACAGCTTGATACAAGTGGAATTTCAACTGTTTTAGCCTCAATTAATTCTGCTGTCAAAACAAATGACTGTTTTTAGTGCTTAGATGTCAAGCTGCATCATAAAGGTCAATTTTGTATGTACACAAACATACAAGCAATCTTTTTCTTGCTATCATCTGATCCTGTGACATGGTAAGCAAAAAATTTCAAGCTTTCAAATTTAGAAGCCAGGAAGTCAAAATATATTTTCTCAACATCACTGTTTCTAACATTAACTTCCCATTTTCACTGCCTGTGCAAACACGATAAGTAATATTATAAAATGATAAGGAGAATTCTATTTTTCCCTAGAAAACTAGTTCTTGGTTGACATTTTAAAAAGAAAAGAAACAAAGTCAAATTCAGGCATATCTTATTAATAGGAATGCAGACTAAAGATGAACGACTGCTATCTCTGAGGTAAGTAACATATATGTGATCTATCTATCATGCTACTACCAGACTGACATAAACAAATGTTAGTTTGTGGATTTGGTCAGTTTTTCTTTACAAAAACGGGATAAAGGACAGAAAAAACCCCTGGCCTGTTAACAGGTAAGTATGAGGGAAAACACTGAAATTATTGTTAACACTATAACCTTTAACCTAATTCTATAAATATAATCCCACCATAAGTCTTTGTTACATCCTCAGGCTTATATATCAACCTAGCTGCTATATAGCCTCTGGAGATGCTGAAGGCTTGAACAAATCCTCCTTTAAAGAAAAAAAAAACATGTTGAAAAAAGAAAATTATAGCATGGTAGTAGTATTCATATATTAAAAAAAATGGTACAGGTGATAGTGGCATCTGAAATAACAGCAATTACCAATAGCATCATATGTAGCACTTCCACGGAAAGTACTTTTTCAGATGAAGAACTTAAGGTATGAGAAGAGCATCTACTAAACAAGGAATCAATTCTAACGCTGATACTGTTACTAGGCTTCCATCACTGTACCCAGTTCACTGGATCAAAGAAAACATTCATCTCAGGCTTTTCTGGTACTCTGGGTACAAGCTCTGTGAATACAGCAAGTACATTATTCCCAAGGGACAGTATTTCTATGTGGCTTACAGAGCAAAAACAAAGCGGGAAAGGATCATAATCTCAGTAGTTCCTAAAATAATTATTACCAATCAAGATGTTTAGCAACAGCAAGGAAAGACCAGATTTTTTTCTCTAAAATAAAAAGGTGGCAAACAGTTACAAAATATTTTTTATTGCTCTGATAACACAAGCATTTTCAAAAGAGGAAATGTGTACCAAAGGCAACTGTTCCAGTTAGAGACCCAACTAGTCTGCAACACCTGAACATGACAACAAACACTGAAAATTTCATCTATGATCTATGGAAGCATGAAATCTGAGAGCAGCAAAATAATGTCCCCTAATACACCAATCTGCAGAATGTTACACTTCCCAGCCCCTTTTCTCATCCTCTTCTGCTTTTTCGTCAGCTTCACTCTATATTTCCTTCCTGACTGCATAAACAACCGGATGTGAGACATGGCTGGTTTTAACTATTCACAAGCTAAGTGGCTGGCCAACATACACTGTACATAGTTACACTCAGCTGCCTGCTGGCTCCCCAAAAGAGTAGCTTATATCAACATCACTTCAACTGTCTTTCCCTTATATGATTTTACTAGTTTGCATCCTTCTTCTCTCTCTATCCAACTCCTCATTTTCAGAGTGTCTTTGAAACATTTACTTTTCCATCAAATTAGATTGAAACTAGCTAAGTCTTGTAAACCTTACAGTGGTGTGTGTAGAAAAAATACTAAGCAGCAACAGAACTGCACAATTCTGGTCCATAAACAAAACTATCTGTAACAAATGGCTCTGCCTGACTGCATGGTGCATGATTCACCTGCTGAAGGAAGATCATGTAAGTATGAACAGATGAAAAAAAATGCAAAGACACATTCAAGTACTTTTCAGCTAAGATTGCAAGTATGTAAAGTTATAGCCCACATCTTTAAAGACTGCTTCAAAGAGTCACATATCTTGTAACAGTCACATGCTCTCCTTGTAAACTAACAGGGGTAAGGTTTCCTATTGAAGCTCTGAACTTAAACCTATGATATTGTCAGAGTTTAAGATGTTTAATGTGACCCTAAAGAGTAAAAATAGGCTAATACATTTTATAGTATCCAGAATTCTTCAGACAGAAAAGTGTTGGGTTTTTTTTCAGTTAGGAAAGAAAGAACAGTTCCTATCTTAAAAGAAAAATAAGCCTCCAATAAATAAATTAGAAATCTCAAACCTTTCCCTAAATATTAATTATACATAAGGTTATGTTATTTTATTTAACTAAAGTACAGGCTTTATTTACTTTACCAGTATAAAACACATCTCAGTATGCTATTTCTGTTTTCAGGTGCTTTAAAACTCTTAAATATTTTTTCATCATATCAGAATCTTTCCTGCATGCAATTGCATTTTCTGATCACCATTGCCTAATTAATGTATTTTTTCCAACTTAAGTGACTGAAATGGACATGGCTTTGCTCTCACAGACTCAAAAAACTATTGCAGTATCACACTGCCACTGATTTGTTTGTTTGTAGCAAGAAAATTCAAGCGGACCCAAAAGCACTTCATCTTTCCAAGAGCTCCAGATGATTCAAACACCAGCTTTTGCCCTGTTGTATCCACTGATGTTGTCTAAAATATTTTTATCAATGCTACTAGTCTTCCACCTGCATGAAGAGACTTTTTCAATAAAACTTGTGGCTTTATAAATCTCCAGACCTAAAACAAGTTTGCAGCTTAGATATATGTAATTGTTAAAAATTTGTGCTGACAGACAAGACTTCCTAAAGTCCACAGAAGCTTTGGCAGGTTTTTTGGTTATGAAGGGACATAATTTTTGCAAGCAAAAAAAAATAAGACACCGAGGACAGGAATTAAGACATATTTGTTAGTACAGCTTTCAGGCTTGCGGCTCCTTATCAAAACCAGCTCTACAGCACAGGACCATTAAAGATTTTTTTTATCTGCCTCAAGCCCAGCTTCTCAAAAAATCTTCAAAGATATCCACAATTTCTTCCATTAACTTCTGAAATATAGCAATGGTCTGCCTTCCTTTACAAAGACTATTTTCCTGAATCCTTTGGATACTGTCAGTGCTGACAAACTAAACTCATTCCTCAGTCAGCCTTCTGTGTAGAATTAGATGTGGACAGAGGCTTTAAGAAATTGTGCTAGCACTTCAGGCTGTTTGTGGATCTAATCACAAGTCAGCAGCATTAAAATATCCACAATATTTACAGAAAATAATTTATAAAAACATAAAATAAGTACTTGCTTTGTTACACTTCCTTGTGGAAAAGAAGCTCAAAGACATCCTGCAGAGCTGTTCAAAAGTCAGTATTAGTTATTTTTCAGTGTTTACTTCCATCTATTTTTTGCTCATTAGTGTCTTAGAAAAGTATTTTTGTAAGTGCTATAAACTACAGTGTTATCAAACAAACCCATGGAAAAAAATAAATACCACACCTAGCATTCTTTCAAGTCTTTCTTTCAAAGCAGAGTTCATAATACAAACACATAAAAGGTAGTAGCTTTAATCAAAGCAAGCTTCAATACTCTGCGGCCCCTGTTTTGCCTCTCAAGCTCTGGGAAAGGACTAACTTGTTTCTAAGCTTTTTTAGGAGTAGTACAATTATTATTAACCTTCTTTCCCCAGCTGTCATCCCGGTTTTTCTTGTTCACCTGGTACATTTCTTCACTAGAGAGAAAACATACAGTTTAACACAACACACTAACTAAACGGGAATATTAACATGGACTGAGCACAACTGTGCATTAACTGTATCAGCACTTACCTTCCAGTTGCAGTGCAGCTCACTTTGGAAAAAACATATAAGCAGTACCTTTCAGGACATTTAGGACTAAAATGCTCACATAAACAACTACAAAAGACCTAAAAGCATATCATAAATTCACACCAATCTTTGCACTAATTCCTTATGACTGCCAACAGCCAACCACACAAAATGTTATTCTAATCAAAAAATCAGTAATTCAGCTGAGTTCACTGAATCAGAAATCAGATGAATTAAAGCCTAGGTAAAATTTGATTTTTAAATGTTTGCTAAATTGAACCTTAATGCTTCATGATTCTGCTAACAGACAGAGCTCCCAAATGTGTCCCCTCAGAACAGACATGAATTACCAGCACTTTGAAAGGGATACCAGAATACTTTTTCTGATATGTGCTACCTTGTGAAAAAGTTGTGATCTTAACATTATAGAGTCCTAAGTCACTGACAAATTTGTCAACTCTATTTAATAAACATTCACAGAAAGAATTCCAAAATGATAAATAAAAAATCCTGAATTAATGTGCCCATTTGACATGCACAGTCTTAAACTTTCCCATGACTGGAGTTTTCAGGAGCCTTGAGACAATTTTTTCTGCATGAGCAAATAAAGTAAAATAGGTTTCAAGAGCTCCAGAAAGCAACAGACCAAACATTTTTTTAATCAGCATTACTACTTACTGACCAAATTGTCAAATTCTGTGTTTGGTGGAGGGAGGAAACAGAGTAGGAAAATTACATCTGTCCTTTTCTGAATCTTGTTTTCTGTGGAAGCACCATATGATTAAAAATATTTATAATATTATTCCTAATATCTAGAAGAACAAGGGGGACTAAAGTAAATACTTTACTATACGCGCAAGAGCCAGTGATGGCTGATCAATGGCATCTGTTGATGATAGACATGGTAAAGTACTATTGCTACCATTTAATCCAAAGACCTAACAGATCGCAGGCACCAATTTTACAATATTTTTAAAAATGCAAACTACTTTAAGGCCCTGTAAAAAGTTCAAATTTATTAAATGCATAATGAAAGGAGATAAGTATTTTTATGGACTTGTGTTCTCATATCCCAAGTTCTAGATGATTTTACTGGTACACTTAGAAGACAACCTGCATGGGACTTGTTCTCTTTGAAGGATCTTCTCTGTCTACTGGTGTACTGCAGTTGCAAATCATGTTCTAGCTTATTCAGACTATGAAACATGTATCAAACTATCATAAAACCAACCATTTAAAAAAAAATTATTATAGTTAAAAGACAACTCAGTGCCTCTCTCACACTAAATAACAGCACAGCATATATAATAGTTGCCATCTACAGGTCATTCTTTTATTGGAGAGCTAGGGAATGAGCAAAGATTATGGCTTTCCATTTTTTTAATCTCTATTACAATAAAAAACTTGATTTCATCTTTATTAAATGTTTAAGGAAAAAAGACAAAAATAGAGGAACAACTTACTAAATTGCCAACAATCACTAACAATGACACCAGAACAAATCAGCAAAGACAAAGGCCTTCTACATTGGGGTTACAGAAGTGGTGAAGGAAGAGCACCTAACGTCATCTATCTGAGCTTGTGCAAAGCATTTGACACTGTTCTGCATGACATCCTGGCCTCTATGCTGGAGACAGAGGGGTTTGACAGATGGACTGCTTGGTGGATAAAGAATTCACCAGACGGTTGCAAAATGCTGCCATCAATAGCTCAATGTCCAAGTGGAAAGCAGTGACAAGTGGCAATGCTTCAGGGAATTGTACTGGGACCAGCACTGCTTGACAGGTATCAGTGACATAGTGAGTTGGGAGCACCCTCAGGGAGTTTGCTGATGGCACCAGAGGGCACGAATGCCATCCACAGAGACATGGACAGGCTGGAGTGGTGGGCCTGTGTGAATCTCATGAAGTTCAACAAGGCCAAGTGCAAGGTCCTGGGTCAGGGTAACCCTGAGCACAAATACAGGGAGAGCAGAGAATGGATGGAGAGCAGCCTTGGAGAAGAAAGATTTGAGGGTGTTTGCGAACAAGAAGTTCAACAAGACCCAACAATGTGCGCTCACTGCCTAGAAGGCCAGCTGTATCCAGGGCTGCATCAAAAGAAACAAGGCCAGCAGGTCAAGGGAGATGATTCTCCCCATCTACTCTGCCCTCATGATACCTTTTGTGGAGTATTGCATTCAGATTTAGGATCCTCTGCACAAGAAAGACATTACCTTGTTGAATGGAGTCCAGAGGAGGGACACTAAGTTCATTAGATCTGAAGAACCTGTCCTATGAGGAAAGGCTAAGAGAGGTGGGGTTGCTCAGCAACCAGGGAGACCTCAGAGCAGCTTCCAGTACCTAAAGAGGGCCTCTGATTATTTCTGTAGCCCTCCTCTGGACTTGCTCAAACAGGTCCATGTCTTTCCTGTGCTGGGGACCCCAGAGCTGTGTCAACAAACAAGTTATAATTCTTTAAAAAGGATTCCAGGCAGCAATAGGGGAAAGATGATGGAAAATTCTTTTAACTTCAGCAGAGTAGTGTTTGCCATGGTTATCACACAGTGTTTAGTAAAAACAGTGGAGATAAATGTCGCTTTGTATTAACTCCCTACATCTATGACTAAGTCTTGCACCAGTTAGTGCTTCTTTATTTACCCATATCAGTAATTAATATGTACAAGTAGATGTATTATTTTGAGAACAAAGATAGAGTGCTGGAGCAAAAAATGATAAGAGAAGTACATCATAACCTGACCACATATATGAGATACTCTCAAGAAGAGAGGATTCTTTAGAAAATCCAGAACCATAGGAGGGAAATTTAGGGAATGGGATGTTCCCAAACAACCACCAAAGACCCTCAAAAGACCCTATCTTATTGCCAAATCAGTTCATAGAAATAATTAGGATATATGCATGTATTCAGGAAAGGTAATTAATATGTAATAGCAATGTGATGAATATGTATTAATTTCACAATTATAACCTGGTCTGTTAGGTTGCTGGGTGTGCATTTTGGTGGAGTGATTTCCCATGCATCCAGCATGCTGAATAAAGTAACATCAGCTTTCTAACCTAACAAACTGGCTGGAGAGTTTATTTCATCGTTTTCAGTAAGGGATGCTACGACAGCTGGAGGGGAGACGCTCCCCCTTTTCACCCCCCCCGACTCACGGCCTCCGAGATGCCCCAGAGAGACACACGGAGACCAGAGGAGGAGATGTAGAGAGAGCATTTATTAACATAGCTGGGGTATATATATAGGTTTTATGGGGATCCAAATTACTACCAATAGAAATCAAAGGTTAAATGACCAATGGGAAAGGGTTAACTAAGAACCAATAGAGAAACTAAACCAGACACCTCCAAGGACGAATTCCTTAGTGCTTAGCTACAGAGATAAGGGGAGTTTCAGGGGGTCTTGGGAAGAAGAAGGATGACTAAGTAAAAAAAGACAGGAAACCATTTTACAACACATAAAAGCTTCAGGTTTTAAAGCACCCTGGTTGTTTTCCTCACTTTCCTCAGAAACCCATTTCTGACAGGATTTTTCCCATTTCTGATACTGCAAGTTCTCTGCCACAGGATGCAGCACTCCAAGTGGGCTCTCATAAGTGAAGAGTAGAAGGGCAGAATCCCCTCCCTAGACCTGCTTGCCATGCTCCTTTTGATACAGCCCAGGACACAACTGGCTTTCTGGGCTGCAAGAGCACATTGCTGGCTCATGTCCAGCCTCTCATCCACCAGCGCCCCTAAATCCATCTCAGCAGAGTTGCTCTCCATATGTTCATCCCCCAGTACCTTGCACTTGGCCTTGTTAAACCTCATGAGGATCACATGGGTCCACTTTTTGAGCTTGTCCTGATTCCTTGGCATGTTTGAAACAGTTCAGGGACCACAGTAAATTCTGATCTGAGGCCTTTCTGGTCCTGCCAGGTCTCTTTCTCTTATTCACTATTTTGTATTACGTGACATTTTTTCCAGTTAAAATTAAAGATTTGCAATTGGATGTATATAATTTGGACTTTGTTGCTCTGTTCTGGTTTTTTTGTTTTACACTGGACAGAAGTCAGAAAACAGACAAAAAGGATAACTTTTTCAAATATTCTGTTACCAAAATCTGTAAATTCTGAACTGATTAAAAAAAAAACCAAACAAACCCAAAAAAATCACAAAAACAAATTCAGTAAGAAGTATGTTATAAAGCTGACTAGATAAGTTATTTATGTAGCAGTTCAAGAAGAGTCATTGGAAAGAAGCCCCTGAGTGCATTGAAAAAGCATTTCTGCTTCAAAGAAATGTTATTTGTACTAGAAAAACCTAAACTCTAGATGCCCCTGCATCCTACAATTCCAGGTGATGGAAATTAGCCGCCAGAGGGAGCTCATATAGTCTGGTACAAAGGACATCACTGTACAGACACATTTCAGATAAGCAATAGACTGTACAGTAAATGGTTTGTAGTCTATAAAACAAAACAGGCCTCCTCAGTACTTCATTTCAGTCTTATTTTTATTAATATAAATAAAAGCAAGCGAACTTTGCAATGAAGAACTGTAACTATAGCTAGAATATACTGAAATAAAGTAAAATACTTCATTATGCATTACCTTTCTAGTTTATTTTGCTTGGAAGTACCCTCCATCTAACGTACCATAGTAGCCCCCAAGTAATACAGATGAGAAAAGGCCTACATAGTCCCCAGAAATTTTAAAGTATAGCCTTCAAACAGATTTAGGACTAGAATTATAAGCAACAGTGACATCCATAAAACATTTTTTCTGCATTTGTTTTGCACATCAAGTCAGGATCGTCTGCAACACTGAATATTTAGATTTATCTGAGGAGTCATCTCCTTCTCCAGCCTAATTAAAAAATACATCTTGCACACTTCCAATATTTGCTTCATGAATTAAAATATCTTTCTACCATGAAAAGTTCTGAAATGCAAAAAACGGGCTTGTAATCGAGAAAAAGCAGCCTTTAACGCAGTGCATGTTTTCTTTTATTCTTATAAGGCTGATACCTCATTTTGTCTTCCAAGTCTTCGTAATTGTCAAAGTTTTGTGATTCTAAGTTAATAAAAGATATAATATAATAGAAGCAGTAACTAAAATCACTCCTGGTCTATGCTTCTAATCTCTGACACTTCTTGTGAAATTGTATTCTTTTCTTGCTGATTTTAACTGTGCTTTCCCTCTGCACCACGCCTGCTTTATAAAATTGGTAGCAACAAAATAACGCTATAAACGAAAATTCAAGGCACACATATTTACACACTGAATGTGCTATCCTTCCTTAGAATACTTTGCTTAACCTTCTTGCAATACATTTGAAGAAGTTTTTATCTGGCCCCAGAGAATACAGATGGAATCTGAAGAACACTGTAAAGCAGCAAATACATATAAAATGCGCATAACTTCTCCATAATATTAAAAAGTGAAGTGTTACTTTTCTTACAATGACTATGTTGCCCAGTCAAAGCCACACAAATAGTATGTATTACTTGAAGCACACTGTGCTCTAGGATCCATTAGCAAGGGTTTTTGTATCCCTGGCAGTCAAAATCCTAAAGGCAAGATGGAGATTCCTTGCCATGACATCTCAACAACAGCTACTCAAAGAGATCCGAACACTGAACTTTCACGTCTTTGACCTGATTTCAGAACAATTGAATGTGAAACCCTGAATTTCATACATTTTCTTCCTTAATAATTACTGAAAAATAGCAAAATACACAGGAAACTTTCAAAAATTGTTCTACATACAATCTTGCCTCAGCTCACTCAGATATGAGCAGTAGTGGATCACAAAGAATATGAAATGGTGTCATGTTAAAAACAACTTGCAGACAAGCTGCAAGATACCTAGTAATCATACTTCACAATTTAATATAATTTTTCATGTTCTACTCTGATACGTACATTCTTGCTTGGAAAAAACCCATCTTTGTGCATCTATACTAGATGACAGAGGCGCTAGTAAGGACTCCAGTGCTGAAGAAAACAGTACTACTAATTCCTGTATTCACACACAAGTTACCGTGTATTCATGCCCAAATATCAAAGTGACACCAAAAATGCAGTAATGTGAGCCTGCCTTATTTATTATGCCAGTCCAGGAAGAATTATACACCACACCCAATAAGAAGTACCTTCAGAAAGTACTATTCAGTTTGCAGAAACAATATGTATTACTGTATATTAAAATAAATACATTTTTCTAAAATATCTATATATCTATTAAAATGTTAATTTTGTAAGCTAACCAAACTGATACAACTGCTCCAACAGTTCAATAAGCAGCTTTATAGACATCTGCTCTGAATATACTAATAAATTCTCCTTAAATAAAGAACTGAAATATAATTCATGCAGAAAAACATAGTAGGCAACACATTGTTTGTACAAGGAACTACAGTTTCTTGACAAATTTCACTGATATACCAAGAAACAGTATAAACCTACAAATTACCAAGCCTTATGAACACAAATAGTACATGAACATAATAAATTCTATTATCAATTTCTAAAAATCATTTAATATCAAAGGTAAAGAACACTAAGAACTTGAAATTGCACATACATTAAAAATACAGCACATTAACAAATATGGGTTTGACCTTTTATGGGGAATGGAAATTTCCAGTTCTAAAGCTAACTTTTCCTATTCTGCTAGTTTTAGTCTCTTACCGGGTCTTTCCTTCCCAGTTCCTTTTGACTCAGCAAATTTCTGTATTAAACTCTCAACTGTAGTATTTGCCATGTTATTAATAAACTCTTCATGAACCTTCAAAATAAAAAAAAAAGAAAGCAATTACCTTTTAAAAGTATTTTTTTCTGTAATTAAGGTTCAAAATACTTCCCTCTAAAATATATTACAGGATTTAGAGAAATAAACAGTATTTTAACAAGGAAATCCCTACTTTGCTTTAGTACTAGCAAGTATGGGTACGATACAGATAAAAAATGGAACGACAGGTCTAGTTTTTACTTATATTTGTTCCATCTAAACAACTTGTGTATATATCTTGTTCTGAATTTGTCAGCAACACGCTCCACTACAATGTCAGGAAGACAAGCAGTTTTTTAAGCCAGCACCAGTTAAGGGTGTGAACTGTTACTACTATATTATCACAACTCCCACCTGTTTGAGTAAAAAGCATTACTGTTGTAATGTTTTTGGTCTGACAAAGGAACAACATGTTGTTGACAGGTTTTTCCAATAAGGCAGTATGTGTATATGTTTTAGAAATACAAAGCATGACCTTTGTAATGACCGTTCACTAGCAGAAAACCTCAATACTGAAGAAAATAGTGACTCTAAATGTAAGCAAATAAAACAGTTCAAAAATCTAAAAAATTAGGAGTGCTTATAAAGATTAATAATTAAGCCAACTTACATCTAAACAAAAGATACTATAAAAGCTTCTGTTACTGGAGATCCTTTGTTCATAAAATCCAAGTGTACAAAAAAATTTGGAAACTTTCAGAGTGATATAATTTCTAGTTTTAAACAAAGAGAAAGTTATGAGGGAAATGAGTGCTAATACAGTATATCTGGGGAGCAGAAATTAAAATACACCAAAAATTCTTCAAATTGTCATACTGCTTTGTTTCCTGTAGCAGCAAAATTTATTCAGACTTATTCTGCAATTTTTCTGACACTGAACGTATAAATGAAACAGGAAGCCATGGAAATTTGAGCTTATGTTGAATTTCCATTATTTGAGAAATGGAATTACCACAAACACAGTAAGAAATATTCCATTTAATAGTTAAGAAAAATATATAGCACAATCCAAACACACACAAAAAAAGAGATAGTATAAAAATTACCTCTCCTATTTGTATATGGATTTCCTTTATGGTATTTGACAATGATTCTATAATCTCTTTCATACGAAGAAGGTGCGTTTCTTCAATGTCTTGAAATTTCTGTAAACCAATATGAACAGTTAATCATTATAAAAATACTTTTTAAAGACTAAACTTTGTATTTTAATAAATACACTAAATGAAAAAAAAACCCAAACATTTTTTTCCCTCCAAATCTTCACCATGGCAATTACAACATATAAGAATATTGGAATTACTAAAGAATAATTACTTAAGAGTTCTTAAGCAAGGCACAGGATTCAGAGTTATGAAACAATGCACTGCAAAACGCAATATAACCTTTTAGAACCATTATTGATTTTTTTTAACCTATTCTGTGAACTTTCATCTAATCTTCATTCTCAAAAAAATCTGAGCTATTTCTACCAAAAATAGGTTTAGAAGGTGTTCAAATAACACTATTTTCTCCACTACTGAAGAGTCTTGGTTTCTCATCTAAACTAAGAAATCTTATTTCTGAATATGCTTTGCACTTGCTTTTCAGCACCCTCTCCTCAGAAATATACATATGCTCTCTCATCTTCTAGTTAAACATACATCCTATGCTACTTTAAATATGATTCATTGTTTGAATTTTAAACTCACCAAATATAATTTTTGCAGTTTGTTCCATTTTACTCAGGCTTCCAGCTGACAGCCATTTTAAAATCACTTCCAAAGTTTTCAATGGCTCCTTCCTGGCCAAAAATCAGAACTAAAAATGTCCTCATCCTCCACAACAGTCAACCATAATTGTCTTGAAATCTTTGTTTACTTCTGCTCTTTCCTAGTTCTCTGCCTATTTCTGTAACTGCCCTTTGAAGTGTGCCCAAACTGTGGAGCACCACTTAATCCTCTCTCCAGTTTGCACAGGGTTATTGGAAGATCATCTCTCCCCATTTCACACCTGCTGCTACTCTGTACACGACAAGACAAATATCTGTAACTTCTGAACCCTCAACCTTCTGCCATACTCACATAACTTTCCAGCCATCAATCACACAGACTAAAATTATTTTCTTTTTCTGCAGCAGCATTCCTCTTAATTACAGACAACATGATCATCCTCTGTAGCCTACCCTATGATGTTACTTCTTTTACTGATTGCCTTATTATGTAAACTTCCGCTTTCAAAACTATCTCTGGTCCATCTCTATGACATCTCTTCTCAGTTACTACCGGGGTGTCAAGACATGTACACAAATGTGTTCTTTGAACTCTTCTCCTCGACACACATGAAAACAGTTGTCTATACAGAGATATTTTTTTTGGTCTACCATTTTTGGAATGGACCCCCCCTCCAAATTGTTTTCTTATTTCTTGTTTATTGTTTTATACTTCAGATTTAAAGTCTTTGAAGTTGAGCTATCCTAATAAAGTTAGGTATAATAATACAACCACATCATTCTTATCATAGGTATAATCATTAGCCAAATTGTTTACTTTCGCTTTTAAAGGATCAGTCCATTTTAAAAAGATGTACTGAAATGGATCTGTAATGTTAATGACCCAACAAATACAGAATACTGCTTAGTGCTCTAAGATACAATACAAATGAAAAATTAACATTGGCAGAATCTTTGTCTGTCCAACTCAGTATACACAACTTACACAAACACTACACCTTTTTTATAGATAGAGGACTTCTAAAGAATATAGCATTTTCAACTATTTGATCCTTTCCAATAACAGACTGAGCTACATGATTTTTAAAAAAAACCCCTCCCAGCAAGGTGGAAAATCTGGCAAATAAGACACCATGTTTCCTTAGCAACTGTATAGCAATTGCATAACACAACTACATATGTACTCAAAAAAAACCCCTCAACTAAGGGATTTCTGCCAAATCCAACTTCTAAACAATGAAATGTGTTTTTCTACTTCTTTAATCATAAGAAACCCTTCCATAT
>JAWWMO010000096.1:45793945-45810499 GCA_035047845.1 Dendrocincla fuliginosa | reverse complement strand
CAGGTTCACAGTATGGAAGAAAGCCAGATTGCAAGGCAGTAGCAACTGATGACAGGCACTGGAATAAAAAAAAAAGAAGAAAGAGAGAACAGTCACTACCTTCCCTCACATCCCTGAAGTGCCTTTTACTTGGGAGAGGTAACTTAAAAGATATTAGGATTTTAAGTACACTAACATGTAACTGATTAAGTAAACACAACCTAGAAAGACAGTACTGATTAGCTGAGCCAACGCAACTATCAGCAAGTTGTTACTCACTCCTGTATAAGCCAGTTGAGAAAATTTCTCAGCAGCAGCATCTTCTTAGAGGTAGCCAAGAAAATGCATAAAAACCAGTTATGATAATTTCAGACAACACTTACGTTAAGCTGCAGTATCTTGACCATGAACAGGACCCAGTATTACCTAAGAGTTACAAACTAATTTTTCTAGGTGTTTTCCTGCTTCACACTCAGAAAGTACAGAGAATAAGACTACATGGTCTGGTTCATACCTTCAGCTTCTCTCACAATAGTTTTAATGGAAGGATGAAGGGAGAGCAAAGAGAGAGAAGATAAGAATAAAAGGAGGATAAAAATTTTTTTTTCCCTAAAGAATCCTATCATGGAAAATACTCCAGAATGTCAGAAAAAATTCTAAAGTATTTCTGCTAAGAACAGTTCCTCAGTCATAAAATTTTCTTACAATCAGAATATTTTATCCATAATGGGAAATAGCAAACACTGTCAGATTTTGTAGTCATATTTCCTAGTAGGAACATCTTTAGTAAAAGTATTCAACAAGAAGTTGACTAAAAATAGTCAAATTTTAACACTTACCTCTAATAAAGGGAAGAGATCTTTATCTTCATCCTTCAACATGTTCCACTTCTGGATTAATGGTGGCATTAGCATCTGAATATATTCCTGTTTAGGATAAAAATGCATCACCTGCTAAAATACTTGACTGCATACTATTTTATTTCAAGTTAGATAACAACTGAGATATATTCCACTTTTTCAGAAAAAAATCCTAACCTCATGTACTGTAATTCAATCGTTGCAATCCATAGAGGTATTTTAAAGTTAGAATTTCCAATTTATGTCTTGATATTTTTTGCTAAGGCACATAAGTACCTTTGCAAAGTGAATCTCTTCCTCCAGGCCTGGTTTCAGTACAGCTACCTGGGTTATTACAAATTTATGGACTGCCTCAGGGCCTAAGAAAATCTTTTTACATTTACATTCTGGCTCTGCATCTGCCACCTGCTTTTCTCAGCCATCTTGCATTGCCCTGGTGCTACAAAGCTATTCCCTCAAGTTCCAAAACTTCTTTCTCAAGCAACTAACCATCCATGAAGAAAGTAATTTCCTGTTCCTCCAGACGGAGGCACTTAACCCCTTCTGCATAAAGCTGGCTTCCCTGCCACTGCACAGCAATAGTCACAAGGACATTGAGCAAAGCACCTCTATAGTACTGTTGCTCCCTGAAGGTATCTAAAGAGCCAACATATGTTGCTATGTCCAAAAATACAAAATTCTAACTGACTAATGAAAGTCCCACTCTCATCAGGAGCTGCCATTTAGCTTCCTCTTTGTACTGGCTAACGTCAAGGTGGCCAGGCTCAGAGAGAGACTGAAAACCAGCTCTTTAATGGTGTGGGGTCCCAACGGCAAGTAAAATGCCATGGAAACAACTAAAATTGTTTTTATCTGGGGTGTCTATGCCATTTGAAGCACTACAGAGAAATAAAACATGTGTCAGTAACCATCATAAGATGCAAACATTTAACAGGCATACCTCTTCTACTAATTAATGCATGTACACTAAAAAAACTGCAGTAGATTTGCCTCTGTGTTATCTGTGCTTTGTCCAAAGGATTTTATGTTTTTATATATAAAACAAACACCTGTCTCACTCTGATATAGCAATTTCTAGTGACAATATGCTCCAATTCCCTGGCAAGAGACATATACAGAGCAGCTTAGCTATATTTATAGCAGTTACAAAAAAAAAGTATGATCTATATCGATACGTGTATCTCCTCTGGACTGAAAAATTCTGAACATGAGCCAAAAAATCATGATGAGAAGTACATTTCACAAGCCACCTCGCACACTATGGTTTGTTTACTCAAAATGGCAAATATTTGCATGGTGGAAAAATTAAGTACAGCCTATGTATCTGTAAATACTTAGTATTATTGAAACCTACAGAGAAATGTCAGCATTTCTGATTTATAAAATGCAAAGCACATTACAAATAACACTGAACAAGGTTTTCAATTATAATGAGTGCTTCTACGTAAGGTATACTCACTGGTTTATTTAGATGATGTCCTACAGAATCTGCTAGAGTTCCTATAGCATCGTACAGAATGAGCAGGTTTTTATGCTGGTATTTACTAAATGCGAAGACCAAAGTGTCAAGTATATATGCAAGATAAGGAACAAGCTCTGTACAAGCCTCCTCTTCTAGAGTAGCAAAGGCACTGAAGGACAATAAAACAGGTCAGTTAGTGTCTTAGAAAAATAAAACAAGATGACTCCCAAAATGCTGTACTTCACCTATTTCTGTTGAAACAAAAGTAACTGTATTTAGTTCTCAAATTTATCCATGATATGTTTTCAAATAGGTATTAGTTAGATAACCTTGATCTTTGTTGACTGAACACAAAGACACCCACAAGGGTTCAGCTCTTACATTGTAATGAACAAAATTTTAAAATATGCTATAAAATCCTTTATGTATACACAAGAAGCCCCCATCAAAAAAAAAAAAAAAAGCTTTAGGACCCAAGTTACAATATATATTAATTGAAGTAGAAGGAACCATAACAAAAGCTATGAAGTAAAAAATGGACACTGTCTTTAATGTACACTGTAGCTGCACCTAGAGACCTTGGTGCTGTTGTGCCGGGACAATGGAAACATCAGCCTCTACTCTCAGCAGTTACTACATAGAAAAACAGGTACAGAAAGACATATAAAAATAAAAGTAAATGCAGAGGATGAATAGTTTTAGCCAGCCTTGGCCAAAGCACATATCATGGCTTCATGGAAAGTTTTCGGCTTGTCTAACAAGTGTTTGAATAGCAGCATTAAGAAAAACCCATCCAAAACAAAACAAAAAAAAATGTCCAACACCAGAGATGCTGCTTCAGAGAAACATTAAGGAAAAGAAAAAATTAGGAGCTATTGAAGATTTACTGGGCTAGCTGATGTCAACAAGATTATTATTAGCCTGTCCCTGTACTAAAAATGCCTGCATCACTGCATGAGGTGAACAAGTGTTGTGCTACCAAATACAGAAATGCCTTTTTCTTAACACAGTGGAACCATGAACACTTAGTGGCTAGCATTTTAGTTATTATTTTATTATATTATGTTATTATGAAATATATTCTTTCAGAAAAGCATACAACATAAGCAAAACATTTTTTCAGTAAACAAAATTTTGGATGTCATCAACTACAGGAGCAGTTTCTCAATAGTACAGAAATGAATGTTAGACATCTGCTACCACACAGAAGTTAGTGACAAAAACAGTAAGTGTACTGTGACCAATCTTCAATTTAGTAGACATTAACAATCTATGCAACTAATCACTGTTGCGATGAAGCTTTTTGTTGCTGTCTGAGAAGGTTCATTGTATTTCCATACAATTATGTTTTGACTTGTAACAGCTCTCCATTTCCTTACAGTGAAGTTTCCCAGACAGTTTATTTTCAGTTAAAACAGTAATTTTAATGAATTTCTCCTCTAAAGAAAGTATCTCAAAACACATTTTAAGTCTGATATTGAACTTTTAATTAAAAAAAAATCAGATGTACTGTTATTTTTAGTATTTTCATTCTATAGTTCTTACTACTTTAACACTTTCCACAGCCAAGTGTATGTCCTTCACAAGAACCACATGAGGTTATTTAACAACTACAACACAGGTATGTTCAACTACATGCAGATTTTCAACTATGTTTTGGACCAGGAAAGTTTCAACAGGAGTAGTGTGCTTTTTTTTGGTTAGTTGGTTGTTTTGTAGCTTTTTGGTTTTGTTTTTCTGTTTTATTTGCTTTTGTTTTGTTTGCTTTTGTTTCGGGGTTTTTATGTTCAATAGAATTAATAGAACAGACATTAAAGCTCCACAAATTTGCTAGCCCAGTGCTTAAGCAGGTTTGGAGACAAAAAGGAAATGGTGTTTAATACTCAAATCTTACTAAGTACATTTCTTAAATTATTGTATCTGTTCTCAGGCAAGGATACATTCACCCCTTTTGTGCAAAGCTTACCACAAGAATTCTGAACTCAGCACTGTCCTTAGCCATTACTGACATTTGGAGGTTAGTGCTACTCTCATTGTTGCCATGATCATCATTATTATATTATTAGAGTTATCATCATTACGTGTTTCAAGTGTTAAGAATCCATTCAGATGGAGATCTAACTCTGCTTTATGAAGAAACCTTCTTGAAGGTTTGCTGTGCACTCTGGTCTCAAAAAAACCTGACATGTAAAAATTTTATTTGATGAGTTACCTGCACAAGGGAGGCATCCATTACCATTCTATTAATGTTATGCCTGCTAATTAAGCCATTACTTCTGTTTGTTTGCTTTTTAAATATAAGTAGACAAGGAGGAGAAGGGAATCTTATCTCCCAGGATCTCTCTTTGATAGAAAGGTAATATCCTTTGAAATAATCATAACCCAAATGTTTCCATAATGCTGCATTAGGAATAAACAGTACCAACTAATCCAACCATAGGACAGCTTTCCACTGCAATGAGTACTGACCTTGTTCATAGGCATATTAAAAAAAGCCAAATCTCTGGTCAATGAAATGTCATATGTTGAGAATAAGCATCACAAAAAGCGAATTTACTATAATAAATTATTTAGGTTGGTGTTTCATATACTGAAAACAAACTGGACAAGACAAATACAAATTAACATTTTTCATGTTATTAACTTGGGAGAAAGTTGTAACTACTCCAGAAACAGCTGCACCTACACCATTTTAAGAGAGATACATTAAGAGCTAGAAATGGAGTCATACATTCATTGATAAGGGCATTAAAATACCTTCCCATGGAAAAAAAAGGAGTATCATAGATAGTGACTTTTGTTTAAGCTTTGGCTTACCTGCAGGCAGCTTCTTGTACTCTCTTGTTGCTATCCAAGATACGCTTTAGCAACTCAGTCATTAATGGCTTCAAGTAAGTGTCTGGGGGTTGGCTAACTACCCAGTGTGCATAGCGACTAAGAGTCCAGCATGTAATGGAGCGCACAAGAGCCTTTTTGTCAGAGAGGCACTGAATAAGGTGAGGGATTAGCTCTGGAAGATATGGAATCATACCCTGCATGCAGCCTGGAAGGAAAAATATAGCTATTGCAGTAGCAGCATTAATGAAAAGTTCTACTGTTTTCTGTTTCCTTTTAGAGACATATTTTCATTCTCTATCACACAGGAACACAATAGGCAAAGTTAAAAATACAGGAATTTTCACAATATACTAAGCAAGCCTATCTAATTTATATAGAGTCCTAGAAAGAAAACTTACATAAACAATAATTAAAATGTCTAATTAAACTTACATCCATTTCTATTACATTTCTACTTCAGTGCTTCCCCAACCTCCACAAATTCTGCTTTATAAAATGTGGTATAGCAAGTAAATAAAACGAGTTTCTAAAGCGTGAAGGTCCTACATCAGTCTACTAAGAGTAAGCAAGAAAACAAGGAAAGACTCTGGCTTGACACCAAATCATCACATTAAAAAGGATTCCATAAGAAATTCAAATTTCTTCTTGTTTTTCCTAATATAATACAAATATTGACCACCAATAAAAGCTTGCACCATTCAAGTCAGCAAGGCCAGTGATACACTGAGATTTGCTAGAAATACTAACTTTCACCTTGCTTGACTTAAAATCACAACCAACTAAAAAGTTTTCTAGTAAATACAAAAAAAGTATGTTCATTAGACACTGTAGGAAAAGAAGATAATCCAGGTATGGACCCAAATCTACTTCTTCATCCTGCAAAAGGGACAGAGATGCTGGACCTTCAAGCAAAAAGCCAAGCAAGACTGTAAGTAACAAGGAAAGGAAGTTATCCTATTTTAATAGGAGAACCATCCACAAAAGGCAGCTTAGGGTACTGAAGTCATAGGAGTGGTCTTTGCTATTCTGAAAAAATATCTTCCATGAAATCAAGGTAGTATTTCATGAGAGATCAACAATTATAAACTACTGAGTTCAGAAAGTGAGAAATAAAAGAAATTATGCAATCAATTTAGCCTCCAAATATGCATAAATTTGAAAATGAACAATAAAATAACTGCAGTCACCCACTAGTAGATGTAGAGATTAATTACCAAAACCAAACCAGCTAAGACATGTACTTCTTCACAAAAGTAAATTCTCTTGAGCCTGTTTAGAACCAATTAAAAAAATCAGCAATCTGATATCACTGTTTCCTTACCTTCAGCAATTGCACCAAGAACAAGGATACCAGATTCTTTAACTACCCACTCGGGGTGGAAGAGCAATTCCTTCAACAGGGGCAAGATGTGTGGTAGAAGTTCATCACGAAATACATTGGCTAGGACATCTAAAGCAGCAGCAGAACATTTCCCTGAAGGGAATTAACAGTGTTAATCTCTGCTTATTATACCAATAGTTGTAGTTAGGCAATATAATCCTTATTTTAACTTTGAGCTGACAGTGGATTCTCAGTGCATCAGGAGGAAATATATGTCCATTTCATTACAATATACAGTGATCCAAATACAAAGGAGTCGGAGCCGTGGCTCCGATATAAAGCCACAGCTTTTAGAAAGCCAGTATAGTATCAGTTTCTTCTTAGTCTGTCATGCTGGATCACACTGGTCTCATTAGTGAGCAATGCTGCTAATTGTCAAACTGTGCTGATGCTTTCTTTCTGTTCAAACTGGTAGTCAAATAGAGAACTAGATAAGAAATAGGGCACACAATTCAGATTTTTAGACACAAAAAATTTTCTGAAATCCATGTGTCATTATGGATTTCTAAACTGCTCTGCTATTTCTCTTCCAGGCCACCATTTCCAAACAGCTTCAGCTTCCTTGCCATCTTAATCAAAACTGTGCATCACAGGGCACCTTATGTCATTTGAGTTATCTTTTTCAGAAAATATGCATTTAATTCTGCAATCTCAACACACAGCAAGACAAGAACAGCATTAGAAATAGAAGGCTATACTTTTCTTCTAAAAAAGTGGCTTAACAGAAACAAAGACATTTGCATAAATTTTCAACAACAACAACAATAATAATTCTCCAGATATGTTTCAATATTGTTTAACCATAATCCTGAAGGTACCTTCACCTGCTGTGAAAACTTGTGGCCTTGGAAAAAAAAATTATGTGGCTATGTCCAAATCTCAAAACATTATTCCACAATGAGGTTGTCTGCAAAGCATAATCAAATCAGAGGTCAGAATTTCACTAGCCATTTTCTATCACTGAACTTAAAAACAATTTGTGGTGTTTTCTTTCCTTACAACATGGCCTGTTATGTTAGAAGTCCCACAACCCACACACAGGCCATCAGTATTCCGGTTTCCTCAGAGCTACCTCCTCTCTTCATAACTAAGGTACTGTATTCTGGTCAGAAGCAAATTCTTCACATGGAATAGAACTACCAGTAATGGCTGGAGGTAGTAGCATGTTCATATGGGGAAAAAATAGCAACCCAAAACAAAATAAAACACTAACCAATTTTAGAGTGAAGACTGAAATTAAAGAAAGCATCATTAAGCTTACTCCACTTATCAATGTGCAAAGATTTTTTTCTCTTTTTAAACTGAAGTTAAACAGGTGATACATGATTTTTATTATCTCATAGAATCAAAATTCTAAGTCCAAAAGCTTCATTGAATTGCATGAATTAAATATTTTAGCTCAATTTGCCATATTTAAAATAAGAAATGAGCTTACAGATTAATAGCTTTTGCCAATACTACTACAAATTCAAAGTGTCCTCTGAAAGACTCCTCTTCCAACACATCCACCAATGACATCAACAGATAGTTCTTGTATTCAAAAACAAAGTCTTGGTATTCATATACACAAACTCCTTTTTACTGTGGTCCTTATATTATGCAAGTAGTTCTATTTTAAAATATATTACACATTCCTTTGACATACTTAAATTCCAGTCAGAAATAGTATCATCATCATCAAGTTCATCGTCATCATCATCATCATCTTCAATACCATCTTCTTCATGTTGCTGAGCCACTGTCTTTGAGCGATGAAAACGAGGCCTTATGTCCTGCTCACTGTCTGGAATAGCTTCATCTTCTTCAACATCCCCCTGCCGTCAAATTGTGTTATCAGATAAACTAGTCCAACTATATTGCTCAAGGAAGTTAACAATATTGTTTTAGCCCCAAATTTGTAAGTATATAAAAGATTCACATCCCACTTGAGAGGGCCAGCCAACAAAATGCTAGTGTTCCTGTGTCCTACTGCTGCCTTTACCAGAAAAATGACAAAAGATATAAGCAAGAGAGGTACAGTCACCCCACAAAGTATGCTTCTTGTTAAGAAATTACTCAATGGGAATGAAATAGAAGTGATAGAGGAATTCCAGTACAGAGACATATTCTGAACTGTAGTAATGGAAAAAGCCATATATTTAATCTAAAAAGCATTAGCATTAATTCTGAACATTTTTTTATACTTCATTTTGGCAGTAGTTTGTGGTAATAGTATCCCAGCTCTGCCTAAGTTGGGTGGGAGGGGACCAGGGCAAGGCAGGGGAGCAACAGATTACTTTCCAATGAACACAGCAGCAGTTGCATTTAGTAGCTGAACAGCATACCTTGGACAGATCTACCCATTCTGATCTGAATCATTCTGATTTACAGGTCAGAGGTTAACACACTATTCCTATAAAATTAAAGAAACTGATGCTCACCTTCAACAGAATAATATCAATCTCTGAATATTTCATACCATTTACCAGTACAGGTATAAGCCTACAAAGAAATATTTATGCATGTTAAAATAATACATAAAAAGGCAAGTCAATTTTCACTTATACAAGACATAATTTTGGTTGTAACCCTCACCTCCCAATCCAAAAGAAAAACCTTAGCCTTGTTACAAATGCTAGTACCTAAACCAAGCTCCATCAAAAGATTCATCAATACTTTGTAATGAGAAAAAACGTTAGTTTCAAATTACAAACTTTTAAAAAGAAGTAGCCAGATGGCACAACTGGTAATTTATTCTGAAGCACCTTTCAGAAATTACATCTATAGGTTTTCAGTAAGAATTCAAGCTTCCATAATATACCTAAGTTGGCTCTCACTTTACCTCATCTCAATAGTACTCTGCACTTCATTTACTTGTGCAGGAAGACTCTATCTCATTACTGTTAAAGATGGAGGCCTAGCTACATTAAGCCCTCCTATCATGTTGTGGTTACTTCACTAAGATCCCAACATTAGAGAAATTTTGACTAATCTGTATTAGGTTTTACTTCATTATTAAACTGGTTATGGTTATGGGACTCCAACTTTACAGATGTACAGCTAAAAAAGTACTATGGGAAAAAAGTCAAATATTCACAAACACATTTACCACAGCAACAACAACAAAAAATCCATAAAAATATGTGCTACAAGCCAAAAGAAACTAATAGTGACAGTGGATGACTAAGCAACAGTGACAAACTCAATCTTGCTATATTCTGTCATTTAGCCATGTTGTTTCTGAAGGTACATGGCTTGCACTAATCACACATTGTAATGGCACATTACCTTCTAAACTTGAATGAACAGCAAGTACAGACATTGCTAATTCACTGGCATGTCTGCAGCACACTTTGTGAAGTATGCATTTTATAAGAAAGGCTACAGGCATAAAATGGAACAAGATGCTGGATACTACATGAACACGTTTTAAGAAAATCTTGTCCCACTTTTAATACACAAAATTTTAAGATTATCATCAAGTATTGACAAACTTGTAGAGCTCCCTACTCAAAAAAGACTCACCAAAAAAAGTTGCCTTCAGCTCACATGGCATTGAAAGATTATGGGGGAAAATGTAATGTTATTAATTTGTTTTTCTAGAAAAAGTTTCTGAAATAATTTTTAAAATTATTGTATGATGCTGTTGCAGTCCCAATGTTCATGTGGGCCAAAAGAGGTTTAATACTAACAGTTATTATTAACTACATAATATGTGTTGGGAAGGGAATAGGTAGACTCAAGAACTGTGCTATCATTCTTTTGCTTTTGGAACTACAAAAGTAGGAATTAAGTAAATTCTAAATTCTAAAAATAGTTTTTTATAACATTGGTTCTCCTGTTTTTAATTCTATCCTTTCTCTGTGCATGTTCTAATCTCAATTTTCTACTACTTTTTAATTGCTTATGAAAACTGAAATTTTCCTTTTTTTTTTATTAGTTCATATATATAGTGTTTATTTTTGATAAGAATATATCCTTTCAGTCTGTCATTCTGCTCTTCCACTCAAAATCTTGAGAGTCCTTGCTAATTTCAAAATTCTTCTGTGCATATATATGAAAAGAAAGAGTACTCATTTGCTGGCAACACTGAAGAACTAATTTGCTGTTGTAAAAGACTTCAGATTAGTCTGGAGAAAGTTACAAGCACTGTTGCAGACATGCAGATGTTTTCTCTTCACACATGGACAGTCACTCCCATTCAATCAAAGATCCCAAAAACTCATATTTGAAATTTAAAACTACTGCAAGCTGCAGAAGCATGAAGGAACAAATTGTACATGCTTTCTTCAAGTTTAAATTGTAAGAGTAATTGATATAAAATTGATTCCTAAGTCCAAGTTATGTCACGTTGCCCTATGCTCTTTTTAAAATGAGGAACCCTTTGCATGACTATGCACACAGAAGCATTGCACGCTACATCAGCAGTAGCCAAGACAACATGTTCATGGTACACCAAATATTACAGGTAATGTCATGTTCAGATGTTTATTTTAGCTTAGGTGAATGTTAGCATATCCTTGCATCCATGTGAAGCTCAACAGCTTGTTAAATTTGAGGTAAAGCACGAGTTACACAGTTGTTTCTGGAGTTTACTGGGTTTGAAATCCTTAGAAGTCTTTTCATTTTTATTATGCACAAGAATTAGCTATAGGAAAAATCTTCTAAGTACACTGCAAGTTATGTACAGTCGCTATAACAGAGTACCCAGTAAGAAGTCAACTGAAGTTTTAAGGTGATTGTCTCAAAATAAATGAGTTGTAATTCTTAGTACTTACTTAGTAAGATGCCGACATAATACATCTTTACAAATTGGCTGTTCAGCCAAAGTCAGCCAAAACTCACAAGCCTCCAAAGCCACATTTTCATCTTGGTCCTGGGTCCTTTGAAGCATGTACTACATAATATAAAAATAAATTACGAAATCGAATATTTAAGTTAGAACTTTTTCATTAGTAGCTCAAAGAGCATCTCAGCTATACGAAATAACATGTCTTACCCTTGTTATGGTCAACACATCTGAAAAAGTGACAGCTTCAACGTATAAACTGGAGCAGTACCAGCACTAGTGCTAGATTTTTAATACAATCTTCTCACTTAGGGTCAAGCAATGCCTGACTTTGATCCCAGACATTTTGGGATAATTATTTTACTGAACAGTAAACTGCCATATGCACTGCCTGCCAAACACAGTATCAAGTTGGCAATTAGATAAAAAGAAAGTTTTGCAATCTCAGTCTTGAAGGGAAAGGAAGAGTAGGCAAGGGCAAGAGTAATACCGCTGTTCTGATGAATGCCTTTTATTTGTTAATACTTCTGCAACGCCAAACAGGGACAATCTAGAAAATGAGACTCACCTCAACTATACTAATCATATGAGGAAGAAGGCGATCCATCCGAACTTCCAGCAACATTACCAGAGCACGGCAAACATTTTTGCGTACTTCAGGCTCCTCATCACCCGCCAGTGCAAAAAGGTTCTGTTGGAAAATAGTAACAGTTGAAGTCTCAACTCATCAAGTTCAACTTGTATTAAAATTGACATTACTGGCAAACTAAAGTCTGCAAATATGTATTTCTGTACTTGACCACCCCACATCTCAGAATATCATTTTCTTTCTTAAAGACATATGGTTTAGCAGATTAACTCTTCACACTCTCAATGTATTTTACACATAACCATGGCACTGTGTAGTACTAAGACTGGCACAGGAACAATACATTCCAGATTATATTTTCTCCTAAATGTAAATTCCAACAGTAAACAGAGAATTGTGTCAGTACCTAACAGATGTAAATCAAATACCCTAAATAACCCAGAATCCTCATCCGTGTTCAGTAGCAGTATTCAGACAAACATGCCCAGTAACATGCACTTGCCAGGCCAGGTAAGAGACAGACTGCTGCCATTATTTTTGCACCTTTACACAACAACAGTTTCCCCTACTTATGAAAATGAAACATTTCAAAATACACCGATTTTTGGGTTTACCAAGTGGTCAACTCTGTACACAAGCATACAGAATGAATCCATGGGGACTGAAGCTAAGAATGGACAACCAGAAATGGGGAGTTAGGGGTAGAGGTTGTGAAACATAGGTCAAAGTTCTTGATAAATAAAATATGTCACTTCTTTTAACCCTACAACTAAGAATACACACCTACCTCAATAAAAGAATCTATGTGCAACATAAGAGCTTGAGTTCTGCTGATGATAAATTGATTGACACATGCCACAGCATGAGACCTACAATTGGAAGTTAAAATACATATTTTTCATTAACCAAAACCATTTTTTAAACTGTACAAATCAAAACCATTAAACAAATATCTCCTAAAGGCAAAAGGGAACCAATCTACACATCTGCAATATTGCCAAGCAAAATTACTAAACCGCATTTTAAGTATTGCCTTATATTTTGATATACCTAAACATTCAGTAAATAGAAAACCAGGGCAGGATGACTGTGGCTTGCATATTTGTTCTGAACAGTATGTAAGTATGTTTTCTTTGAGTATATTATGGTTGTGATCTTCTCAGACACTAATAAGACCATATAAGTCAAAATGGTGAAATTTTAGCATGACCTTCTTCACTCTTAAGTATGCAACTGCCTTTGCAGTATTTTTAGAATTTAGTGAGACCAATATGTGTCAGCAATATAGCTGTAGCTTAGAACAAAAACACATTTGTAGTAGGATACATACTAAAACAGGGTGGAAACATTCTAAAAAACAAAGCATTGTTGTTCTATTCCACCATTACTTACAGGTCCTTTTCATTCTCAGACACAAAAGTCAAATTCTCAAAGTAGAGGCATAAGGCAAAACTATCTGTAAAGCCCTTAGATGATTCATTACAGTATTTTTACTAGTGTAACTGAATTTTTATTCTGCTCAGACATTTCTTGGAAGACTGTCTCATAAAATGTTCAAAAGTTGTCTTCCACTGGATTTAAATATAAAGTATTGTACTGACACTACTAGTTCTTTTCATACCTCAACAGTACCTACTCAAACTAGGCTGTGGGTCAGCAGGTAGCCTGCTTTAAACGTGGAACTGGTTTAACAGTCTGAAAGCAAAGAACATTGCAGCACAGGGAAGAAGTGAGTGACTGTATGATGTGGTAAGGAAAAAAACATGTTTTCTCCATTTCTCCCATCTCCAGAGAAGTATAAGATTAGCTCAGTTGATTAAGCAGGGTGTTAAAAACACCAAGGTCATGAGTTTGATCCTTGTGTGGGCTAATCATGTAAGAGTTGGACTTGATCTTTGTGAGTCCCTTAGAACTCAGAATATTCTGTGAAACTTACTAAGTTTTATGCTTCCCCAGGACCAAGTTCACACTTGGTTACTTCTTATTCTCAGTGTGCATCTTTTATAGGTGAGTTTCTAAATCATATTAGAATCCTATCATGATACATTCCAAGGTCAACTTGTCCTCTTAGTCTTCACTATCTACTACTCTTGCAATAAGAATTTTAAGAATTGTCACCTCCGAGTTGTCAAATCTTTCAATATAATTTTCAATCAGGAGTTAAAAACCGATTTGACAGACTTGCTAAGAATCACAAAATGGTTCAGGCTAGAAGGCATCTCTGGAAGTCATCTGCTCCAGCCCCCGTGCTGAAGCAGGGCCACCTAAAGCCAGTTGCCCAAGACTACACCCAGCTGGCTATTGTGTATCTCCAAGAATGGAGACTCCATCACCTCTCTGGACAACCTGTGCCAGGGCTTTCTCATAGGAGAAAGGTATTTTCTGATGATTAGAGGGAACCTTCTGAGTTTCTATTTCTGGCCACTACTGCCTCTAGTTCTGTCACTGGGCACCACTGTAAAGAGCCTGGACATGTCTTTTTTTCCTCCCTTTCTTTAGGCATTTACACACATTGATGAGTCCCAGCTCTTTCAGCCTTTTTGCTGAATTCTTTGAGCGCTTTGCTGGACTATTCCCACTATATCCATGTCTCTTTTGCACTGCACAGTCCAGAACTGGACACAGTACTTTAGGTGTGGCCTCACCTGGAAGATGAAGGGAAGGATCACCTCCCTTAACCAGCCAGCAACATTCGAGCCCAGGATGCCTTTAGCCTTTTTTGTGCAGAGGCACTCTGTTGGCTCAACTCAGGATAAAGACTACTGTTCTTTGTAATGAATATTAGAAATAACAATTTAATTCTGGAATTTTTCTTCTATGTTGTTATTTTGGAGAGATTTAATACAGTTTCACAGTGAAAAGATGACGAGCCCATTTAATCTGATTCAGCTGAAAGTTCAGTTAAAAGCAGAATTTTTTTCAGTAAAACTCAGAAACTTTTATCACGAAAAGAATTTTTACTCTCCCATTGCTGAAGACATTACAAAAGGAATGTAAAATTTTCTTTCTAATCAGAACATTAAATTCATAACCCAGCATTGAATTTTTCATAATAATATGCAAAAACTTAAAAGAAATAATTTGATTTTTAAAATCATTAGCTGATTGTATAAAAAGCTGAGATTGTTGTATTAACTAAGCAGAAGCTCAGATTATTGTATTAACTAAGCAGACAAACATGGAAATTACTGATGAATGAAATCTTTGTGAATCTCTGCAGGATTATTTAAAAAAAACAGGTAGGTTTTCAATAGATCTACAAACTAGCAGCCTTGCTGCTCATATAAATAAAATTTATACATAAAATCTACTGTAAGCACAACACATAAACCCACCGTATTTTCGGACTGCTGTGCTTGAAGAACTGCAAGAACTTAGGTATCATGATATTGAGTGGTCGGTCCAACACATCACTATCTAAAATTTCAGCAGAATCTTCACATATTTTCTGAAGAGCACCAAAAGCACCCTGTTTAAAAATTAGTAAATAGAAAAAATATCTTTCACATTCTGAAGAATGCCAGATTTCAGACTTTGTATACAATTGGTAATTTCAGCACAACACAGTAAGTGTAGTTAGTTAACACTGTAAATGCAGCTAACTAAACATGGATTAAATTGAAATATCCCTAAAGGCCTTTTATTTAAACCAGCATCTGCCAGCTCTCAAGCTGGCTGAGTCAATAATGGATAAGTGGTAATTTCAGTTTTAACATTCAGTGCTCATCTATTCAATCATATTTTAAAGAATGTTTAAAAGCTAGTTCTTATCTGAGAAAGAAGTAGAAGGTGACAGGCGTATCCAATTTAATTACATCTGTAATTGTATTTCCTTTCATGATTTGTTATGGGGCAAAACAGAGATGATGGTCAATTTCAATTTAATTTCCAAGTGCTTTTTTTCTTTTTCTGAGAGAAAGCACGAAGCTAAAACACTACATGACAGCATGGCATCTTGGACCTTAGTCAACTATGAGGATTACTTTATACAAAATGTTTTACACACTTTCACGGAGACAGTATCAAGTAATTCAAATGGCTTGATCACAGTTTTTATTTTTTTTACATCAGACATGGCTTTCTCTTTTCATTATAGTTTAAAACAGTTATTTACTTATTTTTCTCCATACAGACTGAACAAAACAGTCCATTTCACCTTGATATAGCAATCACAGATCAATTTTCCAGATGAAGTTACCATAAGAATGAACACTACTTTTATGTAGAAGAAAATTCAGGGTCAACTTAAAAAGATTAGGCACCACAGAGCAGTAACTTCAGGATACTTCTCACCTGAGATACCACAACTATCCATCTGCAATCTTATTCTGCTTTTACACAAAGAAAACAAATTAATTCAAATCAACAGTAAAAGAACATGGACTGCAGGTAGAAGAAAAAGTATCAAATCTGAGCCACTGTTCTCCAAGGAGAACATGTGGATATGTATTAAAGACACATAGACATGCACACAGTACTATAAATATACACGGTCTCTGTGAAGAGAGATAAAAATAATCAAATTCAGATGATACTCTTTTATTTTTCATAGATCTCCTTACCTCACAGGTATTGTAATCTTCAGAATCCAACAGGCTGCAAAGCTTTGGCAAGAGTTCTGGCCAATTCTGTAATTCCCCTTTTGAGGCAATGGTTGTTATCAGAATGCCTAAAGGA
>JAWWMO010000096.1:45774099-45788956 GCA_035047845.1 Dendrocincla fuliginosa | reverse complement strand
GGAGAAGAGGAGACTGAAGGTAGACCTCATTGCAGTTATAACGTCCTTCTCAGGGGAAGAGGGACAGGTACTGATCACTCCTCTGTGGTCACCAGTGACAGGACCTGATGGAATGGCCTGAATTGTGCCAGGGGAGGTTCAGGTTGGATATCTGGGAAAAGTTCTTCACCCAGAGGGTGGTTGGACACCAGAACAGGCTCCTCAGGAAGCACCAAGTCTGACAGAGCTCATGAAGTGTTTGAATGATACTCTCAGGCATACGGTGTGACTCTTGGGGATGGTCCTGTGCAGGGGCAAGAATTGGACTTGATCATTCTTGTAGGTCCCTTCCAACTCAGCATATTCTGTGATTCTGCAATACGCTTTCCCTATGTATTCAAAATTATAATATCAGTATTACAAACTCTACATTTTAAGAGACAGTTTTGAATAGACATATAGGGAATGAATATATGTGAAGTGACGGGATATAGGAGACTCATTAAAGAGATTGGTCAGCAAAAGACATTCAGACATTTTGATTATACTGACCAGCTTGCTGCAACACTGATACTGCAAGGACCTGATGACAAAGCCGCTTTCACCATTGTAAGATAGAGAAATGATGTAGTATGCAGTAAAACCTCTACCTCATATTCCCAGAGAAATACAGCATTCAATTTTTCTACAAAATAAGGTATGGTAATCCCTTCAGAAATAAGTTATTTTACTGATCTATTAAACTAATAATTAGAGAGAGAAGGAAAAAAATATCATTAGACACTGTTAACAGGTAAATGTTATACACATAAGAAAAACGCAGCCAGAATTGACCTGAGCTGAGTAGGAATTTTAAGTTCAGGCAACAGTTTCTGCTTTTCTCAATGAGCTTTCTCTAAGTAACTGGCCTAAAAGGAGTAATGGAAAAGAGCAGATAAGATTTTTCATTTGTAGTGGAGCAGATTCATGTTCGGTTCTTCAACCAAGGACACGAGTAACTTGGTATTACTTCTGAAATACGCTCAGAATGTGATCAGAATATTCTATATAGAAAGTGTTAATTTATAGTATAAGAAAATCTAAATTTACAGTTTACAGTAACCCTAATCAGCACTGGAAGCTACTTTTAATCTGCATTTTAGCCATTTATTTGAATTTTTTGTATGAAGTGCTGATTTTGGCAAAGTAAGGAAACTTCTTTTATGTCAAGAATTAGTTTACACATGGGTCTAGTCCAGCCCTTCAAAACTACTCCTATACCAACAGAAATAAGGATAAGCAAAATAACAGATATAACTTTCAAATATAAGGTACTTTCAAACTAAAGATACTGCAATACAACACCAAGACCCTCAGTACACCACAGTGTCTGACTGATGGACATTGGACACTTTATACTGTGGCCTTGTGCTCATCAGAATATAGAAAGAGCACTTTTCAGAAGTGAGGGGTTTGTTTGGCTGATCAGAAATTAAAGCTCATTTTAATCAACAAATTTTGAGTGCTAAAACCAGACTGCCACCCTATACTTTTTATCTTGTCTTTATGTTTATTTCAGTTCTCCTCCAGAAGAATTAGTTATCATGCTCCATAACTATGAATGTATTGATATACAAACAAATATCTTCTTTAAAACTCAGTAACTTAATAAACCACGAAGCTACTCAATGAATACATATTTGAAACAATTCTACAACTTTCCCTACACTATACATTTTAAACATTCAGCAACTTCTAACCAATATAAAAAAACCCCAACTTATAGCACTGTATTTCAAGGGCCAGCAACTGTTCAGGAGAGAAGAAAGGGTTTATTAAATAAAATTATTATATTTATTATTAAAATTATTAAATAAAATACTGAAGACTGTATGCATGGACTAAGTTTTCCCAACTAGAGAATTTATTTCTGAGCTGTGACAAGTATTACAGCTACAAAAGGGACAAGGCAACAGCATCAATTTAACCAAGCAGAGATACACGCTCTTAAATTCCTTGTGTCAGAAATAGACAGATTAGTCAGCTGGTTTAGATAAAAATTAAGGTCACACTGAGGTGAAACTTCAGGACTGTTCTTTTTCTTAACTATCTTATGGCATGCAGCAGCATGAAACATCTTCAATCCAGTCCTTTAACGAGATAATGGAAAGACTATTCTTCATAGCAGGTGATTATCCCACAAAGATTCCATGGGATTCATAGTGGAAGTTCCATCTCTGACAAATGAAAAAGTAACCAAGCAAGAAAAAGAAGATTAAACCCAAAAAGCAAATCAATTATCAACAGATTGAGAGGTGACAAGCAGAAATCATAGAGAACTTTGTGCTAAACAAGCACCAACTACTTGAGCCAGAGAAGTATCATAGATTCTGATACTTGAGCATTAAAAAACCAAACAAACCACACCACAGTCAAAATCTTAGTTTTACAAAAACTTTTCAGATATGACTGCAGAAGAATATTTATGAAATCCAGAATGTTCAACAACTTGACAGCTGCACTGTCAGAAGATACTAATATAGGTCGGGATGGAGTTCTTGCTGTAACTTCAAGATTACAAACCGATGGCCCAAGAGCTGAGTAACACACTCCTTAGTTTTCATAGATTCTGTGATTAGTTCTGTCAGCCATATGCTTCAGCCATCAAAAAAAGCTCACAGTCTAGCCTCCTTCTATCTCAGTCAAACTGGAGTTGACAAGAACATAAAGTACAAGAAAAAGAAGGCAAGTGAAGCAATCCTCTGGCACTTGGTATCATCTTTGGAGCCAAAACAGTTAAACAGTTGAAGATTCCTCTCTCACATTGCCTCACATTATAAGAAAACCATGCAACATAATAATAATTTCATTTTCAGTAAATTTTCAATTGCTTTAAAGAGCAAACAGATGCATATCCACATTACACAGATATTAATTATTTTAGGGCTACTGCAGCGCTTTTAAGAACCAAAGTGTGTCCTCAAACAGTCACATTTTCTCTAATGAGAGTTTGTATGACACACGGTGCACACTTGAAAGCAACAAAGTTTTTGTAGCTCAAGTCCAGGTGTCTACATTTCACCATGCCTTTTAGAATCACAGACTTGCCTGGGTTGAAAGGCACCTGTAAAGGTTATCTCATCCAAGCCCCTCACCATGGGCAAGGACATCTTCAACTAGACCGGGTTGCCAGCCCATCCAATCTGATCTTGAATGTTTAAAGTGATGGGGCACCCCCAACTTTTCTGGGCAACCTGTTCCAGTGTTCTACCACTCACATTGTAAAAAATTTCTTCCTTATATCTAAACTAAACCAACCCTTTTTCAGTTTAAGATCATCATACCTTGTCCTATAGCACCATGTCCCAAACTTTCTTACAGGCCCTCTTTTAAGTACTGAAAGGTTGCAATGAGGTCTGCCCAAAGCCTTCTCTTTTCCAAGCTGAACAACCCAAGCTTTCTCAGCCTTTCCTCACAGTAGAGGTGCTCCAACCCTCTGATCATCTTTGTAGCCATCCTCTAGACTTGCTCCAACAGGTCCCCGTCCTTCCTGTGCTGTGCTAGATTGCTAGAAGAACTAAGTGACAGTTAGCTACTTAGTCACTAGGTGATGAGAATAGTATTTGTCCATTCACAAGCTGTGATATAATTTTTTATGGGTATGGCTATACTTTGCTGCATTACTCTTGTGATATTGGCAACATTAAATGTTAGGGTGAGACTTTTTTGAAGGCAAAACTGCTTGTCTATCAATCTCCCTTTTAAACCTGTTAAGTCTTTTTCAGAAATAAACTGTCATTCTATGTTTTAACTAATGATACGGATTTCCTATCTACAAATACAAAATGTGTATTGACAGTGACTAGTGGCACTGTTGCACATGAAGATTTCTGATGCATTAATGAGACTGGTTCTGTTAAAAGAGCTAAAACTAAAAACATAAGGATCCCACCATAGCATTGTAATATGGAAAGACAGAAAATGAGTTAACTTCTTCTGTCCTAATATATAAGAATACGGTACAGAAAGAGTTTCATGAGTTTCCTAGTAGACAAAAAAATCCTGCTTTTTTTTATTCTGGACTATACTTAAGTATAACACTTTTGACGTAAATTGATATGGTTTACCATCATGTCAGAAGCTGAAGAGATTGTTATTCAAAACATTCAGTGTATTTGAACACATAAATGACCTTGAAATGTAGTGGCTAGTCTGAAATTAATCAGTGCTCTCAACTGACTCATGTAAACCACAGAAAATTTCATACAATTGCCTAAGCTTAGGAATGTCTGTAAGACATCAAAACAAAGCTAGAAATGTTCTACTGATGCAGAGTTTTGCATATTTATTAAATAAGTAGCAACAGCTCTGCTTCTGAAGACAGTGTTGTAAATAAAATTGGACTGTGGACAATATGGGAAGATTACTGAACTGCTGATCAACAATTAACCTGTTAGTTAGCGCACTGAGTTTTGGTAGTGGGGTGGGGGCTGCAGAGGTGGCTTCTCTAAGGAGGTGCCACAAGCTTCTCCCAAGTCCAAAGACCCAGTGCCAAAATGGCTCTAAGACAGACCTGCTGCTGGCCGAGGTTGAGCCCATCACCAACAGTGGCAGCACCTGTGGGATAACAGCAGGTAAGTAGGTGCTGAACTCTTCACTCTTTTGACCAGTGACAGAACTGAAAAAAATGGCATGAAGCTGAGTTGGGGGAGGTTCAGGCTGGATATAAGGAAAAGGATTTTCACTCAGAGGATTGTTGAGCACTCAAAGAGGCTCCCCAGGGAAGAGGTTACAGCACCAAGCCTGTCAGTTCAAGAAATGTTTGGACAATGTTTTTCTGCACATGGTGTGATTCTTGGGCTGTCCTTCACAGGGCCAGGAACTGGACTTGATACTCCTGATGCATCCCTTCCAACTTCTATGATTCTCTGATATCAGAAGGGAAAAATGTTACTGTGCAAGAGCAATTGCAGCCAGAGCAGAGAGGAGTGAGAACATGTGACAGAAACAGCCCTGCAGACACCAACATCAGTGAGGAAGAAGGGGCAGGAGGTGTCCAGGCACTGGAGCAGATTCCTCAGCAGCCTGTAGTGAAGACCATGGTGAGACAGTATGTCCCACTGCAGCCCCTGGAGGTCCATGGAGGAGCAGATATTCACCTGCAGCCATGGAGAACCCCATGACAAAGTAGGTAGATGCCTGAATGACGCTGTGACCCAGTGGGAAGCCTGCACTGGAGCAGTCTGTTCCGGAAGCACTGCACCCCACAGAAAGGTTCCACACTGGAGTAGTTTGTGAAGAACTGTAGCCTGTGGAAAGCACTCATGTTTTAAAAGCTTGTGGAAGACTGTTTCCTGTGGGAGGGACCATACACTGAAGTCAGGGATTAGTATGAGGAGTCCTCCTCCTGAGGAGGAAGGAGCAGCAGAGACAACATGTGATGAACTAACAACCACCTCCATTTCCTGTCCCCCTGCACCAGTGGGAGTCAGGAGGCAGAGAAAACTGGGAGTAAAGTTAAGCCCTCAAAGAAGGGAAGGGTGGGAGGAACAATGTTTTTAAGATTTGACTTTACTGCTCATTACCCCATTCAGATTTGATTGGTAGTAAATTAAACAAATTTCCTCAAGTTGAGTCTGTTTTGCCCAAGACAGTAATTGGTGAGCAATCTCTCCCTGTCTTTATCTCAACCTATGAAAGGTCTGTTATATTCTGTTTCCCACGTCCAGCTGAAAAGGAGAATGACAAAGTGGCTTTGGCAGGCACTTGGAATCCAGCCAGGTCAACGCACTACAGTTAATTCTGGAAGGTTCTGTATTCTAACTGCTAATGAACTCATGTCAGAATACCAACATTTGTACATCTCTACAGGCTTGCAAAACCAGGAAAAGTTTAAAGAACTAATCCTCTGCTTTCACTCCTACTTTCAGCTTCTCTACCAAATCTCCACAAACAGGGTGTCTGAGCACTTTTCCTCTCTCATGTAAATTTATGTATCATGTCTGATCCAGCAGTTAAATGAGTACTAGAATTCTATTAAGAGCAGATGAATCGTTAATAAGAAATAGAGATTCAGCATGAAGAGAGCACGATTCACTATAAGGTCCCAGACTATGTAGCAAATGCAGGATAATGCTGTAGTTTGAGAACATTTTGAAAGTAACGTTATCTCTCTTTGGCATTTACTTTTTGAGAGCAGGGAGGAGGGTGACAACACAGACTTTTGCACTTAAGTGAAAAGGAAATTATGAGGTTCCCAATGGAACTTGTTTAGACAGCATCTGGCAGTGAACGAATACAGATTTAGACTCATTAATCTCTCTGAAGAAATTACCTGGTCAGATGAGTAGAAGTTTTGTCACTCTCTGAATATATCAAAGGTGAACAGTATATATTAAAATATGTGACAATCTGTCATTTGAACAGCTGTTGGTAGAAGGATTACTTAGATGAGTAAAATAAGGCTGTGTTATTAGATCAAGTAATTCAGAGTCCTGTTCAAACTGCTGAGTATTGGAAAACACAAAATACAAGACACTCACCACACTGGTGCTGTATAGGGTGCTGCACAGTGGAAGTTCTGACTATATCTCCTTCTATCTATATCCCATAGGTATAACTTAATAGGAAGTTGTGTGGTAGCATGCAAATGTAAGTCTTGTTTTTTAAGGCCAGACTGCTTTGTTTCTCTGATATCCTTACTTGTTAGTAAGGCTGCTTCCCCTATAATGTTCTGTTAATGAAAAGAAAACCTCCTTTTTATTTCCTAGGCCTGTACTCAGTCTGTTTCCTTTTTTCTTTTTTTTTTTTTTTAATTTTGATTGACTTTTCTGGACACTATAATCAGATTTGCAATTAGCATTATTACGTTGTACTCTGGTAAACATCAGAACATAATTTTGGCACAGTGGAGGTGTTCTTCCTAAGCTGTGCATCTAGCTAAAGTAATAAAATAGAGAGCACAGTCTACTTTTAATTCAATATATCTTTATACATTTAATCTTTTGTTTTTGTTATTATTTTAGGAACTTAGATCCTTTTATATATATATATACATATATATATATACACACACATTTGGCTACACAAGAGTTCCTACTAGGAAGAGTCCCAGTGAAAATGAGACTCATCTAAGAAGCATTGCTGTGTGACCATGCTGCTCTTCCTCTTCTAAATAATTAGAAATCCATCTTCAGTGTCAGTTTCCAGTTTCTACCTACAACTTCATCAGCTTCCTTTCTTTATGGGGGGGAGGAAAATGAGGAAAACTGGGAGCACTCACCAGTTTGGAAAGTTGGAAGCTCCTGAGACTCATAGCTTGCCCGTCTGTTATCTCTGATCAGTAGTGTATCTACTGATTCAGAGATCATCCACCACTTGAAGTTATGTGACTGCTTTTTCCTTGGAGATACCAAAATAAAAATTTGTCCTGTTGAATTTACACTTGCTTGAGCAGCCAGTGTGTGTGACTTGAGATGAAGCAGACAACCCCACTGGAAAATGATGTTGCCTAGTCCACTGCTCTTAAGCTGTCATAAACAGAGACTGCAGTCATTATTGTTATCTGGAATCAAACGTACCCTCAGCAGGTTTGCAGATGACATGAAACTGACTGGTGCAGCTGACAAAATGGAAGGAAGCGGTGCCTTCCAGAGAGACCTGGACAACCTTGAGAAGTGGGTCCAACAAAACCTCATGATGCTGAACAAGTCCAAGTGGGGGTGTTGTACTTGGGTCAGGGCAATCCCAGACATGAATACAGACTGGAAGAAGCCGCTGAGAGAAGCCCCATGGAGAAGGACTTGGGGGCTCTCATGGATAAAAAGCTGGACATGAGCCAATAAGTCTGCTCACAACTCATAAAGCCAACCACATCCTGGGTTGCAACCAAAGCAGCATGGGCAGCAGGTCCAGGGAAGTGATTCTCCCCCTCTACTTGCTCTCATGAGACCCCACCTGGAAGTGCTGTATCCAGGCCAGGAGTTCTCTGCACCATAAAGATATGGACTTGTTAGAGCAGGTCCGGAGGAGGGCCACATAGCTGATGAGAAGACTGGAGCACCTCTCCTATAAAGACAGGCTGAGAGACCTGGGGTTGATCATTCTGGAGAAGAGAAGGCTTTGGGGAGACCTCAGCTGCAGCCTTTTAGTACTTAAGAGAGGGAGAGTGATTTTTCCACTGGCAGACAGTGATAGGACAGGGACAACATTTTTAAACCAAAAGAGAAGTTTTAGATTAGATGTTAGGAAGAAATTCTTTACTCAGAGGATGGTGAGACACTAGAATGGGTTGCCCAGAGAAGTAGTGGATGACCCATCCCTGGAAGTGTTCAAGGCTGAGTTGCACAGGGCTCTGAGTAATCTGATGTAGTGGGTGGCATCTCCGCCCATGACAGAGGAATTGGAAGTAATCTTTAATGACCCTTTCAGCCCAAACCATTTTATCATACTTTGATGATTATGTAACTCTGTTATGGCACAGTTGCTCCTGAATGCCTTTTGAAAGTAGAAAGCAGAACTGAGTGCTGAGCTTCATGCAGTTCTGAAGCGAGAGAATTATGTCATTATAGGAGAAGAAAGGAGTTCAAAATGCTTTGCAAAAGCAGATGTAATGCTTAGCCTATTATTAGTATTAACATAAAACTGTGGAATCAAGATGTGCTTTTTCTATGGCCAACAAAGATACTCAATTCTGAACCTGGTAAAAATATTGTGGGTACTATTACTAGTAATATTTAAAGTATTTGGGGTCTTTTTCTGGGTTCCACTACCTTCTGACATTAAAGCAAAGGTGTTTTCATTTGTACATGAGAAGTGGTCATTGGTATTCCTTTACTAGGCCAGATCTGGCTTCAGGAAAGTGGTCAGCTATCCAACTGCACCTGGCCCAGCACTGCAAGCTAACAAACACACATGAATTGGCTTTATCATTCTAATGTCTCACAGCAAATATGCTTTCTGAATAATCTAGAAATAGGTGGTGATATTGCTTCCTATGAGCCATCACAGTCTGAATCAGACACCAACACATAGCCTTTCGAGTAGGAGGCACACCAGAATGCATGAAATCAAATACTGCTTGATTAACAGAAGTGCCTTTAGAGCCTTTAGAAACACCAGCAACACTTTCCCTTTCTGTAGCAAAACACCCCCTAGGAATGCTTGATACTGGCATTTTAAGTACACTTAGGTTTGACGTGAAAAAATAACTAAACATCACTGAGTAGGAGAATTTGATTTTAAAAAAAGCATACAAAGAAATAGCCATTGCAGCAGGCTATATTCAGCTTGTAAGACACAATAAGGAACGGCTTGAAATAGCTAGCTAAATACCTTCAATTTATCCCTAAATATTTATCTGAGGGGCAAACCAGACATTATCTAAGATTACAGGAGCTTCAGACAATGACGTAGCAATGCTTTCCTTATATGGGCCTTAGAGACAGGGAAAGAGATAATAATGGAGATCCCATACTCCTGATTCTGGATGTTCAGAATAAGGAGCTCCAGGAAAGCATTCCTTAAACATTGAATCACGTAACACAATCCAACTCAGTTTCTTTCAAGACTTTAAATATATGATTAATCTGTTTGGAAAAGCTTTTTTCTTAAACCTGCACTACGAGACCCCTACAGAAGCATGGAAAAGAATAATTAGCCAGCATATTGGAGAAAAACATGGAATTTTTAGTGATCTGACAAAATAATGATTTCTTAATAGGTATACTAAACAAGTCTGCCAATGACACTACATTGGGAGGAGCTGCTGACTCCCTCAAAGGCAGAGAGACCAAGGCAAATTAGAGGGCTGGGCAATCACCAACTGTATGGAGTTTAACAAGTTCCAGATTCTACACCTGAGACGGGGCAACCCTGGATGTATGGACAGATTAGGGAATGAGAGGCTAGAGAGCAGCCCCAGGAAAGAGGCATGTGGGTCCTGGTGGATGGCAAGTTGAACATGAGTCAGCAGTGCCCTGGCAGCCAGGAGGGACAACCCTGTCCTGGGGGGCATGAGGCAAAGCATCGCCAGCTGGGCGAGGGAGGGGATTGTCCCGCTCTGCTCTGCACTGGGGCAGCCTCACCTTGGATACTGTGGGCAGTTTTGGCTACAACAATATCAGCCAAATATTAAGCCATTAGAGAGGATGTCCAAGGGAGGGCAATGATAATGGTGAATGGCCTTGAGGAGAAGCTGTATGAGGAGTGGCCGAGGTCACCTGTTTTAGCTAGCCTGGAGAAGACTGAGGGGAGATCTCACTGCAATCTACAACTTCCTTGTGAGGGGAAGAGGAGGGGCAGGCATATTTCCTCTCTGATGACCAGTGACAGGATTTGAGGGAATGACATGAAGTTGTGTCAGGGCTGGTATTAGAAAAAGGTTCTTCATCCAGAGCATGGTTGTGCACTGGAAGAGACTCCCCAAGGAAGTAGTCACAGCACCAAGCCCGACAGAGTTCAAGAAGTGTTTGGATGGCAATTTCAGACAGATAGTGTGGTTTGTGGGGCTGCCCTGTGCAGGGCAAGGAACTGGACTCCATGATCCTTGTGGGTCCCTTCCAGCTCAGGACATTCTATGATTCTATTCTTTCCCTTAAGACATTTATGCACCTCAATTACTTTGTTCATTGATTAGTAAACCACAGTCTTTTTGTAATTTTTTCATGTATCTGAACTTCAGAGAAAAAACCGTTTTCTGTTGTTTGAGTAGGACACTTTATGTGTATGGTATGCAGTATTGTAAACTGTAAGTGCACACTAATCTGACTTGACTTCTGAATGGTAATGCAACCAGATTCACTGCTTGACAATTATTTTTGTATATTTAATGGTGACATTATATGTGATGATTGTCTTGAGGGGGAGTGTTTTAATTTAGCAGTTAAAGCTCCTGAACCACTTTACTGGATTAATCCCGCTCAAAGATACCTTCATGAAGTGGATAGCTGGCAAATTAGCACCTCATCATATCTATGTCTTTTTCTTGCTCAGCTTCAAAGACCTTTCAACACCACCATGCCAAGAAAGTTCATAATGGAATGGACTCATGAAAACTGCTGTCCAGATCAAGTTTAAATTTCAGACTCATTCAAAAACATTTGGATTGAACCCACAAGACCATTTTGGATCCCAGTAATAGCTTATAAAAGCTGTTTCAAATTCTAAATGCAAAACTACATGAATTATTAGTGTCATGATTACCAGAACACAACTTACCATCTGTGAAGAATTCTGTTGAAACAAAAACTTGGCAGGGGGAAGGAGGTAAGGGAGTGGGGTGGGAAGAGGAGCTGTCTCCATGGTAATGTTTCATGTACAGTAAGGTACTCTGAATGACTAAGTCATCACATGAACAAGATCAAGAATTGCAGAGACACTGCTCTATCTTTGACTAATTTATAAAAATCTGAATTATTTTGGAAATAAATTTAAAAGATCATCTTTAAAGCATATGACAAAAATATTACTAAAGCAGTATTCTCAATTCCTGCTTATTCACCTTTAGAGTAAGAGATCATCCCAAGGACTCTGCTCCTTGACTGTAACAGCCCTAAACCAGGCCATGACCAATCAATCCACTGAGTAACACTCCAATGAGACCCAATCCTAGAGTCCCCATGTTTGGATGGGGTGAAGTCAGTCACTGAAGCACTACTGCAAGATCACAATCACAAAAGCTTTGTGCAACTACAACAGGATAGACAACTGCAGTTATACAGGCCAGCAGAAAGTATCAGGACCATCATGTATTTGTCTCAGTATTTTTGCATTAGCCTAGGTCCTGCCGAGAGCCCCATGGACAGGGGAGAGGGAGATGAATTGCAAAACTTTACAGAAACTGTGCAAAACTAATCACGTCCCATTGAATGACATTGGATATGGTTCACTCAACGATACATAAACCACAGAAAATGATCGGAGAAGAAAAAGCAACATGCACACACTCCAGAAAACAAATTATAAACAGTTCAGAAGGCCACAGGATTCTGAGCTCAGCTCAGGGGATACTGGGAGAAAAAAATCCACAAATACAACACTAAGGGCAGAGCTGTGTCACCACATTGCCTGTGAGGTTTTTTTACCTTCCAAACCAAGAAGGAATAGCTACACTAACAATGAATAGATTTTCATTTACAGATAAATTAGAAAAAACACAGTACATAAACAGTACTCCCACATAAGTTTTATCTCAGTATCTTAGAGGCAGGACTTGGTGAAAGAGACAGTTTTGCAAACAAAGTTATTTGCCTGCAAAAGAAGTTTGCTTGCAAAGTTATATGCCTACCGAAGTGTAAGACTCAGGCCAAAGATAATTTGGTGCAATCTACTTCAGTAGAATGATACTATTTAACACGCATTTCAATCAGGAGCTGTCACCTAAATGTATCCTTAGGCACAGTTTTCTGCCAGTGGTTTCAACAGTAGCAAAAACCAAGTCAAAGGTTAGTCCCCCATCTGCTACCCAGTCAGGCTCTTTTTACTCACAACCTATCAAAACACCTTAGTTTTTATTGAATAAGTTGTTAGTGACACTGTGAGCTTATTTTCATGCTCCTTCTGATGGCACAGTATGGCCATAACAAAACTGTTAACTTCCAACATTATGAATATCTACGCTTTGGTCTGTGGCAAGGCTGTAGGACAGACAGACAACACAAACCACTTCGGGAGGAAAAGGACAGAATGCTTTCTCAGTTGTACTGAAGACAGTTATCTACTGGGATGAGTCCATTACATTTTCCCCTACTTGTCCAAAAGCAGGTGCAAAAGTATTGTAGCTGCTGACCAGCAGTTCTAACAGTCTTATTACCCTACCTGGGCAGGACTAATGAGTGGAGATGAAGAGCTGTTGGTTGAAGTCAAAGCAAATCCAATCAACAGTCTTCTGCTGTTCCTCCTTAGTCCCACCCAGATAAGGTAACAGGATATTTAGAATTTGGCAAATACTATGAAAAGCACCAACACCATGCTCTGTTATGGTACCCTCAATATTCTGCACGTTTCCAGAAAGAGAAATACAAAGTTAAAAAATAATTGCTTTGGGCAAAAGGTCCATGACTCTAAAAACGTCTTGATAAAGGACAAGAGCATCACCTATACAGGATAAGAGCACCACCAAAGCAGCAGTTGCTTTTCATCAGTCTCACAAAACATTCTCACAAAAGACCTGATACACCCATGAGAGGTACCAGTGCAATCTGATCCCAAACACCTCTCCCTGGATGTTAACTTGCTACTTCTCCCCAGCTTGCTTGCCCCCTCAACCTGCCAGAACCTGCTTTTTTGTGCCAGGTAGAGCAGTTCTACAAAACCATTTTGTAACAGCTAGCATATGTTAATCTTTGAACAGTTCCACAGAGACTGATGTGATTAACAGTAAAAGATGACTACTGGATAATCAAGTAGTTCTGTTAGGAAGACAAATCCTGACACATTGCTGAACAGCAAACACCAGTTAGAACTAAGAACCTCAAACTTAAATGGTGGATGAAGAAGGCAAAATTAGCAAATTTTGTTAGATAACAAATTCGTGGACAAAATAAAAAGGGAAGCAATCTTCTTGTCACACCCTTTATACAGACTCCATATCCCACAACTGGATTTGCTCTGCTTTTCGTTTTTTTTGGTAATGGTATAAAGCACATGGTGTATCTACACTGTCTTCTTTCTTAAAGATTCAGTATCCTGGCTGACTCTGGTCTTGAAAATTCTCTCTCTCAAACTTAAGGTACCCCCCCAAAACCTTATAGATGTCCTACATAGAACATACAAAAATATTGGGATATACTCCAGCCTTCAAACATAAAGATATACTTTCATCCTCCTCCCTCTTTCCCTCCTCCAGAAGTAAGCTGACAGCACAACCAAAACCAGTTAAAAACTACAGCAAATGTTCTGGCCAATTCTTTGAATGTCACAGGGCCACACACAAGTAAAATCTAATTCAAAAGGTAAAAAACAAGCATTCAGAAACCAAGATATGAAACACTAATAGGGAGAAAAAGCACTGGTACCAGAACACAAAGGGAAAAAAAAACCCTACAAAACAATCCAAACAATCAAACACAATGATTCAAAAAAAATGTAAAGAAGACAGATGTGCTAAAAAAAGTCTTGAAACTAATTTCTTTTCTCTGTCGAAGACGTCTCAGATCGATAGCTGTAGTATACTGAAAATACAATCTTTCACATACCCTGATCACTACTAACAAATTGTCTGAATTTACCAACTGGTAGAGGATTCACACTATGCCATATACAGTCTGTACTAATGTTCATAGAACTAAGACAACAGTTTAATAGCCAGTTTATTTCTAACTGTATTTTACTGGAATTAAAACTTCAGAATGAAGACTATGACAGGCATCTTCAGACAACTCTAGTATGTAGTCTTCAAAGTATTTATCAGTCTCATTACTAGGGAGATCATTATCGTAATTGAACTTAGGAACATGTTTTATAATGTACATAGTCATGATTCATCACAGTTATTCCACAACTTCACTGCAGTCCAATGCTCCAACACCTCTGGGAAGATTTCATTGGACACTTAAAATGGAATGCATTCAGATACTACAAGTACCAGTAAGTTATCAATTTTTTTCCCCACAAAGCCTCCTGGGAGGATGAGCTCTACACAACCCAACCAACAAGCAAACTGACTAGAGGCATGTTTCTTTGAAGCTAAGTAACTTTAAAAAAAAAAAAGAAGGAAAACAGTCACTTCTACCTCAAGAACTTACCTTCAGACTTCAGCTTTGTGAGAACAAAAATCAGGTAGTTGTTGAAATCTGGATACTGATTGAGTTGCTCTAGTTTCTAAGGGGAGAAACTGTTAAGGAAAGTTGAATCTTCATATAGAACATTTATAGCTTTCTAGATACCAATTATTATTAAA
>JAWWMO010000096.1:45743637-45757022 GCA_035047845.1 Dendrocincla fuliginosa | reverse complement strand
TAAAAAACTACATTTTTTCACCCCCAATATTTGAGACATTGCTTTTGTTATTGCTGTGCTTTTCTCAGGGACAATGTAATGATAGTAATTTCTCTAAAATAAACCATAAACAGGGTCTACTTCATTATTTAAACTTCAGTACCTAATCTGAGATAATTTCCAAGTAATGCCCCACCTCTAGTGCAACAGTTTTGTAGTTCAGCACAGCTAATTATTTCCCAGAACAGAATTCATGAATGAATTATTATTATCATGTAAAATGTAATGTTGCCTTGATATTCATACAGTGTTTTGGAAATTTGTACCATGATAAAACTTGCTTTAATCCATCAGATCTGTGACTTGCACTTTATAAACACAAAACTGGGGATGCTTCATTCTTATCTGTCACCAGGTTTCAGCCATTGTCTTTTCTTGTTCCAATGTTGTCTGTCATTTACTAATCACAATACAACACTGGTAGATGCTATTTGTGTTTATGTTTTCTTTCTTTTCCTTCTACTAAGAGCAGTAAGAGTCTTACCACTTGTATGCCATTTGTCCTTCAGTGAAGACAGCTGATGTACATTCTTCCCCCACTTAGATAAAGAGCAGTTTAATGAGATTTGTGTGCTGTTTCTGGTAAGAGGCCAGTAACTGATTAGTGAACTAGCAGTATACTGAGCTCTTCCTTTAACTTGCTTTATATTCACTATATTTGATGTGCTAGTGTAAATTTTAGAGCTTTGATAATGTTTCAATGATTCCACACCCAAATTTTCACTCACAAGTACTTTGATGTAAACAGCAGGCTTACTGAATGTTGATATCCACAGTTCATCATTGAAACAGAATATCCAAATGTAGATGCTAGTTGTGTAGAGGTTCTATACCTCACATTCTAGAATTTATCTTTGATTCTACATATTTTGAAGTATCTTTAAAAATATTTTGATAATTAAGATTTCTGAATCCATTTTCCTTAAGCATGACTTGAAAAAAATACTATGCATTTGGATTTTTCTTCATGTGATGAATCATAACTGTGCTGCTATTTGATCATATTTGCAAGATAAAATTTCAGAGGAACACTAAAATTTGGTGAACTCCATTAAACTGATTTTTAGACCTTGCTTGCATTAAGTAATGGATAGAAAAGGGTTACAGTGGAATACAACTAAAAAAATTCTGCTCTAAATCAAACTATGCTGGAATGTAACAGTTGTTGCCTTCGTGTCAATGCTATTTGCTGATGCAGCTCAGTGCAGTTGAATCACCACAAGGGAGACATTTCAAGAGCTCGGTGTTCAAACATCTCTTGGATGAAATCCATAAAGGAGCAGACATGAGCTGAGTAATAAATCCTGTGGACATGTATGCTGGTGCCATGAAATGGTATCAGGAATCCTATCCACTGTAGCAATTAAAGTATCACAGGGGTAGTCTACCAATATTTTTCTTTTAATAAAAACTCTAATCATGAAGACAACTAAGTAAGAGATAACAGAATTTTTATATAACAATGATGTTCTATTTCCCTTTATCATGTCTTAAATATATGACTGTCTCTCTTTCTTTCCTGTAAAAGCTGAAACATAAATTATATGGCAGTAAAGGCCAGATCATTAAACCTTTTATGCACAGAGGCAAGCATGAAAGATTCTGCATATATCCATTAATGTGCTGGCATTCTTAAATTTCTTAGGAGTGTCTAGCAGCTGGTAGTGTACATTGCAGATTGAAGGCTCTTAACTCATTAAAATCTACAGAAGACTTTAACGCTTAAACAGCTAGAAAGTTGCAACATGCTTTTTGCAAGGCTATGAGTCAAAAAACATCGGTTTTTAGGCCTGGGCATAATGGACAAATGATTCAGAATTTCATGACCACTATTAACAGACGTTTATACAGGAGCAGATCCATCCTGAACCACTGGTGACTCATTTGCTGTCTCTCAGAACTTCTGAGGTTGCTCTGACAGTTGACATCTTCGACAAAGTACTTCCTAAAGAGCACATCTGAGGATGTGAAAGTCATTTTGCCAAAAACATAGGTAGCATACAAATTAAAATAAATAATAGAGAGAGAATTTTCAATGGTAGATATGTAAATAATAATTAGATTGCATTACAAATAAGGAAATCCTGAATCACGCATATGAAGGTATAAATAGCAAGTAGTTTTTAAGCATGTCCAGAAAAGCTTTCAAATTGTTCCCATCATGATCCATCACTGTGCTACTGTATTAATCTTGCTAACATACAGATTATGGGCAGCCACTATTTGGCAGAAAAAATACAGTTCCTTTCACATGGAATATTTAATGATTAAGAACAGAAATATTATTTTCATATCTCTTTTTGTATAATTGATCTTTCTTTTCTGAGTGGTTCCATTGATTTCACGTATTTTGTATTGTAAATGTGGCTGAACTAAAATTGGCCCTTCGTTTCTAAGTCAGTATTTTCGTTTGGTTCCTCTAGTGGGGTGGGGTCCCACAGTGTGCATTCAGAGCAGCACCAGCCATCTCTGTGCTAACATTTTCCTGTACATGTACTTTTCAAATAAGTGATATTAGCAAGGCTGTTGTAAGATGGACTGTGTTCCTAGTGAACAGTGCAAGGAAATTTTATACTTAATTTTGAATATATGTTTTGACTTCTTTCCTAGTCCCTCATTAAAAAGGTAACTTCTGTTACATGATAGGTGCAGAAAGGATTTCAGTGTGTCTATGTATGAATTTTAAGACACGTACACAGTGCAGGACTGTGTCTTCACCACAGTTTAGTATTGCAATTTCTTTCCAAGTAATGCAGAGGGATCAGTGGGTTTTGCAGTTGGCTACTGGTGAGTAGAGTTATTTCACATGCCAGACTTTCTTGGAGAATCCTTTGGAACAGACTCACTTCCTCTGGTTGGAGCATGAGATTTTATGGAAGTGGCGTTTTGTTTCATGAGAGTAACTGCAAAGCAGCTCTTTCTCTTCACTACAGTTCTGACTTATTTATAATGAATTTCACATAGCTGGGGAAATGTATGAGCCATTTTCTGCACTTTACTCCAGGGAGAATCATATCCCCAACTTGCCAAGAGAAAATGAAGCTGGCTTTGTTAAAAGTGTTGGAAGAATGTTGGAGGAGGGAAAAATGGTCAAGATAAAGACATATTTGAAATTCATTTGGGAGTGGAAAGGATAACAGCAGCAAAATCCCTACACCAAGACTGCTCAGTATAGTCAATGCAAAATCTTTTAAGTATTTGAGTTTTTCTAATCTTTTCATGAATCTTTGTATTAATGACAAAATCCACGCTAAAATCCACGGTGGCATAAATACATGTAGGCCAACAGTTGCTATCTTGACTTAATAATAGTTTTTGTAAAACCTGATTAATTTTTAATTTGTAACACACCTACATTTCACAGAGGTAATCACATAATCCAGATAATCTGAAGATAATCTCTTGATGACCCTAACCCAGACTGCACTGTGTTATATTCTGTGCTCCATTCATGAAGCTATTTTTAACAACATGATTAAGAAAACAGTCTTTACTATAAATAAAAAGGCACAGTTCCACAGGACAATTGTAAAAAATATATATATATATATACTGATAATAATTTAATGAAAGGAAGGCTGAAAGTAGTCTATGGGGAAAGCGACATGACAGCAATATAACAGTATTAGTATCTTTTATTTATAATAGAGTCCATTTTATACTTTTATAACAGAGTCCCATTTTATCAGTTAAAGAATGCCTACTTACTTTTTTTTTTTTTTACTTAATGGGTTTTTTTACTTTTTGAGTCAAGGAAGGGAATGTTTGGCCAGGAGATAAGAAACAGCTTCACTTTCTAAAGATTAACTTGTTTTAGCACATACAAACACATCGACCTAATTGCTTGGATACCTTTTAGCCCCTAAAAATAGAATGGATTATTTTTACATCTTAAAAGTCACTTTTGAGACAGTATTTAGAGACAAGATAATGGATGTGAAAATGTAAAGAAAGAAAAGAACCATAATTTGTTTAATATTAGAAATTAGCATTGTTTTATGGCTAATTGAAATTAAATAACTAATTTATTATTTTAAGTGGTCTGCTGTTTCCCTGCAAGTTACCATCTGAGTTATCAAATCTGACAAATTGATTCTGTGGTTTGTTTCTTGGATCAATACTTCAACTATTCTTTTAATAAATCTGAGAGACTCTTAAAATGATGTTTGGATTTGCAAATGCCTAAATATATTTGGGAAATCAATATAATAAAAATACAATAAAAATCCTGAATTTTGGGATAATTTTTGGGTCATAAGATGTTATATAACTCCAGTTATTAATTTTGTGGTATAAAACTGCAGTGCTGATAGTGATTGTTGAAATGCTAAATGCTGATAAAAGCGATTTTTTTCTAATTTATCACTATTTGGTAATTAACATGACAACCAAAACAAGTTCATATACTAAAATGACTAGTTAGTTATTAAATTTATAATGTAGTATCATCTGTAGAAGTTTCTGTGGAGCATAAGAGTGAAAAAGCAGTTTTAGACAGATTGATTTTTTTTCCAGTTACTTTGCTTAAGGAGTTTGCATGGACTCTGTGCTAAAGGATTAATGATGAAGTTTTGAATGACCAGAGTGAAAATGTTAAAGTTGTGAACCACTGAAACATGGAAAGTTCCATCTGAAAAGAAATGTTTGGGAATAAATTGAACAGACTGTGAAGTGGGTATATGTAATTACCTAGACTCAATAAAACAAAAAGATATATATTTGTATTACTGGGAGAATGAGCCACCAGGGACTGACTAAGGCTACAGGTGTAGTTAATTTCAAAAAAATTATTTCAGTGTCTTTTCCTTTTCCCAAACTTCTCTACTTCCTTTCTACCTCCTCCACGTATGCCTTATCTTCTCCCTGTCCTTTGAAACTTCAAGAGGCCAATTCTGAGGTAGCCCATATACAGCAAAATGCTGGTTAAACCATTCTCCAAAAGAGTTCCCAGAAATATCTCACCACTGCAATGGTCTAAGAAATCACAAAAAGGAGTGCTGGAAAAAAGAAGACCAGGTTTGTGGAAGAAAACCAGGTACTGATTTAAATGACGGGTATTTGGGAGATTGACTTCTGATAGTAAAGATCTCTATTTACAATAACCAGAACAGCATATCGAAGTTTTATTTCCTTACTGCTGACACCCCCAAGCTGGCAAAGTTGTTCCTCTGGGGATGTCAACAAACAATGACACATCGCTGATGTATCAGACTGCTAGCAGTGTGAATATTTTCTTCCTCTTCATGTACATACTCGCATTACACAAGATGCCTAGGAAAGGAAGATTTTCAGCCCTCACTCCATTCTTTACTCATTCTCAATTCTCATTAAATTGCCTTAGGTAGACTCTTCATAAATCATAGGAACTCTTTGGGTTTATGAGCCTTCCATCTGACAAAACAGTTTGAGCTTTTACAAGACCACTAACTATTATCTGTTCCAGTTAAGAAAAAAATCATCCTAATCCTGACCCTAGTTGTTTATATCATTAGTCAAGAAAATCTTCCTCATGCTGGGTAAATGCACTTCTGATCACAGAAGTTGTTCTGACATGGACTTACTATGTGCTTTTGAAGAGAGATTTATGTATTTAGTGAAGACCAAATTCTTAAGGCTCTGATCTGTTCCACCCACTGTAACAAAATGCTGCAATAGGTATTTTCACCATATTTCACTGTAATCACTACTTTAAGAATCCACTGCTTAATGGACAAGGATTTATGCAACTAAGTGAGGGAGGGCAGAAAGGAGGTAAAATGGGGGGTAAAATCAGTCATTAGAGGTGCAAGATTGCCTTCAGAAACTTTTTGGAAGCTAGTTTTGTTCTAAAGACCCTGCAAAAGGTGTGCTCATTGCTGAGTGAAAGCCTGTTTGCTCAGTTTGTGCCAGAATTGCCATCCTTATCTACCTTCTTTTCTCTCTGTTAGTCTCTTTCCTACCAAACGTGTGAAAGAGTAGAAGAGTAAAGAGTAATTGCTGCAGCAATAAGGGGCCTGTTATTACTATCATTTTAGGGCTTTCACAGCGATTAAAGGTATCTCAGCTTCCATTCTGTCTTGATGAGTATGGAGGTGTGTTAAAAACCCCTGTTGATTCATACAATTCCCTGGCTTGCCAAAAATTAGGTTGTGTCTGATGCTCTAGCAGTCGACTTCTTTAGCCACACTGAGATGAAAGTTTACACGAGAAAAAGGAAAAAGTGAAAGCACCCACTACAGCATATTCAGCATTTCCAGCATTTCATTTTCAGCATTGTAAATGTAACAGCATTACCTGCCTCTTGTTGCAGGGAAATATTTATTTCAATATGGGCAGGTGTGACAATGACAAAGGGCATGCTAGGGCAAGAGATATCCAGAAGCCACTAGATAAGTCAGGGTGAGACCTCATAAGGAAGTGGAGAAATTTGCACCTTTCCAAGAATTTGTGCGGGAGCTGTGGTCAGAAGTAAGGCTGAAGGTCAAGCAGCTACAAAGCTCACATGCAAAACAGGCTCCAGGATGAAGGGAAAGACATCAGTCAAGTCAGGAAGGCAGGAGGAGACACTACGGCTAATGAACTAGAAAGAATAGAAAAAGGTCAGCAACACCCAAATGACACACAGTATTTGGGAGAAGAGCATGTGGGTCATGGCCAGCATTTTGTTCCTCTTCAACCAGGACTCAGTTTTCAGGTCTTATTCATTACATGTAGTAGGTGTAGCTAACCTGTCTGGTGCCAGGCAGATGTACTAAAAAAAAATCAGTATGCAGAACTAGTACTCAAGATTCATACAGATGAGCAAAGCTCTGTCTAAAATATGAAGAGTGTGTGTGGATTTTTGGGATGAGGATACTGAAGAAGTCTACCCTGCTGTAAAATACCAGACCAAACCAGAACAAAAACACAAAGAAACCAACTAAATAACCCCCAAACCCTAAGCCATGAGAAGAAAAATAAAAGGGGATTAGAAAGTTTATTCTATGGTGGCTTGCCTGTGCCGACTAGAGAGGCTTCTGTGTAGTAAACTTGCTCTGGTGAGAAATTTCACAATGCGACGCAACTGACCCCACCTAGGTGTTTCCTTTGCTGGGACGGAAAAGCTTACCCGTACTTTGTTGTGAGAATGAGTTCTGACATACTCATGTTTATCTTACCCATTCTTCACTGGGAAGGAATGGCCTATGTGCGCCTTAGAGCTTGACCTGTCACTACAGTTTCCATCCACTATATGTGTCAGAATATACAGATTGCAACATGTTTGTACTGTACCCTTTCTCCTTTTCTGTTGTTTTCTTAAAACAAACTACTTTTTAGTAAGTTATTTCCACTCAGTTCATGGAAGAATGTGTGTGCTTTGGAAATAATACAAAATCCACTATTTTAAGTATCTCATATAAAAGCATTAAGTATCAAACATCACCTCGAGGGAAGTGTCTATACTTAGTTTTTAGATTTGGTGTGTAAATCCTGGATTTTTGCAGTTGAGCTGAGTTTTGTTTGTTTAAGCCATTGCTTGAATTGGCTGTGCTCTACAGAATTTCTGTGAATGCATTCACATATTTTGCTGTGGCTCTTAACAGATTTTGCAGATTTTCCAAAGAAATCAAATGTAGTCATCTGCAATCCTAATAGTCAGCAAGCCTCATAGTTCAGCATTTTCTGAAGTATCAATACATGATATCATACAAATATTCACAACTACAGTCAAAACCATGCTATGTCATTGTGACATCAGGACCAAGCAGAAGGGACTTCCCACTGCAAAGCTTGTGCGAGTAGGCTCAGGCAGACTGTTCATCTATTCCAGTCATTTACTGTCGTGTGTGTCATGCAAAGCTGACACGGCAACTTGTTAACAGGCATTATGTCACTGCAACATACCACTACAACCATAACTACAAGAGCCCATATGTACACCAGACTGTAGAAAATACAGAAGAAAGACATACTATGAACAAAATTCCTGTCCAATACAGTTTATCCTAAACTTGCATTTTTATGTATCAAATAATAATTATACATACTGCACATAGCTCTCATGACCTTAAATATCAAACACTTTTACAAAAATTCTTTCAACACTGCTGAAGGGAAACTGACAGAGAGACAAATTTAAGCTACACTGTTCAAAGTCACACAAATCAGTGTCACTACAGGCAGAAAAAGTCCTGTCCTTCCTGTACTTTGAGAAGTTTGTACTACATGAATGGGTAAAAGTGAAGGGACAAAAGCCTTGTCAGCCTCTCCCTACTCTCAGCAAAGCCACAGCTAAATAATTGGAAAGAGTTGCACTTTGCATTTTTGAATATTTCTTCCTACACTTTCAACTATGAACTAAAGCAGAATAGTAAAATGATGTTAGGGTATAGCGCAACAAAACCAAAAGCATTTTGCTTTTATGCAGTGAGTTTCTGTGACAGGATGAGGATCACTAAATTTATGTTTCTCCAAAATGTGGAAATAATACTTCAGATGTTAAAACCTACCAGTGCCAAAATGTCACATTGTTAGGAGGTATTGTCCTGGTTTTTTGCCAGGACAGAGTTAATTTTTTGATATCCATATCATTGCTGGAAAGAGAGGGCTGGAGGGGGAGGGCCAGCATAAGTATGGGATTTTCACTTCTGAGAAGGAGAGGGGTGTGCCTTATGGTCGGCAAGAATAATGTGGGCACAGAGGGTCTGTCCCCATTTTGTTCATTGTCTTGGGGTTGCATCATGCTGCGTTGGTCAATGATCATATAAATCACCCTCCTTTAGTACACTTACGTTAATTGTATTGTTGCTGCTATTGGTTGGTCTTTTATGTCATTGCTGTTTTCAGTAAATCGTTCATATCTCAGCCCATAATCCCTGACTTTTTTATCTCTGACAGAACTGGGTGAAGGGAGGGGAACAACAGTGTTGTTCTTAAACCACAACAGATGTATTGATGCTGGGCATTCAGCTGCTTCAGGAGTCCAGCATGAAGGGATGTAACAATGAACACTTGAGAACCTGTCCTACAACCCATAGCTGGCTCTGATGCTGTGAGATGGCTGCAAGTCCATGGAATCAGATGAGATGCATCACAAGGTCCTGAGGGAATTGGCTGATGTGGTTGCCAAGCCACTCTCCATTATATTTGAAAAGTCATGGCAGTCAGGCAAAGTCCCCAGTGACTGGAAAAAGGGGAACCTCTTTCCCATATTTTAAAAGGGAAGAAAGAAAGATCTGGGGAACTACAGGCCAGTAAGCCTCAAATGTGTGCCTGGGAAGATCATGGAGAAGATTCTTCTAGCAGGTATGTTAAGGCACATAAAAGACAAGAGGGTGACCCAAGGCGGACAGTACAGATTCACTTGACCAATCCAGTGACCTGCTATGATACAGTGACTGCAACAGTCAACAAGGGATGACTGACTGATGTTATCTACCTAGGCTTCTGTAAGGCCTTTGATACAGTGCCACATGGCATCCTTATCTCCAAACTGGAGAGACATGGATTTGATGGATGGACTGCTCAGTGGATAAGGAATATGCTGGACTGATGCAGCAACACAGTTGTGGTCAATGGCTCTGTGTCCCAGGGAGACCAGTGACTAGTGGTGTCCCTCAGGGCTCTGTCTTTAACACCTTTGTCATTGACATTGGCAGTGAGATTGAGTGCACCCTCAGCAGGTTTGCAGATGACACAAAGCTGACACACCTGAAAGACAGGATACCATCCAGAGGGACCTGGACAACCTTGAGAGGTGGGCCCACAGGTACCCTGTGAAGTTCAACAAGGCCAAGTGCAAAGTGCTGCACTTGGGTCAAAGCCATCCAAAAGGTGTACAGACTGGGAGAAGAAGCCATTGAGAGCAGCACTGTAGAGAAGAACTTGGGAGTTCTTGCGCATGAAAAGTTGGACATGAGCCAAGAGTGTCTGCTTACAACCCATAAAGCCAACCACATCTTGGGCTGCATCCTGAGGCCAATAGAAAATTCACTGCATAGTTCAGACCTGGAGATTTGTGCAGCAAAAGCAGTGTGTCCAGAAGGTCAAGAGAGGTTATTCTGCCCTTCTACTCTGCTTTTGTGAGACCTCACCTAGAGTCCAGCTCTGGGGTCTTCAGCAGAAGAAAGACATGGACCTGTTGCAGCAAGTCCAGAAGAAAGCCCGAAAGATGATCAAAAGGCTGGAGCACCTCTTCTATCACGACAGACTGAGCAACTCAGGGTTATTCACCCTGGTGAAAAGAGGACTTTGGGGAGACCTCATTGCAGCCTTTCAATACCTTAAGGGGGTTTATAAAAAGGAGGGAGCAGGACTTTTTATACAGGCAGATAGTGACAGAACAAGGGGGAATAGTTTGAAACTGAAATAGCGAGTGTTTAGATCACATATTAGGAAGAAATTCTTTATCAGAAGGTGAAGCACTGAAAGAGGCTGCCAGGGAGGATGTGGGTGCCCCTTCCCTGGAAGTGTTCATGGCCAGGTTGGATGGGGCCCTGAGCAATATGATCTAGTGAATGGCATCCTTGCCCATGAGAGGGGTGGTGAAACTAAACAATGTTTAAGGTCTCTTCCTACCTAAACCATTCTATGATTCTATCCTGGCTTGATCCTGGTCTTCTCCTGTCTGCCTTTTATGTCTGTCTGCTTTCACAAAGGATGATTTCAAAAGTAGTGATATAGTACTCTAAACTATCAGATCTTTGTTTTCTTCCTTCATTTCTTCTTCTTTTCCTTCCCTGACTGCAGGCAAAAACATGTGTAACAACAAACTTGTCTTTCTGTAGAATTTACTGTATTCTTTTTTACCAAGATGAACTTTTGGTTATTCACTTGGCTCTGGTTTTAAACAAATAAAATACATTGTTCCATGCTTAGATGACTAAAATGATGTTTCAGTTATTTATTAATAATAGACAAAACAAGTCAGCTCAACAAGCTTCCTTTTGACAAAAAAAGGCTTTTGCCTTCTGAATGAATAATGCAAATTGGAGAAATTACACTGTTCCTGTATTTTATGCATAGGTAGATAATGTCCTATCTTTCAGCAAATACATTAGGCAAATGAGAACACTTTGGGGAAACAGTCGTCTCCCAGAATAGATCATTGTGTTCTTGCCATTGGAGAAAGGACTTTCCAAGTAAGTTACAGTATTATCAACTACATGTTTTATGACTTCGGTGCTTTGCCTTTGCAGTCCTGCAGTAGGAGATTAATACATATTAATGGTCCTCCTTACTGTCAGCAGAAGCAACTGGCTCCAAAGGGCTCATGCCATCCCCAGCAGGTAGGAAAGCAGGGTGACGCTTTGATACTGATGAATCAATGAAATAAAGTTACAGAGAGGTGCACAATGTCCTGCAAGTATATGCTCATACCAGCCTTTGGTTTATTTACTGATAGTAATATTCCTACCAGGTTCTTTAACCTTGTCTGGAAAGAGACAAGTTATGCTCCCTTTCACTGGAGAGATTTATTTTGAATTTGCAGGTTTTGAATGCCCAGAGGTTCTCAGGCTCTTTATGGACTTAGATAAGGAAGTTCCCAGTGCTTCAGCCAGTTCAGTGTACCCTATTTCCCAGAAAACCCTTTGTAGGCTGGCATGGATTTTGTACATCTTGATAAAGAAGTAACGGGAAAAAGCCATTCATAAGCCTTATACTATAAACTCTCCAAGGCAGGGAGTTTCATGATAAGAATTCCTTTATATATTCCCAGGATATAAAAGAATGTGTATAGAACTGACAAATCTTTAGACTGTTCTGAAACACATAGCAATTCAATTATTATTAATTATGCTTTTTAAAGTTACTACTGTATTAAAAAACCCACAAAAACAAAACCAAAGCAAAACCCAACCAAATGTCTCTGAACTATTTAGGAAACAAATGCAGACAAGGTAGAATATTCTGATGCTCTCTTAGAAAATGTTACCATTTTTTTTTTCACTTTCTTCATCTTAAACATGTGGGTGGTGAAGACAGCTGATTGCTGTGCCTGTGAGATCACAAATAAAATGGGTCTCTGGAAAAGATCTAAATAGAAAGAAGGCAAGAAGGCAGTATGAACAGAAACAGAAAGACAGAAAACTGGAGAAAGACATGATGCAACACTGCCGTATTTGACAACTCCATGTTGAGTGTGGGGAAGATCAAGTGTGACCTGAGATGGACTGACTAGATGATTAAATGCCTAAATATAGTTTGAAAAATACATCAATACATTATATAGTTAATCTAAACCTCAGATTTATCTACGGAATGGTATACTATACAAGTAGTGTATGTGGCATAAAAAAACGAGACAAAATATGGTCATTTAGAGCAATTTTCCCACAGGAGTATAATGAGAAGTATACCCTTGTAGAAAACACCAGATGTTATTATGTCCCCTGGAAATCTGCATCATGGGTTGTGGCTCAGTCATGTCCTGTGGATTTTACATACACATTCACCAAGTTACAGTGTCCCTTCCTCCTCTGGAGTAGCAGGTCCTGTCTGCAGCCATTTCTCAGTGCCATGTCTGTGCCACCATAATCTAGTGACCTACTGGAGTTGTGTTTGGGGTCTTGGACAGAACTGCAGCATTGCCTGATAATCGTTTCTTGGCTCACTGCCTAGATTGATGATTTATTAAAAAATTTATGAGAATTTAAATAAGACACTTCAAAAGGAAAATACCCTAGAAACTCTGACTATGATTTGTGGGTTTTGAAACTCAAGAGTCAGAATGAGGCAGAAGAGATTGAGATCACACCAGTGAAAATTCTTCCTTGTTTTTTACTTCATCTAGCAGTAAAGTAAAATTGGCTCTTGGTTACTACAACTTGATTATTTTCCCTGTATCATTGATAAACATAACTTTCATCCTGACTCTGGACACAGTGAGGCATCTGGGCAGCTAATAAAAACTTCCTGAATGTCATGTTTATTCCCGAAAAAAATAGAGAGAAAAGGTAGCACAGCTGCTAGTCTTGTCCATTTGTACTGCTGCAATTCTTAGAGGCTCAACCAAATAGTCTCAACTCAAGCACGGTTAGTCAGCTACAGACTGGGCATAGATATCTGTGTACTGTGCTTGGTCTTTGTGCCTCAGTTGCATTGTTTTACAGAATTTCTCCAGCTGAATTCAGTTTGTTATGAGTTATTTCAGGCAATATCTGTGAAGATCAAACCAGAAATGTAAAAGCCTCCATATATAACCTATCATTTAACAATGTACACAAGAATCACTGAAGGGCCTTGGTATTCTGAATGGGTTAGAATGTTTTACTATTGTAAATGTCTTCAGCACAGAGAATAGTTATACAATTGTCGTGGGTTTATCTGGGTAGGTTTTTTTTTTAAAATCGGCTTCTGTTGGAAGCCTCTGGAAGTTTCCCTCCATC
>JAWWMO010000096.1:45720112-45732115 GCA_035047845.1 Dendrocincla fuliginosa | reverse complement strand
AATTATCAGAATAACAGAACTTCTACTTCAAAGAAGCACTCTAGGAACACATAGTTACTATATTTTTAAATATAATAAGTGTATTACTAATTACATATTATAATAAATATAGTCATTATTTATGCTCATAAAATTGAGACTTTAAGGAAGGAGCATATAGCTTAATATTTCTCTATCAGAATGCGAATGTTGTGAATTTTTCTTTCTCTTTCAAGATCAAAAAAAAATAATAAAGTATAACAAGAAAATAATTGAAAAATAGTATCCATGGAGTTGTAGCACCAGTATATAAGCTTTACATAGATCCTTCTGTGTGCAACAGAATGTTCTCTTTCCATATAAAAAATGATGACTCTAAAAGCATGACATTTTCTAGCAACTGATCCTATCTGTTGACACTGGGAAAACCCTCAGTGTTTTGGAAAAGTGTGTAAGATCTAATAATGGTCTATTCTTAGAAATCTGATGATGTGCTGCAAGAAGCTTAAAAAAATCTAGCAGTGATGCATAGTCAACAGGAATGTAGAAGGGATTTTGTGTTCCTGGGGAAGTTAAAGCCATTCTTTCCTTTCTATTAAAAAAAAAAAAAAAGTGGAAAGTAAACCAAAAATGAAACCAACCGTTGGATCTTTCTATTCACTGCAACACAGTCATACACATGCTGAGAAAACAGGAACACAGCTGTTACATCTCTGTTGTGTAAGAGAGAAAAAAATCATCTGTACATTTGTTTACACAGTCTTTGCTCTGACACTTGGCTAGGTCACGCAACTCCCAGCTGAGGTGAAATACAAAAATCATACGCTGCTGACATGCTCAGTACCAGAGGGTTTCTTCCCCACAGCTGGCATTCCTGTGCCTCACATAATAACAGATGGAGAACTGAAACCCAATTAACCTACCATTGTCTTAGAGCAGCAACTCCCAGCTCAACGTCCAAGCGTCGCCTTTTGCTCTCTAATATGTTGCTGGCGAGGGAAGGCTGTGGGAAGTCAGAGGAAGCCACAGCACAGCTGGCTGCAAAAGGGGTGTGGGGCCCTGAGAAAGGGGCCAGGGACCCACGAAAGGCCCTGAGCTGCACCCCGGCTGCTGGCAGAGGGCCCAGCAGTATGTGCAGGGGGCAGTCCACATCCCGCTGCCTGCAAGGGGGGAGGCAGCATGCAGGGGTTACGTGGGGACTTTGGTGTCTTTTACTGCCATACGAACCTGGCCTTGGACTGAACATGCTCATCAGTGTTGTTCCTGAAAAAAAAGGGCTTCCAGCATTCCAAAACTCTACCTTTAAATGGCCACACTATTTATTTCTGGTGCCTCATCTGAGATACCTTAATTCTGAAGTAGCATAAAATGGAGAATTATGGTTTCACGGGGTACAGTTTCAGATTCCCTAAAAATTTCCCAGAGGATATTGACAGAATGTAAACCTACTGACTGCAAAGATGACATCTTTAACTCCTGTTCTTGGAATTGTAGAAATAGTCCACAGGTCCCCAGGGGCTAGGGAGCATGGATTGAAAGTGTTTCTAGAAAAAATATAACAAACCTATTACTGCAAATGATTATATCTTCTCATTCATTTTAACTTGTGTCCGTATGTTAGAAAAAGTGTGAAAACAAATTTGGTTATATCTAGGTCTAAAAATTTCCACCTACTTGCTATAACATCATTGTTCAGTTATTTAATTCCTGGACACTGTTCAGAAGAGGGAAAATCAACATCCACATGGTGGAATTTGTTTGTTTTTCTGTTCATCCCTCCATTGTTTTTCCAGTCCATCAATATTTCTACAGGAAAACAGTATTTGTTTTCTTTTGGAGTTGACAGAAAGAACATGTTGCCCATAAAATAAGTGGAGGCCTTATGTGTTGTTATTTTCCTGAACTTTGTGAGCCAGATTCCATCCATAATTAATTATCAGTAATTGGACCTATACACTGTGCATGCATACCAGCTCCCCTGCCCTCTTTAAACAAATTGACTGTGGAAACAATAATGGAGAGTATCTTAGCAAAAGTAGTCCACTTTCTTTCTTTCCACTCCCCCCCATTTGTTTCTGATCCTATAGGCTTTGATCTAATGTGCAGGAAAAGGAATGTATAGATCAAGGCAAAACCCAAAATGAAACTCTAATAACAGAATGGGTCTACAGATCACATTCAGCATACAAGCCATAAGATTGAATTTGAATATGATTTTAAAACTTGTTGATCAGAATAGGTATAAATATGCTTGCATACACATAAATTTGCTCAATTCCAAGCCATTTTGAGCTCATTTACAATTACCCTGGAGACTTTGTTGTGCAGTAGATCAGATTCTAGTTTAAATTACATCACGTTGACCAAATGGTGCCAGTGATTAATATCTAAATTAATGTAGAAAAAATTGTAGCTGATATGCCAAGTATGTTAAGCCCTTGAATAGAAGCAATCTAAAAACTTGTCTGGAATGTGGTGATTTCACCAACCCCTGGGTCAGAGTCTGCAGACAGTTGCAAATGTAGAAATCTGTTCATGACTATATGACAAAACACTCATTTGACCACAGACAAGTTCAGACTTGGCATGAAGGGGTGCAGAACTAACTCAATGAATTAAATTGCACGAAGGGTAACTTTCTTCGCAGAGACACATAAAGTTCCTTGGCGAGTATACTTCAGCTAACAAGGCTGTGTTCATTCAGAGCTGGTCTCTGGTCTCACTCTTGCTCTTTAGGACACTGGCATCTCACTGTATTTCATGTATAAAGTAGAAGTGTCACACTGGAATCAATCCTTTGGACTGAGTACTTTTCCAGTGCTTGGGCCCGAGAGAAGGCACACCCCACAGCACAGCCCAGAGAGGCCCAGAAATAATGCAGTCTGTTTAAGGCTTCAATAAAAAGAGTTGACAGAACATAAGTATGCATGCTAGATCTCAGGACAATAAATTTATGCTCTTTGTAATTGGAATAGATTCATGAAAAACTTTGTTAAAGGTGCTTTCAATTTAATTTATGATATTTTGCAGCATTAAGTAATAAATGTCCTACTTCAATGCTCAGTGAAGAAATTAATGAAAGTAGTGGGAATGAGAATGACAGAAGAATTTGAAATAGCTTGAGTATTGTTCTTGTCATTCCTGACTTAGTGTATGTCTGTTGAGGAAAAGATATAATATTAATATGCTGAGATTATTGAAAGTCAAGGAAATGGCTGAGAATATACACAGTATTTGCAAGCATTAAATTTGTCGTTGTAGTTCAGGACTTGCAAACAAAAGCTTCTGTCATTTGGACACAGATTACCAGGGCAGAAGTTATGTGGCTTTGATTACATTGTTATTCTATGAGAATTATTCTAAGTGTGCTAAGAATGAAAAAATGAGATTTATGTAATTCGTCTTTCCTTTGTTCAGAGAAACAGTTAGTTGGTCCCCATGGAAGTGGCTCACTTTGACACTGCCTCCTGCCATATCCTCAGCATAGTCTTCTATAGGCTGGGCTGTGTGTTAGACCCTTCTTACTTGCTGGAGAGAAATAAAAAGGAAAGGATGGCAAAACTCTTGTGTGAAATATCACCCATACTGTCTTCCAGGAACTCCTAAACTACGTCACATCAAGGTACTTGGTAGAGCTGAACAGAGATGAGCACTGCTCTTTCTGTCAGTGCCCTGACTGCACAGTCCCAGCAGTGGATTTGGCTATGGGCCTCAGGGGGCCAACCTTTGCCCCCAGGGGTTTCTCCATCTCACCTGCCACGCCTATGCCCCGCCATAGCCCTGAATCAAGTGGCCACTCCATACTAGTCTTGAACCTTTCTCATCCCTCCATGGATGGGGTATGACCTTGGATGCCCTTACCATGCCTGATTACCAAAATACCTCTTCAGAGAGCCAAAAATCACTCCATTATAATAAGATAGATGTCTCCTTTAACACTTCACAGTTTCACAGAGTTTGGCTTATATGTCCTTTCACATCACTGCTTAAAAAGTCAGTACAAAATCTGATAAAGGGAAACAAAGAAAATAAATTTTGCTGTCAGAAGAAAGACAATACTCACTAAGCAAACCAAGGACCTTAGCAGTCCAAAACTGTCAAACAAAGAAGATTTGATCTGAAAAATACATGGTCTACATTTTATCATTTCCCCCATGGAGACAAGACAGCAGTCCTGAAAGTTATCGCTATGTATTTCCACTGCAAGCATGGAATATCTAAATCTATTATTTGTCTGTGGTGTGTATACTGAGAAGTGCTTAATTTCCACAACCATCAACACATTTCAAAGTTCAGTGCTTATACTTGCATTAGTAAGCATGTAATGATAATAGATGAAATATAAGGAATGTAAAGCCTTTTTCCTTCTATAAGGTTAATAGCAGAAGGATATGCTGAAAGACAGGTTAAGATGGTTGAAGTCTTACAAAAGAATTGAAATATCCAACTCATCACAAAATTTGCTCTGGCTCACCTATGCACTCAGAACCGTAGACTACTGCTTTAGCTTAATTTTCTTATATCCTTTAAATCTGTAGCTCTTGTTTTTCAACTTAAAGAAGAAAAAATTTGCTCTCTAAGTTATATGCATCCGATAAAGCAAGTATCTAATTGTTTGGATTTTTAAATTGTTATTTCAGATGTTAATTATGGAACTCCATTGAACTAGATAATGACATTTAAAAAGATAAGCAGTCTTTCGCTCTTGCTCCTGAAGTGTTTGTAATATTTTTTGAGAAAAAGTAGCCTATTTCACCACCCTACAGGACAGACAAGGTTTTAAAAAACATCCTCCCGTTAAAAAAAAGATGCTTTGATAGAAACAATATTTTTTCTATAAATAATTTCATCAAGACTGGAATTACATAACTGTGAGTGGTACAAGAATTCTGTAAGTTTGAAAACGAAAGACTATCAGAATACATTACTAGTAAACGACCAACAAGGTCAAGCAATTTAATCAGAGAATTTAGTTCCTTTTGCTGAAATGCCCAAGAACTAATTTTTCTCAAATTTATTTAGCAAATTGAAGTTCATGCAATTTCCTTTAAGGATTACACAGAAGTAAATTAAATCTCACCCATTTTACTCAGTTGTGAAACAGTGAGATTATAGCAGTTACATTGTTCCTCATCCCAGATGTGACAGCATTTCTGATACCAATTACAAAATTCAGGTTTTGGTTAAGCATGCAAAAAAGCAATCTTACTTATGAAGTATAAAGGGAATGGCTTGTATAAAGAGAAACCCATACATGTGTAAAAATCAGTAGGTTTTAGTTTTGAATTGAAATCAACACATAACAGAATTTGTTTTGGATAGGAAGGAGTGTGGGGGAGAGGCTTGTTTATTTTTTTGTTTAGAGGGGTGGATACAAATTAATTTTGTACTATCCATGACAACATTTTGGAACACAATTTGGCCAAAAAAAGAAGTTATAATGTTTGATCAGCCAACATGTATTTACACAGGTATTAGCATTCCAAATAATCTTCTACAGAAATCAATTCTGTATTCAAGTATTTTAGGCTGAAGTAGTAGCTTTTGCTCTGCTGTGCTATTTGTTGAAAGTTCTCTCCACTTTCATTTGGTCAAAGAATGCAAAAAAAAGAAAAAAAAAAGAAAAAAAAAAGAAACAAACAAAAAAAAAAACAAAACAGATGACCAACCCAAACCTTTCACGCATCTGAGTGCACTATTCTTGCAAAAAGCCAGAGAGAAGCAATACAGTTTATTCAATTCCCTAGGGACAGTACTTGTAGTTGATTTTATACTTGTATTGTCAGGCAACAGAAGGTTCACTGAGTGTCTCCTGACTTATGAATGTCACTGCATTCCAGGCTTAAAGGAAGTTGTTCATGACCACAATACCTAGCACAGAAATCTTTGTGTCCATGATGTTCAGACAAATTCGAGACTGAGAGGTTGACACAGAATGCTGGTTACCATAATAATACGAGACCATACTGTGGTTTTGTGGTCTGGTGCAGACTGAGTGCTTTCTATGAACCTCACAACCTCCCTCCTTCATTTTCCCTCTATGTAAAATGGGAATAAATGTCTTATTGCTTCAAAAGAGAATGGAAGAATTAGCAGGGTGCCTGTAAAGCACTGTTGAAGTGATAAAACACAGTCACTAGAAAGCCAAGTTACGTAGCTGTACAGAAAATGAAACAGAAATCTTTAGGAAGAAGTCCAAGGGAAAAAAACATCTGTCAGAAGAACCATAGGAAGCCTGACAGAAGGAACAGAAAAGCAGCATTAGTGGTTTGTTTTTCCCTTTGTAGATCAAGCCGACATGTCAGATGTAATGCAATCTGTTGTTTGTACAGGAGAAACTGGGAGAAGAAAGAATGGGAACATCTGAACTAAAAAGCGTCTTAAAAATTAGCTGTGCTGTGCCAAGAAGTAGTTGGAGGGTGTGTATGGAAATGCAGGACTACAAAGGAGGATCTGGCTTGGACCTCCACCAGTCTCCCAAGGCAGGGATACTGTCAGCTAAGATCCAGGCTGGGCTGATAAGAGCAATGCTCATGGGTGGGTGGAAATAGCTTTTCGAGTTTCTACAAGGAAGTGAGGCAAGATGTCTAACATCCAGGAGCTTAACTTCATAATATAGTGGTTAACATTCAGGTACATCCATGAAATGAGTTTTCAGAGATTGTACAGATTTGATCGCTGTCTTCTCCCCAGTCTCCCTGTTGTTCTTACCTCAACTTCTGCTCCCCTCTTTCTCTTTTGTCTCTTAGATTTTTTCATTTCTTCTGTACTGTTCCTTAGTCATCCTCTGTCCTATTCTTCTTTTTCTTCCTCTCTCCTCCATTCCCTTGTTTATTTCTTCTTTGCATTTCATAATGTAACTATGTACTGATTTTCCCAAAGTCTCACCATGTGTTGTTCCTTCAGTAAATAATAGCAGTGACAGCTGTTCAGCCTTGGTACTCTTCTCCAGTTCTCTTGCCTGTAGGTAATGTTCCTGTGACTAATGTTCCTGTTTAGGGAACTGAAACCAAACTGACAGGCCAAAACCTACAGCAACATAGTGTGCAAACAGACTTCATTATCAAAAAAGTTGACACTTGGTGTAAGACAAAAAAATTAACATTGTCAGAATCAAACTACAGGGGAGAAGAACCTGCCTGATGAGCCAAATTGTTATCAACTTAGCTCTAAGAAAGATGTAGTCTTTTGTAAATGCCATAGTCTAGAAAACAGGTGATGAGAGTGATCCACGGCAGAGCACGAGAACCCCTAAGAGACATAAAGAGTAATAAAACATAAAGCAGTGTCCTGGTTTGAGCCATTGAGTTAATTTTCTGTATAGTGACTTGCATGGGGCTGTGTTTGGATCTTCTGCTGAAACAGTGTTGCTAACACAGAGATGTTTTTGTTATTGCTGAGCAGACCTTACACAGTAACAAGGCCTTTTCTTCTCATCATAGCACCCTGCCAGTGAGAAGGCCGCCAGTGCACAAGGAGCTGGGAGGGGACACAGCCAGGATAGCTGATCCCAGGTGACCACAAGGATTTCCCATACTATATGACATTATGTTCAGTAAATAGAGATGGGGAAGAGGGAGGAAGAAGGGGATATTTGAAGTAATGTCATTTCCCAAATCCCTGTTATGCATGTGGGAGCCCTACTTTCCTGGGAATGAGTGAACACCTGCCTGCTTATGAGAAGTGGTGACTGAATTCCTTGTTCTGCTTTGCTTCTGTGCGTGGCTTTTGTTTTACCTATTTAAGTGTTTTTGTCACAATTCACGAGTTCTCTCTGTTTTATTCTCCTGATTCTCTCCCTGATCCTGCTGGTGGGGGACGCTGAGTGGGCACCTTTGTGGGCCTTGGTTGCCAGCTGGGTTTAAACAACGATAACCACGACAAGCTGAAAAAGGTTTGTGTTGAAGATCCAGCATGAGAGCACTGTAGGAGTATCATGGGATCAGATGTGGGAGCTGATTCTGTAGCAATGAATGGGAGACAGAAAGGGTATAGACGATTTGAGAAAAGGCAAATGGACAACTTCAGTCCTATGTGTTAGAGAAGGAGGAGCCAGCAGAATGACATGGCTGAAATTATTTAGCTGGGTGAGTAGCTTCATTTCAAGTTGTTTGTTTGTTTGTTTCCCTAAGATTTTTTTCTGCTTCTTATAGTTTTTTTCTTATAGTTTTAAAAAGTAACTTTAAAAAAGTTACTTAAAAAGAAAAAAAAAAGGAAGAACAGTGGGATTCATATCACAATACTCTTCCAAAAGCTATGGCCAGATTTAGCACTATTAATGAGTCTTGTGGGACTCATTAATAGGAGAGCTAAAATCGGATATGAAGATGAAATTGTGAAAGTTTCAATGTAGAGTTGCAGTTGGACATAAATTTTCCCTAAAGAAAAAGAGGACAAAGAAGAAGTGCAAAATATCTTCATCTGAACCTATCCTGTAGGATAATGCAAATGGAAAATACCTTTAGACAGCTTCTCTAGAAGAGGTCCTCACCAAATAGTGTATCCATTTCTGAGCCCCTTGTCTCCAAGACTCTTACCAAGAATTTGGAAAGCCCTTTTCCAGTGTTGTCAGGGGCAAACAGTCTGAAGTATCAGATTCCAAATGCCGTCTTCGTGCAAAGTCACTGCTCAGAACTCAGTCTGTCTACTCACCTATTCCATCCAGCTCAAGGTCATGTCCCCATCATATCAATCATTTTTATTACGCTTTTTTTCTAACTGACGTCACTAAATTGATAGATTAAGAGGCATCAGATCAGTGTGAGAACATATATAGTGGGCTCCAGAAATCCTGTCATTCCCATGTTCCAAAGTATAATAGTTTTAGTGAAATTCTATTTTAATTTTGTCAAATGCAGATAATTTTTAAAATATATTATTTAATCTAAATGGGATCATTTCCTTTCCAAATATCTCCATCATGTTGTTGAATGTCAGACATGCATGAGTTTAACATCACCTCCTCATCAATCTCCAAAAACAAGAATGTTTGGCAATCAGTGATAATATATATATAGTGAAATATATAAAAATCAGTAAGATGTTCTTGTACAAAGAACCTACTTAAAATATAGTGCACTGCTTTTTAAGTGGAAATAATAATTAGTAAGAAGAATATCAATAATAAGTCACATTTACATAATGCACTTCATTTGATGATTTTTAAGGGCTTCATGGTCATTAATAAATTAAGCATTAAGACAACAGTCTGTAAGTAAATACTTTTCTGTTATAAGGAAAAAAAATGAAGTATGAGGAGTGACATGAATCACCTAAATTAAGTCTGTGACAGATTGAGAAACAGAACCTGGGTGTCTGGGCTCTTTTATTTCCTTCTAACACTAAGTATATTTTCTGAACTTGATCACTTGGACTGTTCTGGATGAGACAAGTCAAAACAGAAACATTATCAAAATGCTATGGACAGAAAATAATGAATCACAAATCAGAGAACATCTGGATTGTGAGAGCTTGAGGAAACTGCCTCCTGAAGGTCTTTCTAAATAGCTTTCTCAGGCAAGCACAGAGAAAACCTGAACCAGCTATTCTCAAGAAAATGTCGCAAAACTTGACGAGACTCTTGAGGGTAAAAAGGACTGGCACACTCCAGGCAGGGGTATGCTGGGATGATGGAATGGCACATTTATTAAAATAGTGCCACAGGGTTGGCACGGAACTTTCTGGAAAGGAGGTGGGATTCCAGAAGGAGCATGCAAATCCTTTTGCAGAAAAGTCAAAAAGAGGGAAGGATTATAACCATAAGGGGTAAACGAGGGTGGAGATAACCTTCTACAGGAAAAGCTCCACTGTGGCAGAATCTGTCCAATCAGGGAGCAGGGATAGCAACAAACTCCATTTTGTGTAGCATGCAACAATGCTATTTAACTTTACAACAGTGAATTCATAAACTGGGAAACCCGTAACAACCCGATATACGGCAATAATCTGTCTCTTGTACAGGATATCTTGTTCTGATAGCTTTCCTTGATTCCTCGGTCTCATCAAATCATCTCGTAGTCTCTCTTCCAGTTAGTGTAATCTTGTACTCCTACAAAAACTCCCCCTCTGTTCTGTTCTGAAAATATTTTTAAAGCAAATTCTGTGCAAATGTCAGAGACGGGTGTCTGTAAGGAAAGGAGAGGAAGGGAAGCAAGGCACTCAACCCACCCACCATGCTCCTCAGAGGTGCCACCAGCTCTTCACCTCACTCAAGAAGAAGGAAAATAATTCAGCAAGTAATTTTTGTTTTAAGCTAAGGTTTGCCTTAAAACTGAACTTTGAAAAGAGTCTTTCTTCTAAAGGACTGACTTTCAAACTCAGCCCAGTGCCATATACATTGCAATCAATACAGTACTTCGTAGCTGCAAAGTGCATGGCTGTGCATAAGCACTGGAAAATGACAGTAAGATGATGGTAATTTTGCTAATCAAGAAAATTATTAAATATTTCCCTTAGATATTTCTTAACATTCATATAAACAATAGTAATAATGAGAAGGAGAAAGCATGATAATGGAATAACAGAATGACAAGGTAACTATAGCATAGAAAAATGCCTGTGTCAGTCAACTAGTGACCTCTATGACTTTAGCTTGTGATACAGCACTTTCCTCAGAGCAATAAGAAACAACAAAACTGGTTCAGTAATAATCAACAAAGCGGTCAGTTCCAAATCTGATAATTCTCTGTTGCTATAAAATACACATATGTACACCCAGGCACAGGTACATATTTCCTCATGTGGCTATAATGTTCACATAGGTTTTTTTGGTGGGTGGTTTCAGGCCTGTCACGTTTTGTGATGAGAGGAGATCTGAGTTGAAAGATGAGCATGCTTCATCTTTCAGCAAGCACTGATTCTCACAGACTGGGAAACGGATCTCAGGTTTTTTGCTTGTAGTACTCTGTCTTGTTATGGGCCTGAAGAAGCTGAAAGGATTCATGTATGGTCAAACAACAGTGAGGAGAAGAGCACAGAGTCACAAAGAAAAGAAGAGGAAAACACAAAAGCAAAAGGAAAATGGAAAATTTCCCCTCTCTTGGTTACAAAACAGTAAATACAGAAAAAATAATGACTTAAATGGACGTATGCTAAACACACTCCAGTTAACCAAGCATATGTGATCTTAGCTGCCTTCAGCAAAATAACATTTTTGTTCTTCTGATCTCTAATATTTTGATTTGAGGAGGAAAGCATTCGTTCTCCACACCCATCTTAGTTTGGTTTTGGATTTCTGGGCAGAGATTCTTTGACCAAAGTGTTTCTTGATACCTCTGTGAGAGGACAACTTTGTGGTGGCTAGTACAACCACTGCTGGGACCTGGGAGAGGAACAGCAGCAGCCAGGCACTGCAGTGGTCTTTCATTTTTCCATTTGGGAGTCCCTACCTGGACTTATATCTCCATCACTTTTATATCTGCATAGCCCCTGGGCTCAGAGCCTTGTTTGACACCATCTCAGAAGCTTTACCACAGAATCCTCAGACCCCTCAATTCTGCATTTGTTCTGATTCCAAGCTGTACACTATAAAGAGGCATAGGTAGTGCATGCTAATAAAGTTCTAAACGGTTTGTGAAATGTACAGGCTCAGGACAATATAACTTCTCATCTTGTTTAATGGAAAACATTACACTGAACTTGACCTTCTGACTGAATGCAATGCCGCCCTAATTACATGTCCTTCTCATTTGTATTGCTCCAGGAAATCCTGTTCTCTGTGACATTAGGTTTTATCTGTGCCATCAATCTCCAGCTGAAAGACATACAGAAGCTCTGCTTAGGGGACTGCAAAAATCTTTATTATTATTATTAATGTTGAGCATAACCACTTTGTCTTTATACTCATTATTTTCAAAATTCATCTGTAAATTTTTCTGGAACTTGAGAGAAATGTAGTTCCTATGTCTTATTTAACAAACTGTGGTTTGCATCATAGTGGATTTGCAAATGACTGTCAAATCAGAGATAATATGCCATCTGTGATGTTATACTAAGTTGTTGGGCCAAGTATTCTGGTATATGTCA
>JAWWMO010000096.1:45658151-45668191 GCA_035047845.1 Dendrocincla fuliginosa | reverse complement strand
GGCCCCACCTCAAATCCTGTGTCCATTTTTGGGCCCCTTACTCAAAGAAAGACATTGAGGTGCTGGAGCAAGTCCAGGGAAGGACTTGAATCAGGCACCATCGCTGGATGTGTTCATGAAATGACCGTGTGGCACTTAGGGCTATGACATAGTTGATCAGGTGGTCTTTGGTCAAAGGTGGGACTCCATGATCTTAGAAGTATTTTCCAACCTAAATGCTTCTGTGATTCTGTGATTCTGTAACCACAAAAATTATGTCCACTGGAAGCATGCAGTCCAGAGTTCCCTTACAGATCTTGTAAGATGTGTCCTTGGGAAAGGAAATCACTGCAAACAGCTCTTGGTTGTCTAAATGGTTAACCCAAATTCTTTCAACAACACTGTCACCGCAGTCAATTTACCCTTTTCCACAATTGCACTTGTCACTGGAGCAGAAGCACCTGACAACTATATACAAAGACATGGAAAGGAATAGAGGTTCCCAGAATGGCAACATTGTTTGCAAATAATTTATAATGGGAATCCCTTTTCTTGCTTTTTTCCTAGGAAGTGGAAAGTATTCCATTACAATGAGGCCTTGAGATTCTGCCCAGTCACAAAGTCACATTAAGCTAATTCACAAACACCCAAGTGTAATTCGTGCTAGAATAGTAAAGAACTCATCTAAAACTGCAAGTTACCAATAAGAGGAGTTGCAAACAAACCTATTCCTGAGATAAGGAGACAGCGCCGAGTGACCCAAGCAAAGTGATTAGAAGATGATAGTCCTCCCTACTGTAGAGCATAACGCAAATGGGTCTAAGACACTTGTTACAAAGAGGCCTCAAGGGACAAATTAAAAGTGAAATAATAACCTTCATTGTGAGGCACCTTGCTTTTCAAACATAAGTTATTTTCATGCTATTTACATTGGCACCACTTTGGGAACAGACAGTAACAGCCTTTGCTTTTTAATAGCTTTGAAAATGCTTTATAGAAATTTGCTCTCATAATGAAGCTATTTCCCATTTTTTAATTTTCAAGGGATTAGCTTCCTTATTTTGCCTTGTATAGAGGCTCAGAAGTCCAGTAGAGACATTACCTGTGTCCTGGACCTTGGGGGATATATTTTCTTCTTTTTCTCATTCCTGATAAGAGTTTATCTACCTTCTTCCTAATATGTTGTGGGGGAAAAAAAGGGTATTTAGCTTACTGTTCTCTGATATTTGGGGTTTCAGTGTGTGGTGACACATGAAAATAAAGCCGAGGCTCTATCACCTCTATAGAAGATCACATCCATACCATTTCCCTGCATTGTGAGATGAAGCCTTGGAACCTTCTTGGAGAGCATTACAGCAAATAAGGGTAGCCACAAACTCATACAGCTAAGATGTTTCAAGAAGCCAAGCTGAGGAAGGGTAAATTGGCCCTACCATAATGAGTCTGGGCAAGTGAAGGCACATGGTTTGCTAAATTAGAGGCTTTTCTGATGTTAAAGGCAGCAGAGAGAATACTGCAAGACACTTTAGAGAATAGAGTAGGTGGTGGAAAAGCCAAAAGCTGAGTTAGTAAAATTTAAGGGCAAAGATCGACAACATATTCACAGGGAAAGAGAAGTTGTAATTGACCCTGGAACAAGATGTTTTGAGTCTGGCCACCAGGACACAGACATCTCCTCTTGAATTTGAGTTTTCCTGGCTGCCAGACATCTTTCAGTCTGTGAAGGCAAAGGCAGTTGCTCTGTGTTCAGAAGCTCAGAGTAAATCACTTCATGATAGTATTGTAACTGAAGTTTATCATGTGCAGTTTCTTCCAAAACAAGTTACTGAAAAGAACAAGTAATGCTATTGTACCCACCCTTTTACAACTCTGTGTTTGTCTACTACCTGTTCTTTGATTCCTCTCTTTATATGGTGCTGCTGGACTCTGCTGTTTTGAGTGTACAGTTAAGAAGTAATATAAGTACTGTATTTATTATTCCAAGGAGTTTTTAATAATTATTAACAGTTTTGAAAATAAGTCATGTCTGCTTAGCTGAACAAGATGTAACAGAGCTAACATTTTGTACTCCTAACAGATTGTGCGAATATGTTGCATATTTATTTCACATAGAACACTGAGCTCCTATTTAAAGCCACAACTCAAAAAGTGAACCAACTATGTGTGAATATTTAGTTTCTGGCTTTCTATCTCAATAGTAAAGGCATGTATGGTGTATTGTATTAATTTAAGCTAATAAATATGTACTGAAAAGCTATTGTACTTTGTATTGAAATGGATTTGGAGTTCTTAGCATTGGAGGTATTTTATATAGTAAATGCATGCGGCTGGTCTGACAAGGTCATACTTCATGCAGCACCACTGAAGGTGGTGTAAAGGGAAGTACTTTCATCTTGTAAAGGGAAGCCTAAATCAATGTAGGATGACTAGTTGGAAGACCAGAGCAGAAGAGCCGCCAGGTCCTCTGAGGCAGAGATATCATTTCATTATTATAGACTACACACAGGATGTAAAGAATGCTCTGGAATGATTATGGTATTTGTCAACTTGACTTCAGATAAACAAAAAATGGAAGATCCTTATCTTAGAGATGTTTCAAAGACCTGTGAAAAAAAGAGAGGATAAACCAACCGAATTTATTGTAAGATTGAAGTTAAGAAAGTAAGAATGCTTTTACAGATTAAGGAATAAGCAGCAGACTGAACTCAGAGACTCATTCTTAGTTTTTCTAAAGGAAAGCATCATTTTTAAGTGCTGATTAAACCTTGAAATGGTTTGTTTCAATGAAATCCTGATTAAATCACCATTATCAAACTTCACAGAGAACATTTGTAGCTGGGTTTTTTTGAGCACAAAGAGAAAGCAACTGGAATGTTTGCTATAAAATAACTCAATAACAAAAATAGAGATACTCCGTTTCTAATTCTCTGAGGTAAATGCCTCAAAAAGTGCAAGAAGGCTTATGCAAATGCTAGAATTACATGCAGGAGGTTAATAAAACAGAACTCAGGCTTTATTTTCTTTTCTGTTTTCTTCCCCCCCACCCCCCCATCATGTTCTGAGGCTGGGTTGGTAGGCTACCTCTACATAGAGAGGACAAGGATATATTGGACAGTGATTTGGTTCATTCCCATGTGACTCCATATCACTGAATGTCAAAGTTTCTCCTTTGCCAGTCCCAAAAATATAATTTAGAAAAATATATGTTTGGCATTTTTCATAAATTTCCAGGTGAAATTTGAGGTATGCTCTCATGTTTTCAAATGAGCAGAAATTAAGTAGAAGAGAAAGTGAGCCTTTCAGATGTTCCAAATGGGCTTTTCTGGGACTGTAGTGACATGGTGGAAAGCCCAGTTTATCTATGGAGACAGACAAATTCATATCAATGATACAACAAGAAGTGGGGGATCATTAAAAGGAAAACCAAACTTAGTTCGATACAAATGGTATGAAAAGTCTCTGAGAAGAACAAGTCACTGTCAAGATGCAGTGTGAGACCTCCTGCAGATTAAAATCCTGGTTTAAGTAAAAAGGTTGTATACACAACCTTTTATCAAATTAGTCCCATTAATACACTCTTAGGTTCATGTAGTGTGACACAACTAAAAGTCTTTGTTCACTGGTTCATAAAGTGAAAATCTGATCTAAAAGTACATGCAGGACCTCAGTCATTTCAGCACTTGTAAATGATGAAACACTGAGTAGGGCTCACTGCCAATGCTGTTTCCAGATGATAATGTGTGATATACTGGTGTGGATCATATAGTATAAATTTCCCAAATGATCAGAGAACAGCCACGTTATGAATAAGTCTTCTGGAGTCCTGTCATTCTGGTAAAATACTGAATACTCTGAAAAAGTACTTTACATTGAGTCCTATCACAGGAATGATTCAATTTGGATGGACCCAGACTTTCCCTTTACTGAATTACTTCCTGGACTGAAATATCTATTGTACTGAGAACTTTTTTATTCTAATGGCCTTTATCAATTTACATCAGTAGAGAATGTTGGCTTGTGTTTTTGGAAATGGGATTGTCTGTTTGTATTGCACATTTTTCAGTACTTAGGTATCCTTACAGTTCTGAATGGAAAATCATTGAAGAATAAATTATGCTCAAGACACTAATTAGCCAACTAAAAAATGAGTTGCAGCGAAATGAGAAAGATGGAGTTGTGTGAAAACTATAAATGTATTTCTCTCTTGTGGAGAACTGTTATAAAATAAATGGAGATAGGAACTGTCTAAAAGTGTCAGAGAAGTTGTCACAAAGATGTCTCTAAAAGAAACACAGTTAAGCAAGGTAAGTGGCAAATATAAATGCAGAAAAATCTATATTGACACAGAGTAATATGCTGTAAGGGAATTCTGCAAGCTGCTTAATTCTTTACAGACCTTGCCATTTTCTACTACAAATTCTAGGACTTTTCTAGAAACCCTAACTCTTGATGGGTTTTATTTGTTTCATAGGCAAAGATAATTTTTCAGAATTGGTATATAAAGCATTTGTACAAGATAGAGAATCCACTCTCCAGTCATCCACATAAATATAATGAAAACTGTCAACAGTGGTGAAGTCTTGCTGCTAAGAAAGTTACACTAAAATGAAACAGTATTCTGCTCAGTACAATTTATCTTGGAAGTCTATGGCAGCAGCATCAAGATCAGACAGGTCCAAAATTATATAGGTCTGATAAATGCACTTACAAACACTGTCTGGAAGCTTAGCAAGAAATGTGATCTCAGTTAGGTGGAAAAAATTCAAATCATTCTCTAATGAGGGTTTTTATTAAATTTGGATTAACTACACAGCAAGATGTATAAGATTATGTGAGACGGAATTCACATGAACAATCAGTTAAGACTAGACACCAGCAAAATTAATTCCACTCAGAGATTTCCTACAGAAATGTCTGGAGTTGCTCAGGACCATACTGTCTCACACATGCTTTTCACCGCCACTCTGTGGGAGGCACCACCCCACAGCCAGCTGGCAGAATGGATTATGAGAGAGGACTGTGCAAATATCACCCATTCCACTGCAGTTAGTTGATTTTAAATGTATTATCCCCAGGTTAAGCAAACCACTTAATTCTGAAGCCTAAAGCTTGGGCAGCCTGTTCAACCTACTCTTCTGTCACATGCAGCTCTGGAACAGAAATATTTTAAATAGCTGCATCCCTTTCACTAATGAACATCTGATAAGGACATCCATTAACATTCCTGATATCAGCAGTGAGGTCATTCGACTTGTATCAGCAGACCCAATGAAATCACCTACCTACTCATTCCCATTGGATAATGTAGGCCTTCAAATTTCTGTCATGGCAGTGGTCCCATTGTGGAAGTCTAGCAACCTTACAGTTGATTGTTTGACCTGTTTCCTCAGTTTCTTACTGTCAGATGCTTCCAGGTTCGTTTCATTCCAGGGCTTTAATTATGCATTTTTAGGCTTCCAGGTAAAACTAATTTTTGTGTAGATGCTATCATTCATATGAAAGAGACTAAGTATGAGTGATTATTTGCATGTGGTTTTGATAGATAGTGGCAAAATAACAAATTATATTTTATCATTCTTCTGCTTTTTTATTCTGTGTTTTTTAAAAAATGTTTCTTCTGTTTTCATTTTACTTGTTCTCATTGATTCTTTAGGACCCTATTGCACAAATCACTGATTACCTTTCTACAGGGGATTCTAAGTGTCAGGGTGATCTCTGAAAACACTGCTGCAGAGCCATTTCCATCCTTTTCTTGTGAAGTTCTTGAAAGATAAAAGAACAGCCGAGTGTGATGAATGGGCAGACAGAATGACAGTTCCAGGTGCAATTAGTATAATTTGCAAGAGCTAATACTGTGAGTGAAGCACATAAGTCCTTCTTCTAAGCAAGATGAAGATTTGAGAATTTTTAGATTAATTTTAAAAAAGCATTTCAGTGTTTCAGGGTTTGGATTTTTCAGATTACAGACTTTCTGTATGAGTAATGGAAGGCAGTGAGAATATACAGATTCACTTGTAGTAGACAAAGATTTTTAACCTTGCTTTTATTTTTAGATCTCAAGAATTAACAGTCTAGTCAGCCAGAGAATACCCATAATGCACCAATTTCCACAGGTGAGTTCCTTCAAAGTCAAATGAAAAAGAATTCCTTTGGATTGGCAGAAACCATAAAATCGTGCAGTCAGGTTATGAAGGCTGGTCTCATCCCATTTCTATCATTTCAAAACAACAGTCTTGTAAAACAACACAGTCAGCAAACCTAGACTCACTTTTGCTGTGTAAATGCGGGTTTGTTGCACAGTTAAAGACCTCTTTGACAAAAAATATTTGCTGCCTTCTCTCTTCTGGAGCTCAAGCACCTCAATTACAGTGGCAGGGATAGACAGCACAAACATTTTGAAGATCAATGTTGATTAAAGAAATAAGCAATCTCACCAATATTAAGTGCCTTCTAAAAGTATATTGAACATCCCTGAATTTTTTCTTGTTTTAGAACTGCATTATGATTTTAACATGAAGACAGTCTACTTTCCCAGCAAGTAGAAAGCTAGTCCTCCAAAATCATTTAATTAAATGTGCAAGACTTAGGCTGCATCTTTCTTTTGCCATATTGTACTTTCCCATTCCTAACTCTCCTGCCACTTTCTGATTCAGCTACACAGGACGATGCCAGAAGGCAGGGCCATCAGAGGAGCCACACCTTCCTTGCCCTGCAGCCCTGTCTCTCTAGCCAAGAAGTCTCATGCATTTTATAAGCTGGTTACTGAGCAAAAGCTTTCCACCTTGGTCTTCTTGTGGGGGTATGAGCCATTGCAGTAAGTTTTACAGGAGAGATGTGATACTTTTCCCCACCATGGCAGAGGGTGGCAAGCTTCAAACAGACCGCAAGGCTTATAAGGACAAAGTGGCCACAGTTGCCCACTGGGACACAGTGAGGGTGGGGGCAGCCTCCTGTAAGTGGGAAAAAAAGGATACAAAATGTGCACAAAAAAGCGCTAAGTGTGTTCTGTCATTGCTACCATGAATCACTGCTTCATCACCATTTGTGCCGTAAAGCTCAGTCTCAGTGGATGCAAGAGACTGGGTTTTGATCAGACCTGCTCTGTGCGTTGGCTGGAATTATTTTAGGAAATGTGCCCTTCAGGAAAGAGTGAATACACTCAGCAGCAGTCAGCTAGGTTGAAAGCCCACCCCACAGCTCAATTAGAGGAGAAACACGCAGTCATAACTGAGACACAGTTGGGTATTTCACTCCTTTTACCTTCTCCCTTCACTTAGCTCTACCTCCATTTTCTCAGGTCTTTCACCACTGCAGGGTACCAGCCCTTCTCATAACACTTCCAGCAACGATATGCAGTCCTTCTGCTCTTTCTTTTTTTTTTTTTTTTTTTTTTTTCTTTTCTGTTCGAGGTTTCCAGCATCTATAAAGCAAACATACCAAAACCTCAGTTTTAGCTCCAAGCACTGGGGGAACAGGACTTCTTCCCTCCAGCCCTCCTGAATGCTCCTCTCCACCTTGCCACTCCCACTGACAAATGTCCCTCACTGAGTGCATGAGCTCTCTTGGTTTCCTTGTTAGTGGAGGCACTTCAGGTGATTCCTTGTCTGGTCGGAACTCATATCCTCACACCTTCTTTATTTCTCCTGACATTTGGGTGTTTGATTTTACCACCTGAATAATATCCTTCTAGGGTATACATTTAGTCATTATGAAGCTCTTCTTTCAGCGGAGGAGTAACATCACTCACCACAAGTGCCATCAGCTATCCTTTCTAGCAGTATTTTTTTCCCTTCTGCTCTTTCTTGTTTTTTTCTTATTCTTTCCTCTAGGCAGCTGTTACTGGCACATCCTCTTGACAAGTGGGAAGCAGTAGGTGGTTATATTAGTCAGACTATAAGACCAAGTATAGAGCAAAACTGTACTGTATGCAAATATGCTGCTCCAACTGTGCATGCTAGGGTTCACTTTGCAAGAAAGAAATAGTTTCTTCATATTTGTGGTAGATGTGATTGCATTTTCCATCTTTAAATGAAAGTTTTAATTCTCTTGTCTTTTGCCATCCTTATTGATGTTGTTTTAAAAGGGGTAGATTTTAAAACCGTGAAAGTTGGACTGACTTTCAGAACCGACTTTTGCTTTACCACAAACCTAGTGTAACACCTGTAAGCATAAGAAGAACTTCATGTATGCAATTCAGCATGCTTGAAGAGCATCTCAGGTCTGTCTCCTGTCTTTAATGAGCAGCAGATTTGGCCTGACAAACAGAGCAGTGGTTACCTCATCCAGCAGCAATTACAATATCAACCTGAGCTGTGTGCCCTTAGGGCAGATCTTACAGATCAGCGTAGTCCACCCTACAGACCAAATGGAAAATGGCTTCAGCTGTCAGTTCAGACTGCTGCCTGAGGCTTATGCTTTCAGCCCATTAACTGAGGAAGGGATGTACCTAAAACAGGTGCCACTAGACCTTTCAACTTTGAATGCCTGACCAGCTGCCAGTTGTCTATTTACAATAGAAGATAAAATAAGGTTTCTGACAGCCAAACTTCCTTTGCTCTCTATTCCTAGCCCCATGGCTGAGCAGACTCTGATCTGAAAATGCTCCTGTGCTGGTGTCTGCCTAGACAGAATTACCCTGGTAAAGTGCAAATCTGACCCAGTTTGACTTGGCTGTTCAATTTTTAATGGCACACAGCCAACTTGCTACCAGTTAGGCTATTTATGCTGCAATAGGAAGCAATCTTCCTGACATGCAAACTTCCTTCTTCTTCTGCCTAAGCAGCAGTGCACACAAAGATGCTGAGCTAGATAAAGAACAATTTGACCCTGTAAAGATATGGGTCTTGACCCAAGGCTTCACTTCAGCTTCATTGTGCTAGCCAGCAGCTAAAAACATCATTACTCGTGGCAAAGCTGAAAAGACAAAAATGAGTTCTTGAAATAGAGAAACATACCCCATAATCAGATGTAAAATTGTGGTCTGGAAATCCTTGGCAAAAACCAGAATGTGAAAGATGGCAATCAAAATAGGAATTAAAGATGCCACTGCAGATTTTGATTACATTTTACATTTAAATTGCTGTCAGGAATACTAACCTGTTAGAAAGGACTAGATTGTTGGTTAAATAGTTTACATAAGAAAACTTTCTTCCTCTCCTTTTCCATCTTCAAGGAAACTCTTAATCCTATTAATAAAGAAGCCTGCAATGGGTTTCACAAATTGGTTTCATTAGTCTGGTCACTTGAGCTGATATGCAGTATTACTGCTGAAGGACAGCAATTTAGAAAATTATCTGCTCCATCTAAGAACATGAAGACAACAATATAAGCCATGTGTTTGAATAAGACTCTCCTTAGCTCCTTATTTGAAGGGGAAAGAGGGGCTTGGAATAGCAGCAGGAAACAAATGGGGAGCCTTTACTTTAGTCTCCAACTGAAACAAAGATATTCTCTTACAGCCTATACCCTAATTCTCTTATATTTTTTTACTGTTCAGTTGAGTAACTGGAAATCACAATCAGTGATAAGAAAGTGTTTAGGGAAATTAAAATAATTTCAAATTTTTAATACCCAGCTGTAGACTCTAATGTACAGTGTATTTGTCTAGGCTACAGAGATAAGACATCCACAACAAAGGACTAAAGTAAGAGCAGTCACAGAAGAGTATAATGCAAAATAACTTCTCTAAGCTGCTTCATCATTGTGACCATGATGATTTTGAGTCAAATGCATATAAGCACCTTTTACCTCTTGCTGATCACTTCCACCAGTTTCCTAGAAGACTGAGGTGAGCTCAGGCACGGGACACTCTCTGCTCAAAGCTGCAGCATTGCAGAGTAGGATGTGGGTTCACATTGGCTGAAAACACCCCAGCACCCAGGAAATGTTGGCTGCCCCCAAGAATGAGCACTTTGTGTTAACCAGCCTGTCAGTATGCTTGCAGAAGACATCAAGTTGGGTGGGAGTGTTGGTCTGCTGGAGATTAGGAAGGATCTGCAGAGGGGTCTGCAGAAGGGAAGGGTTGGATCAACGGGACAAGGCCAGTGGAATGAGGTTCAAAA
>JAWWMO010000096.1:45632653-45648131 GCA_035047845.1 Dendrocincla fuliginosa | reverse complement strand
TGTGAACTGATCTCACATTATTTCATCCATCATGCTTCAAAGCACATATGCAATTATCTGGTCCCATGAAACAGCAAAATGCTGTTCAGTGGACTTGCCCAGTTTCTGTCCATGCTGTTGAAATTTATAACCTAATGCTGCTATGTAAAGTTCATGCACACAAATAGTTGCCCTATGCCAGAAGAGCAGTATCACATTTATCATTAATGAGAGGAAGTGCACAGAGCACCAGCCCTGAAAGTGCACTGCTTTCAGTGGAGTACACAAGCAGAACATTTTATTTCTCAGCCCTTTGGCCTTTGGTCTTACCAGTTTTGAAACCTTTGAATCCATCAGTAAACTTAATTACAGTCTCACCCTGCCTTCACAGGAAAAAACATAGGTGGGTTCAGATCTAGCAAGACATCTTTAACACCATTTTCTGTAAAAATGGTGAATCCAGGGCCTCAATGTAGTCCATAAATATAAAGGAACAAGAAACAATAAAGAATGGCTGAAGGTACAGGCAGCAGCAGCTGCAGTTGTGAGACACACAAAGAAAGATCTGTCTATAGCAAAGGTAAATGTCCCTGCCTCCTCTCCTACCTGGCAAAGCATGAGGCACGTGCTGAGCAGTAACACTGCTTCAGTAGAGAAAGAGAAAACTGTGTGGACAGATAAAGATCAATACTGGGAGAACTGCTTCCTTGCAGGTCAGGGCATACCAAAATAACCTTGCCCACGATGAGGCATAAATGTTACAAAAAAATTATTTTTTGTAAGTGGGATTTATTCACTTACACAACGAAGAAAATAAATTAGGCAATGCCAAAATTAGTTTTGTGCAATAAATTGCAAACCTAATGTGGGTTTTTCTACACTTCTGGATAGAACTTGCTGCTATTACTCAAAAAGGCACTTTTAAAAAATTCTCAGTTTTATACTTTCATTTTTACTCTTAAGGTCATTTAGGGAAACAGGAAGCATTCTCATTCACTAAGCTTCTGCTTATTGTTCAAACAGCAGCATTCACTGAACTGGCCTTTAACCACATTTACAAGGTCTACAGCCTGGATACTTGGTGTTGGAACCCAAGGAAAAATCCTCCAACAGCAGAAACGATCACAGCTGAGATGAAGCAGTGACACACAACTTATTCCAGTGGAGGTCTGGCTTCTATATTTTTTTTAATTTCTACAGAAACCCAGGGCTTAATGTATCTGAATGTATCTACTGAAATACTGTAATACAAAAATTAGTTCTGTTTCAAGATAAGGTATGTTCTATGGAAGTTTTCAGGTTAGTTGTCAAGATTTTAGAATCTCAGAATTTAAAAGGCATGTAGGAAAAATTCAAGATCACATCACTTCCCATCTTCCTTCTACACCTCTATTTCTGGCACAAGAAGGGCTTACATAGTAAAACAGTTTGGTTAAGGACATTTGCAGTAGGTCTGTGACTTGACTGCCAGGAGCTATTAATTCATTTCACAGCAGGAAGACACCAAAGTCATATAGCTTCCAGCCAAAACTGTCAACAGTGCTTTTACAAAAGGCATCCAGTCTGAGGTGCCTCATTTTTGGGACACCTTATGTTGTTCAATTTTCTGAGCTGCCAAACAGCATAGAAAATCCCCCTGGAATAGTATCTGAAATTCTGTCCCTAAATATCTGGAGATGGTCTCTTAAAAACTGAGGAAATACCAAAAGTTTGGCTATAAGTACATATTTGCCCATAAATACATGGAATAATCCTATCACATAAACATTACTCTTAGACCCTCAGTCTTTCTGTCTAGAAACTGAGGAATCAGGATGGTTAAATTATCTCAGGTAGTCCCAAGGAAGCAATTTCTGTTCTCGCATGAGTTATCAGTTATGGTCATATTGAGAATACATCTCTACTCATGCTCAGAATCAGAGAGACATGGCAGTCTTTCATGACATTCACAGGAAATTCTCTAAGGTATTGCATTTCATAGTGGAACTGATTCAATTATTCGGCATTATAGTAATTTTATATGTGTTTTCTTTTAAAAGAATATATTTATTGGAAGCATATTGGGCTATTTATTAGAATATCACACGTTTTGAAACTGATGGGAAACATTCTTGGCATATATATGAACCAGATGATTTGTTACTACCGTTCCTCATTTCTTTGATTTTCCCTAAGTAGCATCAGGAATTGTGACCACATCCAGGGATGGAAAACAGCTCTGATGAAGTATAGACCCAATGATGTAGTTTTTTGACACAAAGAAGCAGGTCTTGCTTCCCCTTCCCCACCACTCTGTTATCATGGGTCTCCTTTCTGAACGTGCAAACTTAAGAATAGAAATATCGAAACAACAAAGAGAAAGCAGCACAGTATGACTCTAACTTGCAGCTCCCAGGCTGTCTGCATAAATGTCTAGACTAATGACATGAGCAGTCTTGCTCAAAACACATACTAATGGCCTGATTCACTATTTATAAGAATGACCTTGAATATTTAAAAGACAAAAACCACATGTGTAAATTATTCCCTGTAGCTAACAGGAAGACTAAGCATTTATGCAAGCAAAATGCTATAATAACATGCATGATAATTGGCAAATTGAGTAAGGTGTTGGATTTCTTGCTAAATTACAGCGAAGGAACACGACAAAATAGAGGGGAAAAAAATCACATCTGGCTTTATATGTGAGCCCAAGAGAGAAGGAACATGTCACCTTGGGACCAAAGAAAACATCTAAATGCTGAGATTCCGGGAGAAGACAGCTTGCTGTTTGGACATACAAACCCGAGCTAAGGAAAAGAGACAGCACAGAAAGTCCAGTATTGCTCATAAGCCTTAGACACAACATACTCTCACACGGGATGATGAGAGTCATATTGGCTTCTTATTGCTGCTGTTTTGGAAGCATGAAAAGTGGTTTCTTGATCTGGATCCTTCTAGATATGTCAACAGGATTTGTCAAGAGCTCTTTAGACAAATGTCTTTCAGAAAAACCTCACTAACACCCCAATCCCCAGAACTTAGAGGATAAAAGTGGTTAATGATAGAAGTATTCCATTAGATAACAGACTTGGGAAGCCCTGACTTGGTTCAGGAAGCTGTACATACACTCTGACCCTAAAAAAAGACATCTAAAAGTAGTTTGTGTAAATACAAAAAGAATACTAATTAAATAAAGGGTAGTTCAACGTATGTATTATTTAATTGTAGAGATTTACCTGTAGCAGAGGGTGACTGATTATATTTAGCCAGTATGTAAGAAATAGACTGTGGGCAGAATAGAATGGTGCTACAGCAGTGGGTTATTTAAAATCATCTGTCAATGCAAGAACACCTCTTTGCTTCACTCTCTGGAGGTTAGAGGATATTTTTAGGCACTCCAGCTTAGGGAGAAAACAATAAAAGCTAGTTATTACTGCAGGCCTTGATTTGGAGAGGTTCTTAGCCCATACTTAAAACACTCACAGTCATTTTAGGAAAAGGCAGGAATAAGAACTAGCTGTAACCAGGTACAAAGCAAGGTAGTTAACTGAAAATATATGTCTCTTAAAATGAATAAAAAGTGAAAGAACAACCTTCATTTCACCGGAAGAAAAGGGAGCTACATCCACATGGCTACAAATGCACAGGCCAGGATTTTAATTTCCTTTCTCTGACTTAAGGTTTCCATGCTATTCTCTGCTGATACATAATGGGGAGTGGGATAAGATGACCTCCAGAAAACTCTTCCCTTGTAAGTTGCTCTACAGTTCTGTGATTCGCTTGCCAGAAACAAACACAAAAAACCTCAACCCAAGATGTAGGTGTCACTAACTTCATTACAAACACTTGAAAAAAAAGAAAAATCCAAAACTGTCTTTGATAATGTAAACATGACAAGGAACCACACTTTTTTTCATCATGTTGTTCAAGATAGAAAACTACTTTATCTGGATACATACAGCAGATAAAGACACATGGCAATTCAAGGGAGAAATGCCTTGCAGTCTGACCAGTTGAGTCCATGAAAATGTGCATAAGGTGTAAACTTTCAGGCCTGAAATGTGACATCTGGTGTTTCATCTCTATGACTGTTCACGAAGAGCTGCATTAGGGCTGCAGGCACAGCAGGTTCTTTTCTAAATTCAGGTACACACTTTCCTTAGCATTTTGTGAGGAGTTTTTCAAACCTTTCACTTGACAATGCTTACAAATCTTAAACCCTTCCAAAGGGTAGTAAAAGTACAGCAGAGCAAATTTTGTGGTCTGAATTTCCCCTGAAAGTACTTAACCACTATGGCAATTTCGTAGATGTATCATCCTTTCTCCATCATAGTTCTCTTTTTCTGTCATTCTGATGTGAGAACTGATAAAGCTTCAAACATAAAGAAGAAGTTCTCAACAATGTCTCTGTCTTTTATTTCTCCTTTTTTTTCCTCCCTTCCCTTTACCCCTCCCCAAGTGATGGTATTATAGAGAAGGACGATGAGAAGTTTCTCAAACTATTTTGCTCATGCTTAACCATACTTAGGACTTTTTTAGTTACGTTAATTTGTGAACTGATTCCCTTTCCTGTTTTAACAAGTTGTTCTGGAGTGAATGCAAGGGCAGGCCACTGCGAGCACACATCCCCTTGTGACTCCAGGAACAGAGAGTCACAGAAGTTTCAGGCAAACAACAGTCACATTGCCTGTCCAATGATACCATCAGCCCAAGCAGCTAGGACAAAGCTTTGTGTTTGACACTAGTGAGTGCAGCTCTTTCTTCTCATTCCTGAAGGCAGTGGTTATGACTTGAACACAGAGCTATGGCTTTTTGTCAAGAAAACTAGAGGGGGCTGCTGGTAAAATGGCATTAGTGCACATCATTATCTGCTTTGATACTGTATGTGGAATGGACATGACCCCTTAAATTACTTCAAAGATGGCAAGAAACATTAAGACCACCCCTCTAATGGCCTGTTCTTATTGAAATGGTGAAGCAAAACTCATTTGAGGTGTGTGTTTTCCTTTATCTTGGTAAATTGTGAAGTTTCAGAAGACTGATAATATGTGAAATTAAAAGACTGCATAAATGAGCTGTCTGTGAACAATTTGTTCCAGCATCTCAAGACAAAATAATAGGAGGAGTATCATATTCAAATGAAGCAGAAAAGTAGAAATAATTCTGGGTCTAAATGGAGAATCTTGCAATTGAATGATTGAATTGGAGGCTGAGGACCCCAGTTCTATTTAGAACAATCCTGGTAGCAACACAGTGTTGATCTTATCCCACTGAAGAATAATTATATGTGACCACATACCACAGGTCCTGTAAAGAACTATTGAGAAGACTATTCATGCCCTTTTAGGATGTCTACCAAACCATTGCTGACTCCCAAGGCCACTTTGTTCTTATTATACCATGTCTAGCTAAATGTGGTGGTTTCCAGTCTGAAAAGTGCAATTGGCCAGACTAGCTATCATCATGTCTATTTGTAGAGGACATCATTGTCATATGATGTGGAAATCCATGCAGCTATATTCTGGATAGAAAAGGGGCAATATAGAGGACAGGTTTGAGTCCAGAACTTTCATTGTAACTCATAACCCTGACATTTCAAATGAGCATTGGGACCAGGCAATTGCCCAGGTGAGCGATCACCCACCATCCTTTGTATTGAAGAGGTTAAAAAGAAAACCTTGTCTATACAAATGTGTAGAAGACAGCTACATGGTAGTGTGCTGGGAGTTTGAAATCTTCATTTGCATTTGTTTCTCTGACAGGATAGTCAGTTGGTCATCCAGGTTATAACAGAAAAATTCAATTTGAAATGAAACTTCAAACCCCAGCTCAGAGGAGGTCTAATCAGGCCAAGTTTCTTCAGGCCATGTCTAAGTGAGTCTTGAGGATCTCCAAGAAAAGAGATTTTACATCTTCTTGGAGTAACTTCTTTCAGGATTTGATCACCCTCATGATAATTTCTTTTATCCCAATACCTGATCAGAATGCCCAATATTTCAACTTGTGGCCATCATGCCTTATCCTAACATCAAGCATTTCTGAGGATAGCCTAGCTCCATCTTCTCTTTGTCATCTGGTCAGGTTGCTGTAAACAGGAATAAGGTTTTCCTTAAACCTTCTCTTCATAAAGCTGAGCAAACCCATTTCTGTCAGCCTCTCCTCCTCTGACCCGCTTGGTGGCAAAAAGACAGAGTACCTCAGTCTTCTCAGTCATTTGTCACTGGTTCTCCCGTCCAACTGATCTGTAGGCTTATGCTGGTCTTAACATTTCTTTGGTTGCCAATATACACAGAAAAAACCTTTCTTGCCATCCTTCACCTTCCTTGCTAGTTTCAACTGCAGCTAAGATTTGTTTTAGCTGACTCCATTTCTATATGCATGGGCGATGTCTTTGCATTTTTCTTCGGTGGACTACCCTGCTTCCACCCTCTGTGTGCATCGTTTTTGTGTTTCAGCTCAGTCAGGAGCTCTATGCTCATTCTGGCTTTTTGACACTTGCTTAACTTTATGTGAATTGAGATGGATCATTCCCATCCTCTGAGAATGCTGCCCCTGAAGATCAACCAGTTTTCCCTGGTTGAAGATTTTTTTCTTCTAGGAGAATTTCCTACAGGATCCTGGAACTAGGTCACTGAACATGCCTAAACCCACTCTTCCGAAGTTCTGTATCCAGCTTACTCCTCTCAGGATCTAAATTCCACCAGAGTGACTGTTGGGCAGCAAAGGTTGCCCTTGCCCTTTACACTATCCACAAACTGTTGTTTTTTTGTGAGTCATGGGTCTAACAGAGCACCATTCCTCACCAGTTCCTCAATCATGTGGACCAAGATACTATCTTCAATACATTCCAGAAATGTCCTGGACTGGTTGTATCCAGTTGTGTTGTACTTCCAGCAGGAAGACTAAAGTCACATGGGTACTAAGGGTACTAGAGTCTGTGACTGAGACTTTTTCCAGCTGCCTGAAGAATGCTTCAGGTGTGTGTGTGGAGGGATGTATCAGATACACACTGAGACGTCTCCAGTGCTGGTCTGTTCTCTGATTCTTACCCACAAGCTCATTACTCACTCATCATCTGTCCCAAGGCAAAGCTCCAACCACTTTCTACAGAGTTCAACCTCTCCTCTCTGTGATCCCTGCTCACCCACCTTTCCTGCATCCCTCCCCTGCACCACTCCAATCATGAGAGCTATCTTACCTCATCACCATAATCCTGTGTGCAGCTGTGCATAGACAGTACTTCTGCTTGTTCCTCATGCTCAAAAATTTGTGTACAAGCATTTGAGATAGGTCCCAAGTTGTGCTGCTTTGGCAGGGAAAGTGGGACAGCCTCCCCTGTCATGCTGTCTCCCAGACTCATTTGCCCTCTCTCTGGGTGCCCATAACCCTCCAAGGCACAACTCATGTGAAGCAATCCTCACTAGGTTAGGATGCTTTTTCGCAAAGACACCCTTGCCACACCATGTCAGCCATACCCCAACTGAACCACCAGCTCTTGCTGTGATTGTGGTTGAAGACAAAGCCCTGTCCCTGACACCAGCCTTGCAACCAAGCTGTAACACTCTGGTCCACTTAGGGCATTCACTTTCTCCCTCTTGGGTTCTGACAAACATCACTTGTTCCTCTTGTCCTTTACCCTTCTCCCAAGTGTACCCACCCTTAATACTCTCCAGGTTGCTCCCAGCAGCATCACAGGTGCCCTTATGGAAGATCAGAAAAAAGTAATAACCCAAAGGATTAACAACACTGGGCAGCACCTCCACACCATCCAGACTGGTTGTTGGTTTGCTGCCGTCATCTCCATAGGAAGGAGTCTTCTGTAACTAACAGGTGGCTTTTATCCTTCCCACAGACAAGAGGTTCAGGTCAGCTGACTTTGATCCCATACATCTGATCTGTGCAGATGGTCCCCAACTTAACTTTCCTCAGATATCAGTGCTCCTGCATTCATTTTGAGTTGCTGCTTGGCATAGGAACTTCGAAGCTGACCTGACAGTATACACAAGGGTTTCCAGTCAGTTAGAGCATCTGTACTTGGAAAAAACCCAGCATCTCTGCTTGGAGGGTTGAAGTCAGACTATCTCACATGTTCACTGCACATGCTGCTGGAATTACTAGGAGGTCCAGATAATTGCATGGAGCAAAGACACATTTAAAGCTTCTGAAGGTCTATAGCCAACTAACTTCAATAATACAAGCAAAGATAGGAAAGAAAATAGCATTAAATTTCACATTACAAAACACAGGGCAGGACCAGCAGTAGTATTAAATCTTCCTAGTTCCTCTCACTGCTTAAACTTATAATTCAGATGAAATTATTAAATTCAGGGAGTAGACAATCAGATATTTGCTGAATTCAAAACACTGTTCATAAGCAGCAAGTTAAAAGAAACAGAGGATGAAGGTGGTAAATGAGCAGTATCTACTTTTAATAAACTTTCTAAGCAGAATCGGATAACAGAAAGGTTTGCAAAGTCACAATAGATGCAGTTAAAACAAAGCAAATATATCTCTTCTTATTTTACAATAATTTTTAGGAAACAACCTGGAAAAAAAATTCAGACCAAAAAGACCCCACAAAGTTGAGTGGCTTTAGACCCATCACTGTAGGTCTCCCTACTTTCAATACTGCTGCAAACTTTTAACACATCTTTGCTTCACGTTACTTAAACTTCTGTAAAAGGCTCATTAAATAACGTGAAAATCATGAGATGTGGAAGCATAAAAAAAGTGATCCTTCCTCCCCACGACTCAAAATGTTTGTGGAAAGAAATATGAAGAAGAACAAAGTATTAACTCTTAGAGAAAGGCAAAAGAATGCCAGACCTTTGAAGACTGCACATAATCCAGACCTCATTTGAATGTAAAAATGAATGCATTTACAATTCAAGACAGAAAAGGTGCCCAACTTTCTTTTTAAGGTATAGCAATGTAAGCCTGTATGATTGTCATTGGTGTACAAGAAGAAACATTAACAGCCTGTTTTCTAGGTCATTGATTAGTATTTCAACAATACTGTAGAAAATGTATTGTAGTCATCGACAAAGATGAGTTGATTCAATAAATGCAGTAACTTTCAAATTAAGTACTGTAAATCTCTAGGTTTGCAGTCACTATCAGCCATCACCAGCTACTGGAGGCAGCTGACTATTGCCTGAATCTTCTATTTTAAGATTGCATGCATTAAATATAGGGCAAACCATTCATTCTGCCCTGACTTTATATAACTGACACAGCAGGCGAGTTCATCCTTGGAAATAACACTGGCGTCAAAGTATGGTCAAGAAACGCCACCTGCTGTCTCCTGGATGCTGTCATGTCAAGGGCTGAGTTACTAGACATTTTGTTTTGGAGATAGCCTCAGAGAATAGGACGTGCACCATTACTGCAGCTTTCTTTTTGCAGTAGGTTTTTATCAATTATGAACTTTGAAATCAAAGAGAAGTGAACAATCTTAAATTCAATTAACAGATTATTTTTTTTTTTTAACAATCTGGAAAAAAAACAAGGCATTTACATTTCAAAGTGAATTGCTGCATTTTTTTCTCTAGCTTTCACTACGAGAGATTCTGTACGAGAGAAATACTGCTTAAAACGTTGCATACTAAGCAGCTCTATAATCTGAGGACTCTTTTGGCTCTTTTTCCTCCAGTAAAACAAAACATGATATTTGTGCCTGTCCTTGCACTCCACTAGCCTTTTTGAACCGTGGTTCAGGAGACAGCAGGACCGCCTCTGTCCTTCAGTCAGAACATTACAACTGATGAAGACTGAATTTTCTTCTCATAAACCACAGAAGTCAGGCCACATACTCACACTACTTTGTTCACTTCCATCCATTCACTTCCAGGTGTTTGCCATAGGAAAATCCTGAAATAATCCCTGCCTAAGGAAAAACATCAAACCTTTCTATCACTCCATTTCTGAACAACAAATAAATACACACCATCACAGCTTATTTTCAGCATCAAAATTGAAACATGGTAGTTAAATGGCCTGTATTTAAAATGCAGTTTCATACAAATAGCTTAAAACTGCTCATTGTGGAAATGCGGACAAGACATTTTATTTGAACCTAGCTTCTAAGTTCAGAATACAGAACTATTCCAACAAGAGATTTGACTGAAGTGGATTAGCATCCTGATAGCCCAACTGCTTCTGATTTAAAAGCTTTGCAGTAGTCTTCTTTGAACTAGGAATCTGGAAAAGCATGTCTTCCAGTGTGCACATGGTAATCTGTCCTGAAGCTTGTAGTTTCGTATAAATGTTTCCTAATTTGACAGAAAGATCAGGGTTTTCTTCCATCTTTTCCCTGACTGTAGCCAGCTAAGGAAGAGAAAACAACATATTGTTACAGCTCAGCAAGTGAAGATCATGCTCTATCACCATACTGAAGACAAGCAATTACCCATAGTAAAAACCGAAGCACACAGTGTAAGATAGTGTAAGGCAATGATTTTATGCAGTGCACATTATGTATCACCACACAATAGTGGAGATGCACTGGATACCTATTAGAGGGGGTTAATTAGATTTAAAACTTCCTCCAAGTTGTACAGTCCTAGTGCAGACTAACATAATTATTCTCTATTTAAATCCTGGAAATATAATTGTTTCCTGGAATCTACTTTCCAGATCAGCACAATTCTAACTATTATTATGTATCCCAGTAACTGTACAGTACAGAACAAATGAATAAGTCAGACTATGGAGTCTGACAGACTACAGACTCAGTCTACAGAACCGAGAAGTTATGTATGACATACACAGAGTATGAGCTCAAGTGTTACATAAATCTCTTAAAAATAATGTTGTTTATCAATAACCTCTTGGGGAAGAGAAGGGTTAGGACTAATGCTTCATCTTATGCTTGTTACAAATTTCTCAAACAAAAATCAAAATACAACACTGACACACACAACACTTATTGCAATGAATTTACAAAATCAAATGCTGCTTAAAGAATATATTTTCAATATAGTAGTTAATATACATGGGCTACTTTTAAAAGTAAGCCCACTCTTCTATATGATATTTGTTATTTTAAATATCCGTTATTAATTTTGTTTAATAGGCAGCAGTGAAAGGCTAAGTATTTAATTATTAACACAGCCTTAAAATGTCTTGTTCTAGACACATTCAAAAGCAATACACTGATAAGTTTTAGAAACAGCAACAGCAATGCTGACAAACTCATAGAGGCTACATATGTCTTTGAAGGAAGTCTTCTTGTTGATCAAGACTGTAAAAGCTAGTTTTCATAGTAAAATACAGTTAAATAGCAAAAGCTAATACTTTGTATATCACATATCTGTATAGCTTCACAGGTCTCTGCAAATATTACCAACCTTTCAAAATCGCTGTGCTCAGAAACTTTTATTTTCATTTTCACATCAAAAGAAAATAGCACAGAAGGCAAGGGATTAAATTACTTAATGTTACTCGGGAAAGCTTCATCTACATTCAGCTGAAGTATGAGCTTCCAGGAGCAAGATCCACAATAAAAAATGGTTCATGAACAACTAAGTGTTTTGTCCAACTGCACAGGAAGCTAGCCAGGTGCTTCAGCATCAGAATGCATCAGAATCCAAAAAACTTTGGTAAGGTGAACTCAGGCACCTGAAGTTCCGTAGGTGAGCCATCATTATTATGGCTTGGCCAAATACTATGAACATTCTCTAATTACTGTGTACTTACCACCTGCTCAGAAAACTCAAGTTTTTTCACAAAGGGAGGAGTATCTACTTCCACTGCTGCCTCTAATGTCTTTATTACTTCTTCGAGCAAACCAGATCTGAGCTGGACAAGAACCTTGAAAATGAAAATGAAAATACACCACACAAATAGTACTTATTATCAGAATGCAAGTTTTTTAAAACATGTTTGAGAAAACATGAAGCTAAGCAGGACAAAATACATTTCCAGATGCTGAACTGATAAAAATCCATTCATTTCAAAGAAAGTAGACGGAACGAACAATTTCCTCGCAGACGGGACCCGTAAAGGAAGGATGAGCCTGAAGGCAGAGCTCCTCTGATGAAGCTGCATTAGCTGTTCTTGAATAAATTGGTTTTTAATGTAACTTAGAGAGATCACTTACATGGCACATACAGCAGACTTTCTCTCAGGTTCTGGACTGTGCAAACAAACAAAAAAACTGTTGTATGTATACATGTGGCTCAGGTTTGTAGGGCTGAAGGAGGCCTAAAGTGGACAGAGCACACCCTAAGAAAGCATTTACTTGAAGCATTTATCTTTTGTAGCAAGAAAGGAAAAAGTCACAGTGTCATAATTAGAAGTTGTTCATCGGTCTATACCACGTAGGACTGGTCTACTTTGCATTCCCATCTATGGTAGGAAGTTATTTTTAAAAATGGGTGAGGGTTGTTAACAGTTCAGAATGTAAGTCATCCAACTGACAGAAATTGTCTGTTGGCTCAAAAACAAGCATAGCAACACTACTAACATGCACATGCACTACTAAGAAGTTGCCCTTCTGTTACTTTGCACGTGGAATTTTTTGTCCAGTACAGCACACTCCTCTGCAATATTTTAATGCAAAGCAAGTATACTTACTTTAAGGTTATTGTATAGTTTGTTCTCTGTTTTCCTGATCTGGGAGCAATAAAATCTGGCTTGTGCTACATCATTCTGGGGAGGAATTATAAATAATTAAAAAATGCAGTCAAATGTGTCACAAACTTTCACAATAAAAGTTCAAGAAAAACAACAGTCCTTCACAACTTTTCAATAAATCACAATCCAGTATTTAGAACCCCTTCACCAAGACCCATAGACACCAAACAGCTTCCAGCCTGCAAAAGAAACACCCCATCCTGAATTTCTCATGTCATGTGGGTCTTTAGTACAGTGTGCTGCATGTAACCAACACTGAGCGTGAGATCCCCTAAAAGATACAACATTTACACACATGCTTCCTTTGACACATGTCAGGAGTACTTAGATGAAGTGCAGCATACGTTAACATGGATATTTATCCTGCTCAGCCCTTTTAACCTTTTGGACTTACATATTAACAGTACTGTATCTATCAGCAATTGATTTGTATAGACAGTAAATGTTACACTGACATTTACTGAACCAAGCAATGTTAATTGAGATCAAGAAACATCTTGCTCTCAGCAATAAGTACTGCCAAAGACCATGCAGCTTAAGGAACAGTTAAATAACATGTGAAGCATTATTTTGTTTGCAAAACAAGAATTTTAACTAACTTTTACATAAAGGAAGAGCATCAGGCACATGTCATGTTGTTTCAGAGACACAGATATTGTGTTTACTCTTCTCAATGCCAATGACAAAGAAGAGTATCATGCTGTCATGCACATGAATAAATTTATTTCAGAGATGCTACTGTTCAGTGTATCCATTCACAGAGACAGAACAAAAAAGACCACAGAGTGCATAAGAAACTTTTAACAATTCTATTTCATTCATTAACATTTGTGAATAAGATAAAATCTATAGCCCTTCCAGTGTCTTTGACTTCTGTTTAAACATGAAAGAGAGAAGGTTCAGAATATACCCAAGCTGTATACACAAATCAATGGCAGTGGAAATAAAAATTTTATTTCAGATTTTAGAATTTACAAATTGTTATTCTCCTGCCCAAACTTCGACACTGTGCTGCCTCAGAGTCTCTTCATATCAGTGCTTAGGCACATGATGTATATGAAAACCTTTGCAAGCAGCAACATGTTGTGGAGAAAGACAGGCATACCCCAGGCAACAGGGCAATACACATCGTAGCCTTTGAGTCTGCCTCCCAAGATAAACATTTTAAAGAGATGATTGCAAAAATACTTAATCATTTTAATTCTATTTAAAGGAAATCATCAGCAAACAGCAGTATCTGCAGGACTAGATCCATGATTACACCTAACCTGTTGGCCTAACTCTTTCATTTTCTAATAATATTCTAGATGGCATTGCCACCAGCACAAAATAGCTGTGCATTAGACTCGAAGACATGTTTGTACTTCAGAACTTCCATATTCAATTTATGTGAAAGTTGTCTATAATCCTATAGTTTCAGGAGCATAAAAGTTCTTGAAAGTTGTTACATAGATCAGTTATGCCTTCTTCATGTTAACTCTCTTTCACTGACTATTTTTCTACAATAAAACCATGGAGACCCTGGCAGAACTGAAAACAAAACATGCTGTACCTGCTTGAGAGCAGTTGCCATTGCAAAGCAGTATGCTCGTAGGGATAACATGTCACCTTTCAGCTGTGCTTCTTCAAGCAGTTTTGCAGAGATTTTGGAAGACTCCAAGTTGTCCTGCAGAGAAATTTCAAAGTTGCACTTGTTACTCTTATGATCTGAAAGGACTGCAAGCAATTGCTATCACATTCGGAAGGCATGAAGAAGCCAACATACTCTACGATCACCATGGCAATACATATCTAAACACAACCAAGCAAATTCTGTGCAACACTTCTTGAGAAACAACATCAAAATACCATACTAAAGGTAACAGAAGTCAAAAGAGGGTAAATATAACTTCCATTATTTTAACAATTCCACCTTGCTCTGTTTTGGTTTCTACAAGAGATGAAACAACTGTGGCAGTATTCTAAATTGACAGACTCTTACACTTTCAAATCATTCCCAAATCAGGAAGAAAGATAAATTTTTGTCCTTACTTTATTCTGAAAGCTACATTAGGTGGTTACCAAAAAGTCAATGTTTTCTAAGCATTGAACTACTCTGCACCATCACACTGAAGAAATCTGTGTATGTGCAAATTTGAACATTCAGCAATTTTTAACCTCTCTTACAAATTAAATCTTGAAAAAAGTTTCTAAAGTATATATTCTAATAAGACATCTTAGTCATTGGCCTGTTTTCCAACACAGAAAGCTGCCATTATTGCTGGGACAATTTTCAATAGAGCCCACATTCAATAAAGTCTATAGTAAAGGCAATGAGTTTAGCTGTGTGCTACCTCACAAACAACCAACTCTTCAAACCAATGCTGTTCACACTGGAAATCATGAGTGGAACTGACTGGACTCCAAACAAAATAGTAACTATCAAACTTAAAAATTGGCAGCAGGAAGGTTTTGTAACAATTGGTACCACCAATATGGATAAGAGGCCTCATATTTGGTGTTGAGTTCTGTTCCTAGTGTTCAAAGTTTCATTCCTGCAAAATATGGTTTAAAACACTTTCTTTAAAAATTTAGAAACATTCTGACCACCAGAAAATTATTATTTCATAAATATTTCATTGTTATTGAAAGGTCTATAGCACTAGAAGAAGGACCACCTGCTATTTCAGAGGATACCAGCACCTTACAGTGATTTAAAACATCCCAGAAGTGTTTTCAAGTTGGCCTCTAAAACACTTCTGAACAAAGATTAAACATTAATTCCTTTGTTTATCCACTGACAATAATCTGACCTTTAAGCCTTGCACATTCTTCTGTACTGGTCTCTGTCACGGTTACACACAAGAAACCCAGAATTAACCCAGTAAAAGATCGGAAGAGC
>JAWWMO010000096.1:45611817-45621873 GCA_035047845.1 Dendrocincla fuliginosa | reverse complement strand
CGCCTTCCCTCCTCCGCTCTGCGTGTGTCTGTGGGAAACTGGAGGCAGCTCTGTGAGCGTCTTGTCCCCATCACGCAGTTTAGTGCTCGCAGTCTGTATTTTAGTAGATGATCCACCGGGCCGCTTTCGCAGCTCGGCATCTTGGGGCCTGCCTTGTGGGGTCGGGGGAAGGAGCCACGCGGGGTTGTGTGGGGAGGCCGCCGGGCCCGCGGCAGCGAGCGCTCCCTGAAGCCGAAACGCGGGCCCTCGGGAAGGACTGAGCTCCGTGGCGCTGAGGGGTGACTGGGTTGTGCCTTTCCACCTTCCCCGAACACCTCTCCTCCGTGCTGCTGCCGGGCCCGGCCACGCCGCCCTTTCCCGGGGCGCTGGAGCCCAGGGAAGCGCTCGCGCCTCCCCTCGGCTTTCCTGAGCACGGCGCTGTCAGGCACTTGTCAGACAGCTGCTCCTGCTGTGGAAAATGGCTCTCTAAAGCCTCATGTTTGCTACTGGCATCTTTAGCTGTGAATTAATAGACAGTAGTTTATAAAAAAAAAAAAATCCCACCAACCCCCCCGGGTCTTTTCTGTATCTCTTTTGTCAACATAGCAAGAAATAGCTCTAAAAGAAGCCCCACCAACCAAATAAAAATACTTTATCTTCTGTTCAGTGAAGTACTGTACATATTCTCATATTCTCACTGTTGAATTCCGTGTTCTGTGTCTTTTTGACAAGAATTTGCAAAAACACTCAGAGCTGGATGTGCGTATATAATTGTATTTCAGAAGGATGATAAGGAGAAAAATTGTTTCACAACCAAACCCAGATGGTAGCAGATTTTCAGATACAGGCTTTAAAGTATTTGCTAAGGCTTCTGCATTGCACTGTAATGTCTATTTTTAAAATACTTAATATTTCTTAACATTACTTTCTTCAACCTTCTACATGTATTTCTATATCTTCCTTCACTAAATGTTATCCAGGTGTTCCTTCATGCGTTTTCAAGGCCTTGTCATCTGTGACTGATGTACAAATTCTTCCAACTGAAGCATTTTCTGTTTAGTTTCAAAAGCTAGTAGAGTGTCTTGAGCAGATTTCAAAGGTGGTACAGACAGTATTTCGAAAAAACTTCAGAAAGTGTTTCAGTGAATCCACAGTTCACAGGAAATGTTAAAAATGGAGAATATAAAAAGGAGAATATTTCCAGATGACCATCTAACTTTCAGTTCCAGTGAGACAGGCCTTTACAGGTGGGAAAAGAAAAGGCCATTCAGCAACAGAAAAGCTATTTTTTACATAGCTGTGTTTTTTGCTTATGCTTTTAACCCTATCTTTATCTCATTACTAGCTGTTGATGAGAAAGGTCTGTGTGCATAAAGAAGCTGCTTTTATTGGTCTTTGGGGTTTTCTTCTACCTTTACAGATTTGTCATTTTCTCTAATACAGAGTTTAGGTTTGGAAATACTGAAAAAAATTTGCAGGGGAAAGCTTTTCTGTTTTGAATATTACAAGGAAATAATAATTATAATAAGAAATTAAAATAATAATAATTACAAAGAATCAGAATTGTTATGGTTGTAGTTGGTGACTGCTGTGTCATAAAGACTGTTTAATGCATCTACTCAGTAAATGGGACAGAAAATGGTAGTGTTATGTTGTTTAGAGTTGTCTGAGCAAACTGACTTATCTAATGATTTCTTTCTTCATTAGGTAGAAGATCTCTTCTTTCTGCGGCCTATGTGGATAGCTCAAAATGGGAAAAAAGACAAAAAGAGGAACATAGCCTGGGTGAGTAAAGTTTATTTCTTGTCTTCACTTTGTCAAATGCATTCTGAACTCATTTTTGACTAGCTCATCATCTATAAATACTTCCAAGTAAGAAAGCATGTGAAGCAATATGCTTCTGAGTTTCCATGTCAAAAAGTGCTCTCAACATGTTAAAAATTTGTCATATATATGCAGAGCTATAATGCAGAATCAAGGTAGAATTTGCCTATTTAATTAATATTTGATTTCTACAGGCAAATTCTTTTCTTTCACAAAATCCAAAGTTTTATGACTATGTCCAAGTGTCCTCTTTGTTAACATTGTTTTAATTATACTGCAGTGCGAAAGAAAAGCTGTTCCATAAGTATTACAGGACAATCCTGTTCAAAGACGTTTTTCAAAAGAAACATTTTTCTCAGTTTTTCCTCTTCTTGTTGAATTACAGGGGTTTTTTTTGGGGAAAAATGAAACTAAAAGTTTTGTTTTCAGGAAGGTATATGTTAAAGTGTATCTGCTTGTGGAACTGAGATCTCTTGTGCAAATTTTTTAGCTAAATTAATTAGCTCTGTTACATTTGAAATTATATTCCACCATCTTTTTGGTGACTACGTTAAATAGAAAGCATCTTGCAAAACATTTTTCCATACTGAAGGTAGATACACAGTACTTTGCACCACAAGTGTTTTGAAGGCTCCTTAAACCATAATCCTTCCCTTCTCCTTTTCATTCGTGGGCCCCTGAATTGTTATTGTTACTTGCAGCACAGACTATGAGGCTGAAAGAAGAATCAGCAGGTGAAATTCTAGGGCTTTTGTCAGGCAGGAAGCCAGATAAAATGTTCACAATGATGTTTTTTACGCACTGATTTGTTTCTTGTATTTGCCTGTGAGCATATAGGTTGGGATTGTCAACATGCTGTACTGTACGTGGATCAGAAATAGCTGGTGTGTCCTCATTGTAGTTTGGATCCTGCAGAGGCTTTTAATACTTTGTTACTCTTTACTGTCAATAGCACCGCTCAGGCAAGGTTTTTTGGGCCGGAGCCACAGATTTCTGTCCTGGCATGTATTTGAACTAGACACTTCCAGGTGAAAATGGGTTCTTATTTTGACAAATGTCATAGCCACTATAAATTCACTGTAGAAGAAGACATGGTTGTGCGAGTCTACATTTGGCTTTCCCTGGGCCTGGCAAGACCTTTTGTGACTGTTTGGCAGGAGCAGTTCTTGCTGATTCTCTGATGATAATCTTGATCCAAAGCAGATGTCTGTTTCATGCTTTTCAAAGAACTGCTTTGCATTTTCGTTATGTGTTCACAGAAAAAAAGAAAACAAGTTAACACAGTGCCAGCTACATTAGCATTTTCAAAGGGGGGACAGCCTTGCAGACGTCTACTCAGTAGCTGTCAGTTGTATGGCTGCATACACAATCGTGTGTAGTAACTGCTGATTATAGTTAGAGCAAATTCCTTGTGTTGAGGAGGTGTTCTTTTATTTGTCTTTCAAACACTGTTTCAGAACTGGTTTTCTGCACGACTGTTGTAAGGATACTTTTAAAGAAAAAAAGAAGTATTTTTTGATTTAAGGTCAACGCGGTTATGTGCCATCCCAGGCTGTGTCCATGTAAGATATGCTTTATTGTCCTTTCTGTAATCTCAGTTTTGCATTCCAGGCATGAATGAGTTTAGCAAACTTCAGTACTGAAAAATTTATGGGAAAGAACAAGGCTCTGTTTTGTGTAAAGAAGCACATTTGTTCAAGAAGATAGGAATGGAAAATACGTTAACTTGGATTTTACAAACTGCTTGCTGGTAGAGAGACACCTGCCTAGAAGTGATTTGGACTCCACTTACTGAAAATGAAGTATCGAGGAAACAGAAGGGCATGGCTGGGCTTAATTTCTCCAGTCCTTCAGTTGTTTCATCACTGACAGGGATTAAACTAAGTGACAGTAAACACCTTGATGCAGAGAAAAGCAATTAACAGAATTCCAGAGGATAGCAGAATCCAGGAGAGATAAGAAATGTCTTTTTTTGTTAGAAAGATTCACAATGCCTAAAATGGCTCATCTGCAACACCAGGTGGCAGTGCTGCCCTTACAGGCTGCAATAGTTTCCATTCAAAGCCTTATTCAGTACAGCGCTGTTCTTTCCAGAAGCTGCTATCTATGTGGAAATAGAGAGAAATGTGAAACATACAGATTGTATGGCTAAATATTTGCTTTGGCCTTACTTTATATTTTAATTGGATCTTTAAACTAAATCAAGGCTCTCTATACCACATGGTTAGCCTGTGAATTAAGATACTAGCTCTGCTCATTGTTCCCAGGACAGGTAAATTTTGCATCACGGTTGTATCCTCTTTCCCTGTCACTGGATCAGAGCTTTATCTGTATGAACCATTTCTAATAATGCAAGGATATAAACAGAATAAAAGTGACCTTGCTTGGTGAGAAATGTGCCATTTACTGATAATGTACTACTTGTTCATGTGGCTAGATTTTGTGGATAGGTACACACTGTGAATCAAACTGAAACTGTGATGACTTCCTGGGCCAGTAAACTGGTGCTGGAAGTTATAACCACTGACTTGGAAGGTGATGGTCAGTATTTTCCTAGTTGTTGTCCTTAATCACCCTGTTGCAGGCAGCAAGACACTTGAGTTTCTATGAAGAAATGAAAATAAAAGTGAGCTTGGAGTCTCAGATACCAATTTTCTAGAGACTGCATGCCCAGAGGTTAAATGAGCTCGGGTCATATTTATGGTTTCTTTTGTTAATCTGTTTAAATACATTAGATTTTTCAATATGCGGAAATATGTTTTTAAATAACCTAAAGTTTTGAAGGAGTTAATCTTGTAGAAATGTATTTTTAGACAGCATATATGAGAGATTGTATGTGCTAGTGGCCTTTTTGATAATGGATCAGATAAAAGTACTTGCAACATGTATCTGTTAAAATGTACGTAGAATTTTGATTTGTCCATTAAAATACTGGTTTGGTTTATATGCCAGTGTTAGGACTCAAGTTTTACTACCAGTGATGACAGGAGACTTGGGCGTTCACATGCTTGCATTCTGGTACTGCTGTTGGGATATTTTTAACTAAGAAGCTTTAATCTTGATTATTGAACAACAACTTCTGGAGAAAACCTGCTTTACACAAGGTAGCTCAATTATTTCAAATTGTCAACATGAGAGGAAGAAAGTCTGGTTTTAGGTGCTCTTCAGAGAAAACAAACTAGGAAAGAATTATTCACTGCAAATTATTCATATGTAGTAACTACTGCAGAAACAGCAGTTTGTCTGAAAACAAAGCTAAATTTCCCATTATCTTAATTTGCCTGCTATTCTTTTGCATTTAATCAGCTTTCATTTCATTGTGAGTCTTACACTGGAGTTGATAAGTGCTTCATGTTGCTTTACATACTATAATTTTGGTGGACAGTTCCAGCTTTGTAGACAGTATTAAAGACAGTATTAAAATTCTGTCTGTGAACTCTCCCAGAGGATGCTGGTGTATAATGGTTATCAGTCTTGTGATCTCGCATTCATGGCATTGTATTAATTTGGTTTATATGCTGCTTAAGTGCTCAGTGTTTCCTGAAGTGGGCTGTTCATCTTCATGAGCACCTAGACAAAAGAAATGCCAGGCACCGGGCTTGAGTGTGGCCCAAAATGGTCATAGGGATCTTCTAGTTTTCAAAGATTGATGCATAATAACTATAGTTCTGGAATAGATAAATGAACTCCCAGTATGTGCAGTTGTTCATCTCAGGTCCACATTACTGTGTCAAGCATACCAGATTTTGGACGAATACTCCTTTCCAGCTGTCTCAAAATGGAGATGAAGAACGGTGATGAGACAGTTGGCTTGGTACATTTATGCAAGGACCTAGGCAGTCTTTGTTCTGGATGACTCGAGTTGGCCACAGCTTCCCTTCTCTCTCACATACAGCACTACTGGGAATGCTCCCAACACCTTTACCCACATGCTTCATCATCGTCATGACGTTTGTGACTGCTGGAGAGATGGATAATAGAGTCAAATGCAGATACTTCTTGTAAGGGTATTCCCACATAAATTTCTTTACCATTAAAAATGTCAATCTGCTTTTTAGTGGTTATCAGGTATAGCATGGCCTTAGTGGCCCACATCAGCTCAGCATTCTTGTCTTTTCTAGGAGCTGGTACTCGCCTTAGTAACTTTGCCACAGATTTCCCTTGGCTTTCATGGCCATGAAAAGTTTGCTTTCCCTCAGCTAGAAACAAATGCTCTTTTTGCGTTTTGAAGAATGCCTTAAAGTGCCTCAGGAAGAAAGGTGTTAGGTAAACATGGAATACTGCTACACGGCAGACAGCAGCATTGTACACACTAAGAATCAGCCATTTTATTTCAAATCAAGGCTCTATCATTTTACTGAAGAAAAAGCTTTGTGTATGTGCTGTAGTTTGGCAGAGTACCCTTAAGGTCTGAGTAGCATTGAATGTGATTTGTACTATTAGAACTGTGTATCCCTCAATATTCACTTCAGTACAGGTGTGTTTTCAGAGTGATAAATAGTGATGTCACTTGTTTTGTGGATGGCATCCCTCAGAGACAGCTTGTTACTGGTGTAGTGCCATTTCCTGTCCCTGACAACTTTGCAAGAGTAGAAGGCTTGATCAGTTCTGATGTGTTGCTGCAATTTCTCCTTATCTTACATTTCACTTAGAGGTGTGGAGGTAGGATGAACTTTTTGGAAAATGAATTGTAAAACGAGCCAACCCATCAGCTCTTTGAGGATGGCCAGTGGGACTAATTGAGAAGTGTCAGAGGAGCAGCTCATTTTGTAACAGTTGCAAAGGATGAAGCCATGTGCAAGTGATAAAGATAATGTTAGAGTCCTGGCCCTGGAAGATGGAGGAGAATAGAAAGAGTATGATTGAAGTCTCTAAATTTTATAAGTTTGATATCATCAGCTCTTGTCTCAACAAAGAATCTAACAGGTGACATTAAGCTTACCTTGAAAAGCTTACTCTTTCTGAGTCATCTTTATTTTCCAGGAAGAGTACAAAACCAAAACTCCAAATCAGTTAATTTAATTTCCAATTAAATTCATTAAATGCAGTGGCTGGCTACCTGTTCAACAGTCAGATGCTTCAAGTTCCTGTATGATTGAATTAATGACTGCTGAGGCAGAATGCTCTAAGTTAATAAGGTACTGGCACAGTGTTTGATTAACAGGATTTCTTTGGATTGCTCTTTGTGATTGAAGCGTTTATCAGTATGGTACTATTTGTTTCTGTTTCTCATTGGTTTACTGTAAAATAAAAATCCATGCTAAAAGCACTGTCCAGCATTATGCTAGGCTTGAAAGCAAGTGGGAATTTTAAGGGCATCTGCTCATTTGGTTTTTTTCAGATGAGTTACAGTAGTTACAGTAATTTCATCCAGTTATAGGGTAGTTTGCTTTTCCCCCCCATTTAGTAATAAGCTAAGATCATCGTCTTGAGAACTTTTTCACTTATTATTTTCCATTAAAGTAACAATAATTGAAAGTATTGTTTTCATACAATTTCAAAATGAGATGTTAACAAGGAACCAGAATTTGATTTCATGGACATGGGTTCTATTCAAGGTTATATGATGGGTCTGCAGATTTTCCTGTAATGACAGTTGATTAAACATACTCTTTTTCTGCTTTCTGCAGCTGACTTAGCCCACTTAATGGACAGAACCTATGAAAGAAAGTTGCCTGTCAGCTCCTTGACGATAACCCGGGTAAGGAAATAAATCTGAACCATAAAGTGTTAGAATTTACAGTGAAATGCTCATGTAATCAAGTGTGCTGAGAAGAGATAATTGATATCACCTCTTTTGAGAATTCTGGTGTCATAAATGTCTTGCAATGCTGTTAAATTGTTGTATAACACTGTTTTATTTTTACTTTTTACTCATTAGTAGATGGAGCATAGGGTCTTCAAAACAGATTTTTTTTTTTCCCCCCTCACTAAAATCAGACCTCACTGTTAGTGGTTTGTGTGTTTCCCTAATAGATGTTCCCTGCCTTCCTGTGGTTTCTGTCTTTGTGAGAGCTTTAATGCTTCCTGAGGCACTGTATAAGAAACCAGGCTGCCGAGGGAATGCAGTGAATTAGCACACTGCACTGTCTGTCTTTCTCCACTTACATGCTTCTTTCAGTGGGGCAGAGGTGGACATATTTTGCTTCTGTAGTCTTCTTTCCTTGCAGCAGGCTGAGGCAGAACAAATACTGGCATGAGTTAACCAAAGCTATTATTTTTACTTGAATTAGTAACCATTTCCATCTTCTGCATGGGTTAATCTGGACAGGAGGCATGAAAGGAGAGATTAAGATGTGTTTTTAAGTTACCTGTGTGTTTGTACTGAAGAAGGAGAATAAATACATCACTTGTTTAAAAAAAAAAGAAAACAAATTTCAATCTTCAAAATTACCCCAAAAGCTGAGTTACCACCCTCATACCTCAGTAATATCATTAATTAGGATCATTTGCACCACTGACTGAGGAGTCACAGAAAGATTTCTTGAGTTATGAGAGCAAGGATTTTTACAGATCAAGCATTCTTGATCATCACTTCTGAGACAGGGTCCATGAGGAAAATGAGTGTTCCTCTCCCTTTTACTAATTAGCTTTATTCATTTCCTGCGTGTTTCTGCTTTGGGCTGACCTTTTTTTGTGAAGAAATGGCATTTTACAGATTGTCAGAGAGCCCCACTTTCCAATACCTGGAGCTCGCATCAGATACTTACTTTACAAAAAGTAGATAAAGCACCCAGGTATGCTATTGCTACACTGAAAAAATAAGAGCTATATATGTACAGCATTCAAGGAGAATTAAGAAATGGGAGATCGAGTACCAGTCAGCTGGAATTATTATTTTTAGCTTAGGCGTAGGATAAAGAAAAGTACTGACCTTGAGAACATGCTTGTATGTTCTTAGCTAAGGGTATTATATTGGGAAGACTCTGTAGTGTTTCAGCATCTTTATGTTTATGTTAGTAAAAGGTACAGGAAAACAAGATATGGTGTTACAGTAAGCCAAAGTCTGGTTGAAAACTTGGCTTGTATTTAGTTGATACCGCTGGGAGTTTTCTAAGATTGCCTGGAGAAGACGGGGTTGCAAATGAGAAGAAAACTTCTTTACAGCACGGGGGTTGATTTTTTTCCTACTGGCGTTTATATGTATGGTGAAATGCAGAATGCTTTTGCACCCGTCTTTCAGAATATATAGTATGAATAGGCACAACCGTCAAACGTTAGAGAAAAATATGTTTTTTCAAAGGGAAATAAGGCATGTCAAGGTTCACCAAAAATTATGGCAAAAAAACTAAGGAACTGAATGTATTCTTAAAATAAAAGATGTGACTAAGCAGAAATTTCAGAGAAGTAGCAGAAATACACAGTACTGAACTCTAGGGACTTAATCCTCATATGGCCTTCAAGGTGCATAAAGTTTCTCAGAAGTGAGGAAGAGAGTTGTATTAGTTTAAAAGGATTTGACTTCTAGCAGTCTAGAAGAAACCAGAGATAGGAGTAAGCAAAGATGGGAGAATTTCAGTGCTGTCAGACAGCTAAATATGCCTGACAAATGTATTTGGTTATTGCATTTTCTTCTAATATGCTTTGTGAGTGCTCCCTCTTTAAGGTTTTTTTTCTTATGTTTTAATCAGTTTATTGACAACATTTCTTCACGAGAAGAAGTGGATCAAGCTGAATACTACCTTTACAAGTAAGCATCTTTTCTCCCCAATATGAACTTCGAGTCATACAAGTAAATACCATGAAGTCTTGTCTTTTCTTGAAGACTGACCCTTTCCAGCTTACCAGCTTTAATTTCTGTCATGTAAAGTATGTGCATCTACTTGTCATACAACTCACACTTAAGGTCTTTCTTCATAACTTCTTAGTTTTTGTGGCTGCCCTTCTCTGGGCCTCTGGCATTGACTCCTTTCAAGCATGTTAGGCTGAGCTGCTGAGCAGCTAACTCAACCTCCAGCTATGGTTTACATTAGAGATGCTGAAATTGTAAGGGGTTATGTTTGTTCACAGTTTTTCCTTCTGATACTTTTTTATTACTGTGTCATTATTTATCTAAATTGGCTGTATGCTGTGGTGGTTTGACCCTGGATAAACGCCTGGTGTCCAGCAAAACTCCTCCAAGGCCTCCCCCCCACCCCTGCTTCGCCTTCCAGAGGGATGGGGAAAAGAAACAGCTAGGAATTTACAGCTAGAGATAACAACCGAAAGAGGAGCTTTGATTAATACCGCGGGCAAAGCAGAACTTAGAATAAT
>JAWWMO010000096.1:45581558-45608274 GCA_035047845.1 Dendrocincla fuliginosa | reverse complement strand
TCTTATTATAAGCACCAAATGAGACAATAGCACACTACTAGAAGTTATTCTTAGATATAGTATAGTAGATACATACATAGATACATATACGCACAAATAAATATCTTCATAGAATCGTTTAGGTTGGATGGTAGTAAATTGTAGCTTTGAAGCTTGATTTCAGCCTTTAAATCATTTTGGGACTAAGATGGTCTCAGTATATATGAAATTGTGCTTATTCCTTGTAGTTAGTGAAACATTATGTGCTAAGTAAGTTTCACCCACACTGTCTATATTTGCATGTCTGTTTTGTGGGTGTAGGAGTTGCAGGCTTTGGTACTTTTATGCCAGTCAATCAGTTTAGTGTCTGAAAATGTTATTACTATAAAGTATTGCTTATAATAAATCATCACAATGAGCCAAAAAAAATATATTCCTGGATTATACTTTACATGGCATTCCTTCCCATTAGTATGATATTTTGTTTCTGTATATAGATCTACAGTATGTAATGAATACCATTAACCTGTTCAAGCACAAATATAAAAAGAAGAGACATAGATACAGTCCTATAATGTATTTAGTTCTTCCTTTGAGGTGCTTTCATTCTCCTAAGACTGTAGCCAAAATGGACTTTGTTAGATGATCAAGTCTTGGTTTTTGCTTCCTCCAGAGAAATATGTGTGTTAAAAAAGAGATGTAAAAATAAATGAGTCAGAAATATCTGCCTGCTATTCAAGTTACGCAGCAGTTATATTTTGAAATGGTACTAAGAAGCAGGGGAGGAGAATACATTTTTGTAGGCAGAATGGTACATTTTGGCAGGTTGGGAAACAGAAGGAAGGGAAGCACTGGAGAGATTTACCTCATTAGGATGTTTACTCATTTTCATCTGAATGACAGAAATACCAGTGTTTAGAGCTCTTTCCCTGTGGCTGCTAGTGTGTGATGCTGCTTTATGTGAAGAAATACTGGTCACTATCCAAGCCAGTGCTGTCAAATGTAAGTGTTTTAATAACTTGTAGAGATTCCCCCACGCTCTGGCTCCAGCATTCACTCATTTCTGCACAGAGGGGCACATGTTCTTACTCTCCCTGTCATCTTTCACAGTTTCTTTGTTGTCATTGTCTCTTTGTGGTTTGTCACAGCATGAGCTCTAGGAATCTTTGGAAAAAACAACTGGTAACTAGATTTCAGACCCCAGAGCCAAATTTCAGCAAGCCTTATCGCGTAACCACGTCTAATTCAAGTAGGTGTGCTCAGTGTAACCGTGCTATGCAGCGCAGAACTGTCAATGAAGATACAACACTGGAAATCATTCAGAAATACTTCTTCCTGTAACACATGCTTCTTCAGTCATCTGCTTTTCATCATTCATCTCTCCTTTTGTATAGACTTTCCTTTAAGCCTGGCAGAAACTGGACAAGAATTTTCTAAGCATTGCATATAAAAGCGCAAAAAGTTGGAAGACTTCCCTTTTCTAATATCTTTTTTTTTTTTTCTGGTCTTCCCAACACCAAAGGGATAAGAAGCATTTGGATTTTGACAGCTGTATATTTATAACAAGAGAAAAAGAAAGATTCTGCTACAAACAGAATGAAATCTCAAGGGGGCAGTTCCTTCCTGCTCCGCTATTTCTGGAGTCAATAGAGAGAGAAAGCCAGTCAGATTCAGAAATTTAAAGCACCAACTTGGTCCACACTCCATGGGGACACGTTTTTCATTTAGTATTGGGAGACAGGCTTTCATTACAATTGTTTCAAGAAACAAGTATTAGCAGAATTTTCATCCTTCACCCAGGATCTTTCTTGCCAGCAGCAAGTGTTGGCTTTCAAATGTCCTGATTCTGGGAATAGGAGTTGCATAGCTTGCCACAGCTGTTATATTGAAAATACATCCTGGGTTAAATGTACATGCTGTAAAACTGGTCCACTTACCAGGATTTACTTTGTATTTTGTGCTACAATTGTTTTCTCTTTTTTGTAAGTAAAGTAAGGCTTGTAAGAAAGTGTGATTGGATGTCCACTAAGAACATGTGTTTTGAAATATTTTAGGGCATATTACAATGTAGATTAACATGGAAAGGGATTTGTGGCTACCTGTTTTTCTAGTCTGTTTTTTTTTTTCCTTTGCAATGTTTGAAGAAAAATTTGCCAGGAGCCTAATATGTTTCTGTAGGACTGAAAGTCTTTGGTCAGCAACTGGTTGCTAAGATATTTAGAGAATTACCTGATTATAGCCAACAGACCATAGATTTCTTTCTGGCCCCAGTAATAAAGAAATGTGAAAAGCCAGCTTATGTTGCTGCATTCCAATGGTTAATTTTTTTTTCTAAGTACATCCATCTTCTTCAGAAATGTGCAGAAATATTAAGAGTGCAGAACAAAAATGAAAGTAATAAGGTACATTCATTCAGCTTGTATATCTACTTGTTTCTGCATATACATTTATGCCTGTGAAAAAGTGTTTCTCTCCCTAAGGGCAGGAAAAGCTAGATTGCAGACAGACCCACAAAATAAGGTTTTACTCTAATTGAATAGAGGTAGTATTGAATCAGTAGGTGACCAAAGGTCATGGTTTAACATTTTCCTGGGGTGATTTCTGAGGTTATTACTTTCTCATTGTTTTCTAGAAATGAGAAATTAAGAGTGTAAATTTCTGAATGTAAGATGCCCAGTATCAACATGAAAAAAAAAAGAAATGGTTATTCAGGACGTTTACTTTGCTAACAACCCCAACAACAGCAGGTTGGGGGTTTTTTTTGTTGTTTTAATGCTGCTTTAATAGTGAGCTATTTTTAAAGGTGCATTCTCCAGATAATATATCTATATTGTCTGCTGGAATGAGTCCAGTTGCATTTTTGGTGTTTCTCTGTACCAAGCACTCAAGTTACCCAGCTCAGCCACCCACAACTGTTTTTTCTGCCATAGTCTCTGTTCCTTCTATTTCTGACCTTTACTTGGTAAATCTTGGGTTCCTAGGCAGAACAAACCCTTCCTTACCTTTTTGTTTGTTTGATTGGACTTCTATTATTGTTTTGTTTTTTTGATTGGCTGCAATTTTTTGTGGAGGCAAAGAACAAGATGGGGTTGAGAAAAGCTTGGATAGAAGTCCAAGCCTCTTTTGTCAGCTGATCACATCCACCTGCCTGTTCCCTAATATCCTGACATACCCCCTGTCCCCGAAGGAGAATATCTCCAGGCTTTTCAGCTGCCCTTCTTGTCTCCCCTTTGCTACATCCGTTTGAAAGCCTGAGGGAGTTTGTCAAATGTGGAGTTGGTAATTTTAGAAATAACACTGTGGCAGTTCTCAGCAGTTGGTTTCCATCTTCACCATCCTCATGCACCCTTGTGGGATATTGGGCTGCACATCCTTGATAAGTGCTGAGATTGTCCTTGCCTCCCAGCTTTAGTCTAGTTAATGATCACATGCATGTGCGGTGTGTCAGGTCCTCAGCTGATTTAGGCAGGTCCCTGGTAGCTTGGAGGGACCACATGTTGTCTCTTTGGACCAGGTGAGGATTTCACCCAGGATCTAGTTCAGGGAATATTTAATCAGCCAACAAAGAATGCTTTCTTGGGTTTGTTGTTAAAATTGGAAAGGGATATACAGGAGAGCAGGTGGTAGAAACTTCTGTTTGCTCAGCTGTAAATGTAGACACAAGAAACATTTCTTTTTTCTCCTACTGAAAAGTGAACAGATATTTAGGTTATTTCCCACCCCCCTTCACTTACTCCAGGGCCTGTCAGGCTGAAAGCATACAGATTTTGGCAACTGGCTTTCCAAGCAGATTTTCACCTTTATGAATATTAGCCTTTCTTTCCAGAATTGATGTGGATATAAAGTTGGCCTTAATTTCTAAAAGTCACCTAATTCTGATCTTTCTTCTGTCACTACTATTTTTCTTAACAAAGAGGAAGAATACTCCTTTCTTCAGTCAGAAAGTTAGGGAATGAGCAGAGCTGGACTAAATCAAGCTACAAGCAAAATAGATGGCCTCTGGCAGCAGACAGCTGGGAGTAAAATGGACACCATCACCCTCCCCCTTGTCTGCACTGCCTCTGCCAAAGCTCTGACAAACCAGACGGGCTGCTGGTGTGTGTAACTGGGGGTGGACAAGGTATAGCAGCTATTGCGAGAGCATGACAGAGGAGCATTTGCAGTGGGAGTGGTATGGTCTGCTTCATCAGCAAAGGGGTTTCTTATTTTGTCTTTGTTGAAGTTACTGTCCTGCAGTGATCACTTCTCTTTGCAGTTTTCCTTGATCAGATTAAATGGTAAAGCAATACGTTCATCTTGCATAAGATACTATTGTGTTGTTTTGAAAGTCATGATTCATTGGAGAAATAAAACAAAGCCAGACTGAAATGAGTGTGGTATGTAAATATACACAACCATAGTGGGTTTTCTCCCTCTCTTCTATATTTTTCTCCTGTGCAGTGGGTAACATGACGTGTAAGGGCCCTATACCATGCCTTGGAGAACTGCATGCTTCTAAGTGTCAGTTTGGAGCCTGAATATGAGATCTGAGTAGGCCACTGCAGCAAGACAAAGTAGCAGGACATCCTGTCCTTCCACCACGGACCAATCATCATCAGAACCAAAACCAGTAGTGGATTATCACAGAATCACTGAATATGCTGAGTTGGAAGGGACTCATCAGGATCATTGAGTCCAACTTCTGGCCCTGCACAGGACATCCCAAGAATCACACCATGTGCCTAGAGTGTTGTCTAAATGCTTCTTGAACTCCGACAGGCTTGGTGCTGTGACCTCTATATTTATATCTAGCAGCCTTGGCTGTATTGCTGTCTCAAAAGGAGTGAAACTACAAAATATCACTTTGCACTATGAAATCCTCTGCCTCTTTTGGGTAGCACAACCTCATTTTACTGTGCAGTTTGTAGCTACCTACGCAAGGGAACATGTGTCCTGCAGTACATGCAGTACTTAAAGGGAGGTACCTGCTGTCTCTCTCTTTAAATAACAGATCTAGCAGTACAGTCTTTTTCTGAAAAGAGTGAAACAATCACAAAGCTGCCAAGAGCCTACAGATTTCAAACTGCCTGACAAAATGCTTGATCCAATATTGCCCTCTTTATCCTTGATTCATTTACTGGTCCACGTGATTGACGTGATACGCATTATGGATAAAGGACATTTCTGTCTCCCTGGTCTTAGAAGAAGTTAAGTACTAAGAGGTATGCTAAAAAGAAGCCTCTGAAGTACTGTCCTGGGGTAACACTGGTCATTGAACTAATAACAAATGTATCAAGGAGGAATTGAGCATTTTTTGTTTGTCATTGCTAAAAGTATTTTATTAAAGAAATGCATGGTTGGAAGAACAAGAAAATATCAGTAAGCTGTTGGTCACTGAGACATGACAAAAAAGGTAAACAGTTTAAGGGTGAACTGCCTGGTAGCCAAGACCTGGCTGTGCACCAATGGTTGACCTTTAGGAAATGGTTGCCTTTTTGATAGTGGCTGCGGCTGGAACTACAGATGTCAGGTATTTTGTCTTCTTTGTTGCAGGTGTTTATGTTTAATATGAAAACTTTATTTTTTTAACTTGAAAATGTAATTCTGCCTGCCCTTCACTCATGGGGTACAGAAGGAGAGTAGTGCACAAGAACATCAGACTGTAGCAGTGAAGAATGGAAAGGGCATACGTAGTACGTCAAAATTAGGTTAACTTAAACTGTGTGCCTGTAGCAGCAAAGCTGAAGCAGTGAAACCTGCAATGTATTGATCCAGTTTTTTAAGTGTTTGGCAGCAAATGCAAGGTTGGCTTTTCTCTTGCTTAGGTTGGCAACTCAGATCATTCAGTATTCATATTCCTGCAGCACTGTTTTGCCAGCACCTCTGTTTTACTCAGGTTACATATGGCAAGAAATGGAATAAACTGGCTTATACACTTTTGTGTCACAGCCTTTGAGATACTCAAGACAGAAATACATCGCTTATAATTGTGCAAGTTCAACTGTGATCAACCTGAAAAGTGTCAAGGGTTGCATCAGTGGATGTAATGTTACAGTGGTTTGAAGCTAGTGTGTGATGTATTTCTGGGAGCTATTTTGTGAAGCATAAAGAATTTGAGTAAAATAACTGGAAAATGCAACATTGGTACAGTGTAGACTCTGACTCTCTGTCAATTATGTCTCTGACAAAATTATATTAATTTTGCCTCAGGTTTAAATTTAGGTTGCGTATTTGGCATGATTGAAAAGTTGCTATGTGCAAGTACTATAATAGCAATGTCTAGTTTTAGGCCGAGGTTTTTTTCCTGCCCTTAAAATTAAGACATTATTGGCTTTTGTTGACAGCAGTTTTTGTGTGTACCCATAAGATGTGCCTCTTCAATGTAATGTGAAAGCAGTGTTCTGTCATAAATTAAGCCTAGTGCTAAAAGGCAGAAGCACCTGAATGTGATTCAGTTCCCTCTGACTTTGTTTGAACGATTACAAAACTTGGTCACTGTCTTGTCAGCATGGAAAACCCTTGTTGCTACATCCTGCTTGGTTCATGGTTACTGGAAAGCAAGCTTGATTGCATCCTTGCCGTAGTTGATGGCTAAGAGATGGAGATTTTCTAATGCATCTGTGGAATTTATTTTTTAAAAACGAAACCTCTAATGAGTTTTGAAGCATTTTAGTCCCTAAAATCACATAAGCTTACAGTTATCTGTGGTTGAAGAAAGTCTGTGACATAAGTACTATTCAGTGTGCGAAAAGTTTTAAACTTACTTCTAAAATGCAGCTAGTGAGAACTATCTTCCTGCTAGAAACTTTTTGGTAGTCTTTAGTGAAGGATCTCTCATTTGGCTAAGTAAACCAGGTACGAAGGTGATTTCAGTAAGTAGAAATTACAAGCAGACTTTCACCAACATTGGCTTTTCATTTGGAGAAATTAGTTGATAACTTGTGTACTAGCTTTCAGACAAGTGGAGAATTAATGGAAGTGAGAGGCATAGCTGGGTCACTAAAATGGTAACAATCAAATTAGTGCTTTATTTATGTATGCCATTTTTTTACATCTTTGTGTTAGTCAGTTTTCAGAGACCCAAGTAAAAGATTGCAGCAGAACTGACCCTTTCTTGAGCTTTTAAGTGGCAAACTTTGTCCTGACACACTTAGAAATGGCTGTGATTAAAAAAATTTACCTGAAGCAAGAAATGTTGTATGTTGTATGGTTCTTAATTTATCTATGGTTTTGTATGCCAGGATACCAGGAAAAGATATAATTAATGGAAAAGTTGGTTTTAAATTAGGCTTTATTGTGGTTGCATGGGGACAGGAAGGACACTAGAGAGCATCTTATCAGAATCACTATGACAACAGCTCACTTCATCATTCCTTGTGTTTGTCTCAGCCTGTAATGTTATCTATACAATCACTAGATTATTAATGGCATTTAAATTCAAAACCAGTCATTTAACCTGTAAGTCCAGAAGTATTTGTCACAAACAGCTGTGTCCTTTTCAATCAATAGTTTAAGGAGATGTTAGACTTTTTATTATTGTTATTATTATGACACAACTTTTCCTTATTCATGTTAGCTGTTGCTCTTTGAGTGAATTTCAGCTTTGTGGTCAAAGTAGTATAGATTGTTCGTGTGTGTGAGAAGAAAATTGGATTTTTTCTAACTGTCTTTTTTAAAATGAGTGGGCGAGCTGAAGGGTGGTGGGTAATTCTATTATCCTAGGAAGAGAAGAATAAAAATACTGTGTCAAAAAGTCTGTTTATTTGGTTTCCATCATTGCAATTCACCTCATCATTCTGTTAACGCAAAAAAAAAAAAAAAACGCGTTGCTTTTTTCATAGTTTTCATTTGAAATAGAACTTCTGTCAGAAGTTTTATTTGCTGCATGAAACTGAACCAGGCATCACCACCTTTTCTTGGTAGCAGTGTTGTTTTATCTACTAGTTGTGCTGAGGATACTCAGGTGGCCGGTTCTAGTGAACTAGCTGATGACCTTCCCTTTAACGTAGAACAAGGAACTGTGTTGATACTGAATTTTTAGATGTTACAGCCTTAAGTTTTTAGCTAGAAAAGGCCTGTGACTGATGTCATATGCCTTGGGTTGAGACATACAGAGCGTGCTCAACCAAGCTGCCATAGAAAAAATCCTGACCCATGTTCTTCCTAAGGAGTGAACTTCCAACTGTGTCCTCCCAGAGTGCATAGTTCTGGAGTATTTTGAATCTACATGACTGGAGGAGTTTTTAGGAAACACAGCCTGGAAGCATTTTCCCAGGGACAAAGAGTGTACAGACTGTATGTTGTTTGAGCCTTGGCTTTGCTTCTTCACTCTGGTTATGAACTAATTAGAATAAAGATTTTAGGCATTTAACGAGAGCCCATGGGAAGTATTCCTCCTCTGTACTTTGCAAATGATTCAATGAATTCAAGGCTGCTTGGTGTAGCCTGGTGGCAGAAGGTTGGAAGAGCAGATCCACTGCAGTTCTGTTTTGTTCACTGCCTCTGGATGGATGGACTGATAAATTAATTCAGGTATTTTTCAGGAAAACCGGTAGTTGCTTCAAACTATTGCAATACCAGGAATACCAGTAAGTTGCTTTAGACTTTACTATAGGCTCCTTATCTGTTGTGTTACTATTTTGTGGTGGTTCTTACCTCTGTTTAGGTATAAACAACACATTTTTTTCATGCTGCTGTAAACTGCTTGTCTGTTTATACGTTATTGTGACATTTATACTGTTTATCTAGGATTTTGCAACTCTTAGCATAATAAGGCTGTTCCTTATGTTTTATTCACAAAAGTGCCTTAAATTCATCAAAAGGAGGAGGAGCATTTAGTGATAGAAAAGATTGACAACAATGGGCAGAAATGCTTGTTATATCAGAAATTCAGTGTGTCATCTATTAACCCTAAAAACTGTCAAAGTAACTAGGTCAATAAAGGATAAACTACATCCTAGCTGCTATATGGTTGATTGCTATGTGATAGTTATTGTTAGAAAGGGACTTTGCAAAGCTGAGCTTTCTGTTCACAAATGTGGTTTTGAGCAATGCAATAGCTACCCTGAGACTGTTGAATGGTGAATGTGCTCCCTTCAGTTGCTGAGAGAGGATGGTTACCAGGGTCATGTCCTGAGTCTTCCTAAATAACTGCATTATATGTACTTTGACCCAAAATATCTCCTCTTCCAGTTCTAGTCTTATTACCAAGTCTAAGGGTTAAGGAAAAAGTAAACCTGTAACATTGGAGTGAACAGAAATAAAAGCTGATTATGGTATAATGTGAAATAAGACCTGAAACTACAAATAGTTTCTCTCCTGTTCAGCCTTGATGTTTGAGTGGGCTTCTGTACTGTAGTTTGTCCGTATGTGATCATTTAGGTTTGTTTTAGGGCCATCATCAGGCATTCATCGGTGGTGTTAGAGCTCTGTGTGAGTTCTGAACAAAAAATGCTGTGCAAGAAATATACATTCATGTGGAGTTGGAGTGAACCTAATTCAGAAGAATTAATTTTAGCATCAAAGCAATTGAGTTAAATTGGCTTAAAATAAAAGATGAGGGGAAGTCGATAAAAATTAGAATAGGGGCTGTATGTGGGCTTTTTTCCAGGGAGTCTGCAAACCAATTCTCTGCTTTTGTAAGATTCTTCCTCAGCATTAGATATGTCTGTTATACTTGATGTGTCTAATATTTTAACCTGTCCCATTACTGCTTTTGGTAATTGATTTCTTATAGTATGCGTGCTTCTTGAGTTGTTTATTTTAACACAAGAGCGAAGTGCTCCCTCTGTTTTTGAGTGGAGATGGTTAATGTGTGAGGTATTTCCTGTAGGACTGATAGGTTTATACATGAAATTTTAGAAAGGATGTATACGAAAAAAGGTGAAGGCTAAGATGCAGGCAAAGAAGAGATGGAAAAATGGAGTTTTGTTCATGTTTAAAAGGAAATTTCAGTCAGTAACGATTGTTTTTCAGGGCTGTTGCCTTTGACACTGGTACATGAGCAATGCCTCTGGGTCCATTTAAAATGCAGATGATTTCCCCAAGGCCTGTGGCTTAAAATGACAAACAAAAGGAGAGCTTTTGGTGACAGCTTTCCAGTTTCCAAGCTAAGCCTGCCCGGAATCTATTTGATCATTATTGACTGTAGCTTAAAAAATGTGCCTGAGAAGAAAAAAACATAGCATTGCGAAGGAGCTTCTGTATGACTTATGTAAAATGTGGAGTTGCTCTGGATTCGCTCTCTTGAGAGAGCTTCTTCTTGGCTTACAGAGGTATTTCTTACTATATTTATTCATTTTAAGTCTCATTACATTTTGCTTCGGGACTTTTTAGAATTTTGAGTGAGAAGAAGTCTGGCAATCTCCTCTCCTAATTAAAGCACATGAACATGCAGACCCATATTTCTCTCTAGTTCTAAAAGAAGTAAGAGAGATAGGAAGTGTAGGATGTGTGAATCACTGCAAGATACTTTCTCATTAGGTCAGATAAATGTGGAGAAAGGGAAGGGACTCTGTTTCACAGATGAGAAGGGAAAGGGAAGAGGAAAAATAGTGTCTTGCACAAAGATAACCTCTGTATTCCATCGAGTTTTCCATCAACGTCTTCTTCATTTGTGACCATCCCCAAAGCAATGAATTCCCCTCTAACAAACCTAGAGAAAAGAACACTATCCAGCAGGAGGTGCTTCTCTTTACTCTCAGGGTTGCTGCTTTACTTCAGCGGAGAGCAAAAGGTGTGTGTGTGAAAGCAGCACAAGAGTGCATCACCACTTGATGGCACCAAACAAAGTTGGAAGACCTTTGAAATAAACAAGGAAGGAACTCAGCTTTTCTGCAGTGTGTGAGAGCATCAATATAAGTAAGTGAGGCTTGCAGTAGTAGTACAGCACTCTATTAAGCACTCTCAGCATCTGTTAAACTTTTCCATTATTGAGTTTCTTTCACACAGCATGAGTACCTCAGCACTGTTGTAAATAATGAACAGTAGGGCTTTGTGCAGGAACTTCATAAACCGAGAGTGTATTCTTAGCCCAAGGTGCTGGCCAGTTTGTGAGCAAGAGGGTGTACTTGCTTGGCTAAAAATGTTCTAGTTGCTTTGTACTGAGGCTGTACGCTCCCTGTATCTCTTCCAGGTTATCATTTTGCAAGTACAAAGCAGTTGCCGGTGAAAATTGAGTTTCTGGACTACATAATTTGAACAACTTTTCAAAAATAAGGAGAATTCTAGACCACTGCATTGTGAGCTATTAGATTCAAAATGACCTTGATATTTCAGGATCTTCATGTATTACAGATATTCCTCTTCTTGTTTCCTGTGGGGACAGATGTTCTCAGTTCAGTGACTGGAAGGATGACTCTATTGATTCTTTAGCCATTAACATTAAAGTGTACCAACAGAGAGCTTCCCTAATACTGTTGGAGTTGCTTCTCCTTGTCTTTTCTGAACACATTAAAGAATCTTGCACTTCCAGGTTTTTATTAGTTCTCAGAAAAATGAGTTGCAGCATCAGGCATCTGCAAGATAACCTTCTGTTTTTCAATTAAATACACAGCAGTTGCTAGAGGCCTCCTTTATTTAACTCATTCAGAATCCTCTGCTTTCTGTACTTTTGACTCCCTTTTGTCTTTTCATCTGTCCCTGGACGTATTGCCTTAATTATATCCTGTTTTGTGGACAAAGAGAAGGAGGAAGATGTTAATTCTTGTCAAAATGATGAGCAACCTCCTCTTTTCCATTTCAGGTACAAATGTCTGCCACAACATTTGGTTGGTTTGTCTCCTTTAACTTTAAAAAGAGATACTTTGTTGGTGTCTCTTCTCAGCTGGTAGAATAGAGACAGAGCTTATCTCGGCCTTATATGGATCAGAAACAGTTAAAGATTGCAGCATACTTGTTTCTCTTTCACTTCCAATTCTACCTCATCATGAATTAATGGAAGTGTCTAGTGTTGAGGGATCCTGTACATGCATATATATTGCATTCTTGCACCAATCCCGTCTCTTCATTCCCATGCTACTGATTTGTAATTAATTATTAGAGTTAACTAGAAAACTGCTTGGCTGGGAAGTTGTTTGTTTTTCATTTGCATAGCATTTAGTGCAGTGGAGACCTGGTCTGAGCATAAAGATTGTAATAGTAACTTGCATACACACAGTAATGATATATGAAAGATCCTGTGGTTCTCTGTTAACACACACATGGTCAAATCACTCCCAGCCCTACAAAGCTTGTGTGGATTTTTTAAAGAGTTTTTAACACATGCCTCTGAATTTTGTGCATATCGATTCCAGTAATGAGTGTTGATTGAGGATCATTTTCATTCCATTTCTGAACTGTGTTGCATCCCTGTTAGGCCTTTTGCGGTCCAAATGCAATTTGACTTTGAAACGTAGAAGCTTTTCATCATTACAGTAAACTGTAGCAATCCTGAGGTGCAGGAGGTATTGGAATGCTCATTCTCACTGTGGTGTACTAAAGAGGATAAATAGAGCTCTGCAAAGAGCTGAGTATTCAAACCCATTAAAAACCTTTGGTTGTGATTTTTTTGGGGGTTCTTTTTTGTTGGTAGGTTGGTTGGTTAGTTTTTTTTAATACTTCCTTTCGTTCTGCAAAGATTGCATCAAAAGAAACGCCAAAGTATTTGAGAGCATCAGTGTCATATTTTTTGAAAGACAAGTTGGTTGTTTTCCCCTCTTGAAATAATATTAACCATTTAACGAAACCTTAAAATATGCTGGCATATTCATTGCTGGGTGCTGGTGTTCCAGTTTGGCTCTTTAAGTGTTTGATAAAACAGTCTGAAGCAATTACATAATTTTGTCATCAAAATGTGATTAAATCCAAATTCCCATAATTGATGTTTCCTGTAAGGATTATTGATACAGAACTTTATTGAAAGCAAATGTATTTTCTGGTTGCTCTCAATATTTGAACTCCAGAGGGAAGAAAATGGTAAGCAATTACAGCAACAAAATGGATGCTTGTAATTGAATATTCAAAGCATGCCTTTTTTTTTTCCCTAATAAATTCTAATTTAATGGAGAGATTTCATGTGCCACTTACAAAGCTGTATATTTAGACTGTAGTTTTTTAGCTCCACTTTTGGCACAGATGTCTAGGCTCCCTGGGCTGCAGTACTTTTCCAGGCTTGGTCATCTCTGTAGCCCTCAGCAACAGACAAGAGATTTACTGAGGGGGAGAGAGAGTTGGTGGCCACGTTAATCTGATAAACGTTCTGGAAAGCATGCTCACTCAGATGGAAGAGCCAACCCTGCGTCTAAATGGTGCTGCAGCTTGACTTGGGGCTGCAAGCGTCTGCACATGAACACAGCTCAGTCACTGGCATTTTCTATGGGAAGTGGCAGACTCTTCTGTGCTGAGGACTGAGCTCATTTTTTATGCATACAGATTGAATTGAGAAAGATTGCGCGCATCTCTTCACGCTGGGGTGTGAAATTCAGCCCAGGACCAAGGCAGCGCTTCTAACACTGGACTCTTAACTGGTGTTTGAGTGTTGGCCAAAGTTATAGTTCCATGTGCTTTTTGCAACCACTTTTCCAAATACAGAGCAAAGTGCATATGTCTGAATAAGGGTGAAATAAAAGACTCTGAACTTAAAAGTATGCAGTTTTACAAATTATTTGAACACTGGAATAGGTTTCCTGGGAAGACTACTGAAGCCATGACGTGAGGTGTGTCAGAGTAGGTTAAACCAGTGCAGAGGGGTGAGGAAGGGCTCTCCAGCAGTTTTCTCTTTGCATGAGGTTTGTCTCACTGATGAAGATTTCTAAGACAAATGGAGCATGCAGCAGCCCAGGAATGACCTGTGCTGAGGCATAATAAATTTTCAAGTGGTGAAGTGAGGCGTGAGTTAGGGTAGGAGGAACCAGTTACGCAAGCTCCGAAGTTTCAGACTCAAGTTATATTTTGATGTAATTCTGGTATTTGGTGTTATCATCAGTCATGTCTCTTTGACAAGACCAGCAACAATATGATGCCATAGAATCACGAGGACAAGGTTAAAAAATTCTACAGTATTTATAGCAATCTCAGTTGACCGTCATATATAACCAAGTTGTTATTTTATGGTATTCATCTTCTCAGGAGAAAAGCAGTAGGCTTTCTGAAAAGTGAGAAGTTTAAAATATTATGCATTTGTGAAAAGGTCAGATACCCCTTTTGTACATACTATTAGTGTGTCAAAGTTTTGTTTCTCTTACTTGCAAGGGCTATCTGGAGCTCTTTAGAGAGCAATGATTGACTGCAAACACAGATTTATATCTGAGTGCATGAATGGTGGGGTTTTGAAACTCACAGTTTTTTGATGACAGAATTTGTTTATGGGATAACAGAGTCATGTTGTCACCTGAACTTTATTATCCTTTAGGTTTAGGCATAGTCCAAATTGCTGGTACTTGAGAGACTGGACCATCCACAGCTGGATCAGACAGTGTTTAAAATATGGTGCTCAAGACAAAGCCTTATACACTTTAAAGAACAAGGTAAGTTTTACCAAGAAAAAACCACAAATATGTTTGATCATCTTTTTGAGACAAGTGTGGCTGGACTGGAATTCCTGTTTCAGCCAGGTCTTGTAGACTGTGCTTTTAAGTTCAGATATTTCTTTGTCAAAATAAAAATTAATGTTGCATTTGAATTTTAGCTTTAATTCTGTAGAGCTTTTGAATACACTTTTTTCCCAAGCTTTTTGGTTTTAAATAGTGTTCGTGTCCAAAACAGACTAGATGGAGGAGAGGCATAAAAACAGGACAGGCAATGCCATTCCTGGTCTCAAAGGCTCAGGTAAAATGCCTAAACAAGTCCAGTGCATAAGAAGTTGGAAGGCCAACATCACAGCAGGCATGCTAATCATGTTGTGTTGCTTACCCTGTACATTGCAGCAGTGTGGAGCACTGTGGTTCTGTCTTTCTAATACCTCTAGCACTGTGTTTGGGAAGATTTAAACAGCACATTTGCACACTGAAATTTTTGTTCTTCTCTTCAGGTTCAGTATGGAATTTTTCCAGATAATTTTACATTCAATATTTTGTTGGATTATTTTATAAAGCAGAAGAAGTATGAAGGTAAGAAAATATGTACCAATGCTGCATCCTCTGATGTGTGCTCTTACATTTCAGAGCCTTCCTTTGAATTAAAAATTTTTAGCCAAATTTTTTCTGAAGTCATGGTAAAACATGCCTTCTCCTTCCTTTAAACTATTTTTTTGCATTTTTATATCTAATTTCGGTTGGGTTTTTATTTATTATGTAATTTTAAAACATGTATGGTTCACAGTGGCTACTATTATTAATCCTGTTCCAAAACCATCTTCCTCAGTTTTCACAGTTCTGACTTCCTTGGTAATGGCATCATAGGAATTATTAGTGACAATTAATCAGAGTGTTATCAGAATAAAAATGCATGTTGGTAGAATTCATCTTCCGTATGTTTAGCTGTTCAAAAAGCTGTGTATTTAAACTTTGTCTAGGCTTTCTGTCTGTCACTGGAGCAAGCCAGATATGTTGAATTGTCATGTTGGGAATACCTTTCTTTACTGACTGTTTAAACGTTGAGATGAATAATCCTCTCATGTTTGATGACAGATACTTAAGATTTTAATTTCAGTTCGGGTTTTCTAGTGCTGTAAACTTACAGTAAGCTTTCCTCTGCATATAGCTCTTCTAAAGCAAATAATAGAAAGGAACAACAGCTTTTATCCTAAGTGGCAAATCAATAAATGTATTTATTTTATTTTTGAGACACCCCCCCATCTTTGAATTCCCCCTTACTTCACCCATACTTCTTTTCTGTGCGAGGCTCAAGGCCTTTTGTTTAACAAACTGTCCTTTCTGACAGGGAGTGTCACTGAACTCCCTGTGGAGCTCCTCCAGAGCATTGTTTGCTGAATACAGAAACTGCTGTGGGTGATCTGTAACAACATTTCTACTCCTTTGTACTCTCCTCTCGCCCTAAGGGTTGGGAAGTTAAGCCAGTCTTCTCTTGTTTGTAATCTCAAAATGCAGGAACAGAGAAATAATCTTTAATTTTTTAAAATGTTATTGATTGAAGAGCTGAGCAAAAAGAGTGAGTTGAAGTGTGTAGAGCTAAGATGATTTTAAGAGCTCCTTTGCTGTAGTTTCATGCTATTCAACCCATTCTTTCTTCTTGCAGTGTGTTTGAATAACCCAAATGAATAAAACTAATTCTGTAGTTGTATTCTCGTTGTAAGAAATGTTTAGCTCTCTCCCTAAATATTTCAAAGCATAATACAGCAGTAAAGCATGAGTGAACATGAGTGGTTGTGAAAGGGAGCTATGTATTGATAGCTGTGATGAATATGTATTGTTTTCTTCTGTAGATGCTATGTCAGTAGTAACAGAGATCATGCTCCAAGAAAGTTTTGATGAATTATCAACACAGCTTCTCTCTCTCTATGTTTTATACCAGTACCTGTCAACCAAGTCTGAACATACGGTAAGCTGGCCACACTTGAAATGATACACAAAGCCTGTGCTTCTAAGTGTCATGGTGCAGTGAGCTGGGCATTCAATCATGAATATATTTTATTTCCCATAAGTTTACCTGGAAAAAATAAATACTTCTTTCTTAATTTTTTTTAAAACTGCAGAAGAAAGAAAGGAAAAAAGAAACAATGAAGTATGAAAGCCATCAAATCACTTGTCACCACTTTTGCTCCTTTCTCTGAAAGAGATGTGTTGGGATTTTCAGATGTAATGTATGCCCATTTGAAGGATATGAAATGATGCTTCACTTCAAAGCGGATTCTTATCAATTACTACAAAAGAACTATATTGTCTATGGTGTAGGACCCTGTTAAGTTGAGTTTTGCTTATCATTAGAGCTTAAAAATGATGATGTTGCAGAATTTCAAAGTTTTTTCACTAGGTTTTTTAGTATCCCGGTTGGCTTTGGGTGTACTGTGACTTATATGTATTTGTTTTAAAACTAAATTTGTTGCACCTCTTCCTTCTCCTAGGATTAGGGGTTTATCACAGCTTGCTTGCTTAAGGCCAACATGACAGTTCAGGGTCTTGGAAGTGACATTATTCTACCTTTGCAAAAGGGGCTCAGTCAGCAAAGCACTCTGCCATGCCCATCACTTTTAGCGAGCTAGTTTTCATGTAGTTTGGCACTAGCATTTAATAGCATATTGTCATCCATAAGGAAAATGCCTGAAGCCTTCATTTGTCTTACATGAAGTATCTTCCAAAATGCATATTACAGGTGCCTTAAGATTTTACCCAACTGGATTGTAATTTCAGTTTTTACCAAAGAGATGCCCTGTTGAATATTCTTCATTCCCCAGAAATCAAGTGTGTTTGATCACTGTTATATGAAAAGCAGAGGGATGAAAATCTGATTTTCCATTGTGTTCATCCCCATTATTTGCGTATCTTTAGTGCAGAGACAAGTGTTTGTCAGTATGTGTAGTGTTTCATGAAGGCTGAATGTGCAAGCAAGAGTGGTGTGAACATACAACATGTTGAAGGCAAACATATTTATGTAGCTGTGACTTACTTAATATGCATTTTGAAATAACCCCATCCAAAGACAGCAATGAAATTGTTTTTTAATTTGTTTACACCATTCAAAGTGCCACTTAACACCTCATAATGCTCAGCACCAATTTTCTGTGTTTGATTTAGGAAGTGGGGATAGACAGATTAAGCAGAAGTGTTTGTCTACTCCTAAAAATCCTATTCGCTTTTCCCAAGGTGTGAGACAGGTCAGTCAGTGGCCTGTTGCAGATAGGTTCTTGACTCTAGCTTGGGGTCTAGCAGCCTGATGAAATATTTTTAAACTTTGGAAATTAAATTTTGTGCAATCTGACTGTGTTAGTCATTTGTGTGTATTGCAGTGGTGGTAGGGAACTTCCATTTCTCTACTGTTGTTTATTCCAGTGAAAGCTGGTCTTGGCTCTCCCCAGAAAGTTTGCTCCTTGACTGTTGCAAATAATTCATGTGATTGCTGCCTTCCACTACAAGGGTATTAACAGAAAGTTCTTGTAGTTCCTCTGGCTCCTGGAGCTAAATATGCTATCTCACAATAGAACCTAGACTGCTAAAAGCCCTGTTTTTCCAGTGGCACATGATTTCCTTATAACATTCACCTGGAGTGGTGAATTCAGCACAAAACAGCCTTGTTCCCTTGTATCCTTTTTCTGAGCCTGGCAAATACCTTGCCTGGCTGTCATGTGGTGGTATTTTGTGTCATACAGTAACATGCAAATTTTTGTAGCAGCCGAATGGAGACACACAAAAAAAAGTCATACCTTGAAAAGACATTTCCGAATAGTGTATGAAACCAGGAGATTGCACTTTTTTGTTTTTTAAGTCTCAGTGTGCTTCAAGATTTTATTCAGAAAGCTTCTTCCCTTCACCAGGGGTATTTCTTTCAGTTTTTAAGGTAATCAACCAGACAACTACCCTGTCACAAAAACCATGTGTTAGGAGAGCCAGACTTCCTCCAATCTGTTGCCTTTTATAGCTTCATTTTCCTCATTTTCATAGCCATGGGAGTTATTCAGCTCCTTTCACTTGCCGTAAACCTCCTTTGATTTGCTTCTCTAGTCATGAAAAATGCACTGTACTGTCCCATAGCTAAAAAAATTCACGCTATTCTTGTGATTTTAACGTACTTACTGATAGAGGGCCCCTCTTTAGCCATCACTGGTGGTTTGGCTCAGACAGCCAGTATGTCTCTCTAGCTTGTATTTTTAATCCTGTGGCATAGAGGGGTCTTGGGGAGTTGCACATGTTCTTTTCACAGGGCAGCTTTGCACTCAAAGCAGCCATTAGCTGCATATTCTTCTCTCAGCATTTTCATATTCTGGTGAGGGGTAGTGGAGTGTGTATCTTGGCACATGCTTTAAAGAAAAGGCTGCTCTAGTACAGAAGCCATGAAGTATTTTTCTTCAGCAGTGTTAGCCTGAAACAAGTGGTAGGGCATACAGGACAGAGACGGAGCTTGGCCTTGTAAATCCTTGTAACCCGCTCTCCTGAAGGAAATGCATTGGTTGATTTCCATGCAAAATCTCAACCACTCACATTTTACAGACTTCTGGAATGAGGGGTGTTCCTCCGTATAAAGTCTACTCTTCCTGTAACTGACACTGGACATATTTAATGATTCTTTATTGCTAAGACATCTGGTGAAAGCCATATGCTGTCTTTGCTGCCATTTTGTGTTTCTGTTTGTTAAGGAACACTTACTTACTTTGCATTATTTGCAGTGGGAAGAGGAGAGAAATCTTGGAGCATCGCTAGTGCTTACAGGTTTAAAGCAAAGTAACACTGTGGGTTTTAGCTCCCAGCTATATGGCTATGCATTCCTTGGTAAGTTTCACCTCCCTCAGTCATCTTTCCTCTTGTGTTCAGTGAATTAAATTGCCATCTTTGCTTTATTAAAATATAATCAAGGAAAACACAAAGGAAAAAAAAATAGTGGAAGTAACTATTCCAGAGATACAAGTAAATCTGTTTTGTTTGCCTGGAGGGTAATACTGATTTGAATAGTATGCCCTTCGTCAGGCAACTTCAGAATCAACTATAGGGCTCCCTACGGATTTGGATTGGCAGCTGAAAAAAGACATTACTAAGAACATAGGATTGTTTGTTGGTTGACCAAAAAATTTTAAAAAATACCCCAGAAGTAAAGATTTCCATGACATAAATTTAAAGTTAGGCGATAGACTATTTTTCTAGTTATTAAGTGTCTTAAAATAATCTTTAAACCTTAGGAACTTCAGAGAGCACAGCCTGAAAAACACTGTTTTAGAACATTTACTACTCACTGTATAGTTAATGTTTTGTTGTAAGTAGTGCCTTTATCCTGTATCTGTTAATGAGTCTTCACTGCTAATGACTTGCTATATTATTAAAGAGAAGTTAAATCAGAATGTATTCAGAATTAGAGAGAAGGGGAATGGACAAATAATTCTTGAATTTCGTCTAAAGATTTAGAGGAATATGGTACAGATAAGTTTTGTCCTTCTCTGCAAAATGATTATTTACTAGAAAGTAATTAATTTACAATTTATTAGAAATTGTTGTTTCCATAGTGCATTATTGAGGGTAAAAGTGGATTTGTTCTTAAAATGTGGCTTCAAAATATGATGAGTAGTGGCAGAGTTAGGATGTTGATTCGTATTTATCATGACTGTAAAACAAAAAAACGTATTTTCAGTGAAAAAGGGGGATAAATGTGAAAATTTACTTGAAAGCAGGATTTCCCACAGAGCTGTAGTTTATAGTCCAGCAGAAATACTGTTACAAGTAGGGACTTCGCTGTCCAGTTGGCATTCATCTTGGACAGTTTTAATGTCATATAGATTGGTTGAGTAGTGGCTGTATTTCAGAGATGCACTTCGCTCTTGTCTGTGAGCAGTAGTGCTTGTTTCATGACATTCAGTAGATCAAAAGCTATTTACTGTTATGTCACATATTCCAAAGTCTTGCCAGCACTAATGGAATCGACCTCTGAGACAGTGAAAGATGTCTGTGGGTACAGAGTGGCCTCAAGCACCTCAGCTGTTTCAGTTTAGCCATGGTCCATAGATTTTGTCTGTGCACTTCCTACCTTGCATTTCTTAATCTATTCTCTTCCATGTAAAGAAGAGTAAGGTGCGTTTCATAGTTTTGTGTTGTTACAGCCAGAGTGCAAATTAGATTGAGAGCTTGGACACAACTCCTGTAAGCTACACGTATTTAGTTCACATGTGCTCCACAGTCAGTCTCTGAAAGCGAAGGATACATGTGTCTGACATCCTTCTCAGAACTGCCATTACAAAGCCGGATAACCAGAAAACCTGGCCACTTACTCTCATTTCCATCTGGACAAAATTTCTAGATGAGGTGGAATGGGGAGGAACCGGAAATGAGCACGTAATAGCCATGAAGTTGAACAAAAAGGAGGTGCCTTAATAAAATAAGGTAATAGCAGTTCTATCAGAGCAACTTCATAGAAGTGTGTTGTTTCTACTATGGAAGCAAAGACACTTGCTGTCACATCTAAAAACCAGAGCCAAACCATATGAATTCTGTTAAGACTCGGGTGTTGAAGTAATAACACTAAAGTATGTTTTTATTACAGGAAAAGTGGAGTTGAATAAAGGACTAAGAGCCGTATACAATCTAATGCCACTGATGTGGACTCCTGGATATTTGAATAGAGCCTTGCAAGTGATGGAGAATGTGGCTTCCTTGTCAGGGGACAGCAAAATCTGCAAAGAAGCTGTAAGTATGAAGGGTATAACCTGCTGAACAAAGAGAATTTCATGTAAATCAAATCCAGTTAAACCTGTGAATTCTGTGCCTTGCTAATGAGAAGATGCCCAGCAAACTTCAGACCTTTGCAAGACAGGAGAAGTAATGTTTAGAACAGAATCCCTGCTTCAGTTGATGAGCCAGTGATAATGTCTACTGGCATGTCCTTGGCAATGAGTGTGTGTTATTGCCACAGACCATTTAAGTATGTTTTCTAAGCCTTCCTCTCCCTATAGAGACACCTGGGTCTGTGTCACAGAGAGGATGTGTCTGTGGGGATGGGAAGACACCTTGTTTCTTAAGTATTTGAACTCATTTAGAGACACACTTAGTGAGGATGAAATACCACATCTTCTTACTCTCAAGGCTAATTTGTGTATTCTGTGCCCTGTGAGACAGTGTCGTGAGTGGTACTGGTCCAAAAAGACAAAAGTGATTTCTAGAACGTTTGTACTGCCCTTGGTCAAGAAGGATAGATTCAGTTCATTTATGAAATCAGCAATGACTAAGGGACTTGAAGCTTAGGAGTGCTGTGGGGGTATCAAGCTGATCCTGGGCTCAGACAGTTCAGCAGTAACTTAGGAAACCACCACAACATGGGCTAGAGCATAGGCACATCACTGAGATTTCACCTCCTCTTCTTAGTACTTTTTCCTGAACGGGTCCCTGGTGATGGGGCCCTCCCTTTTGCTCATCAGTACTAGACTTACCATCTCCCTTGACAAACATTTTCTGAAACATCTCTGCAATACTTGGCAGTACAAGGGTGGGTGATGTCTGAAACTTCCACCATTTTGAATTACCTCTTTCAGTATGTAGTTTTGGAGATATCTTTCTTACTCCAAGTCTAAAGAACTCAGCCTAATAATACACTAAAGCAAATAATTTTTTCTGCTTACAAACTCTAGACAAATAAAGGAACTCATGAAGTTATTTGAGTATATGACAGTTGTGTTACTTATAATGTATTTCCAAACTGTATATGCTTACCATGACACATGTGCTTGTTCAGATTGATGTCCTGGAGACCATTTTGCAGTCTGTCCTTGAAGCCAAACCTGATCCAGAATCTGCTGAAAAAGTCAAGGGATTAGAGCAGAAGTCACAATGTACAGAATCAGAAGAAACAGAGCATTCTAAAGCACCTGAGTACTACAATCGATTCAAAGTAAGAGAGTTTCATGTATTTAAATATTCTAAGCTGTAGTAGATCTGTCTGATACACTCTAGAAAATTTGTATACTGACTTACTGTGGCTGATAGACTGACACCCCTTCAGTGCATCAGGAGTCCTACTTGGCATTTTTGAAACTGATGTCACCTTACATTTTCACTTCTTCAAACAGGAAGCAGCAGCCTACAAAGATGTAAATGCTCAAGGCCATTCATCTTTTTTCTGTCTGCTGGGATTTTATCTTCACTTTTCATACATCAAAATGATAAATCCTGTTCATGATAATTCCTGTTCATGAAACTGTTATGTCATTTGAGACCCGTTATCTGACCTTGTGTGGGCTCTTACTTATAGGCACGAGACCATCCTGAATTTATTGTCCTTTCGTGTACGTTATAATTATGTACTTTCAGTCTGGGGAATTAAGTCAAGCTATACCACCTCTTTTTTATCTTTAGATTGTCATGCCAATGGTAACAGTAAGAAAAACAGCTGTTCATTAGGGTACATCTCTATAACAAGTTCATTTTATTTGGTCACCTCACAGCTATAAAATGAGCTCATTTTATTTTATCATGTCTGATTTGTGCTGTGGTAAAAATCAAATACCCCAGGTTAAAACTTGTCTCATTTATAGTTTCGAGAGCAGCAGTCTTTTTATAGCTCAGCAAGTTTCCCTTGTTACTGTCACCTGGATGGCTATGACCTTGGACAGTTGTTCTGAATACACACTGTTCTGAAGAAATTTTAGAAGTTAAAAGACCAGTATCCTGTGGTTTCATCTCAAACACACACAGACTTTTCGTTTATTTAATTTTTATTTATGCAACCTTGCCACTAATCTTTAGATATTAAATGTGCTTTGTAGGCAGTTAGAACTTTTTAATTAGCATGTTTGGGAATCAGAGGCTGCTCAGCATGTGGTAATTAATGCCTGGATGAATTACAGTGAATTAGGTAAACACAAGTGCCCTTTGAAGGAAGGAGTGACGTTTTTATGTGTCTCTCATTGTCTAGTATTGAAGAAAATAATGCAAAGTGCTCAAAATGAGGCCGAAATACCAAATTGAGGACAGATTAGTGCCAAGAGGGTAGTTTTCTTCTCATTTCAACCTTTCCACAAGTTCCATAATTAATCCCCTTTCAGGCATTCCCTGTTGTGGCAGTGAGTGCCATGACTTTGAGCCAAAAAAGTACAATGCCAGTGCTTAACTGTTAAGATCTGATCAGGAAAAGTCTGAATAAGAGAAAGACATGACCCTCATGTGAAGTCTAGGCATCGAACAGTAATTACGTGTCAATAAGCCACAATTTTAGGTTGTCTGAATGAGAAGAGGAGCTCTCAAGTCAGAATGCCATTTCAGCCAAGCCTGAAAGAGTTCTCAGACTGTTCTCAAATCCACTAGGCCAGCAGTAGTCACTCTCCCCAGCTGAGCCCTGGGACACTTAGAGGTGTAGTTCACAAGGGAGAGTAGTGCACTAGAAATCCATACAAGTGTGAGGGAAGGTGGCAGCTCTGAAGCAATCTAGTGATGTATGCATTCACAGCTACTGTCCCAGCACAGATCATCTGCCCCTTCTGTGTAACTCCAGCACAGGATTTGTGCTTCTGCTGCTGAAGACGATTGGGTTGCACTTTGTCCAGCCCTGCATTATCCAGCATGTCCCCGTCTTTCTTCTTGAGCTCAAAACCAATTGCTTCTGCCTCTTGCATGGCCAGTTCTCTTTCACAAATCATACACCTCAGAATGCAAGGAAAATCATACGGATTTGCTCCAGACATACATATTCCTCCTTGGTATTCCATGGAATGGAGTCAGTGTCTCATACCAACCTTCAGAACAGCCATTTGTGGAACTACCTGAAAAAGCGATTGCAGACTAACAGATGTAGATACATGTCCTTCACTTTCACTAAAACAAGCAGAACTTGAGGGCATTTGGCTCTTTCCAGATAAAGCCTTTAGAGCTGTAATCTAGACTCTGACACTGTCATTTGTATTGTAATTACCTGTTTTCAGATCCCGTATGCTGAGACTCACTACTCAGTACCGTGTTCCTCAGGCAATTCCTTCCATCTGTGTCAATGATCAGTGGGCAAACATTTCATCACATGAATGCTGTGAACGCCTTCTCTGTCTGCATGCTTAGCCCTGGAGACTGCTTATAAAGATCAATGATTTAGCCACTAAAGAATGTGCCCTTTTGGCACCTGCAGGACATACAGCCTGCTGCTTTCCTAAATTAGTTTTACTAATGTATCACAGAAGAACAGGGAATATTAAAGAAGTTCAGTGATACCAGTACTGGCTTAGGAGACAAGACCTGCTAGTTTCCAGTTCCTTGCCTTTCTTTAGTTCACTTTCATACTGTTCAAGTTCTGTGCATAAAGACCCTTTTCAGCACATCCTTGGTAGAGCTTAATAGTAAGAGTCTGAAGTATCTAAACCAGTTACATTTAAACTGCATATCTAATCTGTAAACATGAGCATAGTTGTCAACTTCCTTGCCCAAACCCAAGCTGTACATCTCTTCAGTTTTCTCACTGATGCCTTTTATACTTTACTGATAACTCAGACAAAATAGAGACTGATTAATTACCCCTGATTCTACTGAGTTTGGTTTTAGTCCATTGGCTTTGAAGACATTGGCTTTGTTTTCATTCTTTATTGCAAAATCAGAAAATGGACAGAGTCAAATACCCAAGCCCCTCAGACCTGCATGTCTAACATTTTAAAGTCTTTAATCTGTTCTCTGTCCAGTTGAAACCTTCAAGGGCCTGATAAAACACAACAAAGCCTGCAGTTCTGGTGGCTAAGGGAGAGAGAAGTGGAGAGGCCTCAGAAGGGATGTGCTAGTTTCCTGCCTAAGAACAAGGCAGAACCTCCAGCTTGGAGCTGAGAGGAAGTGCTTTTGCAGATTATTGCCAGCGTGAGCTCGAGTAAGAGGAACACTGGTAGGCCTGCAGCACAGTGCATAAGCTTTCAGTGATAACTGGAAGTCTGGATATCTGCATGGCTCTAGAACTGCCATTTTATTTGGAGGTGAATGATTGCCACGTTTCCGTTATCCTGCAGTGCAAAACAAGAAGTCTTAGGCAAATGAAAGTAGTATGGATATAACTTTCTTTAGAACACATACTTTAAACATTTCTGCAAGTGCTGGCTCAATAAAAGAACAATTGTGAAAATATGTTTCTATCTAATGAGTGAACAAGGGATAGAGAATCTTCCAGTGCTATGTCATCTCCTCTTTGATTGTATATTTGCACTTTCAAGGCAATTAATCAGTGTTAGTGAGCCATTAGGCTAAAAATTCCAGAAAGCCAGAAACAGTGTCACTGGATGACTCATTATATTAAATGAATTAACATTTTTATTCTGCATGAAATCTAGGTAAGTATAGCTCAAAAAAAGCAAAGCTGCAGTTTCCTACTGAGTCACTCTGCTCTTAGTTTCAGTGTAGAATATCCCTGGAAAAATATCCCTTGTTATGTGTTGAGTAGTCTGTGTAAGTGTAGCCACCCCTCGGATCACAGTAACATGGGAAGAAAAGCCATGGGTGTTACTTAGTATGCTGTTAGAACATTTTAAAGTCCCATTCATCTGTTGAGAGGGATGCTAATGCAGGCAGTGTAGACTAAATAAACTGACTGGTTTTGAAGTAAGACACAAAACCAAAGTGTTTATATTTCTTGTGGTCACTGGTCGGCTGATCTTTGTTAGTACCATGTAACTAATCTTGGAAAAGAAGAGAATTTCAGTGGTTAATGAAAATGAAATTTCATTGACTGAGTTTTGTTGCACAAAAAATATTCTCAAGCTTAGTGTTTAAAGAAATAGCACCAATTACCACAGTTCAAACACTTTGTTGTGATAGTTACCTGGCCTGTATAGCCCAGCTAATGATAATAATAAAATGCTGCAAACAGTGATGTATTTGTTGTAGGGAAGTATTTTGTGGCTGATTATTTTGTGATTGACTGGCTCTCCCCTTCACACTGCCTACCAAATCTTGTTCTATGACAGGAGCTGTACTCCAAGCTGCATTCACTTGGCAAGATTGAATCTGAAAGCCTGTTAAACCTGACCACCCAACTTGTCAAGGAAAAGCTGCCAGCATGTGAAGTGGAAGACATTGCAAAACATGAGCAGAAGCTAAAGGAGTGGGAAGAAGAGCACATACTTCTCATTGAGAGAGAAAGAGAGTGGAGAGAAAAGGCTAAGCAGGAAATGGAAGCTAGAAAGCGAGCTAAAGCATCTGCTTAGTGCTGGAACTAGGAATGCAGTGGTATGCAT
>JAWWMO010000096.1:45554157-45569622 GCA_035047845.1 Dendrocincla fuliginosa | reverse complement strand
CTGTCATCATCAATAGAATAATTTTACAACCAGGGTGCCCTTCTACTCTCCTCCCCCAAGATAGGTACTGGCAGTTGACTTTTTTCAGTAAGTTGTACCTCAATATGCATTCTCACTAGAATCTTAAACAATATTATTCATTTATCTTACAAAACTACTAAAAAAATTGCCTTCACCTGAAAAGCTTTTCTTTGCATTTACCTGCAAATGAAAATGTTTGTTAAAAATCATGTATTAAAAGTTCATGCAGCACTAAAAAAAAGGGTTTCTGTACATTTGTTCCCATGTTCACTCTTAAATTAAACAAATAAAATAAGGTAAGACAAAGGAAGATTGAATACTGTACAGGTTTGCAGGTAACCTTTTTCATATTCTGAATGTTTCACTAAGTTTTGTAACTCTGATACTGGACACCACTTCAAACTTGCTTCCACAGTACGAAAGAAACTTTCACAAAAAAATGCTCATCTTGCCTTGCTGAGCTGTCCAAGTGCATCAATGAAGTGTTCACATAATTAACATACGTAGTTCATAGCACCAAACCGTTTGACCAGCCGGATAGGTTCCTAATACCACACATGCACACTCACACTTCTTTACTGGTGTAACTATGATCCTACAGAGATGTTTTATAAATTCGCTGTCTCAGCATTAAAAAATAAGTGCATCAAGTTTCTTTGTACATTCAAGTCACTTTCTAAGGCAAATTGTCTACTGTATGTACTCCCGACCGCTTTGGTATTTTGCTTCAGTTAATCGACAGTGGACATGGGTGTTCAAGCATGTGGACTGGTCAGTTCTGGCTGGAGTGAGTGGGCTTTCACTGGAAGCATGCCTTAGACCAAAATTCTGCATGTTGAAAAAAAGGGTTCTAGACTTCTAGATGGGGTGCAAAGCACATGCATATTTGGCCTGTGATTGTTACAGTATGTCAGTATGCAGAGTTCAAATTAAAGTGGAAAAATGCTGATGAGTGATTAGGCTGTACATCCCTTCCTAGACACGTCCTGTTTCTTTTTATTTTTGAGCTAACTTAATTCTTTAAAAAAAGGATCCCCATAAGTGATAGCTCAATTGATACAAATTTAAAACTTTCTTCTTATGTAAGAACATAAGCAGACTGCAGTAAGCGATACATCTATTGCCATGAGACTAATGCAGATCTAATTATTTACTACTTTCTCCTCCTACCCCTCTCTCTTTTTGTGTTTCTTTAGAGGGCAAATGCCTCTACCTGGCAAAAGTCAGTTGGGGTTGCTAGTGCATGGTTTCCAAATGTTCAGCAGAGATGCAACTGGATCTGTATTTTCGCAGTAATTTGTACTCTACTATGGGAAGACTGTTATTTCCCTTAGCGATCAACAAAGACTGAAAAATATTAGTGATTTGCATCACTGTGATACAGTATAGCATTTGGCAGGTATATAGTTCAGCAGTTGAAAGAGATGAGTTGAATTTTTAGAAAAGGTGTTTTCAAATTGAAGAATTTCTGAAAGGAAAGTTTAATCTTCCGGTGCACGGTCTTGTTCTTACAGTTCGATCTTGCATGCAGGAAAAGATTCATCTTGCATAACAACGGTGCTGCTGCTTGCCAAAACCATGATGTTCAGGTCCTGCTGTTTCTCATGGGTGTCTTGGTACCATTCCCTCATCACTTCTGAGTCATGGGTTGGGATTAATGTCACCTGCAACAAAAAACAGAAGTCCTGATGAATGGACAACAGAAACAGTTGATAAGCAGAATGTCTTTGCAAGAAGACCCAGCCAACATGTATGTTTCCCTTTTGGAAAGAGTGGGTCTTTATTCCATAAATACTTGAATAAATGGATGGATAAAAGGAAATAAATGAACATGTAGGTAAGGTAAAATGATTGAAAGGAAGTAGTTTATAAAAATAAAACCTGATGAGAGGCAACTTTCCAGAGAAGCACCAGGTTGTAATTTGCACTGATACTCTTTAGATTATGGAAACATTTTTCATTTACTTATTCATCACAATAGAAAAGCACGTGAAGTTTCCAAATGCATGCAATTACTATATAAAGTGTGAAACATATACTTTTCTTCCCTTTTCTTCTTACAAAGTACGATGTTTTCAAACGTGGATCATATATATTTTCTAGTAAAAAGACGGAACGGACAGCTGTCCCTTCAGGCCAGTTCTCAACTGTTTTATTCACCAGGAACAGGTCTGAAGGGCCAGAAATGTGGGAGTAGCTGAGTTTAGTTCAGTTCTGTGCTTCACTCATGCATCCTATCTTACCAACAGGGAAACAAGGCGCCCAGCCTGGGGACTGCATCCCCTACACCAGAGGTGCTCTAGCTTCTCATAGCTGTTTCCCATAGAAAATTAAATTTCCAGGTAGAGATATGAGTGAAAAGCCTACCTGCATGTTACTCTCCCACTGCGCCTTGCCCTCCAGCAGGGAGTCCAGAACAGCCCTGCTTGGCTCCTCGGCTGCAGCATCATTCCCGCTCACCACATAGTAGGATGACCGCACTCTCTTGAAAAACTCAACATCAACATTCTTGCTGTTGCTGTGGTTGGGAATGTATACCAGATCCAAATACACTGGAGGTCCTGGAGGCACTGCTGTAGATTTTGTCACCTTCGTATTCCCAGGTCCTTTCGAAACCAAACAACAAAAGTCTTTATCACAGACTGGTGAAAACATTAATTTATTAATTACTGTTATAACCACTGAGGTGAGATGTGTCCAATTATGGCATTACCCTCCTATATATAATAACATGTTCCAGCTTTGTTGTACCCCAATTATGACTGTAATATGAGAAAAACCTGAATAACTGGAACTATATAATAAAATAATAAATCACTACCACAAACAAAAACTCAGCTTAACCTTTCCCAGTAAAATACTATTATCCAGCAATTACTATGCAGGGCTGTGATTACTGAATTATCATTCAATACATTGTGGTATTATCTTCCAGGTGAAGAAGTGCAGGTTTTTGAAAGTCTAGGGTATACAAGATTATAAAACCTAGGGTCACACAGGGAGCCATGCAGACCTGAAGCAGTCCTGAAATTTGAGGTAGATAGAAAGACATGACAGCTATTGATGCGGGTGATTTAGGAAGCTACTACATGTGAGCTGAAAGAGGGGCAATGAGGAACTTGAAAGGATAGTGAAACTTGTAAAGCAATTGAGGGAACAGTCAAGTCCTTGTTTGCTGGCTGTATCCTAATTTGCATACACTAATTAGCCTCACCACAAAAGGTAGGGGGAATTATGTCTTTGCTACTGGACATAGTGTATATAGTATGTGTTCTAAGAAGAGCTTCAGTCAAAAAGAAGTACAACATTTAAACACATTGAAAATACTACACAAAAAAAAAGTGTCTTTTCCTACAAACTATATCTTGGTGTAAACTGAAAATTGGGATTCAAGCAGTAATTTTATTCAGATAATCACCATTTACAGTCTATTAGCCTTTTCATGTTGATAAAGCTTGGTAAACAATTATCTGAGCAACACACTCAATTTAGGGTCACACACTGTAAGATCAGCAAAGTCCACTACAGTTGTCTAATATGCCCTGTCGTTCATCATAGGGCAGTATGTCAAATGATAGGATAAGATTTCCTGAATTAGAGAGTTTTACTATTTGTTTTTGTTACAAAATTTTGATAATTAAAAAAAAAAAATCTGAGATATTTCTTTTTGAATTGTGCATACCAACACTGAATAAGATATAAGTTGTTACACTTCACACTTAAATGTCATTACCAATAGAGCCCTATCTTATTTCAGCATGTACCTGAGAAGTATGCCTTAAGGAAGAAGAGTCATGTGTGGAGAAATGTACAGCACAAGAAACTATACTGCTGCTCTGAAATGCATCTACTAACAGAGATATGCAACTGATGGTGTAAGAAAGAAACAGTGGACTATTAAAACTGGGGAAGTTAAAGACAGTTGAATGCTGCTTTGTTTGTTTGTACTGAATCCTAGACCCATTCCTTGTAAAAAAGCTTTGAACAGATTACTAGTCCTCACAGCAGCAAAATCAAAGTATCCTCCAAACACTCCCTGAAAAGATCTGCCGGAAACAACAAATTAGCAAGGTGCCTCCTTCAGTTATCTAATTCACATTTTATTGCTACTTAGAATATACAACAGTCATTCAAAATTACATGAATTTTCTGTATGTTTAATCATCACTGATGGCATAAGACTTTAACCAGATTATGTGATGTACTTGCTTAGTTCACCAAAAGTGCTTTTACTAATTTTACAATTTCTTTAAAATGCTTCTTTTAAAATCAATCCAGCAAAGTAATAAGAGCATCCAAAGGCTGATAGTGACTTTGTCTTCCGTAATATTAAACTGAATTAATTTCTGTTAAAGAGAATTGTGCCTACTTATTCCTCACAATGAATAAAGGGGTTCACTTTGCTACTAACTTCACCTAAAAAGTGGCATTTTTAATTCTATTAGGTGATTAACCATATAAGATAGACAGCTAGTATTAAATTATTTCTATTTTATGTACTCTCTGGGCAAACTGACATATCAATTTACTCCAATTTCAAAAGTAAAACTAGTGAATTTCATGCATTTAAATGTGGCCTTTACACACTGGATTTGTACTTAAAACCTGGACTTTCTTTGAGGATTTGCTACAGACCACATTCTTCGCTGATACAAAGCTAAACTACACTGTAATAAGATAATTGTAACACTAGGGAATTGCTATTTGTCTTTACCTGTGGTTGCAGTCTTTGCTGACTTGGATGCTGTTGTATTTGCTGCATTCTTGGTGTCTTTATCTTTCTCTTCCACTCGAGACTTTACCTCTGGATTAGAGATATTTTTGGTTGCCTTCTCTGCAGACTCCTTCTTTTTTGGAGAAGCTGTTCTGGAAATTTTGTCTAAAGATTCTTTTATAGCTGGCTTTGGTGAAGCCACTTGTTTTGATTTACCATCACTTTTTTTAACAGGAGAAGATGACTTGGCCTTTGTACCCTGCTTTTTTGTCTTTGTCTTTTCTTTGAGGTCCTTCTTCAAAGGTTTACCTAAATTCTGATCAACTGGCAGAGCTTCTGGATCAACCATGGTAACATCAGGGTGCCTAGGGGACGGGCTGCGATCCTGCATTGGGACAGGAGGTGGGTCAATGTGTTTGTACGTAATTGTCTTGTCAGTTGGAATGGTTTCTGACTCATCTTCTGAGTCAATGTTAGCATCTGCAGTGATGGAAGGGCATTCCTCGGTCTCTGGAGGAACATCCGAATCAGTCTGAGATGGGGCAGACTCGCTCACAGATGTGGGAGGGGTTTCGTCACACTGCCTCCCTTGCTGCTTCCCTCCAGAAGGCGGCTGAGCTCCCCCAGACTGAGTTAGAGGCTTCTCTTGATCTTGAGACTGTTCTTCACTTGCAAACCACTCAAGGGGGTTTGGGTTGATAAATGAGGGTGAAAGTTCAGTTTTGGGATGTTTATATTCACAAGAGGACACAAGGCATAAGTCAACATCTTGACGGGATTCTGCTAACGATTTACTTGGAGTGAAATGTGCACTTGCTTCATAGGAATAGCTAGTAGCTTCAGGTGACCTGGTGGCTCTCCCAGTTGTCTCAAACGAGTAATCTGCGGCTTCAGGTGAACTTGAGGCCTTCCCAGTTGTCTCATAGGAGTAAGCCATGGCCTCCGATGACCTGGTGGTTCTCCCAACTGTCTCATAGCAGTAGCCAACAGCTTCTGGTGACTTAGAGGTTTTTCTTGTTGTCTCATAGGAGTACTCCATCGTATCTGGTGATCTGGTAGCTTTCCCAGTTACCTCAAAGGAATAATCTGTCGCATCAGGTGACTTGGTGGTTTTCCCAACTGTCTCATAGGAATAATCTGGGGCCCCTGGTGACCTGGTAGTTTTTCCTGTTATCTGATAAGAATAATCTGTGCCCTCAGATGACCTCACATCTTTTGCAATTATCTCATAAGAATAATCTGTACCCTCAGGTGACCTGGTAGTTTTCCTGGTTATCTCATAGGAATAATCTGTGCCTTCCGGTGACCTGGTAGTTTTTCTGGTTGTTTCATAGGAATAATCCATGGCTTGAGGTGATCTAGTAGATTTTCCAACTGCCTCATAGGAATAGCTAATATTCTCTGGTGACCTAGTTGTTTTCTCTCTGGCCTCATATGAATAACCAAGTTCTTCAGGTGACCTGCTGCTTTTCTCTGAATCTTCTTTCTCTGGGCTGAGTAGAGGTTCTGGACTGTGCTTTGTTAGGGGCTCCTGATAACCAAAGGCTTTGACAGAGGACACTTGCTCTGGCAACAAATGTGTGTGACTAGCTGATACCGCTTCTTTGATTGCAGGAGGTGAATCTGGAAAAGTAGGAGAATACAGAGGAGAAGATTCCCTTGGAGTTAATGGAGATAGGTCAGATTTTGGTGACAGCTTTTCTCCTAGGCTCTGCACTTTTTCTGAGGTAAAAGAAGAATATAATGACATATCTCTGTGTGGAACAGCCCCTGAAAAAGTTTCCTCTGGCAGTGGTGAAGCTACCTGGGAAGGTGTATGAGCTGATGAAGTTGAGGATGAAGCTTCAATTTGAGAAACTGAAATAATTTCTGAAATATCTTTCTCTTGAGAGTAAGATGACTGCTCCACAGGTGAAATCTTCCGTGCAAAAGGAGGCTCCTGTATATCTGAAGGGCTATAATCTACTTCTGTTGGTCCATTTTCAGATATATGGTGTATACTGGTGCCTAGAGCAGGATATTCTGGTGACTGCCTGCTGAAGTCCATTGCTAAAGACTGATCAGGGGACTCCTGACCGTATCCTACTGACATAGCAGACTGTTCAGGCGACCTCTGATCATGCACTGGTGTTCTTGATTTTGCAGTTTTAGGTGAGAAATCTGGTGGGGAAATTGACATGGGCCTTGGGCACTCTTCTTTAGATGGCGACATTTCTGTTTCCTGAAAAGTTGTTGGTGTTTGTACAACTGACACTGAAAGGGAATCATCAACTTCAGTAGAGTGGGGAGAACCGACCTCAGCATGCAAAGATGGAGATACATCATCAGTAGTTGGTTCTGGAAATGAACTAGTGGCAACGGATGCTGTAGAGACAGAAGCTACTCCTTCTATATGGGAATAGGTGTCTTCTGCAACAACCTCATCAACAGGAGTTGCAGACTTGTCAGAAACAGTGCCTTCAGAAATCGACATTTTGGTATCTTCTTTTAAAGAGCCAAACTGACTGATATCGATTTGAGTCGGTGAGAGATCACCTGCTAACTTCCGCTCATCCAAGACCAGTGAAGACTGAGAACTGCTGGGTTCTGTATCCTCCATTTTCCTTTCCAGGCTGAAGCTTTCTTTAATTACCATAAACTCCATGCTTTTGTCATCTTGTTTTTCTTGAAAAAGGCCCACAGAGCTGGCTTCTGAAGCTGGGCTCATCTGAACAGGTGATTTTTCCTTTTCAGGTTTTCCCTCAGAAGGACTTCCATAATCCCTGGTAGGAGACTTTAAATCAGCACTCAAAAATGTATCGTAAGTGGTCTCTGAGCCTATCAGTGGTGGACTCCGTAGAGGCGAGAGAACCTTTTCAATAGGAGATTCCGAATCTGGCACAGGCTCATCCATAGGGCTTATTCTGCATTTTGCAGACTCATCCTTGGCTTCACTGAACTCAAAGCTAACAGGTGCTTCTGTTGACTTTTCGCTGGTTTCAGAGGGAAGCTGGCTGGACTTTTCGTCAGTGGGAGACTGATAATAAGGTGTGTGGCCAGCACTACCAGCAGCAGACTGTGAGGGAGATGCTACTTCTAATGTTTTATCTTCAGGGCTTGCACAGTGCTCCTCAGCAATTTCTTGGTGGGCATCTGGCAATCTAGCAATGGAGACAGATTCAGAAGGGACCTTGATCTCGTTGGGAGTAAGCGAAAAGTTCACACTGCGTTCACCCAGTGGTGTTTTGGCTACAGGTGACGGAGGGGACAGACTGTCAGTTGGACTCTTGGCTGAACTACGTTTTCCACCAACATCCTCTTGACAGGGTTCTTTGATTTCTAATTTGGCAGTGCCATGGATTTCACTTTCTTTTTGCCGGTATACATCTTGGAATGCAGATTTGCAGAATTTGTCTTCCTCTAATGAAGAAGGTGGTGAGATGGTGGAAGCTGAGGCATTATAATCCTTACCTTCTGTGGCCTCTGTTTTGGATCCTTCAGATAATCCATTAAAAGCATCTGGAAGTGGAGAAAGTTTAGGTCTGCCAAACTCTTGAGAGTACAGTGATGTCTCATACTTGGTAATGTTAACATACTCCTGAGATGGTGACTCACTTTCCTCATTGTTAGTTTCATCACTCATGACATCTCGGGGTGTTGACATTTCATCCATTGGAGTTGGTTCACTGGATATTTCAATGGTGGACTGTGTGTAACCTGAAGTAGCAGTGAATTCCTCAGGCTGATCTTCTCTGTTTTCTTCATCTGAAACAGTGGCTTCACTTTCTGAACCACCAGGTAGTGTCTCATCATGGATAGAAGAGGCTGGTTCAATTACTGGAGACTGTGACTCTGAGCGTTTAGTTGGTGTAATTATGAGTAAGCCGTATTTATCTTCAGCTTCACCTGATTCTGCAGCTTTGTCTACCACAGCCATGACATAATCTTCTTCGGCTTCTATTTTTTCATTTTCCTCTTCATCTCTGATGTCTTCTGCTTTGTCTTCCTCATCTTCTTCAGTCTCTTCAGTTTCTGCCTTTTCTATGGCTTCTTCCCTGTCTTCTTCAGCCCGTTCATCAGATGCCTCGTAATCTGCCTTTTCAATATACTTTTCATCTTTAATGTTAGCATGTACTTCAGTCATTATTTTTTCTGAGCCACCTGCAATTTTTCTTGATTCTTCTTCAATTTCATCTCGTTCTTCAGCTTCTTCAGTCTCTGCCTTTTCTTCATAATCTCCTGCTTCAGATGATTCCTCCAAGCCAGTTCCCTCATCTTCAAACTTTTCATTGTCATCAACCCTGTGCTTTTCCACAGATTCCAATTCTTCAGGCGTCTGTTCACACTCACCCTCAGCCTCTGTGGTAGTTATGCCTTCATCAGAGGACTCAGCAGGCCCTTCGTTATCCAGTTTTTCTTTGTGTACTTCAAAGGCCTCTTTTTGTACTGTGCCATCAAGTTTCAGCTCATCCTTTATAAGTGCAACTTGACCTTTTGTTTCTTTTATTGTTTCTACTTCTTCAGCTTTTAATTCCTCAAAATCTTTAGTTAAATCCTCTGGTGAAGACATAAGGGATCTCTCTGCTTCAAGCTCCTTTCCACCAGCTGTAATTTCTACAGCTGCTACAGTTGTGGCTCCAACTGCTGCAATGGCAGCTTGTGTTCCACTGATTTTGAGGTCCTTCTTCACAGTTTTAACTTTTCCTTTTTCCTTTGGCTTTCCAGCAGTTACTGTTTCTTTTTTAGCAGGTTCCTCTTTCTTTTGTGGTTTAGTCTTTGCTGCTGGTTTTTTGGCTTCATTCGAAGGAGAAGCAGTCTTCTTTGTTTCTTTAGGAATCTTTTTGATGTCCTTTTTGGCTTCTTTGTCTTCCTTCTTGATTTCCTTCTTGTCTTCTTTTTTAGCATCTTTCTTAGCTTCTTTTGGTGATGCTTCTTTCTTTATTTCCTTCTTAGTTTCCTTCTTCTCTTCCTTCTTCACCTCTTTTTTAACTTCTTTCTTGATCTCTTCTTTTTTTGGTTTTTCTTCTTTTTTGATGGGTGTTTTCTCCTCTCTTTTAGAAACCTCTTTCTTTGGTTTTTCTTTTTCCTCTTTCTTTTCTTCAGGTTTTGCTTTGACTTCCTTTTTTACTGTCTTCTCCTTTGACACTTTTGGTTTTACATCTGTACTTTGTTTTTCAGAAGTTTCAGATTTCACTAATTGTTCTTCTTTACTTGCTATGTCTTTTTCCACCACTACTGGTTTGGTCTCTACTTTTGCTGTTTTTTCTTTTTTAATTGAAACTTTTTCTTTGCTTTCCAGCTTCTGAGGCTTTTCTGGTACCGGACTAGGCTTCACAGGCTCTGGTGTTTCCTCTTTAGATTCCTTTCTGACAGGCTTATTTGGTGGTGTCTTTGCAGCAGGCTTGAGACTCTCCTTGCTGTCTGTTCGTTGTTTCAACTTGGCTTGTTTCACGGCTGGACTAGCAATGTTCCCAGCTAGGTCTTTCTGTGTAACCACTGGTTGTTTAAGGAAATCTAAGTGTTTGAGTTTTTCTAGTCCTTCTAGAATATTATACTGGGTGCTGTTTCCAGGAAACAGAACTCGAATTATTTTTTCTGCAGGATTAGCTGGATGCCACACAATCAGGGATGAGACAGAAGTGAAATAGGATAACGGAATGTCTAGTTCTTGGCCATTTGGTAGCAGGAATTCAGCTTTATCTCTGTTAGTACCACTCCACTGCTGCATAAAATATTGCATCTCTTTGCTACTTTTGACAGGATTAAGCACATACATCTCAAGTTTGCCAACTCCCATTTTCTGAAATAAAATTATGGGGTCAATGGTATTTCCTGTATTTCTGAAAAGAGGTTCTGGTTTCATAGACAATTTGTTTAAATATTGGAGAGTAAAACAAGCTTCTTCTACACTCCTTTTTACTCTAAAATTAGGATCCAGGTTCTTCAGGTTCTCAGGTACATTAAGAAATACAACTCCTAAATCAGGTGAGATCAGATTTTTCATCCAGTCACTGTTGGTAGTAGACCCTTGGGACTGTTCTTCTTCTAGTTCAGCTATCTTTCGCTGAAGCATGCTATTGATTCCTGGCAGATTGTCATCTCCGATGTGAGTGAGCAGAATGGAATCTACCCTGTCCAAGTGCCGGATAAGTTTCCAAAAACAAGATTTTCTTTCAGATCCTCCATTGATAAGCATATTGAATCCATTCACTGCAAACAATGCAGAGTCTCCTCTTCCCCCTGGGAAAATGTAACAGCAGGGTTTGGAGAGTTTCAAGAATCCTCCTGAGGTTGGAGGCTCCAAAATGTCAAAAGGTGATGGCACTTCTACTGATTCTGACAGATACTCAGTGAATTCAGAAAGTCCTTCCATTTCAGGCAATATGGAAGATGAGTTGAGTTTAATGTTTATGAAGTCTTGAAGGTTGTGTCTGTCAAGGTTGGAATTTTTCCAGTCCCCTTCCTCAGGGCAGAAAAGAGTTAGGCTGGCTTTGTTGGCAGGGTGTGTAGTGCTCAATAATTCACCAATCTAGGGTTGTAAAACAAAAACACAAGAAGATACACACAAATTCATTTTTAAAATTGCAATTAATGTCAGAATATAATACTTCCTGATGAGTTAGATAATACCTTTTCCATTTTCTTCTGCACTGGTGACTACCCAACCCAGAAGCCAAAGTAACCTGTTACCACAATTAGTTACTGCTGTGTTTTCTAAAACACAGTGGAGAATCTTATTCCTGGTCACTATTGCCCAAAGAACAACAGTATCTAAGGTTTCCCCATCCCTCCTCCATCCTTTATAGAAGGATGGTACAAACATTTATATTAAGAGGGCATGAGGATTATGAGACTAATGCAGACTGACCTGCCACTGTATATCATTGGCTCACATCTACAGAACAAAGCAAAACCTCTTAACAGTCAGGGAGTAACTGCAACATGAAGTTTCTCCTTTTCTCATGGGGTATATTGCACCACACCATAATTACTGCAGTTCTTTCTGCAGACTGGCTCCTGAAAAGCCAGTACTGATCCCAGATTTATCAAGACCAGCTGCAGGAGAGTTTTTCAGCACATTGACCATGAGATGGTGGAACTCAGGATCCTGTGTGAAGGAAGCAAAGCTGTAAGCAGGACTAGAATCCTGAATGTTGACCTCTTCAAAGACCTACTGAGAGGAATCCCAGGGCTTAAGGCTCCAGAAGACACAGGGCCTGTGTCAGAGCTGGTCAGTATTCAGGCATCACTTCCTCCAAGCTCAGGAACTGGTGTATTCCCATGAGCAAGAAATGAAGCAACAGGGGCAAGAGAGACCTGCATGAATGAGCAAGAGAAGGTTCTAGCAATTCTCAAACAGAAGAAATAAATTTATGGGATGTGGAAAAAGGGATATGCCACATGGAGGACTACAGGAACATTGTCAGAGTATGAAGAAATGTGATGAGGAAGGCCAAGGCCCACTTGGAATTGAGTCTGGCAAGGGATGTCAAGGACAACAAGAAGGGCTTATACAAGTACATCAGCAGCAAAAGGAAGACTAGAAAAAATGTGAGGCCACTGCTGAATCAGATGGGTGCCCTGATTGTGGAAGACACAGAGAAGGTGGAACCACCTTCTTGCCTCAGTCTTTACTACTGAGCATGGCCCTTAGGAATTTCACACCTCAGAGGTAAGGGAGGAAGGCTGGAGAAAGGAAGACTTTCCCTTGGTCATAGCAGATTGGGTTAGAGATCAGCTAGACAGACTTAATACCCATAAATCCATGGGCTCTGATGCAATGCAACCATGGGTGCTGAGGCAGCTGGCAGATGCTGTTGCTCCATCATCTTTGAAAAATCATGCAGAACAGGAGAGATGCCTGATGACTGGAGGAAAGTCAATGTTACTCCTGTCTTTGAAAACGGCAAGAAAAAGAACCCAGAAAACTACCAGCCAGTCAGCTTCACCTCTATCCCTGGAAGGGTGATGAAACAGTCGATGTGGAGGACATCACTAAGCATGTAAAAGAAAATAACGTCATCAGGAGTCGTCCTCATGGATTCACCACGGCAAAATCATTTTTAACCAATCTGATAGCCATATATGATGGTATGGGAAGGTGGGTCAGTGAGAGGAGAGCAGTTGATGTCTACCTCAACTTCAGCAAGGCTTTCAACACTGTCTCCCACAACATCTTCATAGGTAAGCTCAGGACATGTGAATTAGATGAATGGACAGTGAAGCTGATAAAGAACTGGCTGAATGGCAAAGGTCAGAAGGTCAGGATCAGATTAGAATCCAGCTGCAGGCCTGTAGTCAGTGGCATTGCCCAGGAATCAATACTGGGTTCAGTCTTATTCAATTGGTTTATCAACAACCTGGATGAAGTGCTAGAATGTACACTCGGCAAGTTTGAAACTAGGGGTAGCAGCTGATGCACCCAAAGGCTGTACTGCCATTCAGCGGGACCTTGGTAGGCTGGAGACTTGGGTGGAGAGAATGAAGTTCAACAAAAGCAAGTGTAGGGTCTTGCACCTGGGGAGGAATAATCCCGAGCACCAGCAGAGGCCAGGGGCTGAACTGGTGAAAAAACAGCTCTGTAGAGAAGGATCTGGGAGTCCTGTTGGATGATAAGTAGACTATTACTCAGCAGTGTGCCCCTGTGGCCAGAAGGGGTATCCTACAGTGCACTGGGAAGAGCATGGCCAGCAGCTTGAGGAAGGTGATCCTTCCCCCCTACGTGGCCCTAGCAAGGCCACATCTGGAGTATTGTGTTCAGTTCTGGTTTCCACAGTTCACAAAAGACAAGGAGCTGCTGGAGAGGGTCCAGTGGAGGCCACAAAGATGATGAGGGGTCTGGAGCATCTTTCTTATGCAGGCAGACTGCGGGAGCTGGGCCTATTTAGTCCGGGGTAGACTGAGAGGGGATCTCATTAACACATAAAAATATCTCAAAGGCAGGTGGGGCCAAACCTTTTTCAGTGGTGTCAAGCAACAGGATGAGGAGCAATGGCCATAAACTAGAACACAACAAGATGCACCCCAACATGAGGAAGAACTTTTCATGGAGGTTGGCAGAACATTGGAACCAGCTGTTGAGGAGCGTCATAGGAGTCTCCCTCTCTAGGGACATTAAAAAGCCAGGTGGACGTGTTCCTGTGTAACCTTCTCTAGATGACCCTGCCTTTTAAGGGGTGCTGGACTAGATGATCTCCAGAGGTTACTTCCATCCCTAATAATTCCATGATTCTGTGACTAAGAAATGAACTATTATTTCAGAAATGGAAACAGCTACAAGTTTTTGGGCCACTCACTCCAAGAGAGACATTGGAGATGTTGGAACGTATCCAGAGAAGGGCAACAAAGCTGGTGACAGGTTGGGAGCAGAAGTCCTATAAGGAGCAGCTGAGGAAGCTGGGGTTGTTTAGCCTGGAGAAAAGGAGGCTGAAGGGGGGGACTTGTCACTCTCTACAACTACCTGAATGGAGGTGGTAGACAGGTGGGGGTTGTTCTCCCAAGTAAGAAGTGGCAGGATGAGAGGAAATGGTTTTGAAAGGCATCAGAGAAAGTTTAGATTGGGTATCAGGGAAAATTTATTCCCTAAATGCATTGTCAACCACTGGGCCAGGCTGCCCAGGGAAGCAGTGCAGTCACCATCCCTGGAGGGATTTAAAAGATGTGTAGATGTATAGTTGGGGACACGGTTTAGTGGTAGACTTGGCCATGTCGGGAAAGGGTTAGTCTTGATGATCTTAGAGGTCTCTTTCAACCCAAATTCTGTGAATCAGTCTTTTTCAACCTTAGCAATTCTATGAATCTATGATTCTAAGTTTTGTATCTCTGAGGCTACATGGTACAGGGCTAAAGAAAGAACCAGGAAAAAACCCAAAACATTAGGGTTAGAAATGCTCTTGTCACTAGTTTGATTAAAATTCATAGACCTAAATTTGAAATCTAGAACTCCATGAATTCTGGCAGTATTTGCTAACATCCTAGTACTGACACCAATTGCTGCAATGAAGGCACAGAAAATAAGTTCTATGCCACAGTATGAAGAGCTGTTTTCTTTTCCAGTTTGAACTAAAACACCAGTATTTAATGGTCCCAGATAAGTAGACTTTTACATATTTTATACCTTATTCCAGTTTCATAGATACTTTCATCTGACTTTTTTTTTTTAAGTGACAATTCAGTTAAATGTAGCCCATTTCTGTTCTACTTGCTCTTAATAGAGACCACCAAACTTCTTTAAAGAAGTAATTCAGATATAAAAGGCCGGTGAAAAACATGCCAGCATATTATCATGGAGAATACCATAACCTTCTTTGCAGAGGTTCAATTGTCATTTCAAGCTGTAAGAACAGTTGCATAAGGATAATACTACAGCTGAATAATTGGAAATTCTTGGACCACACGCTGTATCAACAAAAGAAATAAATATATAAAAAGCTGAAGATATTTGATTGTATTAGGTCTGTTTGGGCCTCTCTGCGTGTAGGTCTCACTTCCTTTCTTTGTGTTACATAACTTATTTTCAGCATTTACCCAAAAGAGGACTCAATAAAGATGCAGTGGCTGTTAAAAAAAACAGTCCAACCAACAGATAAATAAAGCTGAAAATAAATATTTTCTACCTTCGTTATCTTTTCCCGAGTATCCAAACCACTTGACAGGAGTATAAATAAATCTCACCCATATATCAGACATGGCCCTCTCTGAAAGTGAGCAAATGAAAAAACAAAGCAAAAATAACAAATGGAGAAAAGGCT
>JAWWMO010000096.1:45543083-45554085 GCA_035047845.1 Dendrocincla fuliginosa | reverse complement strand
AACCTCGTATTCACTTACTGAGTGGCGGAAAGGAGAGAAATCACAGAGAACAAGAGGGAAAGAGAAGCCCCGCCCCGCGCAAAACTAAAACCCAGTGAGTGTGAAAGAAGAATCTTCAGACATTCTTTCAGATTATTAGGGAGAGTGAAATGTAGTGAAAAATCACTTTCTCTGAATTAATAAATCCAAGTCTGTTTCATACATAAGGAGATAACTGGAGTATGGACTATTTCTCATATAGAGCCAATTTTCTGTTTAGGTAAAAAAATCATATGTTAATATAGTGGCACCAACAAGTATACTGCACCAAGGTTTGTGGTTAGTCCTCTCCGGTTTATATTATACTGTATCTGAATTTAAGCTCCAGACTTCTAAATTCTGACTCTTTGCTCCTAAAAGTTGGCATGCATTATGCAGACAGTGTTATGCCACTGATAGCCCAGGCCAATGAAAAGTTGAACTAAGATTGTTCCAGACATAGATTATAACTGTTAGGAATAGCAAGTTCAGAAACGCCTCAGAAAAGGTCTCAGTGGATTTGCATTCCTCATGGTGACACCAGGATTATTGACAGTTGCATTCATTTGGTAACATGGAGATGTAACTACTCCTCCCCTCCAAATTCAAAGTCATTCTTGCAGCAAAGAAATGTACCTGTGAACCTGACTGTCTTTTCAAACACTGAGAGACATCTGGTGAGGAATCCATAAGTTTTAAAGGTGTCACAGCTGGTGAAGACAAACAGCAAGTTGGCTGCTCAGAGAAAACCCAATATTATTTCCTATCCTGAACCACAAGGATTTTCCTAACTGTTGTTGAAGAAGCAGGAGACTGTGGCCTTTTCAACATTCCAGCATGGGAGAAATTGAAAAATCTACTTTTAGGCCTTGCCTAAAGGGAGTTCTGCATGTTAGAAATGGATTTCTGAATAAGACTTTATACGAGTATCTCCCAAAGAGTATTTACTTATTTGTAGACATATTCCTTGACCATAGTTCAGGTTTGGCCCAGTGAAGCAAAAATGGGCAGAAGCCAGAAACACTAACTCTACGCAGTGGCTCATCAAACCTTACAAACTTATAGAATCATAGAATACCTCAGGTTGCAAAAGACCCTCGACACTGCCAAACCCACCAAGATTAGGAAAGTATATGAATTCTTTCATCTCATGGCTACTTAGAAAACCACTAACCACTTTTTCCTAGATCTTTTTCCTATTCTTTTTGTTTTTTCTAGTTTTTAAAAAATGTCACGCACACAAACTGCAGTATGGCAAACGTGATCTTTCTTTGATTTTGTGGAAACTTGTAGAAACAGCGAGACTGTGAGGCTTCAGAAACAATAGGCTGTATGCCAACACTTGCCAAGAGCCATGCCAGCTGGCTGGTGAGCACACTGCCAGCGGCAGAGACCAGTCAAATGAGCCTTACTCATAGCCCATGGTAGCACGCCCTGCACACCCACTACTGTGGCAATCCCTCAGCGTCTGTTAACTCATGGCCAACTCCCATCCCTCCACTTTTCAACCAACAGTTTTGTTTCCTAATAGTAATGGTAGCATTTGCCTCTAGTTTTTCATGTATCATAGAATCACAGAACCAACTAAGTTGGAAAAGACCTCTGAGATCATTCAGTTCCAACCTATGTAGTCACATAGTAATTATGTGTCACTAATTAGACAGAGATGTAAGGAGCTTGGGTTTATAATTTCATAGAAAAGTAACTCTGAGCAGTGTCAGTGAGTTTTAGGTGTCATGCATGTTTAAAGAGAGCAGGAATCCAGCTTTTTTCCCCAATCTGAACATAAGCTGAACAAAAAGGCTTTGTGAATAAATCACATGGATACAATATGGTCACACTGGAGCTCATGCAAACTTTCCTTTCTCACTGCTGAACTTTCAAATCTCAGTCCACTGACATGCTACTAACTAATACTGGAAACTAAATGCCTAGAGATGCAGCCATACAGTTTATTTAAATATGTACTTTACACAGCAGCCAAATTAAGTGTGACAGCTTGTTTACTATGGATTCCTGCCCTATGGGAGCTTTCAGACATAATACATTAAAGAAGACAGCAAAATAACAAGTCATGAAACAAATGGCATTAAATACTGGTATACTTCACATTTATCTTTTTGGCATGTAAAAATCACAAGTTATATGGACACACTGGCCAAATTTTAAACACTAATAGAAGGTAGATGGTGCAAAAAAATACAACTATTCCAACAGCCACCTTCTGTCTTATTAATGCCACCTATTAGCTGCCACCAGGCAAGAACTTGGTGTCAAGTTCAATTTGACTGCTTTGTATGTGCACCTTAAATGAACCACCTGTATACTTCAAACACAGCATTATCTCCTTTCAGTGTCAAAGGTTCCTTGACTTTCTCTTTCTGGAAGTGGTAATTCAATTCCCCAAATTAAAATTGAGTGCTTTTGTTGAGCAATTTACATGAAATCTAAAGTAAAATTAATAAATAATAAGTTTCAAAAACAAATAATTTTTGAAATAAAGCCTATAATGAAGAGTGAAGAGCAGTAGCATCAGGCTGCCTCTGGTAACTCTACCAGAGAGCCATTTTTAGTATTCTAGAATCTCTGCCATCACATGACAATGTATGGAAGACACTCTTCTAAACCCACCTCTTGATCTGTGAAGATCTCAATGAAGTTCTGGAAAGAGAAGGACCCTGACTGAAGAATGAGTTCTCCTGTGTTTTCAAAGCACTGTCCAGTTAGAACGAGGAGTTTGTGCCTTGCAGCATCTGTGATCATTAAGCGCACCTAGAGTGAAGAAAATACATCAATAATGGGAGTTATCATGTGTTTTTATATTCCACTGAAAGCATATAGCTTATCCCTCCTAATTTAAAACCAGCGTCTGCAACAGGACTGTCAAAACATTATCCACTTGTAGTGTTGTTTAGAAAAGGCAATGAGAAAGGTGAAAAAGGGAAAAAAGGAGGGGCAAGATGCAACTGGAAAGAAGATCTGAAGAATAAACCAAACTAATGACATGCAAAACCAGCAAGGAGCAGAACAGAATACAATTTGAATGAAAAAATAATTTTTTCAATGTTAACACTTCAATAGGGTATCAGGACAAACTTGTAAACTATTTAAATGCAGATGCTTGTTACTTTACTTGACCTTCACTACAGCTGCTAATCATTCTTATTTCCCAGCCCCCAGGGAGAGATTTATTTGCATGATAAGAGAAATCCATATATATATTCATATGTATATCTCCATATATACTTCTATTGGCTGAATTCAACTTAAGAACAAAACTAAAACAAAACCTGTGTAAAGTTCTGTACTGTTACGTAAATATTTTGTGAATACTTCAAAAGTCTTAGCAAAAACTAAAAAAACAAAACCAATTCAGCCTATGGTAAGGTATGAATTCCAAATGCACTAATTCCTTTGTTAAGGAGGAATTAAATTAAACTTGAACAGTGATCCTACAACAAGGCTATCCATGTACACAACTAAATGAGCAAATGAGCAGAGTTCATTTGGAAAAACTCCACACCATATTGCATACAAGCTCCATCTCCAGAGAGTTAACACAATCACCTCATCCCTCCAATCAAGATACTCTTTCAATTTTTTATCCTGATTGTTAAGCAATCAGTTGTTCTAAATAACAAGTTCTAATGCCTGGGAGGCTGAGCCAGGAAGGCTTAACTTGAATCTCTGCTGAACAACTCACATATTCAGTACAAGTAGAAAAGAGACAGTGGAGAGTATCTAAAAGAATATTCCAACTCTACCACATTTTCCTTGTCATTTTACTAAACACATGACCCTGATGCTGAGCAGCAGAAAGTTTCCTTAATTAAATGTAGGACTGATGCTGGTCTGTCACTAATGGCTCTAATTATAAATTCTTAAATATGCTTGATGGATCGAGTATATCTATTTCTATTTTAGACAAAAATACAGATAAGTGCAGCCATCTATCTGATATGCATTGCTCAAATCTTCTCTGTTTTAGCTGTATTAAAACCATATCAGAACTGGCTTCCTCTTTGTTGTTTTCTGTTGTGGCTGGCAGCAGTACTCATCACTCTGGCAACTTTTGTGTTATCTCACTATGTTTTCCAATAGCAAGACTATTTCCTGACTTATGAATCACTGATATGTGACTGTCACATAATTCCCCTTCAACCCATTGATTAATTGATTATAAAGTACATTCTACAGAGCTAGCAAAGCATGGCAAGAAAAGAAGAAAATAAATGCTTGCAGATTACTGAGCATAATGTATGATATACATGGAAGACCTTAACGATAAACATAAACTCTATGTCTGGGTACTAGCAAGGTTTCTTGGGACTACCAGAAATTTGTCTCCTGATTTCAAGACCACTCAATTTCAGAAGAAATACTGCAATGTGATGATTCTGTTCATTCTAACTGTTGGTTGAAGTCCCAAACTGCTTGAAAGAAAAGCACAGCCTTCTGACTGAGGTAGAAGATCAGTGTTTTCCCAGACTTATGGCAGTCACAGGAGCAACAGAGAGGTACTTCTTAAGAAGGAAGTTAATTCATGGGTTTTCAGAAACTCGTTTTCTTTGGGAAACTTCAACATCTTACCCTTTGGGCCTCTCTTCTGGAAGGTATTTTGGCATTTGACAGAACACGACAAGAGCTTTGGGTAGAAGTATGCTTGGACTACCACTAGGTATGGCTATTAGCAGACAGATTAGCAAGAATATAAAACTCCATTCTGGTTTTTTTGTTTGTTTTATTTTGTTTGGGGCTTTTGGGGTTTTGTTGTTGTTGTTTCAGTTTTTTGGTTGGTAGGTTGCATTGGTTTTTTTCTGAATGAATAGTTTCAAGTCAGAGTTTCATGGTATATCACTGTGTTCCCATGTACAACCTGGAAATCTCTTGATACGTGAAACTAAGTTTTCTGTTTGCCATGCAGGGCAGAGCATGTCTACTTCAACCTCTGACTTAATTCTTCTGACTCCTTCTCACTGTCTCTTTCTGGATTATGTCCAGTCAGACCCTTGTTTAGCCAGCCAAGTTCAAATCTCAGCTTGTATCTTCTGACTGTGACTAGTTTGGCAGGATGAAAGCAAAGCAAAGATTGCCTCCCACAGTCTAGTGAGATGAATTTAAGAGTAATGTAGCCAAACATCTTCCAGAGCCAAAGGAGTAAGGCCAGGGTTCAGAAGTCGTTAATGGGCCTCAGATCATGTTGTTCCATGTGGTCATCCATCAAAACAGTGACAAGCAACAGAGACAGAAATATCATTTCCCTGCTTTTGACAGTTTCTTTGGCTCTTCTGCTCCTCCACACATGCAAACATATTATAGGTTTATACTCTGAATGAGTATATTATATAATGAGTATATATGAATATTGAGAACTGCTATACAGGTGAACTCCTCGTCCTTACCAAGCACCTCTAATGGCTTGTAAGAGATTTCATGCATTGGATTTTAGTGAATGAGCTGCCGTTAACTAAGATGACTTTTAAACTTTTACAACTTCAGAAATTTCATTTGTTTTGGAGTTCTTTCTTCTGTTTGCATTTAACATTACTTAAAGTTGGTAACAGAATAGATTTTTCAACACATACCACAAGCAGAGCTGCTTTATTTCCCCCAAAAAATTATATTGTGGCAGTGCTTCCCAGCACAGGCCAGCAACGAAATTATCCCTATTATTTCAACTTTCAGTCTCACTAACTAAATATATCAATTTTGTCTTTGAGTTACACAATCAGTTCTTCGACTGTGCTGAGTATATAAGGAATTGGCCGTCTTGCTGTGGGCACTCTACAGAGTCCATAATCATGTCATATGCTTTTTGAAGGACAGACAGATCAACCTAGAGTCTCTACCATATTTCTCTCAAAGAAATTTGAGAAGTAATTCCTCTCAAAGACCCAAATTTGTCCCTGGGCATCTTCAGGCACTTTTTTCATAAGTAAAATAGGCATCCAGAACTAACAAACAATGGAGAAGTAGAAGAAAAGCATATGAAGTTTCAGTGCAGCTGCCTCAAATGCATCAAGAAGAGAATTTGGTGCATTATGAGAAAAGGAATGCTGGGATCAGAAGTGTGTTTCTCTCCTATGACTCTGACAATTTGTCAGGAGGCTGGAGAGCCAGTGAGAAAATCCAGGGATGGCTCATGTTTTTCATATTCGCCTCTAATATCCCCTTTCATTCACAGTTAGGACCTGCTCTAAGTCTGCTACAACTCTGAAAGACAGTATTGGAATTTGTCAGTAACTAAGCTGGAAGGCAGTGACTGATGCTCTATAATCATCTCAACTACATCTGCTTCAATACTCTCATCATGTCCACCTAATGGAGCTTTTATGACATGTTCATAAAATGTTCAATTAAGTATTTCTGACTTACCTCAGTACTAACTGCTTCATCTGAGGGATTGATGAGGACTACAGTTTCCAAGATATCACTTCTGTGGTGAAGAATCTTCTGACCTGCACGGACAGAGAAAAAAAAAAAAGAATTAAATTCAACCATCATGGTGTAAACAAGTAGTTTCCACAAGATTGTTGTATGTCTCACTGTGCAACAGTTCCCTGGTTACCCAGGGCAGCACACTTGCCACATCAACTGCTGCACTGCTCATCTCTTGTGGCATGTGGTCCTGTGGGCCAGAACTGCCACTCTGGAAAATTCAAGGTAATAAAAACTAACTGGCAACAGCACTAGGCCCTGTCCTTTTCTCCTGGCTGGAAAAGTACCCATAACTCATCCTGGTCTCACAAAGAAGGTGCAGATAAGGGACTGAGCAACCATCATCAGCTGAGCATCTGGCCATGGATTGTCACTGACAAACCATGTGAACACTGGGATCCACCCTGCCAAAACTCCCCTTTCAGTCTTCCACTGTGCAAAGTTCCCTGTGGGAATGATTGGACACTTGCTGCACTGCCCTGCTTTGTCTTCCTTCTGCTTACAAAAACCACAGCAAGTGATGTCAGGCAATCAGAGTAAAAGGGCACACAAATAACACACAGAACCTGAAATAAAGTCTGTGGAAGTCTGGAGGAGCCTCGCAGCCCACGGTCTTTCATACTTAGTCTTTCTCTGTATTTAGTAGTGATATTCATCTGACTGGGAGTGGATGCCAGAAGAACACAACAGGACTGTTGATTTTTCTTCCTTATAATTGACAAGTTCTTATCACGGCCTCTTTCTGTGAGAACTGCAGTGAGATTAATTAGCAGCCATACTGTCATTCAGAAATCCAGATTGGTAATTAGTCTAAAAAACCAGAAGAGCTGTCCCTTCTGAGCAAACTGCTTGGCTGCTTGGCGCAGTATTAAACAATTAAAATAAAAGGGAGTATGAAGGACAGAGAACAAGTTGCCTATTTGCCAACTCAGAAAAACTCCCATCAAGAAATGTGAACTAACGAGGCTGAGGATGGTCAGGCTGAAAGGAGTTCTGCATGCCTGAGGGCATTGTGTGGGAGGATGTGCAGCCACCTATTCCCACACTATTCCCAGCTTGGGCAGGATCAGCGCTGCCCCAGCCTTGCCCTGGGCAGACCCACCTCTGCTGGCCTTGAGCCCTACCTGCCCCAGTAATGCCCTCCTCCTTCTCACTCACCTGCCTGCACCTCTCCTGCCTTCCTCCTGCTGCCTACTGAGCTCCCACTGAGCTCAATCTGTTGCTGTTGCTATTGCTCTAGGGAATCTCTAAATTTATAAGCATGTGAGCTTACAATCAAATGACTGAAAGTGAAGGAGAAGGAAAAAAAAAGGTGTTCTCAAGTAAAATGTGAGAAGAGGGTGTAGTCTATTTAATCTTGTGCATGACAGTGCCTAGAGACTCAGACTAATTAGTTTGAGGAAACCTAGATTTCTTAACATACATCCTTTTTGCTATACTTCCTTGAAAGAAGAAGACAGACTATGTATTACAAGAGGGGAGGAGAGGGGGTCTCTCTCTCTCTCTCTCTCTCTCTCTCAGCAACATCCAGGTCTAGCAATATCCCTTGCAATTCAATTTCTTTTTATAGCTTTGCTTTCTTGCCTAACAGGAATGCACATACAAAGCTACATTCAATAACACATCCAGATGGCTCTGTTACTGCAGACTCCTGCAGAAGATGCGCTATGCTGATATTTCAGTTGTTCTTCAGATTTCCCTTAAATTAAGAGATTAGGTGGAGTTTATCAAATCTAGTCTGTTAAGGAAACAAAAGAAATCATCACCCTTCAGCTGACACAGAAATTTCTTGCTTAATGGATGGTGACACTGAGCACATACTTTGCTTCAGGCCAGACTAAGTCTCATATATCATTAGACATTAATACCTTAAACACAGGTAGAAAAGAAATTCAGTTAGCCACATGTTAAATTAGACAAACATGCACAGTGTGTACCTGGCTCAAAGAACACACTTTGGACTTGTCTGAAGCTTCTCCAAGTCATGTATCTGTGTTGCTGGGAGGGATTTAACCTGAGCAGTCACAACTCCTGCTGACCAACACCAGTGGTGGTTACTTACATCCTATGCTCCCACGGGCCAGACACCCAGCTTCATTGCTTGCATGGGTTCACAGGGCCTTGAGACTGATTTTTAGAGGCAACCATGCCGGGCTGCACTATGTACATGGTGCCATTCACTGACACATGTGTGACTGTCTCCCTTTTCAATTCCTTGGCATCAACAAGTGTTACTGCTTATCATTCAGGGTGGGGACCCAGCACTGGCAGGGTGTGAGTCACTACAAGGGCTCCCATCCCACAGAACACCCAGGAAGTTTGGAGTTACTTTCTGATAGCAGTAACATGTTCCCATGTCACTGCCTGTGAAGTTAAAAAAAAACAAGCACAAAGCCAAAACCAAACAAAAAAACCCACCAAACTTAAAAACTATTTGAAATTTTGTAAGAGCAACACAGGCTTGGTGCCCAGGTTGGTACCTTGAGATGCTCAGCTGGAATGAAGGAAAGTCTCCCATGGGAACAGTTTTATCAGACAGAAATTAATTATCACAGCGTGGGAGCAGAAAGCTCAGCAACAGCATTTTGCAAACTGGCAAGAGACTGTGACTTACTAAATCACAGAAGGAGTGGGAGAATCTGATACTTGCATGGAAGATTTGTGGTTGCTTTAACTCTACTGGATTTCTGCAGCCCCTCTCTACACAAGTGACAGATCATTTCTGTGATGACACAGGAAGAAAGGAAGGAAATTCCAGTTTGCACAGAAGCAGTTGGGTGGATAGATTTTACCTACTTATAGTTAGTGGGAAGCAAGTCAAAGCCCTATCTGAAGATTTTCATATATAAGTATTATTCATGTTTGGAAGCATTATCTTTTGATTTTATTAGGTGAAACTTCAAATTAAAACCCAATATGAATAAAGAGCCTTTGTAGCTGTTTAATTCAGAACCAGAAGAGAGAGAAATAAACAGCATGTGACAATTGCTTAAAGGGTGATTTCTGCATGCATTATACCAGCTCCTAGGGCCATAGGGTGCTATTGTTCCCCTACTCAGCCAAGTATCAACAACATTTATCGTAGGATTATTGAGATGGGGATGGTGTCAGTAGCATTCCTAGAAGAGTGAGCAGATTTCTTAACTTACACAGTTGATCTCTTCAGGCCAGTTAGGCAGCGTGAGCATGAGGCCCACTTTTAGCTATGTTAAATTTATGCAAACACAAAATGCAAATGAATGACAAGGAAAAGAATCAAGTCCTCCTTCAAGTCTTGTTTAACCAAGGATCACTACTGACACACTTTTAACTGGACATGCCTGTGCAACCCCACGGCTTTGCATGCTGTAGGCTACAAGCTACTTAACAGAGGGGTTCCTACAGGCTTCTCCTGCCACTCCAGGTGGACATTAACACTCACCTGCTCCCCATCAACACAGAGGAAGCAGGTAAATCTCTCCCGTGGTGATTCTTGGGAGAAATGGTGAAGGTATCCCTTTTCTCTAAAGATGGTTTGACACCTGAGCTAGCATTCAAACACATCTCTTTGGCCACTTTAAACACCTCTTGTTTTGCATTGTAAAGAACTTTTAAGCATCACTTCACCACCAGAAGACTTGACTGGTGTGTTACTGACTGGTGTTACATCAGTCACCGTGCTGGGTGGCATTAACAGATGGGTAGCACAGCTTGCAAGGCTGGATAATGAAACTTCCCACAAGCCATGAATAAGCAATGAACTCTGCAGCCAGAAACATTCAGAACTCTGCACTTTTAAGTAACTCACTCCTCCTAGCTGCCCCGGTCTTGTGGAGGACACTGAGGAGAGAAAAGTCCTCCAAAATGAAACATAAAACATTCATTTCTAGAGTTCTCTCTTAAACTCCGAGAAGACATTTTTAGGAGACAAATACACTCACTGAAGAGAAAGCATTTTCCCAGTGTAAAGGGCAAGGCTGCAACATGCAAACTTCTTCACATTTACAAGTACAGATGGCCGAAAAAGCTTGGTGTATTTTAATTCCTACTTGGGACAATACCCTGTTTATTGGTGTCCACCCACAGTAACACTTTAAAAGCGTTTGTCCTTTCTGCCTTTACATCCATTGTAAGCAAGAGCTGGATGACTGAAAAATATCACTAGCTAAATAATATACATGAGTGTATAGGGGGTACAGAGAAGTGGGGGAAGAGAAGAGGGGTTTTACACTCCATTTCTATGTACCCAAGAGCTAAAGGTCAGGGCACGGAAAAATCAGGCAGTGTTTTACATTCAATTAAATTGGTAGAAGAAAATACACCTTCATCAAAACCTGAAGTAATAAACAGCCTGTGGAACATGGCAGAGGTCTTCACCACTGAACAAGAGGTCATATAGACCTAATAGACCTTGGACTGCTAAGACTCTGGAACATGGTATTGAGGCTTGTCAGTCACACTGCTGGGATGCAATAGCTGATGTTTAAGAACCATCTCAACTCAAATGTGTTTCAGATTTACAATGTCTGATGAAGGTTATTGGCAGGTTATCATACTCCTTGCACAT
>JAWWMO010000096.1:45523078-45537975 GCA_035047845.1 Dendrocincla fuliginosa | reverse complement strand
CTTGGAAAATAATGCTATTTCTTTCTCCATACTTCTGTAGTGCATTACCTCATCCTTCACTGTTTATTGAATACCAACACATCATAAGTCTAAGAACTTGTAACTTGAATGTTCTTTGTTATATCAAGTGACTGATATACTCATATTACAAATAAAACCATGTACTGGGCTGTTAAAGATGCTAAGAAAATTTGTGCATCAAACATGCTTGGCACTTCCTGCAAGGGCTGATTTTATGGGGGAAAAAACCCTACCAGGTTTATTTTAATTACTTCTTAAAATAAAAAACAATTGTGCCAATCTCCATTAGTTAGCATAGCATCTAACTCAAATCTGAATGTACTCCACAGGTAAACTGCCACTGAGCTCAGTGAGGAATGGAAAAGCTTCTTTGATTATAAATATCTGCTGTTGAAAACAAGACAGGGAACATCAGCATTATGTGGTATTTAACCAAATCCTTTCCATATTTAAAAGAATACCCAACAACCTTAGTTAAATTTATTTTACTTCCTTTTAAATGTTGCTATTGCTAAAGCCTCTTTTTTACATACTTTTATTGTACCTCCCTGTGCTGCAGTGCCTGGCTGAGCTGTTCTGCCCCCACCATTCTGACTGCCAGGGAAGGGAAGCTTGCTCAGAATTTTTTCCTCTTCTCTGCAGCACACTCTGCAGATGCTTCCTTGCACTTCACCGCAACTCCCACCTTCATAAGCAAAATGGAGCACAGCAGCATCAGGGAAAAGCTGATGTAAATTTAAGACATGTAGCAAAGATATAAATGCTGAAATGAATATTTCAGAAAAAAAAAAAATTCAGAAGTCTGCCTTTCCTCTTTCCTGACATCTCTACCTGAATACATTTTCAGTGTTTTATTTATCTTTAGGGAGAAGTATCTGAATTTTGATCCCTTCAGAAGGTTTCTGTTAATGTTTCTAAATTGCCACAGCCTTCTTACTAATGGGCTTTCATCACTACAGCAGCTGAAGCCAAACCCAAAGCGCCAATTAAAATCCTCTGGAGGATATTTCTGGTCTTGCTGCCATTACTGCATATGCAACTGAGTTTTAAGTTCATCTGCCATCCGTGTTGAAAATCTGACAAGTCAATACACTCTATAAGGGCTTCACACATAGGAAATCAATTCTTTCCCTAGAGGACATTCTCTTTGCCATGTATTTTTTAAAGTTTCTCAGTTCAGATGTAATTTCTATCCTTCCTCCTAATTCAAATAAGAAAGGATTTCCTCGCCTTGGCAGTCCATGATTAATGAATGACAGATCTGTTTGCAAGCACTAAAGCTGTTGCAGGGAGCCTGGTGCTGCAGATCAGACACTTCATTTTGCCATATATAAAATGATTTATGGTTGAATTTTCCTACAGCCTGGCAATCAGTAAATTTCCTTGGGAAAAAAAAAAAAACACAGTTCAGAACCTTCCTTTTGATATTTGTACTGTAATGTTTATTATGCACAAGAAAATGGTCATGTTGTTTGCCAAAATATCTCCTTAACATAATTTACTTAGTGGTGCTCTTTGAAGAACTGTGAAGTTCTTCTTTCTCAAGTAACATCACAGCCTTATTGCTGTTTCCCAAACAAATCACATAATCATCACAGCTAGATTACAGTGAAAAATCTATGTTTTTTAATACTTAGGTTTACTTTTGCATGTTTTAGAAAGTTGTCTTCTGTTGAAAGTATTATTACTATCAAATAATAACCCTGAGCCTCTGCAAAACATAACAAGATGCTCTCTTTGTAAGCCTTTAATGAGAAGCAGGTTTAAGCTTTCCCCTTGGCAACCATTCGGTTTCCCAGCTCCATAGCATAACTTGCCTAAAGCTTTTATTCTGCTTTTACATATAAGCAGTGTTGCTAATCAATTTCTGGATGTGAATTTGCTGTCCCTTTCTAGCAGAAGCTGCTTTCCTTGTCTAAAAGAGCAGAGCAACTGTTCTACCCCAAGGCAGAGATCTTGCTCTGCCAAAGAGAACAACTCACTTAGAAGCCTCAAAACACCTTAATCCTCCTAGTCTTTACTGGATGTGTGCAGTTCTCCATTGTGATGGTTTTATACAAATTGCAAATGTAATATGAAATCAATTGCCTCTGCACGCAATATAGGCAAGTACTATTTATTAATTCCAAGCTTTACACAGAAGAAAATAAGTAGGCAGACCTGTTTCAGCACTAAGAGAACACCCATCTGGGTTTCATTTCTGGAATTAAAACATAGCATAAAGTAGTCCCTGCAGTCTTTGGCCTTTAATTTTCTGATGATTTGCATAAGTACATTCAACTGGACTCTATTGTAAGACTGAAAAAGTCAACACTATCATGTAACTAGAACATCAAAAACAGGGAGGCAAGGAAAAAACAGAAAGTATCTTCAGGAAATACAAACCCATATACAAATATTACTTTGCAAAGGCAATATCTTTTAATACCTACACTCTAAAATCGCACAAAGCAATTACTCTTGTCAGTGCTTGAAACTGCAGTAACAAAAAGCAATATATGAAAAACAAACAGTAATAGCTCATATCAGCTGATACAGGAAAAAAAATACCCACCAACAGGAGTCAAAAGACTTGGAAACCAGAAATCACTGAATGAGCAAGTGTGACAAAAAGCAAAAACCTGCCCACTGAATGGCAAAGTGGGAAGATTTCAGAGGCCAGTCAAGAGTCTAGCTTTGAGTATTTTATTTCTTTACTGGCCCTGTCCCCTCTCCCTGCATGAACTTCCGTATGAAAAACTGTGAGGAACAGATCTAGTTTTGAAAACATCTATTTTAATCTTCAAGTGTTTAAGATGTTGAGTCTTCTTCTTAGGAAGAAGCCAATGCCCCTAGAAATAGTTCAGGCAGCCTCCAAGCTGAGAAGCAGAGAACTACTCTTGCACACTCATAAGAAAAGAATCCTTTCTGCTTTATGCAGTCACAGCAAGCTTTTACAGGAGGGTGTAGAACTCACATCTAGTGAAACAGTTTACTCCTGTACATGCAAGAACTGCTGTGGAGAGCTGTGTCATCTCTAACTGGATAAATATCCACCAAACTCCCAGAAAGCCCACAGCAATGCTCAGTACGTATCAAAACTACTTACTTTAAAATGAGAGAAAGCAAAAGCTCACCCTGTCATGGAAGACAAAACATTTAATTAAATATGAGCTCTGCCTCAGGTTCTGTCTCTTGCAGCTAAGTCTTTTTACCTTTCACTAAATCTCCATTGTTATTTTGGAGCCCCTAATGACCCTCTATGCCTCAAGAATACAAATCTCTGAAAACACTTAATGTAACCCAGTGGGAATAGTACAATTTTGGTCTGGTACTTTGTGAAATTGCTGGAAACCTCTAGCACACTATGACTGCTTAAACTTCAAGGTCTATTCTTTCCTTTCTGTGCATGCTTAACTCCTATTAATGCTGATGAGAGTTATGTGCATACAACAATGAAAGATTAAACTTCATTGTTTAAAGGGCACCATCAGCTCTCTGCTGCTTAAGGAAAAAAAACCTCAAGGATATTGCAAGTACTATGGGGAATTAATCTCATTACACACTACTAATAGCATTTGTGGCAGTGTTTGCTTCTTAAATCAACCATAGGTGACCACCTGGTGCCCTGTTAGTAGAAATCTGCTTCCACAACATATGCAGAGACCAGGCTCTGCTTGGGACTAATCTGTAAGCTGCTATGGATCTATTCTCTTGACACTTTCTCTCCCACTGAGAAAAACATGTGTTTTTTATTTTCAGTTTGAACATTTTTTAGTAAATGGCACAACTTTTAAAAGTAATTTTTCACTATGCAAATCCCTAAAAAAGTAAAGATGTTTAGTTAGGAATGAATATTGTCATGTTTTTCAGTGCAAACGTCATACAGGTTAGTCTTGAGTTACCATTTGATTGGCTTCACCAAGTACTTTCCAAAAGTAAAATTGCTGCAGGGCTAATTTTCAGTACTCTTCAGGACAGGCACTATTGAAGTTAAAGACATCCACAGATGAGAAACTAGTACACTGAAAACCAAATAAGACATGTCTTGTACTGGTCAGCATTGTCTTGCCTATACAGGTATTATAAAAGATGAGTATTAAATCTACAAAGGTACTTTTAACTGGGTTTTCTTACTGCATACCAATTAAATCAGCTGGGTCCTGCTGACTTAAACCAGCTAGTGACCCAGCACACAAATGAGTTTTTACTTCACATTTGAACAGAAAGGACACAATCACTAAGCAAGTGTTTGCAGGCACCAAGTGAATAATTAAAGCTGGTTTCATCATAGAGATGACACATCATGCTGTGAAAAAAAAATTACCCCTGGCAATCCCTGCTCCTGTATCTGAATCTAGAAAGCTTAAAAAAAGAAACTTATTCACACTAGGCTCAGTATTACAAGTAATTCCTTTGGCTTGTATTCTGTTGGGATGCTTTAGGGTAAAAGCACAAAGAATGGTGATGATCAACCTTTAAAGAAATTGCATTTTCCTAATTACTTCTGGCAATTGACACCAAGTAGCCCCCAGCAATGGATTGCTATGATTACACATTTGTAAGTGTCAAAACTAAAATCTATAGATGCATTGGGAGAATATTTTTAATAGAGCTGATGTGTTTATACAGGCATAAAGCAATGAGATCTGCAATTAAAATACACTTCTTTAATTTCATGTTTTCAAAGACATCCATATTCCACTTTGGGATTTCATAACAACACTGACAATTTATTTAAGTGGTAGCTCTTAAGCAATACAGCGTGGTTCCTAGAGATATAAAGGTTCTGTTAAAATCAGGGGATCTAGAACTGCTCAGATTTTAAAAGAGAGCCAGTCCACTTTCTCATTTATAAAGATGGTCCCTCCAAGTCACAGGCCCTTCTCCCCAGCAAGCTCCAGGCTTTGCCTTTACCTCTCTGCATGGATGGCCCTTGGAAAGTGCTTCAGGAGTTCTGAAATCTGGAGGGTCTCACCTTTAGCCCCAAAGGTCATTCTCTTGAAATTATCTTAATCCTGTGTTTCCCCAGGTAAGACAACCAGGGAACACAAAAGCTAGGAAAAAAGAACAGGTCTTGAGAGTTTCTTAAAAAAGATTTGAGTAACAGGAAAAAATCCTCAGCTCTCATGCAGTTGAGAATGAGAGAGTGTGGCAAGTTCAGTAGATAAAGGGTAGTTTTGTTGAAAATTTGTAAATATAAATCATCTATCTATAACCAAAACCTTAATTTTGATTTATCTATTCCTGCAGGCTTTCCCCTCAAAAATTCTGCAAAATGTAATGTGGCAAAAAGTGGGAATTTTGTAGCATTTGGCAAGACTGAGAACATTAATAAACTTTAACAGCTTGTCTTTAGACAGCCACACACAAAAAGGAGGCCCATTCCAAGATGGGGCTTGAAGGAGACCTCTAAAAGAAGTAAAACATCTTCCTGATTCAGATACGATGGTGTAATGTTGCATGTTGTCTAGGAATAGATGTGTACAGACTAAATGAAGTAAAGTCTAAATGTAGCATTAAGGCAGTCAAGCACTGTACAAATTCAGAATGAATGAGCCTGTCTTAGAGTGAACAGTATGCACTTGGTCTGCACAGATGGCAGGAAGTGAGGAAACATCACCTTTGCACAAAGGGTGAGATTTCATTGTGTTCTCCTAAGAAAAAGAGTATTCTATATTGCCTTCATTTCTTAACTTAAACATAATGTCTGGAGACCTCTTCTTCATAGTACAGTCAGTGCACAGGTTTTTGGTTTAGTTCCCCCTCCCCCAACTGATACATAAAATGACTCTCATTCAGTTTCTACCTCACACAGTGCCACAGGATGTGCTCCATATCCCACTTTCCTCATTGGTACACAGTCCTACCTAGATTGATGAAAACCTCAGCCATGCCAGAGACCCTTTTCCTTCCTCATTTGAAAAAGAATGGGCACCAAAATAGATGATTTTTAAACTCCTGGGAAAAAGAAAATCCCTGGTGATTATAAAAAGAGCTGTTCCTTTACAGTGGCTTTCCCCACATAAGCCTAGCAGTGTGACTAAGTCCCATATGCTGCTACTCAATTTTTAATAGGCTATTGAACAAGATTTCATTCATTTTTTATGAATGCTAAACTTAAAACTTAAAATAACTGCTGGAAGACGTTTGGTAAAAGATTGTATATTTCTGTAAAGAGGTTTATATATTCTTTGCATGTAGCTGTAAGAAATTAAATGAAAAAACACATAAGTTTATCACTGCAGTACTAGAAACATTTAGCACTGATCCTAAAGCTGCGTGTATACACCCAATTAAAGGAGAAAACCAGAAGACCCATTTACTGATCTAAAAGGCATGGAAATTTTAGAAAGACATCAAGATCACCCTCAATGAGAGCAGGTACCACCCAGACACGAGAGGGCTCTGTCACTCCCTCAGGATAGTTCACGCTAGGAATCCACAGGGAGATTGCATCCAAGTTTTAGGAACCCTTCTCTGCAATGATGGGCAGATTTGCTCAGGTCAATTTATTTCCCCAACACTTCCATGTGGGTCAGACACATACTGTCCAGTGCTTTAAGTAAACACTAATAGGGTAGGAATAAATTAGATTTAGATTTCCAAACAATGTCTCTGACTCCCTCCCTAGCACCCATTCCTTCCCAGATTCAAAGTCTCAGCAAGATTTGTGGATTTCCAACAAGTCTTCTTTGGCCTTTCTTCTCCAAATAATGTGAGATAGTATCTGTGCTTTTGTTTTTACTTTAGATGATAACAAAGTATGGGGTGGAGTCCAATCAAATTCTAAGCAGAGATATTGTCTGGTATGAGTATTAGAGCCTGACACTAATATTTGATTTTTCATCAATAAAACCCTCATAAAGATAGTTACAATTGAGGGAAAAGGTTTCTCTTTCACATGCCAAAGAACAAAAGAAAAAAAATATGAAAGAATCTTAAGAAAATTGGCATACTTATTTCTAAACTGTCCTTGGACTGCTTGCTATAAAACAAAACTGCAAGTTCTTTGGCACAGCTCTTATTGCATAGATATTTAATCTATTTGCTGCTAGTGAATATTAGATCTTGACCTGCAACTGTAAACACATTTCTGCTGTTCCTTGAGGTAAAAAAGCATGTGGACTTTCATTTTGTATCATCAAGACACAGTATGTTTGATGTAATTTCAAAATATTTATAAAATGTCCCATGTAGTTTTCCTTTGAATAAAAAAAATTGCATTCATGATCTGCTTAGAGATGCTGAGAATTCAACTGGCATCGTAACATTTAATTTAATGTAGAAAACTCTCAGAAACACCTTAAAACATTCAACTAAGTCAGATGAGAAAATTCTTAAAATACTAAGGGTTCCTTTATATCTTCAGAGTATGTATCAGTTTTCAAGCGACATGAGTTGTGTATGCACACTATGTATGTGGGAAGGATATTCCGGAGCATCAATTCAATTAGTATGTCTGACCTGAAGTTCTAGTTACACCGATATAGTTCTCTTTTCCCTCACTTGACTTCTGTGTATTAACATTCCTGTGTATTAATATACCTATGAGATGATGCTTCACTCTTATTTGTCTGAATGTTGGTCTATGCCAACATTCATATGCCCACATTTACCCTATCCATACCAAATATTGGAGAGCTTATCACCCTGCTATTATCAGACTTACTGTATATGCCATTTTTCATTCATATACATACTCTCAGTTTCTAGAGTGCCCTCCTTTCTGTCATTTTAATCTCCAAGAAAAACATTGTGCCCATGCTTCAACTGTGGAGACCTTTCTCTTTTACCCTACTCGTGAACAGGCTGAAGTGAAGCAAACCTTTGTAACAATGTCCCTCATAATGACAGTTTTACAATGCTTTTAAGAGTTTTTAAATGAAACTAATTTTTTATGATGTTTGATTTGGAAGTTGTGGGGCAGCAAAAGGAAGATAAGATTTGGCACATTCTACTTGTATCTGAAAAAATCCTTCGTATAACAAAAAATAAAAACAGTTTAGCAGAATGTGAATTCTATTGAAAGGGTATTTTTAATAAAAATTTGCTTAGCTAAAACCTTTGACGAGATTTGTAATCTTTATTTTTAGTGACGAAGGTCAAAATTCTACTTTTGGTTTCCTGTCAGCATTCCTTCCAGCTCACTTTCCCAGCTCCTGGGAGAGATTTCTTGCTTTATTCCTGACAAAACCTCTTCAGGCCACAAAGACAGGGGGTTAGAGTTCTGTGTGTGGCACATTTACATTTGGAGTGAGTGCTGTGTCTCACAGCTGCCTCTGCTGGCCTATCGTTTCTGTCATTCTTTGCATTTCAAACAAAAGTGATTGAATCAATGAACTACAAAACAAATTGAAGTTCTGCAGAGAAAAATGTTTTTTTTTTTAATCTGACTCAGCTGCTGGAGTACTGAAAGATGGAAAACTTGGTAAGATTGCACACTGCCTAATGCTGAGTACCATTTCAAGCTGAGACCAACAGTAGTTACATGTCAAAAACTGTAATTTAAAAAGGAAGCTTCTTCCACAGCTGGTGGTAACCTAGTTTTCAAAAGGTAATCACCTATCTTCATGAAGTCCAGCTAAAATTCTTTAAAATATGATTCTAAAAGTAGTGTAGAACAAAATAAATTGAGGCTTAATAAGTCTTCCTCTTTTCTTCCTCAAGTACTTTATGCTGCTCTACCAAATGTTTCATGTGACATAGAAATTTGCATTTCTTGCCTGGAAGTTTGATTTGCAATTCACAGATTAATACCTATCTCAGCCCCAATGACATGTCCTTTAGCTCATTTTTCATTCACATTGATCCAAAATTTGAAAACTTCCTTTGGAGGCTAATGTCAGATATAAGAGAAAATGAAGGCAGTTATAAATCCAGATTTTGGAGGGAAATAGAAAAGGCAGAAAATCAGAAAGAAGCTGCAAAATCCCTATGCAAACTTGATGAACATTGTCTATAACAATGGTCAACCACAACCCCAGTTTATATGCTTCACTGTGGCATGGCAGCACTTCTGGCAAGGTGTCCCTACTGCACTAGCATGTCTGCAGGGAGCAGAACGGAGAGCATACTCCCATCTTTACTAACACTCCAGCCACTCCTGCTGAAAAGGCAGCATTCAATCATACATTTTGTAGCACTCTTGAGTGTCATTTATTCCTGTTCATTCTCCCCTACTTCCAGATTGCACTGTCATCCACGCTGTACCTCCAAATGATAGGTATCATTGCATTTGAACACTGGAGAATATTTCTGGCAAAAACCCTCCTCACACACACAACTGTTCCCTGGGGAGCAGAGCAGAGCCGAGAGGGAGCTTTAGGACTTGAATTGGCTGCACTGATGCTATGGCTATGACATCAGATCTCCTAAGCTGATGGCTGGGACATTAATATCGAGAGAGTACTTTGTTTCTTAATGGACCTCTGGGTTGTTCATTGCACTACCAGTGCAAATAGGCATCAAACCCTCCCTCAACTCTTTCTGTTTTTTAACCTCTTCAGAGTTGAGATAGTGCTATATAAATAATCTTTGCAAAAAGTGGCAGAAGCGAGGTTACTCTTTTACCTTCCAGTCCTTGATGGTAAAAATGTTCAAAGGATAGCCAGATCCTGCAGGAACTCATCTCATCTCATCTCTTTGTGGATGTCTGGATGCACTTGGAGCTGTGGTGACTCAGCTAGACACAAAATCAAGATTCTGTCCACAGGGCATCTCTTTAGATCTTGCAGAATAGATTGCGTGTCACAAATGAATTCCCAATCAAAAGTAGTTTGTTTTCTGCCTACTTAGTATCTCCCTGGCTAATATATTCGCTAGTTTTTGTTATAATTTTCTGGGTGCTGTGAATAAAGTTGTCACATACCTGCACTTCAAATAAGACAACATCTGTTTAGTGTTTGCATTTCTGTTTGTAAAGTTGTTTAATTAATGCTTTGGTAATACTTGCATTTTATGACTTGCTGCGCAACTTTCACAAGACCAGGTTGTTCAGAACAGCCAGCCAGGCCAGCCTGGCCCTGAACACCTCCAAGGATGGGGCACCCACAACTTCTCTAGGCAACCTATTCCACTCTCACAACAAAGAACTTCCTTCTAATATCTAATCTAAACCTACTCTTCTTTAGTTTGAATACATTCCCCCTTGTACTGTCACTACATGCTCTTGCAAAAAGTTCCTCTCCATCCCAAAAGCATCCTCTTTTCCAGGCTGAACAAATCTAATTCCCTCAGCCTTTCCTAGCAGAGCTGGTGCTCCATCACTTCAGGTGGCCATCCTCTGGACTTGCTCCAACAGGTCCATTTCTTTCTTATGCTGAGGACCCCAGAGCTGGATGCAGTACTCCAGGTGGGATCTCATGACAGCAGAGTAGAGGGGCAGAATCACCTCCTTCAATATTGTTCTTCTCTACAGAAATAACTTGACTGTGTATATTTCTCATGCAACGTCTATCAAAAATGCTGGAAACAGAAGAAACATCCTAAGTTACAGAATGAGGGCAGATCCAACTGGCCTTGAGACAACAGATCTTTTTCCACTGACTTCAGTGGGAATTGGACATGCTCACTAGATTAATTAAATACAACAGCGTAGAAAATGTGTTTTACATGATAAAAATACAGGATTTTTCACACTGTCAAAAGTTTTAACTTGCTAATTAGCAATCCCAAGGAAACTTAACAGTGACAGATTTTAAATGAATTAATACATTCATCATGCACCACAATGTGAATTTTCCTGTGACTTCAATAAGTTAATTGTGAGCTTGTTGTTGGTTTAATATTGTGAATTCTGACATAAATTATTCATCCTCTCTCATACACTTCTATATCCCATCTGCAAGTTATATGGAAATTACCCTTCCACCCCCAGCACAGATTCCACCTAATGTAAATTAGCATGGCAACAGTGGATTCACAGTTATCCTATGTTTAGCATGCACTTAGCCAGAGGCCTAAGAAATTCTACTTGAGATTGTATTTAGGAAGTAAAGAGCTCCTGTGGACTGAGTTTCACAACATATGTGTACAGCAGTGGTCCCAGCATAAACTCTCTGGTTTAACTACCAGATGGATTAAGAGCTGTAGTAAACAGTTCAAAGAAAAAAACAGTATCTCAGTAGAACACTTAAAACCAATTTAAATTGAAGGCCTTGGTCTAATTTTACTAATTTAGGTCCAAGGACTTGTAGATATGTGCATCCTTTTTTACCATCTCATTCAAGCTCTTCTCAACAAAATCAGACTAAGGGGACAACTGGATGACAAACGGAAAGTTTAAAAAACTCCTCATTCAAAAGAGCTATTTTTTACATCTCTGTTAAAAGCCCCAAACCATAAAAATACAAGCGTTTAAATCTTTGAAGGACAGGATCCAGTCAAATCTCTAAGTCCATTGAATGAGTCACCTGAGTAAGAAGTTCAGAAGTAGCGATGTAGTAGTGGAGTTTTGTGATATTAAAGTTATAAAAATTTCAGAAGACAATCTCTTGCTTTCATATCTATTCATTGCATATATTAGCTTTTTGTTGTGCCTTAGGTTAATGTTGAAAACGTATTTTTAGGAAATATTTTTGTGAAGGTGCTAATTATTTTAAATCATTACCTTTAAATTTTCACAGATGTTTATTTCTCTAAGTATATGTGCAAATCAGCATCCAGACTGCCACCATCCTTTTGTTCCACGAACAGTACCTTCTAGTGTATGCTTTCTCTTGCTGTTGAAGACAAATCCTATCATACCAGATACTTACCCAGTGACAACTTAAGGACAAGTGAAAGATGAAAAGGAAAGTTACTTCACTGCCCTCTCTTACCTCCTAGCATGTCTGATTTTATTCATGCCTGTCTTTTGTGATCTCCTTTTGTACCACACACGTGTTATCAACTGACACAAAAATAAATGCATAACAAATATTCTACAAGACCAGACAGAGGGATTTACTAAATATAAAGAAACTGCCTGGTCAGACTTCTGCCCTCTTCCCTGAGGATAAATACTGTTGCTTATGACATCTCTCAAGTTTTTGCAGCACCGTCTCAAGCACTACTAGCAACTAGTAATCAGTCTAGTTCTCAGATGCCTTGAGGGTCAGTAGAGAAAAAAAGGCAACAATGCCTACACAGATAACCTTAAAATCAACTTGCACAACTGGAGTGCAGCAAAGAAAGGTATAAACTCTTCAGAAGGGATAGGCAATGAAAGAGAGGCTTTTGGGTAGCCCTGCATGTTAGGGATTTTTGATTCTCTAGAGCTTAATCATGGTCATGATAGGGTTCAGTGTTTATGGGTAATAATCAGGGGGAAGGCCAATAGAGCACACATTCTGGTAAGAGTCTGTTACAAACCACGCTATCAGGATGAAGAGTCAGGTGAAAGCAGTTGGAAGAAGTATCATGGTCACTGGCCCTTTTTCACGTGGGGAACTTCAAATTAATGGATGTCTGCTGGAAACAGGACACAGCAGAGATGCAACAGCCTAGCAGGTTCCTGTAGTGTGTGGAGGATAGTGTCCCTGCACAGCTCATAGGGGAGCCACCCAGGGAATGTGCCCAACTGGACCTGTTGCTTGTGAATGGATACAGACTGGCAGGTGATATGATGGTTGGAGGCTGTCTAGAGCACAGCACTCATGAAATGAGTTCTCAGTTCTGAGAAGCAGGGAGAGGTACCAGCACTGGTACAGTATCTTTGACTTAGGACAGACTTTGGCCTGTTTAGGACACTGCTTGACAGAGTCCCTTGGGAGTCAGTACTGAAGGTCCAAGGATTCCATATGGCTTGACAGTCTTCAAGGAAATCCTACAGGCAAAAGAGCAGGCAGTGTGTCCTGTGCTGAAAGACAAGATGGTGGGGGAAAAAGGCCATCCTGTCTGAACAGAGTTTTGGCTGCAACTCAGGAAAAAAGAGTTTATGATCTTGGGAAGAAGGGGCAGGCAACTCAGAAGGACTACAAGGATGTCATGAGGTTATGAAGGAAGAAAATTAGAGGAGTAAAGCCCAGTTAGAACCTGATTTGGCTACTGATGTAAAAATATATCTATAAATGCAGGAGCAACAAATGGAGAGCTAAGGAAAATCTCCATCCCTTATTGGATGTGGGGGGAAATGTAGCAACAAAGGGTGAGGAAAAAACTGATGTACTTAATGCCTTCTTTGCCTCAGTCATTAATGATAAGACCAGCTGTTGTCAATCTACCCAGATTCCTGAGTTAAAAGATAGAGACAAGGAACAGAACGAAACACCATTAATACAAGGGGAAATGGTCAGCAATCTGCTACACCACTCAGACCTGCACAAATCTATGGGGATGGATGGGATCCACCCAATGGGAGCTGGTGGAAGTGCTCACTGAGTCACTTTCCATCATTTATTGGCAGTCTTGCGTAACCATGGATGTCTCAGTTGACTGGAGGTTGACAAATGTGACACCCATCTATATGAAGGAAGGAGTATTCAGGGAACTACAGGCCCCTTAGCCTGATCTTGGTGCCAAGGAAGGTCATGGAGCAGATCATCTCAAGTGCCATTATATAGCTCACACATGAGAGTATCAGGCTCTGCCAAAACGGGTTTGTGAAAGGCAGGTCCTGCTTGACTAACCTGATCTCCTTCTATGACAAAGCGCTCCACTTAGTGAACGACAGAAAGGCTGTTTGTTGTTTACACACAAATGATGTTGTTTATGCAGTAAAGCTTTTAACAATTTCTTACAGCATCCTCCTCGCTGGCTGCTCATGGCTTGGCTGGATGCACTGTTCACTGGGTAGAAGACTGGCTGGATGGCTGGGCCCAGAGAGTGATGATGGAGTTACATCCAGCTGGTGGCTGGTCACGAGTGGTGTTCCCCAGGGCTCAGTACTGGGGCCAGTTCTGTTTTCCATATTTATCATTGACCTAGACAAGCGGATTGAGTGTAAGTTTGTGGATGACACCAGGTTCAGAGAGAGTGTCAATCTGCTGAAGGGTTGGAAGGCTCTACAAAGGGATATGGCCAGGCTGGATTGATGGCCTGAAGCCGAAAGGGTGAGGTTCAACAAGACCAATTGCCAGATCCTATTCTTGGATCACAACAGACCCAGGCAGTGCTACAGGCTGGGGGAGGAGCGGTTGGAAAGCTGCCCAGCGCAAAAGGGCATGGGGATGTTGGTCGACCAAAACACGAGCCAGCAGTGTGCCCAGGTAGACAAGACGGCCAACAGAATCCTGGCTTATATCAGAAACAGTGTGGTCAGCAGGACCATGGAAGTCATCATCCCCCTGTCCTCAGCACTGCTGAGGCCACACCTTGAGTTCTGTGTTCAATTCTTGACACCTCGCTCCAAGAAAGACATTGAGGTGCTGGAGCAAGTACAGAGAGGGGCCACAGAACTGGTGAAAGGTTTGGAGCACAAATCTGAGGAGGATCAACTGAGTTCCCTGCACTGTTACTTCATGTTCATTGTATATCACATTATTTCATGATTCTTCTAACAACTTCTGGCTACCTTTTATAACAATATATTAAATAATTTCAGTAAGACTTGAACGTAGACCTATCATGAGCTGCCATCTCTACTTTCTGAGTGAAGCAGTATAAAGAAATATTTGGATCCACGGCAATATATGTGAAGTGGTTTAGCAAAGGAAATTAATACAATGAGATACAATTATAATGTAATTTCCAACAAAAAAAAATGTTTTCTTGTATTTCCTTCTGGGATCTGGCTTTTTACTTATATATTTTTACTTAGAATTCATATGACAGTGTAAGACCATTTGTAGTATACCTGTCAAAGCTACCGCTGTAATCATGTCACCAGAATGGCCCAGGAGTACAGACACAAATAAGACATTCACAGGACTTTTTTCATAAGTTACTTGTTTCGAGGGGTTTATAATTTTACTATT
>JAWWMO010000096.1:45465940-45477494 GCA_035047845.1 Dendrocincla fuliginosa | reverse complement strand
TTTTCAGCTCACTATCTATTATCCCACATAATTTCACCCTTACTTTCACAATACATCTCCCTTCTGATTTGCCTCACTGTTCAAAATGGCCATGGAAAAAAAATGAGTGTGTGTTGCCTTTCGCTGTCCCTGGCAGCATGGAGATGAAAGATGTCCTTTGTAAACAAGAACCCCTGCTGCTGCAATTTCAAACCACTGGGGCAAAACAGAGGCTGACAAGCTTAAAAACCTTTTTCATAGTTCCAGTTCTTCTTTCAGGGTTTTCCTAGCTGAAATGCTGTTTTTCTATCTTTGTTACTGGGCTTGCATCCAATGTTTACATTGCATTACCAGTATCTGCTCTGTATTGTTTCTGTCACAGTGTTTTAGATAGCATACATTTTCATTTTATAGCTCTCCTGCTTCCCTTTAACTTATGACCTTTATTGAAAATGAAGGCATTTGTTTGCAGACTGCCGGGCGAAAGGGTTGAATCACAGGGTCTTGGCATCTGTGAAATGCTTTGCAATCCACTGCAGCTGCATTGGGGAAGCAGTGATGGAAAACTATAAACTGCATGAGATTAGCTTATTCTGGAGGACCCTGACATTCCTTTGGATTGCCAAGCACATTTCACTTAGTGAAATAAAAAGAAAAGCCTGTTGGGCATGATTTTACTTAATGCTTCTCTAGCACTTTTTTCTTTTGTGTGTGTGTGTGTGTGTGTGTGTGTGTGTGTGTGTGTGTGTGTGTGGAGTCTTTTATGAGCATTTCTGTCACTTTCTTTATGTCTTTACTGCTCACATACCTCACAGTCCTCCTCAGTGGATACCAGGTGTTTGCATGAAGTGCTTCAGAAGCCAAGTGGGGACTGGGTGAATTCCGGAACTCAGCGGTGTTTGTGGCAGCAAGGTCCAAACTGCAGTACTGAGACATAGCATGTTACAAAACAGAGGCAAAAAGCCATTTTGCTTTTGTTTCAACAATTCATTAAACACCAGCCACTCAGGATCTTATGTCTGCATTGTTTCCCAGCAGCTCTTCCATTTAAGAAATGTGTGCATCTTGTGTTCAGAGAGGAGCAGAGTGAGATCTGCATGAATGCACCTGACAAGGGGAGGGATTTAGCAGTAGGAAGATGGGATAGGCATGAGACTACTTTTGTACCTGAGTGATGTTACTGCAGATATTCCTTGAAGAAAAGCCTCTTCACACCCAGACTTGGAGCTAAGGAAGTACTTGAGCTGAGACTCACTGTTCAGGAGACTGCATAATTTTTCCTGGGTTTTAGGTGGAAGTTGACATTGGATTAAGTAATTTGTAGAAGGGAAGCATAGGTTTAGCAAATCTTTTACCTGCTGCCCACCACCCCACTGGTAATGATCTGAAAGTGTGTAGTGGCAAGGTCTTGTGCAGTTGCCCCCATCACAGACCAGAGGTGGATATCTTCGTTCCTCTGGGTGCAGCAAAATGAAAACTTGTGGTGACCTCCCCTAAATGGGCACAGCCTTCAAGAGTGGCAAAGGGCATGAAAAATGGACCAGAGGTCAGCGGCACAGGCTTTCCTTTATTATGTGACTACTGAACTGGTGCTTAGGCTATCCTGCTAGCTACATGCCAAGTATTGACAACTCATACAAATTGTAATGACCTTGGCACTGGTCAGAACAAAAACACCTTTTTTGAAACATGAAAGTCTGACATCAGAGGGCTTTGAGATTCTGTGATAGTATGTTTGAAACACATTTATGGGGAAAAAAAAAAACCACAAAACAAAACAAAACCAAAAACCAAACCAGCAAAAAAACAAACCAAACAAACAAAAAAAAAACCAAATGAAACCAAACCAAACCCAAGAACCACAATGAAGAACCTGACAGTGGCTACCTCAGGCAACACTGTGATCTAAACCCCACGCCCTAAAATAAGAAAACACCACAAAACATAATAGACACTTATGATATAACTTGCCCTAAAGGGACATGTACCCTTACATCTCAGATCCTGAGCTACAGCCTTGAATATGAAGGGAGGTCTGGTAGAGACCTAGGCAAGTGACCTAGACTGGCCCATTGCCAAAGAAGGATTGAGGTCTAAGTAGTAGATAGGGTTTCTTAAATGTGTAAACTGCATGTTTATGTGGAAACTTCATTCTCAGAAAACAACTGTGCTATTAGGACCAAGGCTTGTCATCCTTTAGAAAGCCATGCAGATTGTTTCTGGCACTGCATGAAAAAAATGAGATGATTTTTTTTTTTTTTAAAAAAAGGAGTGTTATGTCAATGTTGTCCTGACTCAAAATTTTTGTTTGCAGTTAAACAAGATTACTTGTAGGCTATGGGATATTTTGTTATCTCTTCTTTATTTCTCAAACAGCTGGATTGCTTCATAGCAAAATTAGGTTTCATCTCCAAAGTCTATTTATTAGTCCTTGCTCTGCAGCTGAAACACCTAACCTTGTCTTTTTTCTCTTTCTTTTCATCACTGAATAAATAATATACTTCTGGGCAGGCTTGTATTGATCTATAAAGCCATCATAAATTTTCCAGGTTCAGATTCAAGTTGCATTAACTGGAAAAGGCAGATCACTGCAAAATGCAATATTCTCAGGAATCAATAAATCTTGCTATCAGAATGGATGAGAGTTTTTCAGTGCTCCCCTCCACTTCCTACTCACCTCTTCAGAGGGAAGCAGGACATCTGGGTGTGCAAGAAGAATGGCCACAAACCAAGTCCTCACATTACTCACCAGCATTGTTCTTCCCATGGCAGCAACATCACCACTCTGGTCATTGGATTAGGCACAGATGCCAGAGCAAGAGAGTGACTGGAGCTGGCAAGTTATTTGAAGTAGTGTTGAAAGAGCACTTCAGGCTTAGCAAGCATCTTGCTGTCTTAATAGAACTTGGATGTGCCAGGCCTGCATCAATTGCTTGCGCAATACCTTTTAGTATTCCACTTTTTGTTAGTGTTGATTGTTAAAATTTAATGATGCATGTCAGTGTTTCCTATTTTAATTCCCACAAAGTATTTTTTTTTTCTTGCAGGTATCCTTTAAATATCAAGAACAACAGAATGCCATTTAGATTTTTGTCCTTTTCCTGCATATTTTTCATTGTAAAATCACTACCACGGACATCTGGTCACAACAAAATATCATTGCAAGATACATTGCTGCATTAGACTTGTTGCTGGCTGTTTTACCAGGGACAGCTGGTCACAGAAATTTTATACTGTGTAGCATTTATTCCAGGTCATGGGTCTATTTCCAACAATAGGAGATGAAGTTTTATTAGAGTTACTATAGCTACTTCAGTTCTGCATCTTTTCACTATACAGAAGATTCATATAAAGACATTTCTCATCTGGCCAATACAGCCAAAATATCCCGAGTAACTGGGAAATTATAAAAGAACTATTGGCCTTTCAGACAGATTGAACAGGGTGAAAAATTCACGTGTCTGAATCCTACTTTTTTGCTTCAGGGTAATATTTTAATCATAACTGCCAAAGCCACTTGTCTTTTATTCATACCACAAAGAAAATGACAGATCTTACATTCTACCAGTGCCATTAGCAAGAAGAGTTACATATTTAAACTCTGTTCCTTTGGTCCCAGTGACATCAGAAGTGGTTCTGTGAGAATTTGCCTCTCTAATGATCAGGAAAATTGCTGAGAAATCTTGCACCATTTTTTCTTTTACAAATTCTGTAATCAGCATCTGCCCAAGAAGAATTGTTAATACATTTATTTTGATGGCTGAAAATGCTGAATTAAAAGCAATGTCTGATTTTAGTCTTGGTTACCTTTCTCACCTGGGCTAAGATCTGACATAGTACGATCCCAAAAAAACGCTAGTGAGTATTTTCAGCAACAGTGAGCAAAGCAGCAACATAATTAACTCACACTAACTGATGGCCTGATGGGACTCACCCTCCCTTCCTCCAGGCATCCCACTGATGCTTCTGCTGAAGGACAGATCCCTACAACCAACAGAACTTTTTGTCACTTCAAGGTCAACCTGTTGTAGACCTCTAGTCATGACCTGCCATCGGGGTTTTCCCACATAAATGGCTGTGGCCAATCTGACAAGCTGATGGAAAACAACAAACCAGACAGTAGGGCGAGCATCTCAAAAATTGGGATGGTAATAAACAAAGCAGATGGCTGGGGCTCAGTACGATGCCCTCTGTCTACATAAGAACATTTCTTTTTTTTTAGAAAAACAAACCTCTGGCCTCAGCTTTACCAGCTGGGCCTATCTTGGGCTGTTTCAGTTTCCCCCGACTTACTGTTCAAATATTCTGATGTGTTTTTCAAGGTCTTTTTGCTTTAACCTATTCTCAGCCTTGCTTTTCTTTCTTGATCCAATATTTTTAAGTTAAAAATGCAATTTATTCCTCTTCAAATTTTCTATTTGACTTATAATTGCATACTAGAAACAGAAAATAGATGCAACAATCAAATCTATTGCAGTGTGGGGAGGCATGGGGATGGACAGACAACTGGAATAATTAATAGCGTCTTTAACATTAGGCAAAATAGAATCATAAAGTTCTAGGAACTGGTTGGCACCTCTGGAGATCTTAGTGCCACCCCATACCCCAACAGGGTCAAGGTTGCCCTGGACCATGTCCAGTCAAGGTTTCAGTATCTCCAACAGTACAGAATGATACTGTTTCATTGTGAGGAAAATTAAAGTATCTACAGAGAGGCAGAGTTAGCTATCTTGCAAATTCAGGGTATAAACAACTTTTGGCAGTATTATTGTCTGAGACAAATGATCTCTCATTAATAATTTGGGAACTTCCTCCTTTACCAGAATATTTTCAGATGCATCTTTCCATCTAATCCAAGAAAAATACTTCTGCTTTCCTGTTTTCTGATGCTAAAAATTAATTTGTTCTGTGAACAGGGCATCCTAACCACTTGCATGATACAAATGTCATTGTAACCAGGGTATCTTATAATAGTGGATATTTCTTTAATACCAGGTATATCAGTTCCTTATGGTACTTCAGGAAAGAGAGCTTTGGGGCATGACATCTTTGGGTACCTGTGCCTGCAGTCTGGTCCAATAACCTATGTCCTACACTACCAGTGATGGGTTAGTTACAACCTTTTGTCCCACATTTCCTCTTCACTCACAACCGCTGTCATGTCAGGTTTTGGTTCAGGCTATTCTTTGCGACAAATAAGATCTTCACGGAATCACAGGATCACAGAATATGCTGAGTTGGAGCAGAATCTGCAAGGATCATGAAGTCCAACCCTTAGCCCTGCACAGGACCATCCCCGAGAGTCACACCATGTGCCTGAGAGTATCCTCCAAATGCTTCTTGAATTCTGTCAGGCTTGGTGCTATGACCGCTTCCCAGGGAGTCTTTTCCAGTGCCCAACCACATTCTGGGCGAAGAATCTTTTTCTAATATCCAACCTAAACCTCCGCTGATGCAGCTTTAGGCCATTCCCTTGGGTCCTGTCACTGGTCACCACAGACAGGAGATCAGTACCTGCCCTTTCTCTTCCCCTCACAATGAAGCTGTAGACTGCAGTGAGGTCTGCTCTCAAGTCTCCTCTGGAGGAGCTGATGTAAAGCTTTCAATAAAAGTAAAGCTTTCAATACTGTCTCTATTACAGTGTCCTACTGGACAAAGTGTCCAGCATAGCTGGATAAACACACCATGTTGTGGGTGAGCAGTTGGTTCACAGGTTGAGCACAGAAGGTAATAGTGAATGGGGTGACATTAGGCTGGTGATCTGTCACTAGTGGGGTTCCACAGGGCTCCATCTTGGGCCCTCTGCTCTGCACCATCCTCATGAATTGGATGGTGACTGGAAAGAATACTGAGCAAGTTTGCAGAAGACACAAAAGTGGGAGGAGCTGTTGACTCCCTCGAGGGCTGGGAGGTCCTGCAGAGAGACCTCGACAAATCAGAGGACTGAGCAATCACCAACCATAGGAAGTTCAATAAGAGAAAGTGCTGAATTCCATACCTGGGATGGGGCAACCTGGATGTTTGTACAGACAGGGAAGGAGATGCTGTAAAGCAGGGCCATGGAAAGGGCCCTGGGGGTCCTGGTGGATGGCAAGCTGAATCTGAGTCAGCAGTGCCCTGGCAGCCAGGAGGGCCAACCCTGTCCTGGGGGGCATCAGGCACAGCATCACCAGCCGGTGGAGGGAGGGGATTGTCCTGCTCTGCTCTGCATTGGGGCGGCCTCACCTTGAATGTTGTGGGCAGTTTTGGGCACCACAGTATAAGGAAGATAATAAGCTGTTAGAGAGCATCCAAAGCAGGGCGATGAAGATGGCGAAGGGCCTTGAGGGGAAGCTGTATGAGGAGCAGCTGAGGGCACTTGGTGTGTTCAGCCTGGAGGGGAGGAGACTGAGGGGAGATCTTACTGCAGATTGTAACTTTCTTGTGAGGGGAAGAGGAGGGGTAGGCACTGGTTTCTCCTCTGTGTGGTGACCAGCGACAGGACATGAGGGAATGGCATGAAGTTATCTCAGGAGAGGTTTAGGTTGGATATTAGAAAATGTTTTTTCAGTCAGAGGGTGGCTGGGCACGGGAACAGGCTCCCCAGGGAAGTGGTCATAATACCAAGGCTGACAGAATGCAAGAAGCATTTGGAGGATACTCTCAGGCACATGGTGTGACTCTTGGGGATGGTCCTGTGCAGCGACTAAGGGTTGGACTTGACTCTCCTTCTGGATTCCTTCCAGTTTAGCATATTCTGTGATTCTGTCATAAAAAAATTTCCTCTGTTTTATCATCCAAAGCCAATTGCATTAGTGTGAGACTGGGTGCTGCTTTCAAAGGACATTGCAGTGCTTTATCCTAATTTATTGATCACTTTAACAGGCATTATTTAATTGCACACTCAGACAAAGTTTACTAACAGTCAGATCAGAAAATTCATGAAAGAATCATGATGAGACTGGATTTGATGCTATTATCTATATCACTTGTCAAATCCTGATTCATGAAACAAGAAACAGTGCTGAATTTCCACTTTGTGATGCTATTCTGAGACTATACTGAGCTGCCAAAAGAGGTTCAGAAAAGTTCAGGATACAGGGCAGAGAAAATCTATCTGCCAGGATCTTTAAAAAGGGGGTCTCAAGGGCTCTGAACTGACTTTGAGATTTCTGAAGAGCTGACAGATCCCTGCTCTTCAGAATTAAAGGACTTCAGACAAGAATGGCCTTTTGAACGAAGATGTTATGCATTTACCTGTCTGCTCTGTTTAAATGTCTTCTTTGGTAAGTAGCCTTTTCTACTCTATGCCTTCTTATCTCTGTGCACAGATCCCCCCTGCCCCCTCCCTCCCCAAAAAAACCACCATAAAAACAAAACCCCACCCAACAGTCTGAAGGTTCAATGCAGCAAGCACCTAGCTTTTGCCATGATGATGGTTGCACCCCCCACAGCAGACAGAGCTGATGAGCCTGGTATGGGTAGAGCAGCTCAGCCTGATGTGCTACCCAGAACCAGCTGTTGCAGAGAAGCTGACAGTGGAGTTACATGTAGGCACAGAGGTCCCATCAGAGGTATTATGGCATGTATAGGACATTGCAATGTTCAAAGCCTGGGCCCAAGGACATAGGATTGACTACAATGGCCTTGCTGCTCTTAAGGCTAAGAAATATTTTAGAAAGTAGGTGACCAACAAATAGTAGGTGATGGCTGGTTAATAAATGAGTACAGTGCACTGTCAGATTGTCAGTGCCACAGCTGATGGGGCTATTTTGGATTTGTACTGGTAGAAATGAGATCAGCATCCTGCCTGCTGTATGTGAAGTATTGTAAATATAGAATAGCATAACATATTGAAATGATACACATGCCAGCCTTTTATATACTGCATGATTAACTTCAAAGTGCCTTCTATAGCATAGAAACCATCTCATTTATGAGAAGGAAAAGAAAAAAAGAAAAAAAAGTACAACTTCAGAAGCAAGGTCATTTGCCTGGATCTTAGATGCTGTATACTGACTTATAATAGTTTTAGTGTGGCTCTAAAGATAAGAAAAATAACAGTCCTATATGCACTTTTTTCCCACTGAACATTGATCTTCTGTATTAGACATGTTTTATTGCACAGTCTTTCAAGAATATCCCTTTTCTTCCCACTCTCTGAGTTGTAATGTGTCTGAAGTTGGGTTGGTCCTTTGTTGTACAGCCTGAGGAGGGGGAGGTATGGAAACATGCTCTAAGTTACCACATATCTGTGCAGTCCATGCATGCTAACTCCACACATGTCAGGGAGCATGGGAGACCCCAGTGGCTGTGCAGCCTCCTGTCCACCCCCTTTGTATTCATCATGCAGCCGCAGCCAGATTGGACAATTGCCTTTATTCCCCCACATGATCCCTACTGAAGCTTCAACAGTGGCAACAATAGAGTATCAGGCATGAGGATGAAGTGATGCCTGATACATATTGTATATTGTGGATTCCCTGGATTGTGTACTGAGGGCATCAGTGGGAGTTTGGAAGCTAGAGTAATACCTCCATGCCGAGTTTTCCTGGGGGATTTTTTGAGTCATGAGACCAGCTCCCCATTTAATGTGTATGCGTGTGTGGATGCTGCCCATCCAATGTCCTGGGAAAGCTCAGAGAACTCATCCGCCCAATATACTGCAAAAGACTGGGAAGAAAAATCCACATTGAAGTTCAGCCTACTTTCATAGCCACACCAAAGGCACAAACCTCTTGATTTCCCATTCTTCAAGAAAGTCTGCCAGGATAAAGAAGATATGATTTACTGATGTAAGAAACCAGCTTATTGTGCCATACAGAGCTGAGACACATTCATGCAGAGGCCTTACTTACTCTCCACCTGGCTTGAAGCTTTCTTGGAAAAAGTTTGTTGGTTTTCTTGGAAGAAAAATATTTTCTTGTTGACTTACTCAGTTTTGCTTCTTATACACCTAGGTATACTCTGTCATTATTATCATTATTCGTTTTTCATTACCCACTAGCTCAGTTCCAGGGTGAACAGTTTTGTGGTGGGTATTGCAAAAAAGCTATGGCTTTGTCAAAAAAATTTCATTTAAAATTCAAGGTGGGAAAAAATACCAAGATCTGAAAGACTACAGGGAACACAATACTTGCACAGGCCTGTGTGGATTTCAGGTGATAGTTAGGAGCTGGTCCTCTTGTTCATCACTTAACAAAAGGAGAGGAGCAGAATTCATCGCTTGCATGTAAATAAGTAGGTGAGCTCTGTGATAGATTGCAGGCATGATCCACTCTACTTCAGTAGCCTAGTAGATCACCTCTGCCTGCAGAAAGGTCTCTGGTACTACCTCCCTCATCTCTGCTGTTTTCTTCTGGCTGGCTGTGTTGGATTTTTTTAATTTTGTTCAATCTATATTTTGCATCTTCTCCAGTGCTATTTTCCTCTCCTCTCTCCCTTTTCTCTTTCCCAACTAGACACTTCCAATTGTCTTCACTGTAATTTCCAAGCACTGTCTAGTTCTTTGCATGTTTATTGTGGGGAGAACGTGAGCACAAAAACATTTGTTTTCAATCAATCAGTGACTTTCAAAATTGATCAAACGTCTCCTCATTCCATAACGATTACCATAATATTTCCATTTTACTAAATGAGCGTTTTAACTTATTTTTTGCTGTCTATGGTTTCTAATGACTTTCTAATTACAAAAATAGAAGATTTTATGTTTAGTAAAACTTATGTCTGTTTGCTCAACACAAGAGAATGTTTGCTAATAAGAGGGCATTGAAATAATTAGCTACACAGCCCTCAGGAGCAATGCAAAAAACCAGGAAACTGCAAGTCACAGTGGATCTGTAATGAAACAAGACCCTATACCCTAGCACGCTGAGTGAGAGGAGCACCTGAGCTCTGCTAAATCAGCTAATCAAGGCAATGGAGGCCCTACTTGCATGAAACAAAATCAATAGATAAATAAGATCTCAGGGCAAGCTGCAAAAACAAAGGAATAAAAATGGAGGTTCGTTGCTTAAGTATGTTGCTGCAGCATTTTCCAAGGTAAGGCCCTTCATACTGTAGGGCTTCAGGGCAGACACTACCCAGGCAGCTCTCACATAGTGCCTGCCACCTAAAGTTTTCTCAAATGCCACTCCCTTTTGGAAGCATTGTACTTAACTTTCTATATCCTGGTCTCTTTCTCCATGAAAGTATTTAGTGTCGTCTTCCAGAATCTTTGGTTTGCTCACTTCCCATTGCTAGAAAGTCTTAAAACTGAAGTACTTCCTAGAGTATCCCTCACAAAGACCCATTAAAAGATAACAGCACAATTTGAATCCCAACATGCCTTAAGTTGCTTGATAACAAAATTTTCTTATTTTTCTGTTTCTAATATTTTTTGGGACACTGCCACCTGCCTCAGAGCCCCTGGCCATTTGCCATCACTTTGAAAGGGGAACTGCTGCAAAAGTCTATGGGAGATTAGCATAACACTCAGTGACAGATTTGGCACATTGCAAATCTAATATTGAATTTGCTTAAAGGGTCATGAGATTTAATCACTGTTCATATCAACCCCCTTTGGCCATGTAATAGTATATTCCATCACTGACACAGCATTAAAAACTTGAATTCATTACACTCTGAACCACCCATAGTAATTTTGCTATCACTCACCCTGATGTAAGTCAGTTTGGTACCATAGATGTTGTTTCATGACAGCTCTGCAGTTCTTTATAGTCATCACATTAAGTTGTCTTTATCCTCTTGCCACTTCTGCCTACCCTAGGGTTCTATTTTCAGTGCTAGTTTTTAAAGTCCTGCCTCTAAAATTATATGTGAAACGTATAAAACATATACGTGGGTATTCATTCATTCATTCATTCAAATTCATACATTCATTGTTAGATACTTCCTAGCTAGCCTTTGCATACTGACAGAAATGCTAATTCTGAAAGCAGATATAGAGGACAATTCAGGATATGTACATGTGAACTTAAATAATGGTTTGTATCTTGCTGGCATTTTGACCTTTTTCACTCACCAGCTCAAATACAGAAGTGTGGGAAAAAAAGAAGAGGCAGAAGCTCTGCTTTCATCCAAAATATGAGCAATAAGTGACACTGCTGAAATTGGGCAATCATTTAGTCATCGAGAGAATGAAGCTAATTCAGATTGATTTTGGATGAAAGCACCAAGTGTTACTAATCTCAACTGAAACACAGCAAACACAATTACCATTCATTTGAAGAAGTAAAATTGAAGATTTGCCAGCATTCTTTTACAAACCAAGGGTAATTAATAATTCTACACTAAACTTTTGCAACTGAGTCCAAATGCTCACTACATAGTGTCTAGCCTGTAATAACCCACAAATAACCTCTAATAAACAGCAAATAATGTCTAGATCAAATTTTAAATAAATTCTAAACTTGGTGAGTGAGCATCCCCAATTAAAATAGGGAGCACCAATCAGAGTCTTCACCAAGAGCTTTCAGCTGTGATCTGCAGACCACTCCTGAGAAAGTTGAATAAGAAAAGCAAGGACACACACACACACATACATGTGACATTTCCCTGGGGAAATGCCCCTCCAGCACAAAGCAGCAACAAATGC
>JAWWMO010000096.1:45425337-45446817 GCA_035047845.1 Dendrocincla fuliginosa | reverse complement strand
AAAAATATCCCAACACCACCATCAAACAATATAGCATGTCACAATTGCTCTGTATCCAATCTGATATTGCCTATCAGAAATAAAAGGCTGTCAGGTACTGATTTGAGTAGGGGTGTGTGTGTGTGGTGTGTGTATGCACACACATGCAAACTTTTGCAGGATACATGGACACATCAAGTTTATATGTCCACCAGAAATGTTTCCAGGGCAGAAAGAAAGAAAGCCACTTTCACTTGAAACCCTTGTCTTCATGTGTTTGCCTCTTTCTGAATGAAATGTAATTTTATGAATGTTTCACATTCAGAATCTCATATCCACAGTTTCTTTATTCCTCAGACATGGCATTAAGATTTTGCACAACTCATGAAATGAGCTGGCACCATTTAAACAGTCTCTTCAAATGATTCTTCTTATTGACTGATATTGTCACTTCCTTCCTGTAAGACAAGTGTACCTTGGTCACTGAGGATGAATTAGGGAAAAGAAAAAAGGAAAGGGAAAGGGAAAGGGAAAGGGAAAGGGAAAGGGAAAGGGAAAGGGAAAGGGAAAGGGAAAGGGAAAGGGAAAGGAATGAGGAAGGCCCAAATCATGGCCAGTGATGAGGATCTTCCACTGTCACCAGCTGGGAGAAATTGTAAACATCTGATGGCAGTAGGTGTTTGCCTTTCTGCAGACACACCTCGAGCTGCTCGCAAAAGGTAGTGAGTCCAACAGTCTGAATCTCTGTTCTCCACTGCATGGAAGAAATTCATTTCATTCATTTGCTCGAATGAAAGGCATATTTAGAGTGAAATCTCTTGGGGCTTTAAAAATTAATGGGATTTTTGTGACTCAAGGGAAATAGAAAAGTGCAATATTAAATTCTGTGATTCTGACATGGTGAAAGGAAAAAAGTCCTAGTGTTTGTGCTTTTTTGAAAAGAGAATTCCACATAAACACTCAGGTTTAAAAAACCCCTCATTCTGAGTTCACAATATTTTCAAGTTAGAAGATGCAACATGCTAATGTAAAATAAGTTGTTACTCAGACTGTCATCAGCATAATTTATGTATCAGTTGTGGACTCTATAACCTGCAGGTTACCTTTCAGAAATCATGGCTTTACCGATCTATATGTATAACCCCAGCCTTTTAGCTTCTGTGACAGGGATTATGCTCTCAGGCAGCTTGCTGATGGACTCACAAAAGAGCAACAGTGTGTAGTCTCATACAGCCATAAGGTCCAGCCTCCCATGCATTGCCAAGCATTAGTTAAGACTGTTAAACACATTTCAAATTTAATCTAGATTTAAATTTAATCTAAATTTAATCAAATTTAATCTAAATCTTTAAATTTTATTTTACTAGTACATTTTTGTTGCTAGACTTTCAACTAAAAGCTTTAATTTTTCTATTATCAAAATAAAAACCAGCATTCCCATCTGGAGTTCCTGGAAAAAGGTATACACTGTGTACACTGCCTCCATCAGAACAGTGAAGCCACACAATCCCCAAAATACTTTCAGGGTGTGGAAGGGCTGGAACCTGAGATCTGGTAAAGAGTAAAGGACTGGAGGAGGAATACCTGTAGGTGCTGACTTTTTGTCAGGATTTCCCCAAGGCGAGCATCCACCTTACTAGACACAAATAGCCAACAGACGCACCTTGACTCCAGGCAAGAAGTGAAATGTCACAACTGGCCTCTGATTTCTCTATAATTAATAAAATATGCTCTCTCGTCTAAACTAAACATACATGCAAATGTATCAGTAAAATGCAGATGATTAGAGTGAGTAAAATCTCCATACTACAAATGAGGTATGCCGTTCTTTGTGCAAAGCCAAACATCACTGCCTTGCTGCAATTATGTAGGGTTTACCTCACAGTTGGTGGGGGAGGAGAGAGCATGTGTAAGAGCTATCAGTGGAAAAAAAATAGACATTTTGTCTAAGTCCAGTAAATCATAGCCCGATTCAACAGAATGAAGTATTCCTACTAAGATACCAGAATACTACTTAAAAATAAAAAGTCAGACAAACAGTACCATTTTTCACAATTACAAAGATTTCATAAAACCCACTTGTTTTAAATAATCAAGGATATTTCTGAATAACACCCTTTTAGCTGCCTGCTGTGCCTATGCACACTCAGACCAGTTATCATGAAGCTGTTTTCCCAGCAGGTGATTTCTCAGTAAGGTGTTCCTGTGTGAAATCTCATTTGCAAATGAGAAATGGGATCTATATAACCATAAATTTGATGGGAGACAAATTTCTAGGACTGTTATTCTGATGGTTGTTCTTTCTACATAGCCTGGGTATGAGACAAAGCATGACATATTGTTTACAGATTCAGTGCAGTGAAGTGTAAATAATTGAAAGCTTTTTGATATTATCCTGTCTTCTTTTAGCATGTCTTCAATAACTGAATAATTTTTTCTCCAAGTGTCTTGTTCCATATTTTCAGTCATTTCCACAGTATTCCCAGTTAACCTTGGGATAACATGATTTGCTCTATACATGCTTTTTCATTGTTGTTTATCTTGTACTTGTCATTTTCCGCATCATATGTGAATCGCCATATCAATTGCCTCTAGCAACTGTTGCTAGCAGTAATAAATAACATGATTACAGCATCCAGTGTTTTCATTAGGATTTGGACCACAGTTTCTTCCTTCCTTTTAGTTAGTGTGTACTTGCTGTTCCTGAAGAATTCAACCTGCCCCTCTGGGTGCCACAGAGCATCACTTCTCTAATGCTAAGGTAACATCCTTCATAAGACCAGACTGCCCCTGATTCACTAACCTCACTTTATATTCTATGACCTATTGAAAACCAAAACCAAAACCAAACCAAACCACACCACACCACACACAGACACACACACACATAAAACCAAACCAAACCAAACCAAACCAAACAATCAAACAAAAAAAAAAAAAAAAAAAAAAAAAAAAAAAACAAACTAGAAATGTTTACTAGCCTGCTTGCAAAATGTCACTTTTTAAACTTACAGATTTTGAGGGAGAGCTTTTCTATATTAGACCTTTCATTTCAGGTTACAAACATGTCACCTATGATCTGTAGAAATAGATATTTCCTTCATTTACCGTTGTGGTTTGATTTACTGTGCCTGTTTCTGCTCCTATTTCAGTCACCAAAATCTGCTGCCTAAATGAGTGAGGGTTCAATTCTTGAAAGTTTCCTTTAAAACACATTTATTTTTTAGGCTATTTTTACCATGCTTTTGATACCCATTAATTGATTGTTTCTTTGAACAGAAATGTTTTGTTCCTTTAGTACTGAAGGAGTACCATTTCTCTGAATGGATTTCTTTTGCTGAAGCTTTCTCAATCTTTAAAAACCTAAAAGCATGTTTCCAAAAAGCATGAAGGAACAACACTAAAGATGGTAAATTATGGAGACAGTAGATAGGAGGCTTAGATTAAAAATAGTTTCAAAATAAAATCTGTTAGAAAATTGATTGCTCCTCACACTTTGTAATTAGCACTTCGCTAACCTTTGGGAAAAACAGACCCAGAGCAACACAGCATTCAGCTTCCAAAGGCAGAAACAGAAGGCATTCATGAGTTTCCTACAAGGTTATTTACATGTTTGCTTTGTTTCATATCATGCTTTGGATATTTCTGTAAAAGTTTGTTGTTGTGGTCATTCTACCTTATTACATTTATCTACTTAGCTCTGTCTCTGTGTTTGTATTGACGTGCATCATGAATGTGATCCAGCTTGCACAGGTAATTTTACATGTCTAAACACATTTCTGAAATATTCTAAACACATTTCTGAAATATGCTGTATCAGATACAAAATATATAGTTTGTTAAGTGAATACATCTCACAAAGGCTGGATATAAAAATTATATCAATTTTTATGCATATGTGTAGTAAATATGTTTCTGATACATATATTTTCTCTGATTTGTCCCCTTTGTCCAAACTAATCTACAGGAGTAAACAGCAATATCTTTCCTTCATGATCCTTGTGGGTCCCAAAGGATTGATATTTCAATATTTACCCCATTAACGGGTATGTTTAATATATACTTCACTGAATATACCCTTTTTTTTATGGGTAGAGCAGGAAGTCTACTTACCGTTCCTAAATTTCTCCCAGAGTGATGCTTTATGTACTAAACTCATACTGAAATGCACAATTATTTTTCAGTAAGACCTCCCTGACTGTGAATTTTAAGATGCATTGAAATGCACTTTTTTGGTAGTGTTACCTACTGTGCCTATGCCATTGGGTATATGTTGTTCAGCACACACAGGTATTTCTATACTGCTGAACATATTCGTGAAATGTGCCAGCTTATACACTGTGCCTATTATCTGCTGAGTGAGGGCATCATTCACCTGATGTCATAGACTTGACTTTCTTCCCTTAACCTGGCAGATTTTCTAGATTAGAGGTGGTCCCTGATAGATGTCTGGAAATGCCTACTGCTTCTAGAATACAATTATGAATTAATAACAGTAACACTGCTAAGTAAAATTCTTCCTGACATGCATCAGTGCAACAGATCAGGCATGCCAAGGCAGTGATGGTGAAGGAAATTACTATACACAACATTAAAATAGAACTTGACTCTGACAATTTTGTAAGACATAGCTTCATCTTGGATCCAAAGGAACTTCCTCACATGTCACACAGCCAAGATGAACTACAAAATGACTTTGAAATAGTCTATTTTTTGCACTTACTGCCTAAAAAATTTGTATTTGTCTTACATGGTGAACATGAATGAAAAAGAGAAGCTACATCTCCACTAGATAGAGTCACATCATTTATCTCCTTTCTTTAATCAACACGCAATGGAAAGGAGAGAAGTGATGGATTCTGCTTCTTTTGTAGATAATTCCATTGACTAGTAGCATAACATGAGCAACAAAGATTGGTCTCAGCTTCACCTGTTGAACATCCTGAACAAAGTAATTCATTTTGCAGAGATGTCATCAAGATAAGAGAGTGGGAAAGCAATTGTGCTTGCAACTCACCCCTCAGCCTGGAAGATCAAGGTCCTTTGGGGCTACATGGTAGTGTTGGCTTTGAATTTCTGCCATTTTGGAAAAGATTACCAAGAGTGCCATCATTCGTCCAAGCTTTGCTGCACTGTTGATAAGCAAACTCATTTGTGGCAGTGGGCCTTCAGGCTTGATGAGGAGGGAGACAGATCTTAATCCCATAGGTATAGTTTGCAGTAAGGCTGCTTTAGATATGCTTCAGAAATAGTCTTTCAGCCTGAACAGAAATGTTCCCAGGAAAAGTTCCTGCCCAGTGTGCTTGGTCATGGCCCCAGAGGAAGCCTCCCTGTTAAGGTAAGCACTGCCCAAAATCACCATCAGGTATTTTCCATTACATCTCTATGTGAAGTTTGTATAAGAATGAAACCTACAGGGTTTATAAAAGAAAAGTTTAAATGTACAAATGAGGTCTCTGACATTAGATGATAGTGCTAGGAGAGGCCAAGGAGAAACAAAACATGTAAGCCAACCAATAGATGTATTCACTAAGCAAACTATAGAAATTAAGCAGAAATGCCTATCCAGCACCCAGACAGCACAACCAGTGAGAAGGAAAATAGGAATGAGAAATGCCATCTTGAGTGAAGGGAGCTTGTTTGGAAACAAGACAGGAAAAGTGATGTAGAGTTACCCCTGCCTGGCCCCTGAACTTCCTGGGACAGGGAGTAGACAGTGTGGTGAGGAAGACCCTCCTTGATAACTCCAGTACTGATGATTTTCTGTTTTCCTACCTGTTTCTGTGATTGGCAGCATAATATTTGATCCTTTTTGATAGAAAATAGCATACATGGTATTTTCTTTCATTTGACCCCAGAAAACTGAATACAGACTATTCTGCATTGAGAAGATGCCAAATGTGTCAGCAAGAGTTGGATGGCTTATGAAGTGCTATGCACTATTTGCAGATTTGGGAGACACAGCAACTCTACAGGTCATCAACTAACTTGCAAGGCCCTGGTTGTGAGCTGACAATAGCAAATCCCAAGACTTTAAGGAGATCTTGAGGTTCATCAATAACTCCATACTCATCACAGTTACCTACAGAAGTAAAACCTGACTTTACATTGCTAATGGTCTCTGGGATTTAAAAGCAAACCTGAAAGTTTTCCTTGTACACAATGCAGTTCAGAATGAAAACACTTACACAAAAAACAAAATCCCCAAGAAAACGAACAAACCCCTCTCAAACAAACAAAATAAAACAAAACCCCCCAAAAACCCTAACCCCACTCCCAACAACAGACAAACAGCCAAAGCTATATTGTTCATAGTACTTAAGAATCATTCATTTAATAAACAGTTTCTGCATGTAGAATCACAAATTCCAGTAGGGACTGCAGATGTGGCAAAATTGACCAGTTGCCTTGGTTGGGTGCTCCCCCAAGAATTTGGATGTGTACCGCAGAGGGCTGCAATTAGTCCTCACCTTCCAGCTGACTTCCAGTGTGACCTTGGACAAGTAACTTAATTCCTCTGTGCCTCAGATAGCTGTCCATAAAAATATGCTCTCATTCCAAATCTTTAATTTACCTTGTTTATTTACACTATATATTTATCACAACAGATGCTGTTACTTACTATGTGTTTGTACAGCAGGTAGCAAACAGAGAGCCTAACCTTGGCTGGAGGTCACAGGTGACCCCCTATGTTGTGAGAAACTAAAGGCCTCAGTGTGTATCTTATCAACAGAAACAAAAATGTTTATCTTTCTCTTGTCTCATGCCTCTACAATAATGAAATTGAAATAGCCCTACAAAACAATTCAACAACACTTTAGATATGCATGGACAGCATGTTTTTCTCCATGACTTTCTGCATTTACCTCTAACATAGAAAATTGAAGACAGTGGATTTGACTTCTTCACCATATGGGGTTGCTTATTACATCCAATACTTCTGTTTCCGCAGCAGATTCAGTTTGGCAGGAATCTTCAATTACATTACTTGTCTCAGTTCAAAGAGCTGTAAAACACTCTATTCCAGGTCCCTGTGTTAAATTTAGAGAGGATATTTGATACTGTAGTGTCACTGTCTTGTGAAAGGCAGAAAATAAAAATCCCCATATAAAGTAGAATATTACCATGCCTGTATCTCTTGGTTCACCTGAGAATGGAGGCAATGAGTGACTTCCAGCAGAGGACAACAGTGAGACAGTTGGTGGCAGAGTGGTTTACAGCTCCAGAAAAGCAAGTCCCAGCACTGCATAGTGAGTGCTGCCATGTAGACACACATAAATGTCTTAATTTCTGACCTTTTACTAAATTGGTACGTCACTGTGCTCATTAGCACAGGTAGCAAACCCCCTTCTCAAATGCAGAGTCTGCAGAGTCCCGCAGACAGCAGGTCCTGAGCTAAGCGCTGCTTCTTCTTTGCTGTGATAGATGTCTAATCTCACCAGGCCAGAGTGGGCTTTGGTCCCTAAACCTGTGTTGCTCTTATACTTCTGATAGCGTGAAACAAACCTAGGGATGCATCCACTCTTGTTTCTTCTACAAATTTTAGAAATTATTTTCCCTAAGAGCATTTTTAAATTACTTGTTAATGCAATTTGAGGATTTTTTTCTTCAAAATATCCCTAGGTCCATCTCAAACTCACAGCAGGCAGTGCCAGACTCACCAAGGAGGACAAAGCCTTTAACTTTCCCTACATCAAAATAACAACACCCTGTCATCATGCAGGACTACACAGCAGAATCAGGGAGAGACACAGGGATGCTCAGGGACCAGCTTTGCATTAGGGGAAATAAGGATTAATTTTGCCCTGGTGCTATGGAAGCAGCAAGGAAATACTGGAAAGGTTGGAATGCAAAGAACTATAGGAGGAAGATACAATCTCTCAAGTGTAAAAAGCAACTCTGTAAAATATTAGAAATAGTATAAGTGGGTTCACTGGAGAAGGTAGTTGAAAGTTCCATGTCAAAGAAAAATCAAAGAAGGCATTACTTTGAAATTCAGGGAAATCAGAATACATGGGAAATACAGAAAATACCAAAACAGGTCACTGTGGGTTCAGTTCCTGCAGACGTAAGACATCAGCAGGATCAGGAGGAAACCCCAGGAGAGGCAGGGCAGGCAGTAGGGCTGCAGACAGCCTCATCAGGGCCATGGGCTGCCTCCATCCCTGCCACTTGTTCCCACAGGCAGCTGACACTTTTGGCAGAGACAAGAGGAAGCAGCCTCAGGCCTGGGCAGGCATCCAGGGAGCCTTGCCTGTTTGCAGTCAGAGGGAAAAGCTCATGAAATCAGCCTGTGCAGCTAAAAGGCAGTTATTCTTCTGTCTTTATTTTTTCTTAAGACAAGGAAAACATGAGTCTACACGCTGAAGACTGCTGTGCCATGCTGACAGCATTTCTTGTAGATGACCTCAGCATTTGCTCATTCTGACATCACTGTCAGGAGCAATATAATTCAGGCTGGTGTCCTGTGACATGCTCCCTGGGCAAATTTACAAGAGAATCAAGGGCATGTGGCCTTCTAGATAGCAAGCCACTATGTACTTATCTTTCCAAACTGTGAATAGAATTGGGGGACCATCAAAAGGTCCTCTGCTTATCATTTCCAGTGCATTAAGAGATAAGGGATTAAATTCTGAGGCCTTTATAGAATTTTCAATAGCCTTTTGGGGAAGAAAATTCTGGTGCAGAAGTCTTCAAAGAATTTTGGGGCAATTTCCACCTTGTGCAGAATTAAAAGTTGTGTTCTCAACAGTTACTGTGCAAAAGAAATGTTCGTTGAAAAAGAAGGTAGAAATGGCTTCATAAAAATCAACAATTGCTTTTATTTCTGAAATGAGAGTGACCTAAGCTCTAGATGGCCCTTTAAATCCCAGGAATAGCCTTGTCCCTTTCTGAAAAATTCCATCTCCTTAGAAAAATTTCCATCCTTGTATGAGTGAACATTATATCATAAAAGGAACAGGGACATCAGAAGCTGGGCCAAACTGATTCATACAGTATGAGAAACATATTGCCTGAACATGTGTGCTAGTTAGGAGAAGATCAGTACATATACTATTAAAAGGAACTGTCCTGCACTTTTTGTTGTCAAGCAGTGAACGCAGCCCAGCACTGTACCAGTGTTTTAGACATGTAATCACTAATTCAAGTTGCAGTCTGATCACATTCAACTGAAAAATAAGACTGTCTAGGTCCCAAGGACTGCATCCTGCCAGCATGTCTGTAAGGGCCAAGGGTGATAGATTGCAGTCATATTTCCTTCACCATGAGCAAAATGCAGATGCCACTACCTACATGCAAAAGTGAATGAGGAGAGTAGTCTAAGGTATGCCAGGGCATCTCTCTTGCAATTATTTTCCCTCTCTCGGCAGCTGGAAAGAGCAAATAACTGGGGCAAAGACCTCTCTAGCCACTGCCACTTTATGCTATATGACTTGCTTACTGTCTCTTACAGGAAGCGACTCCTCCTGTGTATTGATCTAACTTCAAGATGACTTTTCTCCACAGTTACCTCCAGATTTCAACAGAAATGTACAGACAACTAAAGCATACCAGGCAATGTCTTTGGTGACTGCCTCAAAGACATAGCAAACACATGACTGCCATCAAACTAGATGACCGGATATGATATTAAGGATAAGAAAGGCATGACATTTTAAAACTTCAGTGCTCTTTCAAGCTGTTATCAAGCTTCCAAAGACTTAGAGCACTCTACTAAATTACTTACAATCCTGTCCTAAGTTTGCAAACTTTTTGTGGTTAGGCAAAACATGCTGCCTGAAAGAGGATTTATTTAAACAGGAGCCAAGAGCCATACATTGACTTATTCTATACTGCTACTGCTATTGCAGCATGAGAAAATATAATCACTATTCAGCTTATAGTGGCTTCAAAACTATATAATTATTTTCACTTATGTAGCTCAGTGGAGGAATTTTATTAGGGAGCCCTATTTACATATGTATTCTGCTTAGATGCTTGTGTTCAAAAGAAAACTCTGGTTTTACATCTCTACAGCATGTACTCTGAAGTAATTTACTATTCAGTATAATGGTAAAAAAGCCCATGTAAAAATTCAGAGCTGAAACTTCTTGAAAATTATGAGCTAAAGCAGCCAATATATTTTCCTGATACCTTTTTTACTATGCTTATAATACAGCACTGCAGCACTGTTAGAAGGCATGAGCTAGAGACTTGCTGTGTTTGCTTTTTGTTGAAGTCAGTGTGAGTGATGTTTGAAATGAAATGGGGTCTTAGGTAGTGCAGAATTTCACCATTGGGTTTGGGGACACAAGGCCCATTTACTTAGCATGGGCCATAGGGAGCCTAGTGGGAACTTAGGGAATAAATGCAAACCTTCTTCCCTGCCTGCTCATTTGTGTTGTAGCAGGGCACAGACAAGGACTCAGTTATCTGACTCTGACCTTAGTCACAAGATAAGTTGTGAGAGATATTTTTGGGCAGGGAAACAGACATGGTTTTAGTCTTCTTGTTAAACAAACAGCCTGTTGTTTTGCCAGTGTCGAACTGTCTGCAGAAAAAATACACTTCCCACATAAAGTTGATCTACCAAACAAAGGAGCAGCTCTGGTTCTTATCATTCCCATGTAGCACAGATCTTGCCACCTGTGATAAACAAGAAAGAAGAAGGCTGAGTTTCAGTAAGTTTCTTTTCTGTCCTGTAAAACTAGTTATGATCTTCTTTCCTATCAAATACGGTTTTATAAGCATCAAAGTGCAAAGAGGCTTCATATTACTTGGATTCTGAGCTGAGTTGTTGTGGAAACAAGCAAGGCCAGCACAATCCTTCTTCCCTGTCTGCATGCTGGCATTATTACCAAACAGGTCACCACAGAAACACAGGGAATGCTTGCAGCAGAAGGCTGCTTCTCTCTCCTGCTCACTGGAATAGGAGGTTTGGGACATGTCACGCTATTTGATTCCAGAGTCACCTTTGCTCTTATGTGCATGAGGCACTAGGACAGAAGGAAAAGGAATGATTCTTCCAGTCTCTTAAACTTTAGTGATGCTATAGCTTTCTCTAAGCCAAAAATTAAAATTTCATGAGCTTCCCCAAACTGGAACTCCAAAACCAATTTTGATCTAGGTCAACTGTAACATTTTTCTTTTCCATCATTGTACATATTTTCGATTTGTATTTAAGATAATCTGTGTGCTTTACCTTTTTTACTGCAATTAACATTGCTGTACTAATGAGACTGTTTCAAAACAAAAAAGAAAATGGGTTCTTTTTCAATTGAAGATTCAAGCGATGACAAACATCCTTTCTAAGGGAGAAAACAGCCTCCAGTTTTCTGGAGAAACAGAAAAAGTTCTCCCTTCTGTGCTGTCTGACCAAGGCACCAGTGAAGGTCAGTAACACTCTGCAGTCCTGAAGGAACATCCAGCTGCTGAGTGCCACCAAATTCTGCTTCTATGAAGACAGGTTCACTTCCTGTACTGGATACAAGATCAGTCTATGTCAAGCCTTCATGATCTGGCTTTCTTCCTCTGGCTGAACAGCAAACTTTAGAACTGGTTATTGATTAATCATAAGTCTGAAAGTGAAAATAAGGGACATTTGGGTATGAATTTTCAAATTAATGTTACTTGTTCTTGGCCTTGTAACACTTCTCAGTTCTGCAGACATGCCCAAGAATACAGCACCACAGTGTACTGTGCTTATAGTAATCACACACAAAGCAGTCAAGCTGAACTGTTGTCCTTAACTGTGGGAATACTTTGAGAACATCTTTTTACATTGTTTGAATTAGTAGTGGCTCAGATTTGCCTGATGAAAGACAGCTTTCATTTGCCTTATCTCACCTGTCATCTATGGATTCAAGCTTGAATTATATTTTATTCCTTAACATCTGAAGGAAAGGAATGGGCAACCAGCAGCATTTAAAGATGAGAAGTCTGTGTCTATAGTTCAGGCATAGTAGCCATGCCCTCCTCATGACAGAAATCAGTCATCCTGACTTGGCTCATTCCCACATCACCCCAGAGAGAGGTGTTACAGTAAGGGACTTTCTTCTCAGCTGTAGTGGAAAGTTCAAAACTTGCTGAAGTTCAGAGTTGGCAGAGACAAAAACACATCTGTTCTCTCCATCTGCTGCCCAACCCTGACATCTCTGTGTGTCAATGCAGATGTGGTTGCCACCAATAGCTCCCATATACTTCTTCCCAGTGGATTCGGTTCCTGACAGTCCCCAGGAGCAACCCCGACATCTGACATTCTGCTCTAGCCTTTGCCCTTTTCCTGACAGTGAGACACAATGATGCATGGACATCTCCTTTGGGACACCCAGCAAGCTTCAGGATTGTGTTGAGAGACCTACCAGTCTGAACATAATGAACAGTCTATTTGCAATATGGTACAGTTATTGAATGGCTTGCTGAAAGTTTCCATACAAATTTCATAGCTGTAGATTTTTAGGGCTATTGCTCTGCTTGTAGTCCAACGAAGCCAGTCTAAAAGATACTGCTATAGCTCCTTACAAAAGATCTGCTGCTGCTGCTGTCTGTGGTTTCATTCATTCCTCATCTACTATGACTGCCTTATTCATCTGTTTTGTATCAGGCTGTTTGCACAATTCAGCATCTCTTAAAGCAGCTAGAGTTTGCTCTGCAATTATGCATAATGTTAATTTCTTAATCCAAGCAAAATAACTCCAGCTTTCATGGGATCAGATTTCTGCATATTACTTTCTATTAACACATGATCTGGGTGTTGCTGGGTGCAGTCATACACCTAGAAGAGGAAGACAAGAGTTTGCAGAATTCTCTGACCGTATGTGTTCATGAGTCAAGGATCAAGATGATCACTACAGGCTGGGCTGCTGCGCTCTGGTATACAAGGGATCATGAGCATATCTTTCATGACTAAGGAATTTTCACATGCAGAATTCAATTCATAATAAAGGAAACTGATTTGAAATATCTTGTACTATGGTACTAAGTGTAGCAAAAAAATTTCCTTGAAACTCCTATGGATTGGGGTATACAAGCAGTCTCAGCCCTAAGAGTAGTCAGAGGCTAAACACTGCTTACAGAACTACCTGTTGAATGCTTATAAATTGCTCCCATATAGACCAAAAGGAAATCAAGATATCGTTGCACCTGAAAACTATAAAATAAAATATTTCAAACACACTTTGAAGACGCACAGCAAACTCCTCAATGTTTTCTACTGCCCTGCTCATCTCTCTTTAAAGGAAGAAGAGCTAATTGCAACAGTATGTTTCAGGGAGCTTTTTCCTACAATTTACAGACATCTCTTGCTACAGCTACAGCTGCTTCTGATGACCATGTCACTGCTTCCACTACAGAGTGTGGCAAATCACAGAATCGATATCCATGAAGAAAAAACTCTCAAAAGCACACTTACACCCTTCATCTCCAAAAAACCTTTTTGCTCAGGTGTGAGTCCAGCTGGAACTGACTATGGTGACTCCAAGTCACCAGGACACTAGCAAAAGGCCAAATGTCTTGGAAATACATTGTTGTAATACATTTCCTATGAATCAGCAGATAAAATTTAACCTCTTGCCATAACAGAAAAGATCACATTTGAAAACCAGTATCCTTGATTCTTAAACAAGGACAGCAAGGCTTTCACTCCAAATTTCTAACGAGTTTGGTACTGCAGAAATATACACTAATTTATTATATTTTAAATGCAGCTTTCCATTGCTAATAACAAGGTGATCACCAGTGAGCATGGCAAGGTTCACACTGGTCTGAGGGCAATCTGAAGCAGCCCTATAAATATGTGTTGCATAATCTCATTTGGCGATGTCACCACAAGCCATACAAACCCCTGTAGCAGCAGAGAGAAGTAGGAAAGCCACTGCTACAGGAAAGGAGAATAAAAGTGACTGTTTCAAACAAGAGTAAATGCATGTTTAAACTGTGCCAAATGTAAAGCAATGTGAAAACTCAAGAAAGCCCCTCTTGGACTGCAGTGATAAACTCCTGGTCTCGTCGGGACTATGGAGTCAGCAAAACTTCATGGGAATTGAACTAGTGCCAACACATGGGGCAAGCCTCACTTTGAGTTCAGGTGGTTTTCCATAGGTGAATTAACTGAGGTGAGAAAAACAAGTATGTACAAAGCTTGCAGAATTCATGCACTGTTGCTTGACAAATTTGCTTTCATGTTTACTTTAATTTGCTCAGATTAAAAGAGGTAAGAAGAGGGGTGACATGGTGATACTTGGCCTACCTCCTAGTAGAGCACTGGGAGCACAGATGCTGTCCTTTTCAAATTTCAGGCCTGCTCCTCCTACAGCATGCTGAGTTTGGTGGACTTCCAGTTTCCTGTGATAGTGATGTGCAAAGCAGTTTCCTACTCCAGATCTCCAGAGGCAGCAAGGAAGGACCAGATCATTTGACAAACAGAGTTACATGATGGGAAGGCCAGTTAAGAAAAAATGGTTTTCAGAAATTAACAAGATGCTGTCAGGCAGAGTGGAAAAAAAAGGCTTTCTAGACACCTTGGATGTCTTTGACCCATGCCCAAGGGATGTTCTGGAACCTTAAGGAAACTGTGTTTCTTGCACTGGCTAAAACGCTGAACAAACAGGTTAGAAATCTTGCTGAGCCCTTTTACCTTATACTTCAGTTAGTATAAGCTGATGAAAAAAAAAAAAAAAAAAAGGAGACAGAAAAATTCAAATGGAGTTCCCACAGTTCTCAGTGAAGCAGAAAGACCAGTCATGGTAAGAGCCTGACAATGAAAGTATTGACTAGGATTTCCTAGCTCAGTCTTGATTATGGAGTGCTCACCAACCATCTCAGTTCTTTCATGTGAGATATGAAAAAATCCAACCACCATGCCCATGGGGAAACCCATCATGTTCTTTCTGCTTGCCCAGGTATCTTCAGGAGAGGTCCTTGTGCTTTTGCAAAAACACCATCAGAGCAGCACCAAGGAAACCAGATTGCTGCTGTGTCTCCTAGGAGACGCCTGGGGCCACCTGCAGAAGGGACAGAGAGAATTTATTGGCCACTTGATCTCAAACACCACTCAGGTTGCCAGAGGCTCCTTTGGCTGGAAGGCACTTGATTTGTGGTCCCTAGTTTCCTGGTGGACAGGTCCCACCACAGCATGACCTTTCCCTGTGACTGCCAGGCAACCAGAAAATTGACGGACATGTAGTGGAACCAGTAGGAGATAAGCTTAAAGTACATGAAATGCAGTTCTTCTTTACCAGTACACCCAGCAAGTAGTAACTTCTGTAATTTGATGCTACCATGGTTGGAGATGTTTTAGATGAACACATAGACCACACTTCTACACAAGAATCTGGACAGGATAGCTCAGAGATGTATTCACCAACTTGCCTTGTGCAAGAGCTATGACTGTAGAGTCATAGGAAGAAAAGAGGTCCCAGGGAGGCTGAGGCTTATATTTGTGCCCCCAAAACTTCTCTCATTGCTGTGGCAGGAGGCAGACTTCAGGACATGGTCTGCCAGCCTGATCCTACCAGAAAATTCTTGAACCATTATTGCATCCTCATGTCTCTGTGCAACAAGGCTCATTGTGTCTGAATCTCAGGTGGGCTGCTAGAAGTTTTATTTTTTTTCATTCTGAGAAATAGTTTCCAAGTAACCTTACATGCAGCCTCCTATTAGGGCACAGAAACATATCAGGCACTGATTTGCAAACAGAGCATTAAGCAAAGGAGAGTGAATCTCTCACCCAAGGATATGCAAACACTTTTCAGTCTTGCTTGGAACTGAGCACTGGTATCATTATTTAAGTGCCCCTTTTTCAGACCATTTAACTAGAATGCCATTCTCTAGCTAGCCTGAAGGGAGAGAAATACAACAATCCCCAGTACAGGGTGTTAGGTGCATGAGAAACAGGGCAGAGGGGGGATATGCTGTAAATGTCAACAACACACGGTCATACTACATGTGTTCAAACACATGTACTCTGACACACAGCCAATCAGTTATTTGTACTGGCAGCCAACAACATGCTGTTCTAGAGGAAATCCTCACCAACCTGAAATGTTACATCACAGCACACTTTCTCTAATGGAGGATGTTGCCATCTCAGGGTCTGAACAGAAAGACCCAGGGCTGCTGCAGATAGTAATATGCAAAATGATGCTATCAAAAGATTTACATGTGTTCAGCTTGCAGCAAAAAAAAATGCAGTATTGTGGCATGGCAATGATGCACCATGAACTTCCTCAGAAGAAATAACCTCTCTGCTGTGCTCACCACAGGCGCACTGGCTAGACACGATCAGATGTGTTTCAGGACTGTCCGAATCAGCAGCTATCAAGACTGCAGGTCATACAGCAACGTCCTGTTACTCTGAATTTTACATGAAAATACAGGAGGAATGCATGTGATCTACATGATAGCTGTAACACTCAGCTATTAATTATATGGTTGCATAGACCTCCCAGGATAGAAGTGTGAATACACACATTGTGGTTCAGCAGAAGAAGGTCTGTTCTCCGTTTTTGGCTTCTCCATTTATGGTCTTCAACAATGTGCCTTCCCTCACTCACCTTACCCTGCAGTAGCTGTAAGACCTCATGCTGCAGAGGAGTGATGCTGCCTGGAAGGGCAGGAATTCACTTCCTCAGCTATGTGACTTTTGTGGCACTGATACGGAGTGTATCTTGTCTTGCGGGGACAAGTCCACATCTATTTTCTCTGAGCAAATAGAGAATGCTCCCCTTGGTCTTCCAGGAGCAGGTATCATTTTGGATGTCTCACTCAAAATTGAGTCATCATGTAATTGTCCTATGCAAATTCAGACCTCTGCAACCTGTGGAGCAGGGCCACTTGAGACACCCAAATTCATGAGCCATTTGTCAGGTTTTATACTGGTGCTGACTCATTTGCTCCCACAGTATTTGGATCAAGGCAGAAACAAGAAATGTGGACAGAAGTTCAACCACCCCCAGACATGTTTCCTATGGTAACCTGCAGAAGGCAGTTTTCAGATGCTTTTACAGTTCCAGCTGGCTGGGGTTTATGCACAGGTACCACTGATATCTTAATGACTTCATCTGCTAAAAACTTCCCTTGATATCTCTTATTTGTTCAATATTAATCATTAATTTACATGTATTCTCATAAGTGTAACTACACTGTTGAATATCTGTAGTCTTTTATTTACCCTGCTTATATTTTTTTCACAGAGAAGATTGCTGCAGCTCCCAAATGATACAAAACTAAAGAAGGATTGATTTCCACTGTGACAATTAGTTGCCCATATAAGTTTGAAAGCAAGAAAACCTGGCATGTAGAGGACGCTGTGTGAGACTGTCTACAGTAAGTGCTTCAGTCTGAAGATTTCATAGGAGAGAAATAGACCGTCATGTGAATAAAAACCTGTGATACACACTGACTGAATTTACTTTTTGTTAAAGTGAGGCTTCAATTGCAATATTCTTGCCATGACTGGCTATTCTGCCAGCAGTGCCAGAGCAACTACACAGCTTCTATGGATGTAAGAGATGAGTGGAGTGTTTTACCGCCCTTAACTCAATTCCTTCTGAACACTATACTACAAATACTGTTTCCTTCTTCCTCCTTTGCAATTATTTCCATAGATAACATTATCTTCACTTACATGTAGGCTGCAAGTGCAAGTAGTTCACTTAGTAACACAGGCAAAACATCACAGTGATGCTGCAGATAAAGTTAACTACACATTAGAAACTTACAGACTAAATGGCAAGAACGATATAGTTTTGATTATTGATATTGTATCAGAGAGCTTGTAATAACCAGATTAAAAACCTTTGGAATGATAAGTTGCCAAATGCAGAACTATTGTCCACTGGGGCATAAACATTAGATACTACAATTATGACTATATATTTCCAGTGTTTTTTTAAGATCTAATGTAATTGAATCATTACGAGCCTTGCAAAATATGGCTGGTAGCTGATTCAAATACCAAAAGCCAAAAACTCTAAAGCCAAAACCAGAGTTTACTGCTGTTGTCAAAGGCAATGATATCAGTGCAATGGACACGAGGGAAAAGATGTGGGCACTTCCTGGATGTTCCCATCACCAGTTGTGCTCCTGGTTCACTGGTGAATCCCAGGCTGAAAGGTGCAGCTGAGGAATGGGCCATGGCAAAGCTCTTCATCTGCTTTTTCAAGACCAGAAAACTCTCATCTGCCAGTTCCTCCTAGTGGCTGAATGCCAGCAGAGTTGCCAAGCCATGGGCAAAGGCACCCAGCTGCTCAGTGGGAATGCCAGATGGTAAGCAGCCCCAGCCCCACCATGCTCTGGGACATTGGCTGTTTGGCAGGGGCAGGGGCTGCAGAGGGTAAAGACAAAGGAGCAGCAGCTGATCCTGAAAGGATGCTCCTGCCATCAAAACATCTAGGACACAATGTGAGGTCCTAGTAATAAGATAATTATTATCTATCTCTGTGTGACTTTTTTACAAGGAAAAGCAGGCAATGCATTTTTCTGCTTTAAAAGAAAGAATATATTCTTCTATTCATCAATAATTCATCATATGTTTCCCCGTTTCACTGGCTGCCAAATGTAAGGGACTACATGAAGTCAGGATCCACACCAAGAAAGAGGATAGCAGTTCTACACTGGACAGTGTTTTTTTTGTTTGCCATCTGGAAGCAAACACTGACACATGTAATGGCAGAAAAACTCACCACTGACACCAGCATACAGTAGTCACTTACTTTGAATAGCACTGTGAAATAATGCAGCATTATCAGAAAGAGAAATTAATTTCAGTTGTATAGTTCTTGACAAAAACCATGGAAATCTTCATCTTCAAAGATAGCTTAGAGGGTGCACAGTGTAGGCTGTAGATAATAAGTCTTAGTCCTGGCCTTGCTCCTTTGTCATCATCCCACAATTCCCAGGGAGTGGCAGTCTCCTTCCAGCATCCACCAGCTTTAGCGTGAAGTCCTCCACAAGGTGCAGGTGAATCTCTGCACTCCCATGTACCTCACTGGGGTGCAGGGGCATAGCTGCCCCATCATGGTCTTCACCGTGGGCTGCAGGGGAATCTCTGCTCCAGCACCTAAAGCACCTCCTCCCCTTCCTTCTTCCCTAACATCAGCACCTGTAGAGTGGTTTCTCTCGCACAGTCTCACTCCTCTCTCTGCCTGCAGTTGCACAATACTTTTCTATCCCCTCCTAAAATATGTGATCTAAAAGGTGCTACCACCATTGCTGATGGCTGAGCCTTGGCCAGCAGCAAGTCCATCTTAGAACCAGCTGACATTGGCTCTGTTGGACATGAGAAACCCTTCAGGCATCTTCTCACAGAAGCCAAAGATGTAGCCCCTCACGCTACCAAATCATTGCCACACAAACCAGATACACATAAAGAGCGATCATTTCCCAAAGATGCATCCAGATGTGCAAGTGTTTGAAACACTTTGTAGGAGGTGACTGAGGTAGGACTGCACTACGGTTTCCATTTCTTCCTGCAACTGGAACTATTAAAACATTACTTGAGAAACCAAAGGAATGTACTTTAAATACACCAGGGAGGCAAGATAAGTCAATGTACCATATCATTTTCTTTAAACACAAGCTGAAGGGGATAAAGCTAAAAACAACCATTTGCAATTGTGAAAGAAGACAAAGCAAAACAACTGAGTAAGGAAGAACTGCAGGCAACCATGAAAATAGGGCAGAAATCTTGGTGTATGACAGTACTTAGTTTCAATTAATGTACTAATACAAATTATAGGATCTTGGGAATAAAATGTCAAAAAAACAAAAGGAGTTCTTGCTGAACAGAGGTCTTGTAATAAATGCAGTCACATATCTGTAATTTGTGCTTCTGTGTACTTCCAGTGCTATAAAAAGGTAGTCACTCGATCAGCTTTGAAATTTTAAGTCTGACATATCTGGTTATATCCAGTCCCAACTGCTAGGAGCTTAAAAGAGTACTTCAAAGTCAACCTGAAGACATCTGTCAGCAACAGCAAATAATGAAGAAGTATTTAAAAATACAGAGCTTCTGTTAGCAATAGCAGTTATTTGAATGAATAAAGTACTGTGGGGTCATAGTCACCAGGTCACTTAGTTTAGAGTAGTTAATTGATACAGTGTTATCAAACTATCAAAGTAATGAATTATCAAAGTAATGTTTACATTGTGCCTATATGTGACATATGTGCTGACAGTGTTTCTGTGCAAACTGAGTAGGTAGTAGAAAAACATGTGTTTCTAAATCTCATGGGTGTAGGTATAGGTATTAATTAACAGAATGAATTATGGAAGTAGATTACTAAAATGCTATTTTTTCTGATAAAAACACCCAAAACATCCTAACAAAACCTCACATCATCATTATTCAATTTACTATGGCTGTAATCCAGGGAATTAATAGAACAGCATGCTATGGATCCAGATCTGAGCTTCCTCATTACAACCTCTTTAGAAATTAGACAAAGGAAAATAATGAATCTGACTAATAAAATGGAACTTTGATGTGTTCCATTAAATGCATGTCACAGGAACTTTGGATGGTCAGTTTGGATTCTAATGTACACCTTTTGTCTGCTACTGCTCAAAAAATTGATTTTTGTTTTAATTAAATATCTTATTTTCTTAATTTCTGGAAATACAGAAATACTGGAGCTTTATTTCCTTGGTATATTCTATCATCTCTACATTGAAATGAGATGAGAACAAATTCTTGGAGAAAGCTTTTGGAAATAAAAGGAACAATCCTGTTTCAAACTTTTATATGCCATTCAAATGGTGGATGTAAAGAAGTATTTCCGCATAATTTTTTATTCCCCAATGAAAACACCTTATTAGTGAGAAAGAAATACTAGGTCACAGGTTTAGATTTATTGCTTTGGTTCTATATGATACCCTGGCACAAGACTAACCTTAAATGTGTGAGTAGTACTCTAAATTAAATTATTCACAATTTTAAATTAGATATCACATAAATAATGAGTCCACTTTATGATTACCAAAGAAATTAAAGCAATCACTGACAATCAATCCAGTCCCCATGCAAGTTATATGCACAATCTACATCTTTTTTCCACTTCCTTGATATTCTAGAAGTTACTCTTAATTTATGAATAAATTCTAATAGCAATACATTAAACAGATGCAAAAATGGTAAAGATGCCAGATTATCAAGTGTTACCCACTTCCATTTTCTTTTATTGCCCTCAGTGATACTTTTCCTAAAAAAAAAAAAAAAAACAAACAAACAAACAAACAAAAAATCTCATTCAAACCAAAAAGATTTTTCCACAGCTGTATTAGGCAGAAATGAAAATCCAAGGTAGAAATTTCTAACTACCTCTGGTCATGCTTTGCTGTCATAGATGATCTGTACTCCACTGAGGATGTTCCTCAAAACTTAAGCCTCCAGTTAGGTTTTCATTAAGCTAGGTATCACAATAAACTCCCCTCTTTCTGAAAGGGAATTACTTTTACAAGGAGCTGCATTAGAAATCTTGCACTGCAGATCTTTATCTTTTATACTATGCATTTAAAAATATT
>JAWWMO010000096.1:45410585-45423864 GCA_035047845.1 Dendrocincla fuliginosa | reverse complement strand
GAAGGATTTCGTGGCACCATAGTGTATGGTTACAGTCCCAGCTGCGCACCAAAAATTTTCCTTGTTTTTGTTTTTATTCTCAGCCTTTGAGACAAGTGGGAATCTTAAAAGTTTGAGCTTGTGTAAAGATTAAGCATTCAGTCAATAAATGTTCAGCACTAAGCCCACTGATAAGGTGGTAGGATGGTCTTCAAGGCCTTTTATCTACCTGCGTAAGTGTGAGACAGTGTACAACACTGAAGAATAAGCCAGTGCTTTTCAGTGCCAGATTTTTCATAACTGCAATCACTGTGATGCACTTTTTCTCTAGTCTACAAGCAGTATTTATTACCCATTGCTCATGTGAAAACTGGAAAAGGGTAGGTGATGTGTGGTGGATTTAATATTGGTCCCATCATGACTAGAGATTGCGGATCCCTTCCTAGTTTATAAGAAGACTAACAGGTAGAGCCTGAGGTAAGAGTAAATTAGAGCAAATAGTTCTAAAAGCAAATGTCAAATTACAAAACCTGTTTGACCTCCTAGACCACAAAGAATAAGAATGTGATCTAAATGTTGCTTTTGCTCCAACACATCTTTGCAGAAAGATTATTATGCTGTTAACACAAGTCTGTGAAATGTATTGTGTTGTACTTATTTCTTTCTTCTGCTAAACAAAACACCCAGAAATAATATCATTCCATATTTTCCACTTTAAACATAATGAGCCAAATTTTCAAGTGAAATCAAAAGGTCATTTTCAAAAAATTACAGAACAATTACATGGCTGATTTTTGTTCTGTTATTTTGACAGCACCTACATAGCTGGTAATTTTTCTTCCAAATGGGCAATTATGTATCACACAGACACAGAAATACAACTGATCTTACAGACTGTAGTAGCTCTTAGGGATTTGGTGCCTTTCTGATAAGTAGAAACAAAAGGCACAATGAAAACCTGTTTCCCTACTCCTCCTTTACTATTAAATTCATATATGACTTTAACATTTTTAATATTTTCTGAAATCAGGTTTGGCTCTAGCCAAAGACATTTGATTGTCCTGTAAGACATTTGATTATAATAAGAATTAAATCCAATGGCACTGAGTTTCTCAGAAATTATACTGAATTTATTGCTATGTCTCCCATGTCAGTTGGTCTCATCTATATGCTTATATACAGATCCCCCTTCATTTTTATTCTCCTTGAAAGAGCTTTTGCACTTTTGCTTTATACCTGTTGATCAGAGTGGTAAAGAATGCTATGTATCATTGAGCAGCATCTTCTGGTACAGTAGCTCCATTAGCCCTACAGCTGCTGCTGCAGATGTAGCATATCCACTTTCACAGCAAGTCAGGCTTTCTGAAAAAGCTGTGAAGGTGTGTGGTGACAGGATCATTCCCGCTCCCTCCCTGGGGCAGGTAGTGATACTTCAAGATCTAGGTAGCCTCTTTGGCCTCTTGACTTCTCACAAGGCTGCCACTGCCACCATTTCATCCTCTCTCAGCACAAGGGTATTACAGGGAGTTTTATGAATCATGTCCATCTGAGAAATAGCACCTTTCAAGTCATATTAGAAGGCATCAGAAGAGTTTTGTTTCTGCCTCAATCATTATCTGCTTGCCCCAGGTTCCCTGGAGAAGTCTGAAGGGCCAGCCTCCACATTCGGGGTCTGCACCATCTCCAGCTTGCCAGGATGAGGGAAACACAGCCTCTTCAGAGGACTGCTTCCCAGGTGCTAATGGCACAGCCTATATAGAGGGTCCTCCTGTCAAACATTATTTTTCAGACAAGCAGAATTGGTCTATTTTCTCAGGCCAAAACATATAATTTGAAAGGCAAGTGTTTGCTAATGCTGTTCAAGTGGGCCAGTAATTCAGTTATCCTCTTTCCTCCCAAGCAGCTCATTTATGATTAGTCATTTACGATTAGTCATTTACAAAGCAAAGGCCAAGAGGAGGCAAAGGCTCTTACAACTTCTGTACCTGACTTTGGAGCCCATGCACAGTCGAGATGAGGAGGTCAGTGACAATTCCCCTACTCCTGGGTGAAGGCAGGCACTGGAGGCCTGGGAGCAAATGCTGGTGCACCCTTCCTCTGGTCTCATGGCAGCTGGCAAGGAGCATGCTGCAGAAGCAGACACAAAGCTGGGCCCAGGGATGGGTTCCATTTTGCCCTTCTGGTCAAGGAGCACTCAGCTCCAGTTATATGGAATTGGGTTTTGCGGAATTTATAGAAATTAATAAATAATGTCCAGCAGTGAATTATCAGAGCAGGTGGAAGACATGTAATAAAGATTTGACAAAACCCACTTCTACGTTTGTATCAGAGGAGCTCTACTAAAAGTATTGATTCAATTTTTAAATCACATTACTTTATGGTCCTTGCTTTACAAAGTTGCCACTGTCTCCTGATACTGAAAGAGAGAAAGAGTATATATTTTTAAAATGTTTTTTTACTTAGTTATCTAAGAGATATCAAAAGGCAGAATGAAATCTACTGCCCAGCCCCAGCCATGTGGTGGTCTGAGAGCTTTCAGGGGCAGAGAAATGGAGAGAAAACAAAGCTTAAGAATTAGTAATTGGTGTAGAGATGATTGGAAAAGCATGCCAAAAGTCTAAGTGGCCACATTACAAAACAGATCAATTCTGCATTTATGCTGCAGATGCAGAATCATTCCCCATGATTTTTGGCCACTGAGCCCTGGCTGTGGGAAAATGTCCTGTCTCTTGCTGCTGCAGCCCTAAGTAATCTGGAGCTCTGAGCTACATGGTACTCAAGAGAGAAAGCAAGGACCTGAATTCTCCTTCCAGGTTAAAAAAAAAAAATGGAATATGTAAGTCAATGCCTGACAGCATTGCTCTAAAAACCAAGCAGAAGACTTAAACCGTCACTTTTATGTGTTTTTATGGCCTTTGATTTTATTTTTTCCCACACTATCAAATTTTTACAGCCCCAGGATTTTGCCAACTGTGTGCGATACTAAAGAAGGAAGTCCTGACAAAGAATTTTCTTGAAGGTAGAGGGGAGAAAAAGACAGTGTTTTTCAATTTTATTTCCAAGATAAGCAGTTTATAATGTCTGCATATTTAATGTACTTTGCACTGTTCTTACATAATTCCAGCCTTGCTTTGGAAGCAAGCACATGATTGATCATCTCAGTTGCATTCAAAAGTTTCCATTTCTTGACACCAGCTGACATTTTTTTTCTATTATTTATAGTGAGACACTGAAGCATTCATTAGATCTTTTCTAAAAGCTTAAATTTCAAGACAAATGTCTAGGTTTCCTGACATTGGAACATCTCATCCAAAGATATCATGCAGGAGACAAACTCACCATTATGGCCCTTCAAAACAAATGCTACTATTTTATCAGCCTGCAGATTCAGACAGTGTAATAAAGCATTTTGAAAATTTGTGAAATCCAAAGACTACATATTTTTCTTAAGGCAGGAAACTGCCAAGCTCGCAGTGGGAACCTCTGAAAGACAAACAGGTACAGGAACTGCTGTGAACAAATTCCTCACCAGCTGTAAATCTTCAAAACTGCAATATGAGGGAAGACATAGTCCAGTTCAGCAGATCTCCACAGTTATGCTGCTAAATGATTTTCAGGGAAAGATGTTGATCTTCTCTGGGAGATGTGGGCAGCACTGCCATGTGAGGCACCAGAACATGTGTCAAATAACAGAAACCCAAACCTGCTGAGACACAGCAGGTAGGGGTTGAGGGTTAGGACTTCCATTCACAGAATTACAGAAACACAGAGTGGTTAAGGTAGGAAAGGACCACTGGAGATCAAATAGTCACACCTATGATATAGTCACACACTTTCCCTGCTCAGGAAGTGTCCTCTGTAACATGTTAGTATTGTGTTCAGGAGGCTTTTGAGTATCTCCAGGGAAAAGCTCTACCTCCTCTCCAGTCAGGCTGTTCCAGTGCTTGGTCACTTGCACGGTAAAGAAGTTCTTCCTCATGTTCAGGTGGAACTTCTTGCGCATCAGCTTCTGTCCATTGCCTATTATCCTGTTGCTCAGGACTACTGAAAAACCTGGATCCACCCCACTCCTATTGGCATCCTTTTCTCACATACTTATATACAGGGATAAGAAATCCTCTCAGTCTTCTCCAGGCTGGACAGGCCCAGATCCCTCAGACTTTCTTGTAAGAGAGATGCTTCAGTCTCCTCATCATCTTTATAGCTCTCCACTGTACCTGCTCCAGGAGCTCCCTGTCTCTCTTGTTCTCAGGAGCTCAATACTGGACACAGTATTCCAGGTCAGGCCTCTCCAGGGCTGAGCAGACAGACAGGATCACCTCCCTCACCTGCCAGCAATGCTCTTCCCAGAGCACCTCAGGATACCGTTGGCTTTTTGGTCTCTGGAGCACACTGTTGACTCATAGACATCTTGTTATCCACCAGAACCCCCAGGTCCTCCTCCACAGAGCTGGTTTCCAGCAGGTCAGCCCCAGTCTGTGCTGGTGCAGGGGATTATTCCTCTCCAGATACAGGGTCCTGCACTTTCCTATGTTGAATTTCAGACAGTTCCTCTCTGCCCATCTCTCCAACCTGTTGAGGCCCTGCTGAAGGGCTGCACAGCCCTTTGGGCTATTGGCAACTCCTCACAGTTCTGTGTCATCAATGAAATCACTGATGAGGCATCTGGCCCTTCATCCAAGAAACTGATGAACAAGTTAAACAATATTGGCCCCAGTATTGACCCTTTGGGGACCCCACTAGTGACAGGCCAACTTGACCCTGTGCCACTGATTAGAAAACTTTGGAATCTGGCATTCAGCCAGTTCTCAATCAACCTCACTGTCCACTCATCCAACCCACACTTCCTGAGCTTGCTATGAGGATATCACAGGAAACAGAATAAAAGCCCTTCTGAAATCCTGGTAGATGTCTACCTACTGCTCTTCCCTCCTCCATTTATGCAGTTGTTTCATTGTAGAAAGTAATCAAGTTGGTTAAGCATGATTTCCTTTTGATGAATCCATGATGACTACTCCTGGTCATCTTCTTGTCTCCCACATGTTTAGAGACAGCCTCCAGGATGAGCCACTCCTTCACCTTTCCGGGGATAGAGGTAAGGTTTCCTGGATGAGAGTTCCTTGGGTCCTCCTTCTTGCCATTTTTGAAGACTGGGTGCCATTTGCTTTCTTCCAGTCCTCAAGCACCTCTTCTGACTGCTATGACCTTTAAAGGTTATAGTGAGTGGCCTAGCAATGAAGTCTGCAAGTTGCCTCAGCACACATGGATGCATCCCATCAGGGTCCATAGATTTGTTGTTGCCAAATTTGACTAAACAGTCTCTAACCCAATCCTTCTCAACCAGAGTGAAGTTTTCCTTTCTCCAGGTCTTCCCCCTGGTCTCCTGGGTCAGGGTTTTTCCAGGGATGGCCTTGGCAATAGAGAATGAAGTAAAGAAGGCATTCAGTATCTCAACCTTTTCTACAATTTCAGTTTCTGTTTTATTTAGGAGAAGACCTGCCTTTTACCTGGTATTCCTTTTGTTACTGGTGTATTTGAAGAAGCCATTTTTGCTGTCCTTAGTCAGATTCAGTTCCAGCTGCACCTTGGCCTTCCTCATTGTATTTCTGCATATTCTGACAATATCCCTATATTCTCCCTAGGTGGCCTATCGCTGCTTCCACCCCATGTCTGTGTTTTGGTAAGAGTTCCTTTTTCATCCATGCAGGTCTTCTTTGCATTTTGCTCCTTTGCTAGCCCATGGAGATGCACCTGGAGGAAGCAATCCTCAAATATTGATGAGCTTGTTGGACTATCTTCCCTGCAGGGCCAGTTCCCATGGGATTCTTCCATAAAGTTTCCTGAAGAGGCCAAACTTAGCTCTCCTGAAGTCTAGAGTTGCGATCTTACTTGCTGCCATCCTTCACACTTGCAGGATACTGAACTCCACAACTTGTAGTCACTGCAGCCAAGGCTACTTCCAATGTTTCTCGTTAGTAAAAGGTCCAACAGCACACCTTTCCTCATTGGCTTCTCCACGGTCTGTATGAGAAAGTTACTGTTATTTCTTTCCAGAAACCTCATGGATTTCTTATGCCTTGCTGTGTTGCTCCTTCTGCAGATGTCAAGGTGTTTGAAGTTCCCCACAAGAACTGAGGCTTGTGACTATGAGGCTACTTCCAGATGTCTGTAAAAGGATTCATCCACTTCCTCAGGTGGCCTGTTGCAAACACTCATGGCAGTGTCACCTTTGCTAGTCTGCCCTTTAATCCTAACACATGAAATTCTCAACTTCATAATTCTCCCCAAGACAGAGCTCCAGGTCCTTCTGTGCAGCTCTGTCCAACAGGCTCTGGGACAAGTCTGTGGGCAGCTGAGGTCCCCATCTGTGTCCACTACAACATCAACATCAATATTACCTTGATAAAGGTGCCTGCATACCTCCTTGTGTACCTCACTAGTATGGATCACACACATAGACCCAATTGTCTTTGTGCTGCCTTTCTGTAAGGATGAGTGAAGGTTTGCATAGGAAGGTATTTACTATTAATATTTTTTGCTCGGGAAAGAGAAAGTGTATGAAGTTAATGTGCAAGCATGCCTAACTTGAAGCACATGCCAGAGCTTAAGCACAGATTTCCCTGTTCAGTGCAAGACTCAAGTTCACAGAAGATTGCAGAGCACTTTAACACCCCTATGTCACCCAGAAAATCCACAGGTGCTGGGCAGTGAGCTCTTAGGTCTTTATGGACACACAGAACACTCCCATTTTAAATACATGTGAAGTCCTAGACTGGAAGCCCTAGCTCAAGTACATGCTTTAGAAAAACAGAAATGTATGAATCACTTTGCATTACATGTAGATCATTTGAAAACTTCTATGACCTGAAAAAGACATGCTGTGTCTTCCAGCAGCAGCAAAGGACAATAAAGTCACATATATTGTTTTAGTGATTCAGGAAGGGATGAGGTACAGCATAGAACACAGTCACTTTCCCTAGTATTGCTGTGCTACCATACCAGTAGAACAGATCAAGGTATGTGTATTGCAAGCCTTACCCCACTGAAGATGAAGGCCAAAGCAGAAGCTTCTTCAGTAGCTATTGCCTGATGTACATGGAAGTGTGGAAAATCCAGAAACACATCTACCACAGAAAGCACATTTGAGAATGTTGTTTATTTGGATGATATCAGCCTGTTAGGTTAGTATGTGTGAAAACACTTAATGATCTTAGAGACCTTTTTCAACTTTAATGATGCTATGATTCTATCTGTTAAGTCAACAGATTAGAATTTCTCACTAAGAGCATTCAGCACAGCCAATACAATGTTAAGAATAGTGTCCCCTACGTGTCTCCTAAATCATAGAATGGTTTGGGTTGGAAGGGATCTTAAACACCACCTAGTTCTAATCCCTCTGCCATGGGTTGGGACAGCTTCCACTAGATCAGATTGTTAACAACTCTATCTAACCTGGCACTGAACACTTTCAGGCATGAGGCATCCACAATTTCTCCAGGCAATGTGTTCCAGTATCTCATGACACTCACAGTAAAAAATTTTTTCCTAATATCTAATCTAAACCTACTCTCTTTCAGTTTAGAATTATTCCCCCTTGTCCTGTCACTCGTGCCCTTTTAAATAGATTTTCTCCAGCTTTCTTGTAGGCTCCCTTTGCATACCGAAGGCTGCAATTAGGTCGCCACAAAGACTCTTTTCCAGGCTGAACAAACTCAGTTCTCTCAGCCTTTCTTCATAGTAGAGGTGCTCCATCCCCCTAATCAACTTAGTGACGCTCCTCAGAATTCTGTCCAACAGATCAACATCCTCTCTGTGTTGGGGATGATGACATAAATGTTGTCTTCCCTGCCTAAGTTGTATGCACAGCCACTGTCACCATGGCATCTGGAGACACTTGCTTTACTGTGCTATCACTTAATTGTCTTCTACCACCAGAGAAACTTAGACATAGAAGACCCTCAGTGACAAGCAAGTATCATGTATGAAGCTTCAACTTCAGACAGCAGATTTAAATTCAAAGAGTTTCATCCTTTCTAACAAGATCTTTGTCTCACTGGAAGCTTTGGAAAATGGAAATGTAGGTACTCTTTTAAAATGTTACCATGAGTACTTGCTCACAGTGATGTAGGAAATCAGTCTTAAATACCTTTTTGAATTTGCAGGTATTTGAAGGCAGCAGAATACTGCTTTGCTCCAGACATCCTCTTCCTTTCTTTTCAAAATGTCTGTTTTACAGATGATAGCATTTGCCTGAGTCCCAGTTTTTTGTGACTAAGGGGTTTAATGGCTGGGAAAATGGCCTAAGGGTCAGAAATCTCCAGCTCAGGTCATGCCTGGGTCACTGCATTGATCTGAGACTGTGGACAAGAGCCTGACCTCTCTAAACTATTTTATGCCCTGTAGTGAAACGCAAATATTGTACTCAATGCATTGTTTAGAAATGTAATTGATTTTAAAGAGCTCAGAGTCTCTTGGATGAAGCCACTAATAGCACACAAATTACTACTGCCATTCTAAATCTTGATGAAACAAAATTAGTGCTATAAAAAGCGAGACCCTACCTAACAGTCTAATGAGACTTTCTTTTTTACACATTCCTCTTCAGAAAACCTACATGAAAAAGTATGAAATTCATATCATGCTCTAATGAATCAGGCAATGTGTAAAGGGTATACTGTCAGTGTAACGTGCACATTGTCCTATAGCTACACAGAAAAGTGTATGTGTATATGGGTGTACCTCAGCACACGTGAAAGAGCACATGGGTGCAACAAGGTAAATGCATATCTAGACTCAGCACAGGTTGGATACCAAACTTCACGTCTGTATATGTGCAAAAAAATCTTATTTGTCTTCATCTCTTTCACAACCTTTGCTCCATATATGCTTCTGGAGAAAAAGTCTTATGTATAATTTATCCACAATATGCAGACATATAAGGAAAAGAGAAGCAGCTTTAAATAACCTCACGCAATTTGACAGTAAACCATGCTGTGGCATCCCTGGCAGACTTTCAGGGAGCTATAGAACTGCTTTAACTGGTCAGCCATAAGCACAAAACTTTAAAAACATTTTCTGCAATGTAGCATATAATCTGTAGATCAGTTATTTTCTGATGGAGCACAAGCTGTGACAGTCCCATATTTTATGCATAGTAAACGTCCTGTGTTCCTGTAAATCAATCCATCTGGTATAAATTAGTCTCTGTGAAGGAAAGTATTGGGTCTTGGGTATTTTTATTCATCACAGAGGAAAATGTAAATACACTTTTCTCTTTGTTTTTTGAGGTTTATTTTTATTTATTGCAGAAGAAAATGTAAATATACTCTTAGAAACTGAACATGAAGAAATTATGGCAATGCAGTGAAAGGAAAGGAAAAGTACAGCATTAAAAACAAGAATGAGTGTAACTTTTTTTTCTTCTACTGTCTCACACAAGATACAACAAGAGGTCATTTCACATCTTTATGTTATCTCAACAGCACAGCTGTATTTTGCATACAAAACCCTAGGGAGAAATTACTGTAGAGAAACTCCACAGAACTCTATGCCAACTTACAACATGGTTTTTTGATCTGCAAAAGGGACTTTTCTCAACATCATGAGCCAACAGTTGCAGGTTTAATGGCCCAAGCCACTGTTGTTGCCGCTCACAAGAGCATGATTTGGGCCCTGCACATGTTAGTGTACAGGCTGAAGAGTCCAGGCAAACCATTACTCCCATACCAACTGAGTTGTATAAAGAAGTGCCATGTTTTGGGCAATTCAGTAGAAAAATAAGCTTTTTTTGACAAATGCAGCCATGACTTTTTTTAGCTTGCAGAATAGATATTGGTAAAGTGCTAAATAATGTTTTGACAACAATGGCAAAGGACAATTTTAAACTAACTCTTTATTCCACAGGTTTGCTAGGCCTGGAAATAGAAAAAAAGACAACCATTTTATTTTACTCATAGCTTATGGTCTCAGTCCATCAGTTCCTGAGGAGCACCATGTTAATACTGCTGGCTAAGCCTTAGCACTTGAGACATTCCCAGACACTTTACTGATAAACACAAAAAAGAATCCAACAATAATATTAATTTCTAATGCCAATGACAATGTAACCTATTACTGATACAAGAACCAGCATCAGAAAGATGCCAAGCATCTCAGAAATAATTCATGTTGACAACAAATTACTAGGATTGCCACAGACTGCTAAAGGATATAATTCAGGAGCCTGGAGCTGGCACAAGGGATGGGGACTTTGGTCCTCCAGCATGGCTACACCAAGAGCTGCGAACACTGCATTTCACTGAGGAATTAATGCCTATTTCCCTTTCAGGCAATTCAATTGACAGATCTCAGGGTCTGTCACCCAAACAGAGAGAGTGAATATTGAACCTTGCAGAACAGCCCTCAGAAAGACTGGCCTCAAATATGTGTCATCCCTGGGGAGCAAGGCTTGCTGAGCACACAGTGAAGCTGCAGTATAAAGCAAGAGATTTGGCTCAAGCATTTCACATGCAGCCCTTCATGAAACACAAGTGGGGAAAAAGCCCTCTCATGAGGGCAGGTTTCTCCACATTGTAGAAGAACATCTAACCAGAAAACCAATTGTATCCTGAGGTGCATCACACAGAGAGTGGCCAGCAGGTCAAGGGAAGTGATTCCCTCTAGTCCACTGTGGAGAGACCCCACATGGAGCACTGTATTCAGCATATTCTGGGGCCTCTTGCATAAAAGGTTATGGACCTGTTGGAGTGAATCCAGAGAAGGGCCATGAAGATGATCAGAGGGATGAGGGACCTCTCCTATGAGGACAGGCTGAGAAAGTTGGAGTTGCTTAGCCTGGAGGAGAGCAGGCTCTAGGGAGGTCTTCTAAGAGCCTTCCAGTACGTACAGGGGGCTACAAGAAAGCTTGAAAGGAACTTTTTACAAGGGCATGTAGTGACTGGACAAGAAGAAATGGCTTCAAACTGAAAGGAAGTAGCTTCAGATTAGATATTAGGAAGAAATTCTTTACTGTGAGTGCAGTGAGATACTGGAAGGGATTGCCCAGAGAAGTTGTGAATGCCTCATTCTTGGAAGAGTTCAGGGTCATTCTGAATAGGGCTTTGAGGAACCTGGTCTAGTGGAAGGTGTCCTTGTCCATCGTGGGGGATTGGAACAAGGTGATCTTTAAGTTCCCTTCCAACCTAAGCCATTCTATGATTCCATGCAATTATTTTTCTGCAGATTATAAAATCAGGTAGGGTCACAGAGAAGTACAACAAAAGCAAAAAGTTACATTGAAGAATGTTATTTTACATTTGAAAACATTTATTTCTGTGCATGTGGGTCTCATGGTTTTGATTTCCTTCCCATTGCTTAGTAGTTACACACACATAACAAATTTCTAAGTGCAAGGAAAACTGCATTTTTTTTCGCACTGCTCTTTGCTGAGTTTGGTTTGTTTGTTTTGCAGGTTTTTTTGTATCAGTGTCTGACAAACAGTGTTGCAGTTGCCAAGGATTCTGGTGAGAGCAGCACAATGCTTCTGCAATGTCACCCAGTGTGGGCAGGAATGGTTTTAATCTCATAGATGAGCATTTAACTTATACATTGCCCTTTAAATCAATGTGCTAGGTACACACATTAATAATTAATATTGAAAGGCAATATAAAAATGTGACAATGCTGCACATTGATTCCAACATAGTTACACCAAAGCTGAATTTGGTCTACTGGATTGACTTCTGCAATAAAAAACAGAAGCACAAATAACCCAGCAGCTGAAAGAAAGAAACTAAACAAGTATTTTGCCATGGAGAAAGTATACTCAACAACTGAAAGAATAGCTATTTGAAAGGATAGGTTAAAACCCAAAATATAAAACATGTATTTCTGTGTACACAAAACATTTGGAAAGCTTGTGAAATGCTGTGGCAGTATTTCCCTTACAAAAGTGTGTATGTTAAGGAGAAAGGCAAAAACCAGCTTGTGGTAAGATGAGTGAATCTCAGTAACAACCATGCTCTCTGCAGTGAAGTACACACAGCAGTTTGGGGGCTTTTGTTTTAATAAGCTCTCTGACATTGGAATTTTCATGAGTGCTTTTAAATTAGCTCTGCACCATCTTTATTGTATGAGGACAGACTGTGTGTGCATTTATTACCCACATAATGAATGTCAGAAAAGCGGAATGCAAATTCGAGCTGTGGCCAATTAAAACTGGACTGGAAAGCGTGCCAGGGGACTGTAGAGCAGCCGCAGCTCCCAGCCAGTTAGTGGTCAACTCATGGTCTGTGCTTTCAACTGCAGACTCACGCACATCCCCACCCCCAACAAGTCCCAAAGCAAACACACTGTACATTGAGAATTTTCCCTGCAAGCGTCACCGAAGATTTGGTTTGCCAAGTGCTGCACTTGGAAAGAGTGCAGGCTCTAGCACAGCTGAAGTGTGAAATCATCTCTGGACAAGACAGTCCTAGCCCACAAGCTAGGACTCCCTGCTTGCTCAGATGTTCAGCCCTGGAAAACAAATCTTGAAAAAAATAGCTTGCTATTTTTTTGCTAGGTTAAACAAAATCAAGCAGGCCAAATCTTATAAAACATCCTTTAGTCAATGTGTTCAGAAATAAACCTTAGGGTATCTCTGTCTTCTTGTACTCTGCAAACTCCTCATCGACCCCCTGGGTCACCCCTCACCTTTATTTCATGCTTAATACTTGCAAGCAGTTTCAGTTTTGAAATAGTGAATTACTGGGAGACAGAAAACCTTTCCCCAGTCAAGAAATCAAATATTCATATTCCTCCACTATATTACAGTTTACTTCCCACAAAGTTAATAACCACTCCATGTAAGTTACACATACCAGCTTCCAATATTATCTGTCCCTCCCCATCCCTAGGCACCATGCAATACCTGCAACTGCAAAGAGATCAAACATTCTAGCTGCTCCAAAATGCTCAAAAGTTTACTCACAAGAGTCACAGTGATCTTTACACTTCATGCTGCAGCTTTTTCCTTAGATACACTAAAAAGTTCAGGGACAAGAGCAGACTTGCAGAAGTGAACAACAGCAAACATGAACTAATCACTGAAAACAGCATAGTAAGCAGTAATTTCTTTTAAGCCTGGTTTAATCAAAATATAAAAAACTTCTCTGCTCCAGCCATAATGCTTGATCAAGGTGACATGGTGTATTTAGAACACATTAGGGTGTAGGAAAGAACCATTATAGAATAAACATCCCTTTTCCTATGAATTTTTTAGTATCAGCATCTCTTCTTTTATACATACATATTGCAATGGTCTAAGTTGTGTTGCATGGGT
>JAWWMO010000096.1:45395062-45405923 GCA_035047845.1 Dendrocincla fuliginosa | reverse complement strand
CCCCAAAAAAGGGGACTGCAGTTATATTTACAGACAGCAGGTGGCGATGTCACGTCCAGCCAGCTGGGCACTCAGAGGAATGGCAGGAACACAGTCACCAGGTCATGTCCCGTGGGATCAATAGTGAAAGCAGCAGAAACCCCATCTCCGTAGTGCAGAAAACAGGTGTGCTCTCTTTTCCTCACAGCAGTTCCTGCGGTGTCCATGGTTGCCCACAGATGAGCGGTCGAGTTAGGGAGAGAGAGACACAGCTCTGGCTATCCGGTGATGCCAGAGCCGGTGTGCCTCCATCCTTGCTCACTCCGCCAAGGCGCTGAGATTCTTGAGCCTGCACAGAAAAAACACAGAAACCCTGGCCACTTTCCCCCATCCAAACCATCTTCGCTCCCCCTCCCAGCCTGGGGAGGGACCAGAATAAAAGCTCTGGCTAAGTCGTTAACATCAGGATATGAAAATTAATCGTGACCTTTGTTAACCATATTTACAGACGTTTAGGTGTTGGCTCCAAGCTTTTTGGAAGGAATTGCAACAAAGTGTTGAAACTATAACATATACCCAGGCAGTAAATTTTCTTTGTCCTGAAAGTTTGTCCATCCCAGCATGCAATTCCTTAACAAGCAGATTATTTTCAAGATACTAGTCAACATTGAAAGTCCTTTTCAACTGAAGATACTTTAGTAGCTTAACTAGGTAACCAAATGGTAACCCATGTTATTAGCAATGCAGTTGTTACAAAATGCTTACCTTGGACATGTGACTGACAGAAAATGTGTGAGCATATTCATTGTACATCAATCTCCAGCTATGCAGGAATTTAAAAAATGTGCAGTAACAGAAATCACAGTTTCTTCAATACTTGAGAATTTAACACTAGCAATCCTACTGACAAAAATGTGTAATGATCAGAGTAGTTCAACAAAACAGAATGTCTTTGTTAATGTATCTGTTTACACAGAAATGCTCAAACTGAATATATGGTTCTCTGCACAAAGCCTCTATATAAAAATTTCCTTCAGAAACACTTCTCAGTGCTTCATTCAGTATTTCTACCATACAAAGAATTAACTTCTATTCTTACAGATGTCAAATATTTAGAAGACTTATTAACTTCTGCAGAACACTATTTCTGTGAAGAAATAATTATCACTAAATGTTTTTGCTTGTATTTCTTACCACATGCTAAACATAGCTGGTTTTGAATTTCACAAAAAAACCTCCACCCCAAAGGTCCATTTGAAGACATTAATGATGCATCCAAAACTTTTAAAACTATATGAAAATCCCTCAGTTCGAATTTTTCTTGGCCTGAAGTATTTAGAGCTCACTTTCCATTGGCAAATGAGTCATCCCTTGTCTTGGGTGACTGTCTCAGATTTCTTTGATTTATTTCTTAGGATATATATCAATTTCTTCACTGACAAGAAACTGATTCTCAGAGCAGAGCTAAATTGTACCTCTGAAATGAAAACTGCATATTTGAGATTTTGGTTATTAAGATATTGCCCCATGGCTTTGCCATCTGTGATTCTCATAGTGGAAAGGTATACAGAGAAGAAGACTTACAGGATGGGTCACTGTAAGTACCAGGGGTTTGTGGATACAGGCACTCAGTCAAAATGACTCAGAGAGAAGGCTGCCAGGCAAGACTGTGAACACTTCTGCAGCCAGCTGCTTCCAGCAGGCTCACAGGCTTTCAGGGAGAATTTCCCAGAGGTCAGTGCAAATGTTTGCCCAGGTGCGGCAGCCAAAGAGCAGAGGAAAGCTGAAGCCATGGAGGTTCTCTGCATTGCATAACTGTCCTATAACACTGCTGTGTTACTACTGGTCTGCAAAGACAAATTGGGGCAGAGGTCTCTGGTGAGGTTCAGCCAAAGATGGTGCCAGGATCAAAAATAGCTAAGGACATACTTTGTACAGAAATAACTTCAATCTGAAAACAAACAAACAAACAAACAAAAACCAACAAACAAAAACCCCAAACCAACAAACAAACAAAAAAACCCACAAAACAAAACAAAAAAAAATCAAGCAAACAAAAAACAACCAAACAAAAAAACCCCACCCAAACCCCCTATAACCCATATCTGAAAAGTATCTTTCAAGTAGTTGCTGCCTGACTAAAACAAATCTCCAAGGACTAACTTATATAATTCCGCCTTTCAGCATCTCAGATTAGTTATATCCCATACATTTATCCTTATTTACATACTGCTTGTATTAAGCCAGTATTAGTCTGATATGCTAAATGTAGAGAACAGACAGAGTGAGAATGACCTAATGATAAGCGTAAGTCCTACTTATGTATTTTCAAGTGATCGTGTGGATCTGTGTGTGCATCTTGTCTGTAACAGTCACTAATCTGCCACAGCAGCTCGAACCAGCCCCTATAAAGGAGATATTGTGTTTCCCAGAAGGTGCAGAGGATTCTGCACAGATCTATGAAGATAACAGTAACTACCATAAGGCTTTACAGTAACTTCTCAACCATAAGGCACAATGAAAATGGAGCCAATCATAAAAGACTTTATAGCCTAGCTTCTAGGAAACTTGTGAATGGGTTCTTGCTAAGAAATACAAAAATGCAAAAGATGATATCAAAGCAACTCATGCAGAAACAGTGGATTATAATGCTATTCGTACTCATATCCTTGGTGATAAATTAAGTAAGTTTTTGTCAAGATTTGCATATGGCTGTACTATACTTTTTGATAATAAAAAAATATAATATAGTGCTTCCCCCTTCAGCGGAGGAGAAAATTGGAGCCTTGGGTCAGGTGTGCATAATTGAGTCTATGGGTGCAGTTATCTGAAGCTCTGGAAACAACCAAGCTTTTTTCCTAGCTGTTTTTCACTACAGAATTAAAAATAAATTATCCAAGGATTTGGTGGTGGTTTTGTTTTGGTGGTGTTTGTTTCTTTGTTTGTTTGAGACACGAGTACTGCATTATGAACTTGTTTATCTGCAAAAAGTATACTACAGCCAAACAGCTTGAAACTTGACAACAGATTATCTTTTGCAGATAATTTCAGTACACAGCATGAAAAAACACTATCCATTTACAGATGAATTGAAAAGTGGGGTGAAAATTACTTCTAGATAATTGTTCCATTTAGATACTAAACTATGCAGCAAAATACACCATAGATAGTGATAATTTGATCCTAAAGACTATAACAAGTTCTGAATCACTTTTATTCATCTGCCAAAACTGTTTCAGAATGGTAAAAAAATTCATTTTGTAAAATGTGAACATGCCTGAATACCAAAACATCCCTTCACAAGGCAATTATGTCTACATCCTACTGCTGAAAGGCTAAACATACCTATCAGCTAATATATTTTACTTCTAAATATCAGGTCAACTAGAAAAATCTGACTTTATGTGTCCTAACATATATAAACAATCCATTCCTTGAAAAAATTGCAGCCCCAAACTTGTTTCAGCAAACTCATTTGCTCTGTGGCAAGTAAAGGATTCATCTTGGAACATCTTGTAGTCAAGTAGCAAACTGAAAGGTGATTTCACTATATCATATATTTAATCTCAGGCCTGATTGCAGTTTATGAACTGAATTAGCAATTGAAACAGGTTAATCTTGCTCTATTCTCTCCTATTTTTTGATTTTGCAGAAAAGGATGCTGGCATTTCAATGTCTTCAGCTTGCCAGCAGGCTAAATAACATTTGTGTATATCAATAATATTGTAGGATGAGAAACACAGTGGTGTATATGTATGCAACTTTAAAGATCTTTGCTCCATCTGTGTCCATCAAAGTACCATTTTAAATAGTAATAGGAAAATTACAATGATTGAATCATCATTTTGAAGAGCAGAAATATTTTGGAACGGACAGCAAGGAAGAATTAAGAATTCACCTTAGAATCAATGATATATAAAATATATGCATTCATCCTACTGCGCTCAATGTGGAAGGGGTATCTGACAGATCATTCTCTTCTCCATTCCTTTATCACCTGCTGAACTCAGCACCCATGGCAGTCTGAATTCAGTCAGTCCACAATAGAACACAAAATTCCCTCTCCAAAGCAAAAAGATCAAGCTGTGATCACTTTCCTTCCACCAGAAACATCACATGCCCCTTTTCTTTGGCTGGGATATGTGGCCTTTCCTCAACAAGGCAGGCTGCAACTCCACAGGCTCCACCAACAGCATATTCCCTCAGCTGTGAATGCTTCTCACTTATCTTCTCCCAGTACACCCTGCTGTGAGGCCTGGGACAGCTGGGATGTCTGCAAACTGTCGTCTTGGAACATCTCCACGTCTGTACAGACTTTTACTGTATCAGATATGCTCAGGTGTCATGTTCCCACTTTAACCCTAAACCATGTGGAACACCTTGCTTTGAAACAGAAGGTGCTGCCCTAATTGTACAGTGACAGCAGCTGAAGATGCTGTATTTGAGCAATAACTGGGTTCTAAGAATTAGAACTGGCAGAAAATATTGCCCTTTGTTTACCTGAAAGACAGCTTAATAGATATCTAATTACATATGTGGACCTGGCCTGTGGCCTTTGGAATGCTCAGCTGGCACCTTTATCTTTCTTCCAAGTGAAAGAATCAGTAAAATTTGTATCATCTGCAAACTTGACTTCTTGAGTGTTTGCACAAATTTTGCTTTAATTGTGATCTTTCTAAATGCATAACTGCACTCATGGTAAAACCCATCAGAGGCTTGCAAGAGGAGAACACTTTTCCACACATCTTCTGAACACAACACAAAACTTTTCCTGAAACAGCACTGTTTGTCGCCAGCAGACATAGTTCATTCATTTATAAATTTTATAGACAAGTGGATATTTTCCTATGCAACCCTTACTATGACAGGATTTTCCCCCCACCATTTATGGCATTCCTTCCAGTGGGACTGCAGTGATGCTCACTGCCATAGCAATCACAGGCACAGTCACTCATCTTTTTTCCCAGACTGAATTTTCAAAACATGTCCCTGAAGGGGATGTCTTTGAATAGCTTAGTCAGATTTGTATTCAGCAACTCACTTTTGATCCTGGAACATGGAGGACTTGAGTCAGCAAGTCTGCAATAACCATGCTCCTGTAGACTTCTTCACTCAAAGAAAAGTCATGGACAGTATGATGTTTGAGAGAGTTACTTAAGCATGGCATTAGAACATCTCCCATCCTTTATCAGCAAACAGTTTGGCAAAGATCACAGCTGAAGCAGCAGTTGCCTTATTTGCCTTCTCTAAAGCTAAAGTAGAAATCTAGGCCTTCCTTTTATGTTTTAGATGCAGTGGTATTTTGGAAAAACTGTTCCTTCTGTGACAGATGCACAGTAAATCAATAGATCATTTTCTTTCCCTTAGAGCTTTCGGTTATACCTAATTGAAAATTGAATTTTTACAGATAAAATGTATTTCTGAAGCAAGATATGGAGGGTCTTTTATGTTGGGGACTTTTCTCCTCTGTTATTATTCACTACAACCTAGGAATAAGAAGCTCATAGCTGAATCCAAGCACTACAGTCAAGCTCATGCTGTTATTTTTTTTTTTTTTTTTTGCTGCAGCACCCCTTGTATTCTGAGCTACACTACCACCCAGCACTGCAGTACATATTCCCACAAAGCTCCTGAGTCACTGGGAAATTAAAAACAAAGGTATGACTCAGCATACCAAAATTCCAATGAAACCAGAAAATTATACAATATGCAACACAGAGTAAACCACAAATAACTCAAAGCCTAAGGGGCAATAAATATTGAAGAAAATCACTACTTTTCTATGGAAGAATATTCGTCATTAGAATGGCTTCATCCATCACCAGCTCTTACAACAGTTAAAATAAAACCAACTACAAATGGATCAGTATCTCAGATGTTATGCATTTTTTCTTTCTTTATTTCTGCATGCACAACAAGCTTAAAATACATAACCCTATTAGTCCTTTATTTTTACAATGCCCTGCTCCTACCAGCCCAAGATTTCACTCTCTGAAAGCTTTGTAACAAGCAAGCTTCAGCTGAGCTTGCTTTGGCCAGCCTGTCAGCTACCTTGTGAAATTCCCCAGTTGGAGATTTTAGTTCTTTCCTGATTTCAGACAGCTTCTAGGAAACGAGAGAGTTTTAACCTTCCTCTTATCTGGTTACCTTAGCAGAGCCGGGGAGACCAACACCACTAAGCACTCATGCAGTGTGTGTGGTTTATCCTTCCTCTCACAGGTTGGTTAAGAAATGTCTGAGCCCAGAGTGAGCCTTATAGGGAGCAAAATGGAAACATTCACAATTGCACTGATTCATTTCTGAGGACCCTGAAGAAGCCAAAAGGGTTGCCACACACACTGGGATGGTGCCTGTCAGACTAGCCTGTTGTTCCCAACCATCAGCTTCTCCCACAGCTTTCTCCTATGAAAAGCAGCACAGACCTCATGCCACACAGCAAAACACGTGAACTTACTCCCATGCACTACCTAATTAGTCTCAGCGGAGAGTGAACTCAAAATGTCAGCTCCTGCAAGTCACGTAGACCTAATATATCAACAGAGAATCTGCCTTCTAAAGGCTCTCAAGAGGATGTTAAATGGATTTGAGTGTGCCATTCTCCTTCACCACTGCCTGTTCAAGGAGAGCTGTAGTGTAAAGGGTGAAGGGGAAAGTTAGTGCAAGATTGCTAACAATATGTGCTTCAATGTCTAAACACTATCTTGTAAGGTATTTCTATTTCAGTAGTACCCAAGTCAAAAACAGGGAGTTCATTGTGAGACATAGTACAGAGCAGTCTTCAACACAGGGCACACAACCCTGCCTTTTATTCACTTTCTTTTGAGCAATAATGTTTTCCTTGGAGTCTTGCATAATGAATAACATACTTTACCCACAAAGAGCAAAATAAATTGCAAAAGTATGAGGAAAGCATTTTCAGACCTTCTTCACACTACATCTTGGCTTCCACCAGCCTCCATTTTGTGCTACCAGTGGCCACAGCCAGATTCTCAAACCAACAGCAATTGCTGAAGCCGCATCTGTGTTCCAGATTGTACTACCCAGGTGAGTCTCTTTGGATAACCTCTTCAGAGTCTGCCAGTCTGTCACACTTTGCCTCTGCCCATATACAGAACAATCGTGTTCTTAAAAAAGGACTCTGTTGTTGTCATTTCCTTATAAAGCACACTCCTTGCCAGGAGCTGGTACAGGAAATGATACATTTACTACAGCACCTTACACAATTCCAGGTGCCAAACACGGCCAAGAGTTTTTCTGTAGTTTCTCCCAAGCTCGGGTAGCAGAACTGAGCTGTCCCTGCATCCCTCATCCACCCTGAGCAATAGGATTGGGAAAAGAAACTTTCCCCTTCCACCTCTGTAGTAGGCCTCTGCCTGCCTCAAGCCTCAAGGGGCTTTCAGCTGTTTCTTGGTGTGCCCACAGCACAACTGTTACCTTACATCCTTGGGAAATGGACCTATATGAAAGAGCCCAAATGCAAAGCCAGATTCCCCAGAAGCCGTGAAGTACCTGGTCTGGGGCTTTCATCCATGATACCACCAAGGCTGAAGATGCTGTGCTGCAAGCTAACCTAAAAAAGTTGACAAAGCCCATCCTGCTTCTGAAATCAGCTAGTTTCTCCTCCTTGACTGGAGAAATGAAGCAGACTACCCAGACAGAACTGCCCTAGAAGGACAGAGCTGCCCAGGTCACCAGCTGCAGGAAGTGTATGAGCCTGGCATTAGAGGACAATGAAAAAGACACCTGTGTACAGTGTGAACAGGTGAATGATCTGCTCTGTCTAGTGGCAGAGGTTAAGAAAGAAGTGGAAAGGCTAAGGATTATTAGGAAGAGTGAAAGGAAAATAGACTGGTAGAGTTATGCCCTTCCAACCCTGAGGGCAGCTCAGCAGGAGTCAGAGATGCCTCACCCCTCTTGCCATCAAGCAAAAGGAAGAAACCTAGTAGATGGAGGGGAAGGGAAATGGGTCCCTGATTGGGGAGGTAAAAGAATCCCTCCCAACCCCCATTTTCTCCCCAGGTGCCCTTACAGAATAGATAGGAGGCCCTGGTCCTAGAGGGTCAGGAAGATGATGCAAAAGAAAAAAATCTGCCTGGAGGGCCTCCCAGTTGCACTCAATCTACCATGCAGATCACAGTCTTAGGTATTAAGAAGGAAAGAAGGGTAGTTGTAGTAGGTTGCCTCCCTTCTGAGGGCAACTGGCAAACCTCCCTGTATGCCAACTGCACCCATCACATAGGGAAGTCTGCTGCCTCCCTGAGGCCCAGGTAAGGGATATTATTGCAAGACTCCTGGAACTAGTTCAGTCCTCTGATTATTACCTTCTGTTCATTGTCCAGTTGGCAGCAATGAAGTTGATAAGAGGGGTAGGTATCAGGGTACTTAAAAAGGACTTCAAGGCTCTGGGTCATTTGGTTGGTGGGATAGGAGCACAGGTGGTGTTCTCCTGAGTTCCTGCAGTAGTAGGGATGAATGAGGAAAGGACCAGGAAAATCCATGTAGTCCATCAGGCTTAAGGACTGGTGCCATGAGTGGAGTTTTGGTTTTTTTTGATCATGGGGCAATTTTTATGACACCAGGCCTGCTAGAGTCAGATGGGTTTGACCTATCTGGCAAGGGCAAAAGAACTCTAGCCTATTAGTTGGCAGGGCTGATTAAGAGGGCTTTAAACTAGGTTTGCAGGGGGAAGGGGATGACACCGGGTTCTCCAGAGATCAGCCTAAAGGTGGTAAGCCAGAGTTAGGGGGTGAAATCAGTAGTCCAGCTGAACTGCATGTACATTAATGCACACAGTATGGGCAACAAACAGGAGGAGTTGGAAGCCACTATGCAGTGGGAAAGTTACGATGTAGTTCCCATCATGGAAACGTGCTGGGATGACTTACATGACTGGAATGCTGCCATGGATGGCTACATGCTCTTCAAAAGAGACAGTGAGGAAGGAGCTGTGGAGGGTTGGCTCTGTATATTAGGGAGTCTCTAGACTCTATAGAACTTAAGGGTAGTGACAACAAGGTTGAGTGCCTATGGATAAGAATCAGGAGGAAAGCCAACAAGGCCAACATCTTGGTGGAAGTCTGCTACAGACCATCAAACCAGGATGAAGAGATAGATAAATTATTCTATAAGCAGCGTGATGAATGTTTCAAGATTATCAGCCGTTGTTCTTGTGGGAGACTTTAACCTGTCAGATTCCTGGGAACTCAAAATAGTGAAGAAGAGGCAGACTGGGAGTTTCCTGGAGTGTATGAACAATAACTTCTTGTTGCAGCTGATAAATGAACCTCCCAGGCGTGGGGCCCTGCTAGACCTGCTGCTTTCGAACAGAGTAGGGCTGGTGGGAGGTGTGGTGGTTGGAGGCCATCTGGGGTACAGTAAACACAAAATAATGGAGTTTCCAATACTTGGTGAAACAAGGAGAAGCATCAACAAAACCTTTACCCTGGACTTCTGGAAGGCAGACTTCAGCTTCAGGATGCTGATTCAGACAATACCTTGGGAAACAGCCCAAGGTCCAGGAAGGATGGACATACTTCAAGAAAGAAATCTTGAAGTTTCAGGAGCAGGGTGTCCCTATATGCCAAAAGAGAAGCCAGCGAGGAAGACAACTGGCCTGGCTGAGCAGGAAGCTTTTACAGGAACTCAGGAAAAAAGGCAGTTTATCACCTTTGGGAAAAGGGTCAGGCAATTCAGAAAGTGTTTAAGGATGTCATTAGGTCATGCAGAGAGAAAATTAGAAAGGCGAAAGCACAATTTGAATCCAGGGACAATAAAATACTTTTTTATAAATACATTAATAGCAAAAGGAAGGGCAAGGAAAGCCTCCATATTTATTGGATGCAGAAGTGAATATTGTTGAGGATGAGATGAGGAAAAGGCTGAGGTACTTAACACTTTATTTCCCTCAGTTTTCAACAGTAAGGCAGGTGATCCTCAGGACAGCTGGCCTCCTGAGCCGGTAGACAGGGACAGGGAGCTGAATAGACCCCCAGTAATCCAGGAAGAAGCAGTTAGTGCCCTGCTGAGCCGCTTGGATTCTCCCAAGTCTATGGGATCAGATAGGATCCATTCTAGGGTGCAGAGGGAGATGGCAGAAAAGCTTGGCAAACCTCTCTCCATCTTTTATCATCAGTCCTGGCTCACCTGCAGCACTACAGGCTGGGGACAGAGTGGCTGGAGAGCAGCCAGGCAGAAAGGGACCTGGGGGTGCTGACTGACAGCAGGCTGAACATGCAGGCTGAGCATGCAGGCTCACAGCAGGCAGTATGGCCAGGTGGCCAAGAAAGCCAACAGCATCCTTGCCTATATCAGGAATAGTGTGGCAAGCAGGAGCAGGGAAGTGATTCTTCCCCTGTACTTGGCACTGGTGAGGATGCACCTCAAGTACAGTTTTGCCCAGTTTTGGGCCCCCAGTTTAGGAAGGATACTGAGGTGCTGGAGTGCGTCATAAGAAGGGTAATGAGGCTAGTGAAAAAACAGGAGCACAAGTCCTGTGAGGAGTGGCTGAAGGTTGTTTAGTCTGGAGAAGAGGAGGCTCAGGGGTGACCTCATCATTCTCTACAACTACTTGAAAGGAGGGTGTAGCCACGTGGAGAGTCAGTCTCTTCTCTTGGGCAACTAACAATAGGACAAGAGGACACAGTCTTAAGCTGTGTCAGCGGAGGTTGAGGTTGGACATTAGGCAGAAGTTCCACACAGAAAGAGTGATTGGGCATTGGAATGGGCTGCCCAGGGAAGTGGTGGAGTCACCTTCTCTGGAGATGTTAAAGAAAAGACTGGATGTGGCACTCAATGTCAAGGTCTAGTTGACAAGGTGGTGTTAAGTCATAGGCTGGACTTGATATTCTCAGAGGTCTTTGCCAACCTGTGATTCTGTGAATTT
>JAWWMO010000096.1:45381335-45394317 GCA_035047845.1 Dendrocincla fuliginosa | reverse complement strand
AGAGTTGTTTGTATTTAGGAAAGGGTTGGGTTTGTTTAGATAGGTTTTTAATGCTGTTTTTCAAATAAGCCCACAGGAGACATCTCCTGACAAGGTTTACATAGAAATGCACTAAGCTGGGAAAGGTTTTACTGGTCACTACTTATGAGTTTCCCCTCTGGAATGAACATGAGAAGAGTGGGGTCACGTGTCACCTCCCACTGGTGACTAGACACCCCAGATAAGAATAGCAGTGTCTTGAGCAAAGAGGAGCAGAGAAGGGCAAGAGCTGCATGTGTGCAAGTTGCACTGCAATCAGTTCCCCTGATTTCAGTGTCAAAGTTGAAAAACAGGGTGAGAAGGAAATTAACAGCAAATTAAATAAATTTATAGAATAAATTAAGACTTCAAAAAGTATTATTTCCTCATTTGTTCCTTCAGGCATTTGTCTTTTCCAGATCATGCTTCTAACAAATACTGTCTCCCAAAAGAAATTGGAGGAGGCAATGAAACTGTACAAATGCAGTATTCTGTATTTAGCATACAGAATATACCAATATGGCAATATAGAATACACATGAATTTTCCTTTAAGTTCTTTAAGCAAGCTTTCTAAGGAAGTGTTTTTCTTCCCTGCTGTGTAAGACTGCATTGCATTGACTGAGGTTAGATGTACCATTAAATCCCTGAGACAGCCCCTCCAAGCACTCTTTTTGGCCTTTTGCCCTGAAGACTTTTCTAACCAGATCCGGGTGTTGTGTTCATTAGAGAGATTTCTAATAGCCTTCATCCTAAGCCTTTCTAAAGTCTCACTGCTTTGTGCTTTTTTTGGATCCCTTTATTTTACATACCTTCACACCACTATATTCTTTTTCACAGTTGTCACACTTACTGTAGCTGTAAGCCACCCTTCCCAGCGAGCAGCCATAGATGTGTTATTTAATATTCTATGATAAGGATATTTTCTATTTTTATTTTTAGGAAAAATCATTACAAGCACTGATTTCAAATCTTGGTGCAATTCTTAGATGTGAGTTTGAATCACATTGGCTGCAGGGTATGTGCACAGACACACACTTGCATGGAGAAAGATCTGAGGAGTTCTGCAAAGACTTGCTATTTCCATCTCAGAAGTGATTATGTTATTGGAGATTAAGACATAAAACCTGGGAAAAAGCTAGTGTGATTCAGACTTACAAACTTAAAACCAGGGAGTCTGGCATCTGCCCAGTAAAAATACTGGCTGATTTTCAACAGAAAGAGAAAACCCTCATAAAGATCCAAGAAACTTTGGAAATGTTAATTAAATGTTGAAAATAAGATTTTTAAGGCAATGTACTTAGCCTGGTCCCCTGCTTGCACTGTTGCTTCTGCCTAACAAGGAGCATAACCATCTGTTATGCAGCAGCCCTGGCTTTCCCAAGTCTCATCATTTCTCCATAGGGAGATAATATTAATTCCCTATTGCCCACATGAAGTGTCCATGAAAGGAGGATGGCAGGGAAAGCCTTTGCTTTCACCTCCTTTGTTTCTTGCCCATCTTGTCATGTGGTGGCTGGGACTGTGACTGCAAGTCCTGCTCACCCTGCTCAGGCAAGAAGCACCATGACTAACAAGGAGGGAGTTGGCAGGGTCAGGTCATATTCCTGCAGATTTGCCATAGCCTGAAGGGAAGATGAATACTCATATCCAACCCTTGGAGACTGCAATACATACAGTCTAGAGTATGCTCGATCACCACATTGGAGAAGAGAATACTCTGGGGATACCTTGGGGCGTTTCAGTGTTTAAAGGGAGTCTGTAAGGAAGATGGGTACAAACTCTTTGGCAGGGCCTGTTGCAACAAGGCATGGTTTTAAACTGAAGGAGAATTTATTTAAGTTAAATTTAAGAATTTTTTTACTATGAGGATCGTAAAACACTAGCATGCCTGAAAGTGGTCAAGGTCAGGTTGGATGGGGGTCTGAGCAACCTGGCCTAGTGGAAGGTGTTCCTGCTCATGGTAAGGGGGTTGGAACTAGATGATTTTTAAAGAGCCCTTCAAACTCTAATCATTCTGTGACTATATGATTACAGACAGAAATGTATGCTGTGTTGAAATCTTCACTTGGCACAAACAACGAAATCCAAATGAAAAGGATCCTAAAAATTCACCATTGCTACTGACAGCCCCAGTGGGAAAGGATTATCTCTCTCAAACTAGGTCAAACTTCATAGGTGTTTTCAGACGTGGCAGAGGACCACAGTAGGAAGGGGTCTGCTTCTAGAAGACAATAACAGATGCACAATTTCTTGGTTTCTCACTCAGCTTGTCAATGTTATGTATCTTTATTTAAAAATGGATATAATCAAATAGTATATTCTCCATCAGTTGTTACAGAGCTCACTTGTATTTATTTAGGATAGGTAATTGTGATATATCATGCTATGTTGTGCAACATTAAACATATCTACAGTCATTGTCATCAGCTCACAAATACACATACTGTTTTATTTACAAGAGTTTGATGTAAGAATAAAAGGTGATAGCGTGATAGAGACAAAACATGCTTCCCTTAAGCCTTTGCCTAAGAGAAGTTAGATAAAATAAGTTTTCCCTTATTCTGTATTACCTGGCTGATTTCTTTTTAACCCTGTATAGTAAAATAACTTCTGGGAGTCTAAAAATCTCGTGGAATAATTTATCATAACTTAGCAATTTACATCACAGATGAATTTGTTAGTTTCATAGATTGAAAGAAAGCCCTGGATGCTAATCCAACTCCCTGCTTGAAATGCAGTTGATACCAAAATTAGATGAGGTTTTTCATGGCCTCTCACAGATAGGTTTTGTATATCTCTGAGCACAGAGACCCCACATCATCCCTCAACATGCTGTTTCAGTGTAATGTCTGTCACAGTGAGGAACTCGTTCTTAATACGCACTCCAAATTTCCCTTGGTGCAATTGTGTCCTTTTACCTTTATATCTTGGAAAAGACTCTGGCTCCATGTCCTCTGTAATCCCCATTAAGTACCTGGAAACAGCAACTAGATCCCATTTTAGGCTTTTTACCTCCCAGCTGAACTTGGTTCACCTCCCAGGAGAGGTAAATTTGGATGTGTTGTGCCACTCCTGTCCCCTGCAGAATGCTCACTCATGCAAAGTGCCCAATGAGGTGAGAGGAAACATATTTTCATTCATTTAAACTGGTACTTTCAAGCCCAGCTGCTAATTCCAGCTGTCTATCAGAACATTTGATTTTAAACATCAAGTATTTTCCTCAATAGCCACTATTCCTTTTCTGGCCCCACGTTTGTCCTGCTTCCAGCTTAGCCAAACCCAGGAAACAGTTTCTCTGGGGACAGGAAGCTGACAGGTCATGGAGATATGGTTGTGATTGGAAAAACAGGAGTCTTTCATGGTCTCGGGTTCTTAGCACAGCTTGTGCTTTTTCTACACCAATACTGATCTAGTTCTCCTTTTGTTTGAGTGGGAAAACACACTGAGAAAAAAATCCTGGGCACTTAATTTATAAGCCTTTTGGAGGAGGGACTGCCTTTCTTACACATTTGATAGCAAGCAAGCAAGCAAGTTGTCAGATCTTAAACAAGGGATTCGTAAGTAGATAGTTTTGTTACTAGACACATAAGAAAATACTACATATATAAAAAAAAACCCCAAAGTTGTGTTGCACTCAAAGTCATCAATGGCTCAGCACTCTTCTCAAAAGAAATTCTGTTAATTTTAACACTGGGTTATGAACACAGGCCTTTTCTCTCTTCAACATAAAACAGATAAGGCCTCTCTGCATCAGCTGTTCTTGCTGCTGTCTGTGTTGTAAATTCCAGTGGGATTAGATTTCTGCTGCTTTTTTAGATGTCTCCACTATGATCTCCTAAAATAATAATTAAAAATTTAAATACTGGTAATATTAATAGTAGTCATTTTTTTTTAGAAGTAGATGATAAAGCTGACTAAACTGCTTTTGGAACAACTCTGGTCCAAAGCCCTTCTGTTTGCACTCTCTCTGCTCTTTGCTGACCATACAAGTGGGTGAGTGCATTGAGAATCACAGGATGAAGAGAACCCTCTCCTCCTGCCCCCTGCTTGCATGGGGCCAGGCTGGCTTCCTATGCCAACACGCTCCTAGGAGGCATGAAGAATAGCCACACTCCCCAGATGCATCTACATCAGGGACTTTACACCCTCGTAACCCTTTATTCTTTGTGAAGGAAATAATCTCCTAGAATGGCAGTAATATATATCTATGCCTTCTTTGGCACATGATAGGCAAAATTAAGTACCAGCAGGCTTTTCAAAATGGACATTAATTCACTCCTATCTCATCTGTAGCTCTTTCTTTGATTTAAGCTTCATCCAAAGCACAGAGTTTTAATGGTGCCCACCACACAAACGTGCAACACAGACAACATTGCAGGTGACCACAGCGTGTTGTTCTTTCCAGGGAGGTCAATGGCATCCGGGGCTGCATTAGGAAGTGCATTGCCAGCAGGTCAGGAGAGGTGATCTTGCTCCTCTGCACTCTCCACCTGGAGTGCTGTGTCCAGCTCTGCCCTCCTCAGGACAAGTGAGACATGGAGATCCTAGAGCAGGTCCAGTGGAGGCTATAAAGGTGATTAAGGAACTGGACCATCTCTCTTACAAGGAAAGGCTGAGACAACTGGCCTTGTGCAGCCTCGAGAAGTGGTGGCTGAGAGGGGACCTCATCAATGTGTACAAGTATCTAAAGGGAAGATGTCAAGCAAATTGATCCAGGCTCTTCTTAGTGGAGCAAAGCAATAGGACAAACATCACAGGGCAGAAACTGATGCACAGGAAGTTCCACCTGAAAACAAGGATGGACTTCTTTACTGTCCAGGTGGCTGAGCACTGGAACAGATTGCCTAGAGATGTTGTAGAGTTTCCCTGAATGGAGATATTTGAGAACGGCCTGGACACAGTCCTGTCCCATGTGCTCTAGGATGACCCTGCTTGAGCAGGGGGGTTGGACCAGGTGCCTCACTGTGGTCCATTTCAACCTGACCCATTCTGTGAGTCTAACCTTTCAAAAATGTTTGCTTTCCAACATTACCAACTACTCATGTTATCTGGTGCAAGTGCACACTTAAGTGACATGTAGATATACTCATGTGTCAGTGTTTCTTCTTGAGGCATGCAGAGATCTTGAGAAAGATTAAAACAAGAATTAGGCCAAATTCTAAATGCTGGTCACAGAAACCCATAAAATTATAGGTCACTTTGGGATTTGACTTCAGTTTGCATTTGAGATTGGTTTATAACCTAAGTGCCATAGCAGATGAAATTTCTGCTTCTCCTCTAACTGGCCCTTATTACAGCCATTTAGTCAAACAGAGAGAGAGGTTTCTTGAAAAGGCAGTGAAGTATCCATCTGTGGAGAGATCTGGAGCAACCCATGAAGGCACCTTGAGCAGGGATTTGACCACAGATTCCTGGTGTTCCTCAATTTTTAGTCTGCTGTAGCTCCACCTCCTTCTGGTTCCCCCCATTCTAACTTGATTCCCAAGCCATCTTCTGTAGTCTCCTCTGACACACAGAAATGAACATCACTTGTGTTTCAGTGTGATGTCCATTGACACGTGCCCAGACTCTGTGGTGAAGGCACATCAGCAACATTTGGGAATGGCATCTGGAGAGGGCAGGGTTCAATATATCTGTTGTTGGCTCTTCAGTCAACAGCAGGGCTGGTGGGCAGGCGTAAGACAACATGCCAATCTGGGTTAGTGTGTTGGTTTAAAGGTAAACTGGCAGAAGAAATGAACCCAGCTCAAGAGAGATTACAAGCCAGAGTTACAATTTACTAAAAAGATTACAATCAATACAATGATACAGACAAAGATTGGGTTTAACTCAAAAAAACCAGATTTATAACCCAGCACCCTGGGCATGAACAGAACAGTGTTGATTAGTCCCTATGTTGTGTGCCATGTGGTCCCACAGTTGGTGAGGATGACGATCACAGTCTTGTCAAGAGTGGCAGTCAGAGTCCTGTTGAGGTTCTGGTCCTCCTCTGAATCCCATGAGTGGTACCAGAAGTCCCAAACCCCAAGATTATATATGGTCAGGTTCAGGTGGGAATGCCCAGTACTTCCCCCAGGGCAGGAGGTTTCACAATAGGTGATTTAACTCTGTGAGTCATGGGATATTTTTGGAATTTTTCATGGTCTAGGTCATTGCAGCTGCCTATTGTGTCAGTCCCTAATGGCCCATTACAGACCTGACCCCTCCGCTGGGTATGAAGGTGATAATGACTCTCCAGAGGGAAGTTATCCCAGCTGAGTCAGTGGTGTGAAGACAGAAACACTCCCCTATCTCACAGGGTTCTCTAACACCCAGTTTGTAGCCTGACGGTCAGGTGTGCCCTGGGCAGCTGCTGCAAATGGTCCATTATTAACAGTTCATCAGAAATGACAGAGGGTGTAGAATACACAGTTTTGCTCACACCCACATAGTGATAAACTGGTCCTGGCCACTGTAAGTAGGACAAGTAGTTTTTGTTTCAGTCGTTCTTTAATTTGGGAAGGACGTTCTGTTTTTTAAGAAGTAGTGATGTCTTGATGACTTCATTAGGTAGATGCTAGATTTCAAGGAAGAAAAATACCTTTTTCAAGCTATAACAACCCAGGACCTCAGCTTGCTTCTTGGTCAAAGTTCAGGTGAGGCTGGGGTCAGAGAGCTCCCCCATCTTCATGACTCTCTGGCTTTCCTTCTCCTTCTTTCTCCTATGTTCAGTCTCAGATGCTTTTATATACATATTGCTTAAATTGTCACAGTTACGATAACACCCTTTTCCTGCTCAACTATCTCTGCCTTTTCCCCTTTCAAACCCTCCATTGATAACCAGCTCTTTCATAACCTGTAGGAGTCCCCATCATCTGAGATGCTGCTACAGTTTTACTCTGAAGAGATCAAAGAGCTCTTCTTTTCAGGTCTAGGTGGCATTATTCCTGGTTAATCCTAATTGTTTTCATTTTCCACAGCCTCCACTCCTTTATGATGTTGTTATAAGAAGTACAAATAGTGCTTTGCATGAAGCTGTGCCACTCAGTCTTCCTATGGAACTAATGTCTTCTTAACAGTGATATTCAGGGAAAAATAATACCCCTTTACCATCTCTCTTGGGCAACTAAAACTTGTAGGGAAGATGTTTCACTGAGCTATGCACAATGATGCTTAGGTCAGAAGACAGTAATTATGTTCCAGCGATATGTAACATGCATAGGAATTAACTATGACAGGTCTTTTTGTATTGAAGTAACTGGGGCTTAATATGATGCTTGCTTTGTTTTCTTATCCATTAGCATTGTTGAATAAGATAGAAAATCATGTTCCTTTAAAATATCCAGTTCCTTTTGTTTGTAGGCTTTGGTGAACAGCCAGCATTAAAATCACATTCCTTAACTCTGTTTTAGATTAAAAGTATCCAGAAACCCCTCAAAACCCCCAAAAAAAACCCAAAAGACAATCCACCAAATCCCAAACCATCATCTTTAGCAAGCGAACTTTAGAGCTCCAAAAAAGTGTGTTTGTACTTAATTTAGTGGCGGCAGAAATACCTGCGATTCCATTTTTTTCTTATGTGTATCAGACACACATCAGTGATGCTTTTAAGCATTATATACTTCTAGAAATTATTCCGTTTGCAGTTTTTATTTGAAAAGAAAATATATGTTTACGTAGTCATACTGTGAATGAGATATTCAAGAGTGGCTTAAAAGGGCCAATTATTAGATATATTTCAAAAAGAAATGTTATTTCCCATAAGCCTGCATCCTGTTGGTAGCAATCACTTCACAACAACCACCTCTAACATGCAAGCCAGCTACTTGTAAGACGGTATCACTGTTTGTTTGGGGATCTTCCACCAGTGATGAATTGCAGCTTCAGTGTGATTCCACAAGGGATAAACTTAAGGTTCCCTTTGTTTTCTTTGGTTGTCTAGCTTCAGAGCCAGAATCTCTCAGACACAGAATTAATTCCAGATTTTTTTATTACCTAAAACCAGTAAGGTAGTACAAGTAAGGTTCTGGGGATGCTGAATGTGGCAGTTGTGTTTTGTAAAGGGTATGAAAGTGTATCTCAAGATAATCATAGAATCATTGAGGATGGAAAAGATTTTAAGATCATCAAGTTTAACCATTAACCCCACACTGCCAAGTCCACCACTGAATGGTGTCCCTAAATGCCCCATCAACCTGTCTTTTAAATAATGCCAGGCACAGTGACTGAACCACTTCCACAGTCACTGTGTTCCAGTGTTGACAATCCATTTTGTGAAGAAATTTTTCCTAATATCCAGTCCAAACCTTCCATGGCACAAACTGAGACCATTTCTTCTATCCTGTCACTTGTTACCAGTGAGAAGAGGCCAATCCCTACCTCACAACCACCTTCTTCAGGTAATTGTACAGAGTAATAATATCACACCCAAACCTATTTTTCTCCAGACTAAACAACATCAGCTCTCTCAGCTACTCCTTGTCAGACTTGTGCTCCAGATCCTTCACCAGCTCTGTTGCCCTTCTCCAGTCTTGCTCCAGCAACTCAATGTTTTTCTTATATTGAGGGCCCAAAACTAAACACAATACTCAGGATGCAACCTCACCAGTGCTGAGTACAGGGGGATAATCACTGCCCTAGTCCTGCTGAATGCACTGTTGCTGATACAAGCTAGGATGCTGCTGGTTCTCTAATCTAGGAACATATTTTACAGAGAACAATTGAGACTTAAAGAGGAGTAAGTATTGGGCTCAATGAAGTGTTGTTTTTTGGTTTGGTAGTTTGATAGCAATATGAGCAGAGGTATCGTGGTGAAGAGCTACCCCATCTCAAGTATTCTTTAAGCTAAATGAGAAATTTGAACAGTCTAGGAGAGCACTTGTATGGTATTGCTTAGAAATTCCTTAGCATAACCAATTTGGATTAGACAGGGGTTTCTGTAACCTGGTCTGGTGGAACATGTTCCTGTCTATGGCAGGGGGGTTGGAAACAGATGATCCTCATATTGAATAGTCAGGGTGAGCACTGTTGTTATGATAACAGAGTACTTCCATGTAACCACAGAACTGTAAATACAGCATGTATCTATAAAGTACTGGGAGGTCTCCAAATCAGCTCAGAGCAGTGCTACATTTGAATGGTTTTATTGTGCACACTTAATTTAATATCTGGCATTGTAGAGAAGCCAGAATTATATGAGCAAGCTACTACTGCCATTCAGTGGGAGTTACTGATATAACACTGGAACAGGATACAGAAAACACTGACAAATAGGAAGAGTTCCTGTGAGAGAGGTCCACATCTATTGTGAGGTCTCGAAAAAGGTTTAAAAAAAAAACCCCAAAATCATCAGTGTGTGATTAGGTCTATTGCAAGCAACAGAAGTGCTATTACCAAGATGTTTTCTCTCTCCCAAGCTTTCCTTGCCAGAGGGCTGCTCACGGATCCTCATCTATTGTAAGTCATGAGAGTACATGTTTCTCTGTTGGTATAGTAGCAAGGCCCCACCATAACCCAACATCTTTGTTTTATCTTTATTGGTCCCAAGAAGATACCACAGCAATGCAAACAAACTCTGGCTTTCTTCTACTTTTGCCCCAAATAGTGCTGCAGATCAAGCACTAATCATTTCCAAAAGACCACAAACACCACTTCAACACTTAGAAAATGGTTTGCCACAGAGGTAATAACCAGATTTTTCAAAATCCATTTGCAATAAAGAATTTACAAGTCAGCACTTCTACAAAGCATACTGTCCAAGAAGTGTGGTGGAGAGGACACTTCTGAGAGAGGGAAAGGTACCCAATCTGACCCCAAAAAATTGCCAAATGTCTGTCACCTTTCTTTAGGTTCAGATTCAGCCGGATCTAGTCTTAGTGCAGAGCTTTGTGTCAGGGACAAAACTGATCTTATAAGAGACAGTCAAGACAACTGCAGAGAAACAAGGCAAGGAAATGAGAAATGTTTCCTAATGAGGATATGGTGTGTATACAGCAAAACATAGTAAACTACTGAAACCGTAAACTACTACATGTCATTGGCAATTAATGGACCCATTCACTTTTTCATTTGACTCCAACAAGTCCATGGTGAACCTCTTTGGTGGGAGTGACAGAGTGGTAAGAGATGGTCCTTGCCTTGCCTTGCCTTGCCTTTCTCTCTTGTGTTATGATTCTATTACACTGCATGTAGATTAATTCTGATTAGATTCCCCATGCACATGGCACTGCACGATAGGCCTTAGGCATCCCTGGCCTTGAAATTGTCCTAGTTTGAGGTCAATTTATCCTAGTTCCATATCAAAGTTTTCATAGAAAAAACAACTTTGCTTCAACAAGCTAGTTACTTTCTTAGAAATCCTATATGTCAGGAAAAGGATTTCTACAACTGTAAGTACCAGAAATACACACTCTTAAAGGTTTATGCTGCATACAGAAGTACATTAATAAATTTGTACCTCAGCCCGTGCTAAATGTGAGCTTGTGTTATCCTAAGGAGGTCTATGGAAGGGTGTTAGTAGTGTTATAGCTATTTCAGCAGCATTTTTAACTGGACTGGCAATGCAGAGTGGGAAGCAGGTACTGTCTCCTCACCCCGCTGTCCTTCTCATCAGACAAACTACAGGCAGTTTTTATATGGGCAGCTTCTGTAAATGCCTCATGCCTGGCTACTCCAACTAAAAGTCACACTGCTTTGCCCTGCTCTTGCTCCTGTAAAACACATGGCTAGGTGTGCACCTGGAAAAGGCAGAATCCATAAATCACTTTGCATGGGTAATCCTCCCCCAGAAAAGAGAGAAAGGCTGACAAACCTTGATCTCATGAGTTAACATGTATGACTTTGCCTTCATCACTGAGCAATATCATGAATGTTGTGTAGTCCTGAGGCTTCCTCAGGCAGAAATCTGAGCCCAGTTACTCTTTTAGAACAAATCTGAGACGTGAAATTCCTGACTTTCAGAGTATGAGAGCCTGCATGCAATTCTGTCTTATATCCACAGGTGTCAGTGAAAGACCAGCACTTCTGAGATTTCTGGGGCAAAAAAACACTGATTGGATTGAACTACAGAACTTTAATGTAATGTGACTTCATGGCTGTAGGCTCATCACCTGGAAAGCATGCAGTTTAAAAAAGACTTCAAGAAATGCAGCTTCTTGGGAAGGTCAGAAAAGACCACTACTGGAATGAGGCAGGCTGAACAAGTCAGCAGAGCAATTTAACTCCACACTGATCTAAGCCTTTCCTTTGTGTGATGAAACCTTGTCTGTTTTCCTTAGATTCCACAGGTCAGAGATCTTCAGTTTCCCATCTCATGGCTCCTTTCATGTGCTAAATTCCAGAGTGTTTTCCCTTAGTTACCCTGGACTCTGCAGGTCCAAGCTCACCTTCTCTATCAGTCCTGGATAGCTCTGCCTCATTTGCATTTTTCCACATCAATTTCATCAGGTGCCTCCTGCAGTCCTTCTAGTTAAGGCTTCCCAAAGTGTTGTTGCTACTCTGAGAGCTACTGAAAGTCTGAGGGAGAGGAGAACTCATGTAGGTGATGAGAAGCACCTTAGACGTGGCTGTTTCCCACTCCCCACTCCTCACTCCCGGCCCAGGCTCATAACATTCATCTGGTCCTTGCTGTCACCAAGGCAAGACAGATCTTAAGGAGAGCTCTTGTGGCAAAGAGAGGGCTGCTTGCAACTGTCCTCAGGGACATGCAATCAACTAAACTGCTGCACTTTGCAGCACGGGGTTTGCCTGTGCATGATGCTGTGGTATTTACATCTTTGTGATCTCCATTAAGGCAGGATGCTACTTTGGAAGAAGACACAGGATAAAGCATCCCCTCACAGGATCCACCTGGGATCATTTGGGGATACAAATGCATCCTGATACATGCCTCCTATGCAGGAGTTACAGAGGTAAAACAACCCTTTGCCTTGAGGGGAAAAAAAGGAATTAGTCTTTCTCAAGCAGATCACTGCTCTGTATCCTACCTGTATGAGCACATGTCTACTGATTCTTCATTTCTGAAAAAAGTCTGTATCATGCACCCTTTCCCAGGGTGGTGTGCATGCAGTCCTTATCAGAACTTTCTTGCAGAAAATCTGTTCTGACAGAGAACACACTGTGGTTTTAAATCATCCTCCTTTGTCAAAACAGAGCCACAGATCAAGCTGAAAGACAGCTACGTGGCTGCCCGGGTCATTTCACTACACAGGCAACAGTGACTTTGGCTTCAGCGGAGAGCAGTGCCACTACCAGCTGCTGAAGCTGGCACAGTCCCAAACAAGCCAAGGCAACAGGGACCCCTTTCCCCTGCCTCTGCTCCTTGGACAGGGACTCAGCAGCAGGATGAGTCTGAGTTGCTTTGTCCCTCTAGGATGTCTAGGATGACTAGGTACAGCTCTTTCAGGTAGTCAGGAACTTGGATTGCTGTGCCTGCAGGTCTGTGTTTCTTCAGAGGTTTTATCACTGCAATTCTGGGAAAAGTAAATAAAATGCTTATAAGCATCCTCACCCATCCTATGGGAGTTCTCATTTCTGTGAGATTTTATTTTCCTTAGCCTTCATTGTTCACGATTTAAAAAGAATATAGTTCACTAAAGTTTGAGCACTAAGATGGAATCAAGATGGATGTTACCAATTAAACTCATGAGATAATGATTGTTGCAGTTGTGATACTGTTAGTACGTTACTGAGAAGAGTAATTATGCAGATGATCGTTTCTGAAGTGTGAAACTTCTACCTTCCAGGAGAAGGGTATAAGGTGCACTGTTTCAACCATGCAGGTTGCTTAAAGAAATGAGAAGGTGATTGTATGGAAGAGCATGGGAAATGGGTTGCTGAGTATAGGATGTATTAAGTCAATTTCCTGTTGTGCAATTAAAGTTAACATAAATTCTTGCCTTTTTTTTTTTTTAGATCAATATACTATATGAATGTATGTAAATAATTATGTGTTTTATGTATATAGATACATATTGTACCACTGT
>JAWWMO010000096.1:45331517-45342110 GCA_035047845.1 Dendrocincla fuliginosa | reverse complement strand
TATAATTTCTAGATGCAATGATGGATGGAAACTATAAAGACTGAGCAAAATGGCATGACAATAGTTTTAATGGCTTGTAATATCATTTGCTAGGGTCTGGGGAGGTCAAGTAATTTAAAAACCAAAGAAACCAGGACAAAAAAATATGAACAGCATAAAATGAGGACAAATTTTAATATGAGTCATAGCTTATATTAAGATATTTACACCTAGCAGAAGTGCATAGTTACTCTTGAGCACATCATGAATTTCAAAACACTGCCAACTCAGTTTGACCTGCAGTTCTTGATAGCTAAGGAATCACAATATAGACAGAGTCCAGAAGGAACTGATAATTTGGGCAAGGGAAGTCAATTGTGTCTACATAGGGTAAAATCTACTAAAGTCTTCTGCATAGTATTTGCTACAATAGATATTGCATCTTATGTATGTCAAACCTGTGTGTCATCACGAGCAAGAGAATTTTAACCTTTTTTGTAATGTATGTATAGCAAGTGGAAATTTCAGATAGAAAATAGAAAAAGAAAAGATCTTTTTAGAAGATATTTTCCCCTGTTCCGAAAAGGGAACCCTCCCTATACATGCATTGCTGTCAACAAGGACTTCATCCCATCCTACATTCACTGTGACAGTACTGTCTCCAATTACGTACAGAAAGTGCAAGCTAAACCAGAGGTGGATTATCTTATCCAGACCAAGCTAATCTTAAGTGGGAAATGCAGTATCTATCAAAGAAAAGAAAACACCGTCCTATAAATAAATGGATAGTCTTGCCAGACAAACTTTAGAAACAACACTGTTGGAGACAATATGACAGCTGCAAAACTTTGCAACTCCATCACTACAGCCATACCTGTCTTTTGGTCACAGTGCCATCCACAGGATCTATGTACTCAAAGCTGTCTGTTCTTTCCACACTGTAGATATTGTTACCCACAGCAAACTGCTGATGGCTGAATGATTTGTCAGTGATCAGAGCTTCCAGGTCTCTCATTATGAAATATGCTGTTCTTGGTTCCAGTGCTTCATAATCAAACCTTGCATATATATCAAAAAAAAAGGTTGAACCAACAAGTAAGTCCTCAGAGCCCCAGAGAAAACAGTTCTGCTTTCACAGAACTCTATATACTCACAATTAGCAATTCACTGCTCACTTCAAAAATCAGATGTGGACCACTGAAGTACTAATTACAAATTAAACCAGCACACACATGCAAGGCCTGTGCAAGCTGACAATTACATATGTGCATCACAGTTCTACACTGGTCCCCTGACTCTAAGTTAACAGAAATAATTTAGAAAACACACAGTTTCTAAAGTAGCACAGAAAACATCACCGATACATTGACACAGCTTTCCAAAATTAGGAACACAGTCCATTGTGGCAAGTGCAGTGTGACAAGTGAAATAGAGAAAACTTTGCTACAAGTTTTGAGAAACAGCTGTTTGCAAAAGACCTTACAAATTGCAAACGACTCAGGATTAAACCTGGATTAAGAGAGGGGCAGAATCTAAAATGTAAATGGCAGCTAGAATTCACAATTATGAGCCCTAAATAAAAATAAGTAAATGTTTGAATCTCTGGGGAAGTTGTCCTGAATTGAAAGTAGGCATAGTTTCAGTTCTTGCTAAAACAGTGTCATATGGAATCACTTGCAGAAAAAAATGCAGGAGGAAATGTTGCTGGGTTTTTGATTCTTTTTCAATGTCATGTAACAACCTACACCTACATATTTCACAAGCAAATAATTAAAATCTTTCTGCCATTCAATATCAGAAAATTCCATTTATCATATACTAGCAGTGACATACACATGCTGCTCCTTCTTCTGCTACTTACTCGTCAGCAAAAACCTGCCTACAGAACAGTAATAATCTGTGACAGTTTTTCATTCTGTAGATAGAGCAAATGCACACATAAGTGCAGTGGAGCACATCTAAACATGCAATGGCTGTAGCAGAATTCTCCTATCAACTGCGTAAGTTCCTATGCTTTTTTCTCACTTTTCTCACCTGCAATAGTAGTGCCGGCCAAATTTTGCCCAGTGATCCCTGACAATCTCCTCCACACTCTGCTTTCGAGCTGCTAGGATTGAAAGCCAAACTAGCACAGCCCACAGTCCATCTTTCTCTCGAAGGTGATCAGACCCTAAAGAAACAGACATAAAGCACATTATTTGACATCACTGCAAATCAGAAAAAAAATGTAAGAAAGCTGGGCAGATGTCTCATTTAACCTTGTATGTCACATAACAGTAATCAATAGTACAAACCTCAGCATCTCTGATATCTTCCAGACAGAAAACCAGAACTGAGCTTTAAAATATGATCTACTAATATATGACAAAATCAGTACTTCTAAGTTTAAATAAAAATATGTACATGTGCTTGAAAAGAAACAGTAGTAGTAGGAAAGCATTTTTAGTCATGATTCCTGCTCACTCGCATACAAGATATTTTCACCTCTGCTACTGTTTCCCAGAATTAGGCTAGATATGCAAATCAAGCCGTGAACCAGAATGTTGTGTTCTGAGAGTCAAGTTCAACAGCATTTCTTTATCTCTCAGATGTTCATCTGTCAAGCTGAAGAGAAAGAATTTCCAGAATGTTCATGATCTGCCACCAGGACAAATCCAAGAGCTTGAGAAGATTTTCCTGGGGGGAAAAAATCCTAAGCAAACCAGAGAAAGGCACTTTTTCCCTTTCTACATTTCTCCATACCTCTCAGTGGTAAAGATGTTTGGATGCTAGGTCTAAATCCCTTTCTTGGTTTATATTTATGAAGAGAGGAATTTCTTCAACAATGAAGACTATGAACAATTTTGGAATACACCACGATTTAGCACACAGTCTCAGACCCAAGTAAAATCCAAGATTCCTGACACTCAGTAGGTACTGAAGACAATTATATAAGTTAAAAGACTCAAGAAACTTGAATAGATATAAAATATGTGGCCATTGCTCTGTCATAGTAATACTAGATTTGGCTGCTGTTTGTTAGCTGCAACCTTTTGGTTTTCTGTCTAGTCATACATTACTGAAATCCTGAGTACAAAGCAAGTGCAGTAATTCAGAAGTTTTGTTTTTTCCATGAATTACCTACTGATTATGGAGGCAACCAGCTGAACTCTCTGTGTCCTTAGAACATACTTAGCAAAATACTCCAAAGATGAATCTAATAAGTTTTAGGTTGAAAACCTGTTTTCTGAAGTACCCTTCTTTCTCAAACACAAAAATCCTGCAGCAAGACTGCTTTGCTGTGCTGTGGTTTTACATAACAGCCTGAAAGGTCCGCATAGTCATCTGTAAAAACAGCTGTTTTGCTACTGGCAGAGAATATGGTTCCCACAATATAAATTGATGCACTGAAGCTGTTAAATCTGTGAAAAACTGCATATAAGGAAAATAACAAGAAGTGCAGAGAGCCACATGGTTTCCTACGGTTCAATCTTCCAGTCACTGCTGTTGCCTTCAACTTGCATTCCCTCTTTTTGGGAGAGATCGACAGTCAGGATAGCAGCCTCTACTCATGGATTTGCTAAGAGCCCCTTGTCCCGGGTTTGCCACAGCTCTACCTGGCACTTGTGCTCCCTGTGTTACATTCAATCTCAACACCCTGAATCTAACATTAACTACTTAAATAAATGCAAATTACTATTCAGCACAACATCCAAATTCTATTGAAATGATTATTGAACACTTGTAACAAGGAGAAAGACTTGCACGAAGATTATGTTTGTATCAATGTGTTAGGTATTACAGAAAACAGGGACATCACTGTAGATGAATTTAAGAGCTGCAACAGTAATGATTTTTTGCATTTGCAAAGTAGCAGTAAGAGCAGCTTCTTTCTGCTACCTTTTTCTCTCTTGGTCTGCAGTCTGGGAGCTGTTTGCAACAGGATTGTCCTACCGTGACACACAGAGTTGCTGGTCCTTGAGGACCTGCTGTAGGAGGAGCCACAGCTCAGTCTGTCCCCTGCCCTGGAGTCCCGGGTACTGTGGAAGCATGCAGTGCCAACCAATCAGAAGAACAAGGGCAGCATTATTTAGGAGCTCACAAAGCAAATAGCTCCCGATAAGAATGGAAAACAAAAGTCCCTCTACAGAAAGTCAGTCCTTCGGACAATCAGGTCACAGAATCATAGAACTGTTTGGGTTGGAAGGGACCTTAAAGGTCATCTCTCACCCTTCCTACTACCTTCTTGAAGTAACATGCTTAAGGATACCCTTCTACAGGAACACTAGCAGTATGCCCTATGGGCAGTAAAGTCAGCTTATTTGTAGGTAAGGCAGACAGCACAGTCACAATCATTGGTACCATACGCAAGAGTCTGCTCCCAGATAATGGTACAGGCTTCTGCCCACGTCACCTAGAGAGAAATCTAGAATAGAGCTGTCACTTCCCCCCCGCCAGTACATATTGTTCCTCTGGTAACAGCAGGAAAAGCCATCCGGTCAGCACGGGGGGGGGGGAGCTCAGGGCACTGGGAGCACACAAGGGGCTCCCCTAGGCCAGCAGGGCAGGGGCAGCCAGGGCCCAGGCGTCATTCCCCTGGGGATGGTGATAGGGCAAGGCCAGGCCAGGATGGGGGGCCATGGGCAGGCCAGGCTGGGCTGTGGGAAGCTATAGACTGAACTTTTTGCGGCACTGCAGAGTAGGGCTGGTGGATCCTGGTGCTGCTCCTGGGCAAAGGGGGGAGCCCCAGGGGCTGGGCAAGGCCCCAGTAACAGCAAGTTCACCCCATCACCACTGCTCTTTCCCTTCTTAACTTGCCCACCTCTCCTTTCTGCCATCCATCCTTAGCGCTCAAAAATTCTATTTCACCTAAAGTCATTCCTGCTGCTGATACCACCAGTCACTTAAACAGCTTAAGTGTCTCGACAGACACCAGCAAGAAGAAGAGACATGGCACTGAGCTTAGCCCCTCAGCAACTTGTTCCAAATACCATTTATTCTCCTGTTGTGTAACATCTGTAGGCCAGCACATCGTACAGTGAAAGGTACAGCAGTCATTCAGCAAAATGGCCTATACATTGTGACAACCAAACAATGGGCTGAGCTGAACACCAAAGAGATGCATTTTCATTTAACAAACATTTTAAATGCATCTCGTTGAACCAAAATGTTCCAGTGAAACATGGACAGGAGCATTTCTGAAAGGCTCTCTACTGTGAATCTGCACTACTGTATGTCACTGAGCTTTGTTTAGGCATGGGTTAAACACATAAATCTATATGAGAAGAGCTAAATGTATACATTTAGCTCTTCTCATTATTCTTCGTATCAATTTAACAGCTTTGGCATGTGCTCTGTCCTTGCTTGTCTTTCACAAGGACATAAATTGTTGCTTCTCTGGAAAGAGAAAGCATCGGGAGAAAGTAACCCAGAGGCAAAAGTCTGGATGGAAAACCTGGAAACAACCCAAATGGCTCAGAATCAAAAGTCACCAGCTAAAAATGCTACTCTGATGTGAGAACAGTATAATCCTGTGCGTCCAGGAAGTGCCTGAGTTCATCAGTCTTAAAAGAAGGAAAATTGACAATTGGGATTTCTTGGAACTCGTTTATTTCCCTTTTTTTATTTCATCAGCACATCCATCAACTGTGTTACTATATGCATATATGTTGTTGTATTTATCGCCCTTCTTTTTTAGCAAATTAAAATCTATTACTGCAATTCTGTTGGTCAGCTCTGACTTTCACCTCCCATGCAGTTGTCTGTAAGTGTTTTTGCTTACTCTCTCTTAACTTACTCATACTGCTCAGCTCGCATTGCAGAAACTCTAGGGAGGGAGCTTGTTCTGCTGCCTCAGTTCAGCTAACACCATTGTTTGCTTTACAGATCCAGTGGATCTGCAGAGGCAGATCTGCCCTGTGCACAGGAAACAAGAAGGTGCCTTGCAAGTACATATTCCTGAAATCAAAATGCTAATACCCCTCCAAGCTTGCAGAAAGCTCTCAGTAATCTCAAGATGATTCTCAGTGCTACGTTTAATTGAAACATCCACAGAATTAATGAATTCTGGATTCTGTTTAATGAGCTGAAGCAAAAAGAGAGAANNNNCATTTAATTTGCCATTGTTAAGGGAAATTATAATTGCAAGTGTTTCAACAACTTATTTTTAAGTTAATTTGTAATTTCTCCATGTAACAAAAAGTAGCAAAAATTATTTTTTTACTACTGCAACAGTCAATTGCTATGTCCAGACAGAGTAGACAACCTGGGAAAAACTCTGAGAGAATGTTCTCATTCATAATGTACTCAGCTTACATACACTTAAACTGAAGTTCTCAGAGGCAGTAGCTTGAGAAACAAAGTAAGATCATGCAAATATTATGATTCTTCTACTATTTGAAAACTGTTGGGCATATATGCTGGCTTTTACAAGTCTAACTTAGTCTGTGTCTGAAATACCCAATTCTAATAGGGAGAGCAAGCCTTGCAGGTCATATCTGTGAATAAAATGCAACTGCTTTAACCCTAACTTAGTCATCCCTGTCTGGCATATTGTGTTCTACAAATGTGATTTTAAAACAAAAAGTATTGCAGGAGTACACAAAAGCACAGCAAATAATTTTGTTTGCACATGCTTTGAATCTTACAAATTTATCATCCAGCAGTCTGAATATTTTAGGCAAACTGATATTTTAGGCAAATGGAGATTTAGGGGCATTATGATCTGTTAATTTATTCAAGTTAATTAAATTATTTTGGATTTCTGTTACTGTAATAGATACCATCAAACAGCTCTTTTGAGGCTGTCATTCATTTTAGCAACAGCACATTGTTATATTATCCACTAGCTCTTCTTCCACATAATCTTTCAGGTGAAGGTGGCTAATGCTAATAGAATCTGGAAATCTGGTTTATGAAAGTTGTACAACTACTGAAGTGACTTAAACTGCAGAGAGAGAAATCAGCCACACACAGCTCTCCTAATCATGATTAATAGTTTTCTGATGAAAGTTAGAAACTAATTGCTGCTGGTCATGACCTCCTTTGAACTGTGTGCTGGGCATTAGTCATAGAACCAGAGAGCTACTAACATTATCTGACAAGATCCCCACACTGCTACAAAAATGGAAGATGTTTTTAAAGCATTGGTTGAGCTCCAAGATCAGCTGCCAGAGAGCAAGTTTGGGAAACACAGCTCTGAGGGATGTTTTCAAAATCTTTTGTCCTTTTATAGTAGAAAATTTGCTTTTATTTACTTGCCAGAGCAAAATCCCTTGTATTATAAAACCAGGACTCTGTATTACTTGGAAATTCCAACTGGGCTGTGTTACCTGGGTACACCAGTAACTGGTTTCCAAGGCAGTTTGATGATAGAATGTGGATTTGTAAAACTCCTTCCTCTTGCACAGAGCAGCAAGTTTTCCAGCCTGATCACTATATGGTATATTTATATAAATATTTCATGCTGAAAGCTAAAGAAATGCCGAATTTCAATTCCCTAAATAGATATCGTTGAGCAAAAGCTGTAAAATTGATTTAAATGCCCAATACTGGCAGAAACTTGTGAGGTTCACACAACTTAGGACATTACTAAAAGATTTGCAACAAGGTAAATATTTGCAGCTAAAAACAGCTCACATTGCTAAAGTATTGGTCATCTACAAACCAGACTATGTTTTACAAATAACCCTGCTGGCATATGAGGACACATTTCAGACAGCTCCATTAAATTGAAAGATGATGAGGAAACTGAGGCAGGGAGAAAAACAAACGCTGGGCATCATAGTCAATGCATAATTGCCCTGTAAGTATCACAGAGTCACAGAATGGACTGGAAGAGATCACAGTGGGGCATCTGGTCGAACCTCCCTGGTCAAGCAGGGTCATCCTAGAGCATATGGCACAAGATTGCATCCAGACAGTTCTTGAATATCTCCAGTGAGGGAAACTCCATAACCTCTTTAGGAAATCTCTTCCTGTCATGTATGTTTTTACACAGCAACTACACATGCACTGAAGAATTTAAAGTCCGTGTTCAAGTTCTCTGGATGCCCACGGGATAGAATCTTGAGGGTCCAGATTTGCCTTTATATGGAATTGAATTAAACTGGAGGTCAAGAGGCTTTCTGCACTGAAGTGCTGCAGGTATAATAAAGTTCATCTGACCAGAATATATCAGGATGCAGAGATATAGCTGTAGAGCAGCTTCCCATGCTAGCAGCAATATGTTGTTCAAGCACCCTTGGAATTCAGAAGAGACAGGATTTATCAGGAATCTGAAGAATTAACAATAGGATAGGAGAACCAGATAATTCAGGAATACAGAGAGTGCTAGGAATGCAGGGACTGGTCTGAGGTCAGGAGACAGGAGCTGCAAATTTGGAAGACAGGCTATGGTACAAAATGCAATAGTTTTAGGGCCCTGCAGAGAGATACAAGCAAAGAAAAAAGCCAAGGGCAAGAACAGAGAGAAGTTAGGAGAATTTTCTTGCCTATCTGGAACAGACAAACCCCAGATACCCTTCCTTGACCTCCATGAATGTTCCTCTTCCCCAATTCAACCACTGTTGGATACTCGGGGTAATAGTTAGCTAACACAAATCACAACGTCTTCACTGTTTCAGTAGATGAAGATCTCAACTCCCTACCCTTTTTTATTAATTTCTATGTAACTGATCTGCAGGGCCCCCCAGTCCTTGGGACAGCCTGCTTAGCAAGCCCTGAACATGCTTTAGCAATGCAAAAGGGAAATATGGTATTTGTTTGTTTGTTTCTTTTTTTTTAATAAATGTACCATAAAATTTAAATGGCAAGTCTCCTCAAAGAAGACATAACTTCTACCAAGCAACCAATGGTTCTTCTCTTCTCCCTCAGACAAAAAGCATCTGAAAGAGTCATACTCAACATCCTCAGATGAAGATGGTCTAGGATACTGACTTCGCATGCAGAAACAGGCCTGTGGCAGTGGTATGTCATGGCATACAGCACATAAAGGCCACCTCTCTTTGTTTTACATACCTCTACAAATAAACCTGCATGCACCAGGATATGTTTCACTCTGTGGGCTAAGGTATGTAGATGTACTTCAGCCTATGGGAACTCACCATCAAAACCCTTAAAAGTTCCTTCCAGTTAAAACCCATGCTTCCCTTTCTTCAGCATGATGCTGAAGGCTTGTTTTATAACAAATAATGTGGATGCTAATGAGGTCACACTGGCGTCTCTAAAACAACACATGTTTCATTGAAATATCTGGTTTTGCATGAGCAGGAGGAACTTCAGTATTTAGAGGGAAGAGGTACATAATTGGCCTGGTGAAAAAGCATCAAAAAGCAGTGAGAGTTGGAAACTCCCCAGTTCACACCTCTCATGGGCAAATGGAGACACAGCTCAACAACACACAACAAATAGTCATATTTTCTGAAAGGTAAAAGATCTTCTTGCCCTTCTTCCCAGACAAGAACTACTCAATCACCTTGCAGAATACCCTGAAGAGAAAGCATCTATTCAAAAGATCCATTCAAGCCAATACAAACCTGTGCCACTCACAGTGATCACTCCTGGCATCCAGGTTGCTAATCATAAAACATTGGTTACCATTTACAACAAAAAGAAAATTATCATTCATTATTAATTTAAATTCTCTTCCTTTTTACTTAAAGACTCCCAAGAAATCTACCACATTCTGATTCTTCCATCATAGTCCATTCAGTTCTATACAGTAAATGACAAGCTAACATATAGAGTGGCACATCTATGGATTAAAGGTATCCTCATTTTTAAAGAAGTGGAATTCTGCTCTAATTGAACAACGAACTAAATACTTGACTTAACTCAATTAAAGTAAAATGAAACTTGCAAACAAGCTTCACTGTATGGTAAATAACTGTCTATGAAATGCTGCAGCCGAAGAATTATACATTCAAAATAAAGAACTCCATGGAATTCATGTAAAAATACAGAATAAACTATTAACCTGTTGTATGGTTAAGTTATTCTGGTACTTGCTCTTTCAAAACCACTTTTAACATAACCACACCAATAAATCAAAAGGAAGAAATCCTGTGTCAGAATCCAGAAAAGAAAAAAATAAAAGCAATATTCTGAAATTCATTCAGTTTTTCTCATAGAACAAAACCATGTCTGTGCAGATTTAGAGACTACATATTTTAATTATGTGCTCTAATGCTTACTGTCAGTACTATATTTCTGATGGCTCAAATTTCTTGTTTATTCTGCATTCTGGTTCTTGCGACAGATAAAGAAGAAATACCCAGGAATAATACCGATGCTAATATGTAACTGAATTTCTTCTAATGATGATTTTGTCTGAGGTATGAGTAACTGTGACATTTCAAAAAGGGTTGCCTGCAACAGGTTTGTTTAGACATACCATTGGACATACCAATCCTCATACTTTGTACACCTAATCACATCAGGAAAAACCATGTGGGTTTCATACAGGCAAAATCCCTCCAAATGCTGTTGGAAAAGACTATTACAGTGGAACCGGTGAGACTTTTCTGCATTATGTTCAAGTCAGAAGAGAGTGCCAGGCACCTCCAAAAGCTGTCTGGAGAGTAATAACATTGCCTGTCACTTCTGAACATCTGTCTTGCACATTTTTCACACTTT
>JAWWMO010000096.1:45299862-45311653 GCA_035047845.1 Dendrocincla fuliginosa | reverse complement strand
CCAGAGAATTGAAGCCTGGAGATGTACTGCCACAATCCTGTTGATTTTGGAGCATATTAAAGCAGATGTTTCCTGTCAAGTCTTATGTTCTCCCTACAGTACCTACTAGTATATTCCAGTAGTCACTTCAAGCAAACACATGCAAATGTTAAATATTTTGAGTTAATTCTCTTGTAATCCACTGCTCCATTTGGTAATGCTGTATTACTAAGCAACATTTACAGTCCTTTGGATTAATACTTCCTCCTGTTTAAGTTTAATAATGCACTATGAAAAACTATTACACAACACATCATCATGCACACAAGTGAAAAAAGATCAGATTTTCTAAATCCTTTCTTTACATTACAGTGTATAATTTTTTTTCCCTTTAATATAGCTAAGGAAAAGTTCTAGTTCAGTAATTTAGGCTAGACAGTGGCCAACAATATGGATACACCATAAGAAGAGGTGGTTTTCATCTGCTCTCTAGCATATACTTCAGGAGAGATGTCCATGACCTCAGAATACAGTAGCCAGGGGGACAGGAGTTGATCCAGCCGTCCCACATGAGAGCCACTCTTATTAACAAGGTCCAGAAGCAAGCCAAAGGAGACAGTTGAGTACACTACAGTAAGATTTATTCTGTAAATGCACATCAAATTACACCATTCAGATAATAGTGGGGTTCTGATGACCAAAAAACTGTTCTCCCAGAGACATGGTGATGATATCAAATACAATTAAGTACTTCTGGCAGAATTCAGCTTTTTCTCATGAAGAAAAATATGAAGGGATGTTCACACATAAGATATGATTGGCCACCATTATCTGTTTCCCTACCCTAGTGGCAGTACTATTTAATCCTAGTTAGATGTGTTTAAAGTTGGAATTTCCTAACTTCTTCAGGAAAAGAAATAAGTAAAACACAATCTTCTCATTTCCTAAGTACTATTTCTGCTATCCTACTGCATCTACTGTTAAAAATATTGTGTCCTTTTCAATCATCTTTATTTTAACACAATTTTTCTATTTCTAGTGTTAGAAAAAAATACAAAAAGTAAGAAAGATAAGCACTCAAGAGCAGAGCAGAATTTTTTTAAGTGTTCTGTTTAGTAAGTATGCTTTCCCTTCCTTGCTAATCAGATGTTGCTCTTATTCTTGTCCATACTATTACGTGATGTAGATAACAGTTGGCCCAAAAGTCCTTTTCCTTTATTTATTTCTTCTAATTCACTAACATAATAGATTTTTCAAAGAACTTTTAAACAACTATTTCCATGGAACTGAATGATACTAAATATGCATTAAAGGCCAAATTATGACTAACTCAAGCTGTTATACTTAAGACTAAATCTACCAAGGTAAGTGGAACTTGTCTAAGAAACACATGGGTGTAGACTGGTACAAATAAGAACAAATCTTACCACTTAATCTCTGAATATATGACCTGCTATCCATCTACTAACTCAAATGGAATAAATACTAATTTGAATGAATGCCAGATAGAAGAGAAATATTTCAGTATTTAAGGGATTTGGTTTAGATGTTGTACTTGGTCTACTTGTCAGGGTTTGTTTGCTGGGGGCTGCAGGAGTGGCATCTATGAGAAGAGGCCCTGGTTGCCCCATGTCAGACACAGCCAGTTCCAGTCAGCTCCAACAGCCCCAGCAGGGCACAAATGAGCCTAGCAGCCAAGCTGGCAGTCCTTCTAGGAAAACATACTTTCAAAGGGCAAAAAGCTGTCCAGTAATGGGAATTAAGGAGGAAACAGCCCTGTGAATGTCAATGTCAGAGAGGAGGGAAGGAGAGGAAAAAATGCTTCAAGAGCTGGGGCAGAGATTACCCTGCATCCCTTGGAGAGAACATCAGTGGAGCCAGGGAATATTTTCTGACAGAAAACGCAGCTAGAGGAGAGCCCACATGGGTCCAAATATTTAATAGTTGCAAAAAAGGCAAAAGCCAAGCAGTTTGGGGAAGTTATGCAAACAGGATAGATTACAGCTATCATCCAATGACAATTTGTAACATTTTGATCAAATCTTTTAGTTTATTTCATTAAAATCACTACCTGAAAGTTCATTAGGATTTATTTCATTAAGTCCATTTTGACCAATACTCACACGCTTTCACCTACCTTAACAATTTATACTTTTCATTATAACTAGTACTATGTAAGAAGAGTCTTCTTCTAAAGACAAGTGAGGTGAGAGATGAGTGGAAATTTTAAGCAAGGAAGACTTACCCTCAGAGGAGGAGGAATAGATTGGGGAACATTTAAACAAAGCTAACACACACAAGGCCATGAGGTCTCAGGTCCTGACAGATGTTTCTATCACCAAGGGTGTCGAGAAAGAACATCTAGAGAACTACAAATCAGTCAGTCTCGCCTTAATCCGTCAGTGATGAAGCAACCCGTCATTTTCAAAGTCAAGACAGACAAGAAGATCCTCCATGAGGGATCTACATGGATTTACGAAGATGAAATCAAAACTGACCAACTTGACAGTCTTCTACAATGAGTTAATTGGCTCAGACAATAAAGAGAGAGCAGTAGATATTGTCTATCTTGACTTTTGCGACTGTCTCCCCCACTACATCCTCACAGACAAAATGATGAAACATAGAAAGCTTGAGACAACACTGAGGTGGATTGAAAAATGGCTGAGTTCCACAGCTGAAAGAGTCGTGACCAGCAGCACAAAATCCAATTGGAGGTCAGTCCTCGGGGTGCCCCCTAAGAAACAATACTGTGACCAACACTGTTTAACGCCTTCATTAATGACCTGGACAATAGGGCAGAGCGTACCTTTAGCCAGGTTACAAATGATACAACACTGGAAGTAGTAATATACCAGAAGATTGTGCTGACATTCAGGTGGACCTCAACTGGCTGAAAAAACTGGCAAACAAGAATCTCATGAAAGTCAATACAGGGCAAGGCTGCCAAACCCTGCATATGGAGAGCAGTAACTCCTGACACCAGCACATACTGGGGGCCAAACAGCAGGATAGCAGCTCCTCAGAGAAGGACATGATGTCCTGGTAGACTGTGAGTTGGTCTTAAGCCAGAAATAAGCCCTAAGGGTGAAGAAGGCCAACAATATCCTAGACAGCATTAGAAGTGCACTGCCAACAGGTGTAGGGAATTGAGACTTCCTCACTACTCAGCACTGGTATGACAAACTGGGTGTTTGAGTCCAATTCTGGGCCTACTGGAGCAGTTCTAGAAAAGGGCCACGAAGTTGACTAAGGGATTGCAGTATGCCAGGAAAGGCTGAGAAAGATGGGATTGCTCATCTCAAAGAGAGAAGGTTAAGAGTGGGGAAATCTTGACAATGTGCATAAATACCTAATGTGTGGGTTGGGGGAGTAATAAAGACAGAGCCAGATTTTTCTAACAGTGGCCAGTAACAGGACTAGACACAATGGACATAAACTGAAATTCAGGAAATTTTGGTTTTACTTATGAAAAAACTTTTCTGCTCTAAGAGTGGTAAAATACTGGTAAAAGGTACCCAGAAAGTCTGTGAAGTCTCTGTCCTTGGAGATGCTCAAAATCCTTGTGGACATGGCTCTTAGCAACCCACTCTAGCTGGCCCTGCTTTGAACCAAGGTGTTGCACCAGATGATGTCCAGGAATCCTTTCCAGACTCTAGTATTTGATAATTATTTTATTCACTCCTGCCAGAATTAATAGTCATAGCACAGTTTTTTAATTCATATTTTTTTTACTATTTTCTTTCCAATGTGCGACCTTGAATCATGAATTTTATAGGTAGATATACAAAACAGTTCTGTGACAATTGTCCCTGGTGCATGGTAGGATCAGTCCATTAAAAAGGAATAAAAGGGATCGAGATACAAAATAAACAATAGAGTTAAAGCATACACTTGTAAGCAGTAACCTGAAACCTACTCCAGGATTAAGCAATGTTTTTTGAATGTTTTACTCAGAGCACAAAATATTTACCACAGCGATCTTGTTATATTGGAAGTGAGACATGCATGTCCAAACAAAGAGAGAATGCTGTTCCTCACACTAAACAATATGTTGTCCACTATCAAGCATCATATTTTGTAAGAGAAAGGTTTTCCCTATGGCATACGTACAGATTGAGGTTATTGAATTTTAATACTAAACAGTATAGTGGTGTGATAACTCTTTTTCTTTTTGTCTCATTGTATTGGGAATATTCTTGTTTTTCCAAAAGGTTTTTTCTTTTTCTCACAAGTTAGCTAGTTATTCCATGGGAATAGAATCATGTCTTTTGCCTATTCTGTTACACCACTGTCCTACTATAAGATTTCACTGACATTAGTGGAATTTTCCCTTACATTTATAGACACATGAAATTGGAATTCACTTCAAAATGAAACATCTACTGAGCATCAACCCCTTTTCAGCCTCTCCTCCACGCAATATAATGGATTTCAGACAATGATATTCTACAGTTTTACTGAAAAATGTATCTTAGAGAAAACAGTTTTTCCTGAAGTTCACCAGTTTCTTATGGTTGGCTCACTGGTAGCTCCTGAAGACATGATGGATCAATAATTCATTCAGTGAACCTCCAAGGAAGGAGTCTCTGATACTTCTTCCTCTGTTCCAATCCATGTAACCAGCCAAAATACAGCCCCATTCAGGGATGGATAAAGCATTGACTGATAGCTTGTGGGTCAGGATTCAAGGAGGGGTCAGGGGCAGGAGACAGTGAGGGTCTGCTACAGTTCAACTGACCAAGAAGACCGAATGGATGAAGCCTGCTACAGACAGATAGGAGAAGCCTCACATTTACAAGCCCTTGTGCTCATGGAGATCTTCAATCACACTGCTATCTGTTGAAGAGACAACACAGCTGGGCATGAGCAACTCAGTAGGATCCTGGAGCGCATTAATGAAAGCTTTCTTCTCCAAGTGATAGAGGAGCCAATGAGGAGAGGTGCTATGCTGGACCTTGTGCTCACCAAAAAAAAGAAGGGTTGATGTGGCACATGAAGTTCCAGGGCAGTCTGGGCTGCAGTGGCCATGAAATTGTGGAACACAAGATCCCCAGAGCAGTGAGGAGAGCGCATGGCAACCTCACTACCTGGACCTCAGGAGAGCAGACTTTGGCCTCTTCAAGGATCTGCTTGGTAGAGTATCATGGGATAAAGCCCTGGAGGACAGCAGGGTCCAAGAAAGCTTGTTAATGTTCAAGGATCACCTCCTCCAAGCGCAAGAGCGGTGTATCCCAACAAAGAGGAAGTTGAGCTGAAACAACAGGAAGCCTGTGTGGATGAACAAGGAGCTTCTGGACAAATGTAAACACAAGAAGGAAGCCTACTGAGAGTGGAAGCAGGGAGAGGTAGCCTGGAAGAAATACAGAGGAATTGTCAAAGTAGCCAGGGATAAGGTTAGGAAAGCTACAGCCCTGAAAGAATTAAATCTGGCCAGAGATGTCAAAAATGGACTCTCTCCAGAAAGAAATAGGAAACTTGATTACCCAGGACATGGAGAAGGCTGAGCTATTCAATGATGTTTTCCCTCAGTCTTCACCAGCAAGTGCTCCAGCCACACTGACACAAAGGCAGGGACTCAGAGAATGAAGAACTGCCTGTTGTAGGAGATGATCAGGTTCAAGACCGCTTAAGGAACCTGAAGGTGTACAAGTCCACAGGACCTGATGAGATGCATCTATGAGTCTTGAGGAAAGTGGTGAAGGAAATTGCTAAGCTGCTATCCATCATATCTAAGAAAACATGGCAGTCCAGCAAAGTTCCCAATGACTGGGAAAAGGGAAACATAACTCTCATTTTTAAAAAAGTAAAAAATTAAGATCTCAGGAACTACAAGCCAGTGGATGAAGCCTCTGCGCCTTGCAAGACTGTGGGGCAGACCCTCCTGGAAACCATGCTAAAGCACACAGAAAATGAGGAAGCGATTGGTCATAGCCAATATGGTTTCAGTAAGTGCAAGCTGTGCATGAGAAATTTGGGGGCCTTCTATGACAGGGTTACAGTGTTAGCAGATAAGGGAAGAGCTCTGTCCTACACAACATCCTTATCTCTAAATCGGAAAGACAGGGATTGAGAGATAGACCACTGAGTAGATAAGGAAATGGCTGGATGGTCTTATTCAAAGAGTTGTCAACAGCTCGATGACAAAGTGAAGACCAGTGATGAGTGGCATTCCTTGGGGATTGGGATTGGAATTGGTACTATTTAACAGCTTTGTTGGCAACAAAAAAAGTGGGACTGAGTGCATCCTCAGCAACTTTGCCAGCAACACCAGGGCCAGGGCAACCCCAAGCACAAACACAGGCTGGGCAGAGAACTGATTGAGAGTAGCCCTGCGAAGAAGGACTCAGGGATGTTGGTTGACGAGAACCTCAAAACGACCCAACAATGTGCACTTGCAGTCCAGAAAACCAACTGCATCCTGGGCTGCATTAAAAGAAGGGTGGCGAGCAGGTCGAGGGAAGTGATTCTCCCCATCCATACTGCCCTTGAGACCCCACTTGGAGTACTGCATCCAGCTTAGGGGTCCTCAGCACAAAAAAGATGTGGATCTGTTGGAGTAGTTCTGACAACATGTAACTTTTAAGGCTTCAAGAAAACAAACACAAACACAAAATGAAGTGAAAAAAAAAATCAAGTGTCCTGGATACAGACTACAAACTTTGTAGTGTTAAATATTTGTAAGAATGGATGGGAAAATATTTACATCCCTCTGTTATTATCAATTGTTCAGTTTTATTTAATAATCAGGCTTAGCCCCACAGAACTAAATAAGGCAGTAATCACCATGAGACGATCTTTGCACCAGAAGGTCAAGTAAACATTGTAAGGAACATAACTCAAACAGTCACAGTGTTATTGAAGGGGACTTCAGTCCATGCTTTCTGAAATATTTATTAAACTTCATGACAAGAAGACAGCCAAACATATTTAAATGTCACTGTTTCATCAAGTCTGACAGGAATGAAGATAGCCTGGTGTTTATATACAAAATGAAGTCTATTTATTTTATATCGTATTTCAATATAACGGTATCTTTATCACTTAACAATGAGATTTTTGGATCTCTCAACAGAATAAACAAAATACATCATGTACTCACCTAACAGTATTTTCTTAAACTAGACAATCTATCCATAAGTAAGGAATATTTTCCTGAAGACTCTATCAAATATTAGAGGATGCTGAAAGCTCTGAATTTAGTAACTTTTTGAAAATTCCTGAATAGGCAAACTGTAGAGAGAGCAATCAACCTTCTCATGCAAGCTACATTTCACTTTAAAGTTACTGTTTAATGATTAGACACATTTAATGGGTGCAGGACACCACTCTTGTGTTAGTAAAGCTATGCAATCAGATCTTCATTGAGACACAATGGATTTAGCGAATGCTTTTTCCACACAGATATATATGGCATTAATATTTAGCTTAATCATCTTATCCTGATATTTACAGAAAATTGAGGCCTGTATGAGACTTGTTCAAAGCTCAGCTGCTAACACAAGATGCTCATCCAAATCTTTAAAAAGTAGATTGGACTTGTCAGAAATAGCTTTAGCTATACATTTAATCTGTCTTGAAACTGGGAATGGATTTCATGACTGCCTGCAGTCACTTCTGGGACATTTTGTACTTTAACAGATTATATATTTCAACAACTTATAATGAGAGAGGGGTTTTGGTTTTTAATACTTGTTTAGTACTGAATTAGTACTTTATCTGTTTTAAACTTCTATGACTTTCACAAGAAGGGCTGCCTGATATGACTGTAAACCATTATTTACTAATAAAAAGAGTCCAGTGTTTTGGAAAAAGATTACCAGTCAAATATTTGTACATTAGATTTAACCTAATTCAGACTGAATTAAACTCTTTTCATATAAGTAAAAATGGAAAAAATTAGTCTAAGTAAAGTCAAAATGTCATCAAGATTGTGAGAATTAGAAGCTCTTATCAAAAGACTTCACAATGTTGAAATTGCTATGTAATAAAAAATAGAGATAACTAATGATCAAGATGATACAAATAAACGTTTTATCTTACTTGTCCAGGGCTGTGCTGGTAGGCATGCTTCTGCCAAATCCTCGGACACCCATCTGACAAAAGTATGGAATGCAAGACAGATTGGCAGCAATTATAGCCAGTGAATCTGATGCATTCACAAAGAAACCATTTTGGCCAAGGATCATGTAGCGGTCCTAGAGAAGAAATTCAAAAAAGAATCTTAAATTCCATGTATCATGGAGTTGTAAATTTCTTTTACTAGATCCACTGCAGGGAGAGAAAAAAAAAAAAAAAAAGAACAAGCTTTGGGTTATTTACATCCCTCTTTAGGCAGAATAATTTACTGGCATCATCCTAGCAGGTTTATAATCTCACTATCACACCATTACTCCCTCCTGCCTTGCAAATCAAAGCTCCAGATTAGTCCCTAGGTCCAGCCTCCTACATGTCACTTCAGTAGTGCTGTTCCTGCCAAGGGAATGCTTGTGTAGGACAATCTTTTTGCCAATGGCATGCACTACTAGGTGAGTAGGAGGGTGTTTTGTGTTTACTGACAATAGAAAACAGCTTCTGTTCTTCAGAATTTTTTCAACTTTCTCCCACTCTGTCAAGGAAAAAAGTTTCTGTAATACTTCACTGTTTGCAATGGTGATAGTATCACATTAAAAATTAAAATAAATAAAGATTATGATTCAGTGCTTTATTTAGCCAAAAATCCCTTGATTTATGATGCTAACCAAAAAGGACGTAACATTGTTACTACTAACTGTGACAAGTCTGTATTATCCATATATGCTGTCTCTTTCTAACCAGGGTATTACACCAGTACAAGACAAAACCAAACTGATACTTAAATAATTCTCATTCTGCCTCCAAATCCTGCTTGATTTGCAGTCATCTGCAGAGACAAACTGCAACATATGTGTCTGATTGATGGGTTGCAAATGCTACCATCTGTACCTGAAAGTAATACTACTTTCAGCTTTAATCAGTTACTGAAAAAAAATAAAAAATTACACTTACATGCCCCATATCTGACCCCAGATGTGAAACCTCAAGACAGATCAAAATACTTACTCCATCAGCATCAAAAGCTGCTCCAAATCCATACTCGCCACCTTTCATAGCCTCCAGCAAGCCAGTTGCATATGTTAAATTTGGATCAGGAGGCTGTCCACCAAAATCCTCCAGAGGAATACAGTTTAGAGCAGAATTTGCAGGAGCTCCCAACTCATCACACAAGATTCTTCTCACGTAGGGTCCCATAACTGCAAAAACAGAAATCTGCCATGCAATCACAAAAGCGTATGCTTGACATTCAAATTTTTCACAGCACCGTGGAGAGTGGATAAAAAACATACTTTATAGACCAATTCTATACATTTGTCTCAGCCACAAAGTCCAAACTACTGTTTCACAGAGGAGCATGTGATTGCCCTTCCAGTGAAGAATTCACTTGCAATTCAGTATGAAAAACACTGTTCCCCACTTATTGGAAGTGAAAAAGTAATCACTGAATGGGAAAAGATGCACTTTATCCATTACTAAATAAAGAAACTATCATGTGCATAAAGGGTTTTTTCTCACTAGAATAAAAACAAAACACTAATCTATGTGTCCTGGGACGCAAACAACAGTTTAACACATAATAGCAAGGAAAGTAAACAGTAGGGGAGTGTAAATGGGAAATACACCTACATTAACATTCCAATTCATGTCAAAATTGCAACAGATTTGGCCACCAGGAAACTTTACTACATTTTGCAGATAATAAATAAAAACTTTTTTAAAACTAACTCTAAAATACTTCTTTTTTTTTTGTTGTTAAAAATATGGCCAACTGAGACACCAGTTCATGTTATTATAGATCATAATTATCACATGCATTTGGCAACTAATCAGTAACTAACTGAGCACTCTGTATCCATGAGACAGGTGTGAACAGGTCCCTCAGAGGTAAAAAAATACTTGAGTAACTGGTCTTCCTCTCCTGCTCTCTCTTTCTCCTACATCACTCCCAGATCTTGCTAACTGGAGCAACTGTGACCCAAGGTGAAACCATGTGAGAACTTGTGTTCAAGAAAATTTAGATGTTAACTCCATAAAATATATTATGATTCAGGTGCTTATCACAAGTCAACTCCTGACAAATTATTCTTTTTTATGCCAGTGTTAAAATACCACTGCTATAGCATAAAAACATATTGCAGAGGCACAGAGCTACATTAAATTTCAGAAGACAGCTTGTAAACAAACAAATGTGGTCCTTTCTAATGTCCACTATGTTGTCGCTATTGGTTCACTTTTGGCTAATGCAACTCATTCAGAAAGTCTTTCGATCAGATGCCATCAAAAGAAGGGCAAACCCCAAACTACCTCTGATAGATTGCTCCAGTGATTATTCACCACTACCCATAAATATGTGAGGAACATTTCAAACTGAATTTGTCTGGACTCAGCTTCTTACTCTATTGATTCTTTCGGGTATTCTGGGGAATAGCAGACTGAAAAATAACTTTTCTTCAGAAAAAAACCTCAACAACTTTCTTTGTTGTACAAAGAAATATTCTTGTATACACTTAAGCTATGTCTACTTCATGTATATGTACTTCATGTACAGATATCTCTGCACCAAGATACAAGGTCACGAAGACAATTCTCTATCTCCCTGTAAATAAAGTAAATAAACTCAGTCCTTTAAAATTTTTGTGATGCATCAGTTTTTCTAACTCTAAGACACACTATGAATCGTTTTGACCACAGGTAAAAATTTTTAACACTCAGTAACAAACCTGGACATGAGAGCTCAACAAAGTATTTGGGTAATATTCTCTCCAGCACTGCACCACAGGAGGCAGTGCCTTCCTTGTCGTTCGCTCTGCATTGTTCAAGAACGCAAATTGCCCTTTTGCCACAGTCTGTCAAAACTGTGTATTCACATTGATTGCACGCAGACTATAATCCTTGGCCACAGCCTGTGAACTGGATGTTCACACGGACTGTGAACCCACTATGATATTTTGAAGACTATCACACTGTACTAGAAGTTAAGACTAAAATGCTTTACCAAAGTTTTCTAAGTCTATCCAGCTCCCTTCATTGGTCAATTTTTGTAATCCCATTAAAAACGAAACCTGGTATGTTTGATGGAATTTGCTTTCCATAAGATAATGTTGAACATTCTTACTTGCATTCCTATCCTTCAACTCACTATCTGTAGAAATCCTAACTTACACTTTCATAATATAGCCTAAGATAGATCTCATACTGATCTGTCTTTCCTCAAGTGACACACCTTATATTTTTTTAAATACCAGTCCCCTTGTTGTTTTCTGTGGCACTTTCAACTTGTCCGCAGTACACTGAAATTAGTTCAATTTTAACATTAGTGCAACAGATCTCAGATAACTCTTTAAGGACTCCTGGGTGCAACTGATGCAGAATTAACTAATCTTATAACATTCAGAATTTGCTCTTAATAGAGGCTCTTTGGTCACAGCATACTGCAACATACTTCACCACCCTCACATGGCAAGATTACCCCATCCTGTTTGCTTTCAAATCAGAAAGAGAACTTTAATTGGACACATATGCCTTCGCTTATTTATGAAGTAAGATGAACCCCTTTGCCTAGTAAGGGAACTAACCCATTTTTAAGATTGCCTTTGTTGGTAGTATAATGTTCAAATCCTTTCTTAGTATCCTTAACATTACACAGAAGTCTGGTTTTTATATGCCATACTAATATTGGAAACCATTGCAGTGTTCCATTTTTATTGGGAAATTATTTCAGTGTGCCTGCAATTCT
>JAWWMO010000096.1:45219908-45235862 GCA_035047845.1 Dendrocincla fuliginosa | reverse complement strand
TAATCTAAACCTGCCCTCTTTCACTTTAGAGCCTTTACCCCTTGTCCTATCACTACAGGCTCAAGTAAAAAGTCCCTCACTGTATTTCCTGTAGGTTCCCTTTAGGTGCTGGAAGGCTTCTATGGGGTCTTCCCAGAGCCTTCACTTTTCCAGGCTGAACAATCCCACCTGTCTCAGTGCATCTTCACAAGAGGAGTTTTCCAGTTCTCCTCTGGATTCACTTCAACAGGTTTATTTCCTTCCTGTGCTGAGGACCCCAGTGCTGAATGCAGTACTCCATGTGAGGTCTCACAAGAGTGGAGTAAAGAGGCAGAATCACCTCCCTCAACCTGGTGCCCCCACTGCTTTTGATGGAGCCCGCGATGCTATTGTCTTTCCAGGCTGTGAGCACACAGGGCCAAGTCATGTCCAGCTTTTCATTCAGCAGTACCCTCAATTTCTTCTCTGGATAACTGCTCTCAATCCATTCATCTCCCAGTCTGTACAGGTCTTACCGTTTACGTGGCTACTTTCAGTGCCTTGCACATGGCATTGATGAACTTCATGATGTTGACCTGAGCCCACTTCTCAAGTCTGTCAGGGTCCCTCCCTCTGGACAGTATCCCTTCTGTCATGTGAATCAACTGCTGCACTCAGCTTAATGTTGTCTGCAATCAAGTTGAAAGTGCATTCAGTCCCACTATCTATGGCATTAAAGAAAATATTATGTAGTATTGCTCCCTGTACTTACCCTTGAAGAACACCACTCATTACTGTTTCCTTTTGGACATTGAACCATTCACTGCAGTTCATGGCATCAAGATAGGTCTTTCTCCAGTTAAGACTCCATGCATCAAATCCATGTCTCTCCAATTTAGAAATAAAAGTTGTGAGACACCATACAGAAGTTCAAGTAGGTAACATCATTTGCTCTTCCCATGTCACTCTGTTGTAGAAGATCACTAGATGAGTCCAGCACAATTTGCTGTAGGTGAAGCCATGTTCGCTGTCTTTAATCACCTATCTGTATTCCATATGCTTCAACATAGCTTCCAGGAGAATCTGTTTCATGACCTTATCAGGTAAGGCTGATTAGTACTATTCCTGTATACTGGTTTTGTTTGAGAATCTTTTAAATTGGCTGTAGGAAGTACTGGAGTGTATAGGAATATCACTTTTTTCACCTTTCATTAACTTTTATATTCAAATTTTTCCAGTTTTTCAGCTGAGTCCAGTATGTGTTTCTTTCCAGTTGTCAGAGAATGTCTCTTCCATTTCTGGTTTGCAGGGATAGATTACAAAGTGATCAAAATATGTGCTCATTTCTTTCACCAAATCATATAATAGTTGAGGATCTTTGAAAGGGATCTTTGGAGGTTATCTTCTCCAGCCCTCTGCTCAAGTAGGGCCACTTAGAGCTGGATGCCTATGACCATGTCCAGTTGGCTTTTGAAGACTTCTAAGGAGGCAGACTCCACAATTTCTTTGGGCAACTTGTGCCAGGGCTCAGTCACCTTCATGGGAAAAAAATGTTTCAGGTGAACCCTCTCATGATTAAGGTTGTGCCTATTGCCTCTGATGCTGTCACTGGGCACCACCCAAAAGAGCCAACTCTGTCTTCTTTACTCCTTTCCTTCAGATATTTGTATACAGTGATATGATTCCCCTTGAGTCTTCCCTTCTCCAGGTTGAACAGTCCAAGCTCTATCAGCCATTCCCCACTGGAGAGAGGCTGTGGTCCTCTCATCACTTTGGTCGCCCTTGGCCAGTCTCTATCCAGTATGTCCATGCCCGTCTTGTACTGAGGAGCCCCGGCTTGGATACAGAACCTCGACATGTCTCACCAGCATTGAGCATCAAACATCATCTCCTTGAACCTGCTGTCAGTACTCTGCCTAGTGCACCCCACGATAACATCTAGCTTCTTTGCCATCAGGGCACATTGCTGTCTCATGCTCTACTTCGTTGAAGTCTCCTAGGATCAGTGTAGTCCTCTAGGACCTCTGGGTCCTTTCCTGCAAAGGTGCTTTCCACCTGGGTGTCCCTTATCATGTATTGTTGCATGGGGATGGTCCAGGTGCAGGGCTTTGCGCTTGTTGAACTTCACAGTTGCCATTGGTTCATTTCTCTAGCCCACTGAGGTCCCTCTGAATGGCTGCATGACCCTCTGGTGCATCAAACTCTCCTCCCATGTCTGTGTCATCAGCAGACTTGCTGAGGGTACACTCTGCCCTATCATCCAGATAATTAATAAAGATATTAGTCAGGATTGAACCCAGTGTTGACCCCTGAGGTTTATTGCTAGTTAATTATCCACCCAGATTTCATGCCACTGATCACCACCAGCTCTTCACTCCAACTCACTGTCAGCTCATCTGGCTCATACTTCACCATCTTCAAACATGGCTCCTTTAGACAGATAAAGAACCCATTCTCTTTCTTCCCAGGAAAAGTAATTTCTATCTTTCTGACTTACACCAAGCTGTTTTCTCCTAGCTTCTTACAGCATCATTCTCTTGGTGTCTTCTGGATTTGTATTCTGCATAAGGAATAGATTGTACATGGCTCTAAAGCAGGTGCAGAGAAGGGAGAGAAGACAGGGAGCTCTGCTCCTTCATATGCTCCTCATAAAGGCCAGTCCCCACTGCAGCTGCTGCTCATAGATACTTTACCTTTCTTCCTACCACAGCTTGAAATCATGGCAATTTGAGCAGAAAAGATAAGGAGGACTTGATACCATGGTTTCATCCCTTTGCTAGGGTGTTTCCAGAGAGCAGTCAAATTAGATTAAATCTACGGCAGTGCAACATTTCTAAATATGTTTTACAACCACACGAGCAAATGACAAACTTAAGCAGAATACTTTGGCGGGTCACTATGTATAATTGCAACCAGTATCAGTTGATTCACATCTCACATTCTGGCACTGATAGTTATTTCATTTAAGATCAGCTATATTGAAACCTGTCTGCATCCTCACAGCCTGTTGAATGGTACCTGGGAGTAAGCTGTTCTGTTGGACCATATGAGCTAGAATATGTTTGAAGGCAATAGGAGGGACAACTACATGAAAGGAGAAACACTGCTGCATTATTTGTTATGGACTAGGCTTAGATTGCAGGCTGGCACGTTTTATACAAGCACAAAAATAAAAAGAAAAGCGAACAGTGTGCAAAGTTATGTTAGTCTGTGCAAGACTCTGTGTCTGTCCTTAAAATGTTTCTCATTCTGACAGGGAACTCTGTGAACATTGCTTGCACCTTTAACAGAGCGGGATTGTAATTCAGTTACAGGAGTAAGTGGAGAAAAAATGTAATACTATATATCAAGATTATGCCATAGGACATTAATTCATAGTGTTGTTAGTATCTCCTCATTTTTCAAAGAGAAGATTATCCAAGATGCTCTTTCTACCTTTGACATCCTAGTGTCCATCACGAAGACTAAATGCACAGACCTTTCTTTTGACACACTCGTGAAAGATTGCAACATTTCCTGCCTAAAATACAACTGACTTTTAGGAAGCAATAAAAAAACCATCAAAGAAATTCCCTTGTAATAACTTTTTGGAAATACTGTTGCCTTTGGTTATTCATAGTGACTTCTGGTTTGTATTACTTACCCATATTTTATGATTACCCTTTCTGGACTGGTCTGTCTGCCATATAATCAAGGTGATAGTAGTCACTTAAGTAAGGGGCTGATGACAAAAAGAAGCCCACCCAGCCATATCTCTGAAAAATTACGAGTGCAGGAAAGATAGGCTCTGTAATACAAGTGTACAGTTATCAGCTGATAGGCAGCTGTAGAAACAAAGTGTTTAGAGGACAGTTGGTCATGCAGGCAGAATACTGTTGTTAGAGTTGAGATAGATGTTATTGACAGTTAGGAACCTATCTGACTGCACACTGCATACTTAAAGTTTAAAATACAACCATCTATTTTCTGTTAAAATTGTTGATGGCTGGTGTTGTTGAATACTTAACATTTCTGTGCATTCACTGGAATCAGGCATAGTAATACCTGATACATTGTTGGAGCAGTGAGATATTTGCCTTTTCTGTGGAAGATGGCTGGTGAGCAGGAAATGGACTTCAGGCTCTGAGCAGAAAAGCTGCATTTTAAAATCGTTTTATAAGATACTATGTCCCTCCTAGACTTCAGACATCTCTGTGCATGGTGAAGCCTAGGCCACAATTTATGAAGAGGTTCTTTCTTTTTTTTAGTACTGGAAATACTAAGCTTACCAAAGGAAAATGTAGATGCAAATTAGAAACATTTTTGTCCACCAGGTTCTGTGTATGGACATTTCTTATTTGTTGTTCCAAACAGTTTTCATTTTCAACTATGAAATGAAAACTAACAAGAAAGAAATATTTAATGTCACATTTTAAACCTTCTACCATTTTCGGGGTTTATGGTGACTAAAAATTACAGTTCATGAGCATAGATCAGTATAGTTGTCGTTTTTTTCTATTGTGACTTGATTTTTTTAAAATTTGATTTGAAAAACACACATGGGACTATACAGTGGTCTGTAGCAGGAGTTAAAAGGATAGTCTATCAAAGTGCATACCTGATAATGAAATTACACTAAATACTTGCCATCATGAATGCAGTTACAGAATAATAGGTCAAGGCCTAGATCAGCTTTTGGGCCGAGTTCATACAAAGAGGCGACAATACATTTCCTCACAACTTTTGTGAAATCAAACTTGCATATGATGAATCACAGTTCCCTGAGCTTTAGTAATAATGTCCTGGAGAATACTTATAAGGGGCCAGCACACCTGGACTTGATACTAGTATTTTTCCCTGAAGTCAAGCAAACTGGATTAAGTAAGAGCATATATTATTTCAATTGTCACATGATCTGAGCTTTACAATCAGTGTAGTATCAAAACCTCATGCTTAAAACATTGAGTGAAATGTAGCTTTTCTCAAAGCTTGAAGTTTTCCAGATAAATCCTTAAGTGAAATTTAGTGTGTAACTTATGATATGAAATGTTTTATGTCATACAAATAGTTTTGTGAGGGTGTGTAATAAAATTTCTATGAAATTTGTCCATGTAGTGATAGCCAGCAGTTACAAAAATACACAATTTTTAACAACATGGTTGCTAGCATATGTCAGATTCTCTGGACATTCTTATTTTTAGAAATGTGAGCAAAAGATCTAGCTTTTAAGTGTGTATTAGTTACTGCTCTGTCTCTCACTGAAGTTGATTCAAAATTCCCTGTTCTAGAAATATCAGTACCTCTTCATTCACTTGAGCCAGGTTTTTTTTCAGGTATACTGGCCTAGTAAATGATTCTACTTTTACTAGTTAAACTTACAGCTCTGAAGAAAAAAAATGTTATTCTAAGAAGTAACTGGGAAAAAAACCCCTCATGGTTTTCCCTTCACAGAACGATCACACTGAAGCTCTAGCATTCTTAGGAAATGAGGGGCCAAAATATTAAGACAAATTATTTTTCCAGTTCTGTCCCATTTGCATTATCTCCTCCTCTGGCTTTTCAAGTACTCAGTATTAAAGACCCTTTTGTAAATATATTGTAAATTTCTTTCAAGTTGATAGCCACAAAAGAGACAAAATACACTTTTTTTGGTTGATAAAAATACCAACCTTGACTTTGATAAATAAAACCAACCCTATAGGAACAAAAAGAAAAATTTCCTTACAAACACATTTACATAGTCTTTATTTTGAAATTATTTATTGTTATTAATGTAGGAGTTTTTTCAATTATCAATAATTGTTTCTTAGTGAAAACAAAGCACAAGAACTATTAAACTTGGTACAGGTTTTACAAAATCACAATTACAGCATTTTCTTAGTGAACTTGTTTGAAGCTCAGATAATACAAATGAGTTTGAAGATAAGTCCTTGCCCTAATTGCATAATCACTGTGTTGTGAATTGGTGGAATAGTGCAGAGAAAACAAAAATCTAAAAGAGCAAACTGATTATTTTTCTATTAATTTGAAAGCACAGTAGAAAAGGAGAATGGCACATGTAATCACTAACAGTTTTGAAGTTGTTATTGTTGTTGTAGAGAATCTAATTTTTTGGAAGACTTTTTAAACAGTTTGGCAAGGAACAAGGGGAAAAAAAATAAGTAAAGCTAGGTCCTGACTACAAAGTTTTGCAATGGAATATAAACCTGTACAATCTTTCAGAGACGTTAGGGGTACATTTATTATAAAGCCTTTCTTCAGACATCTCAGTTGAAAGAAAATGCTGAGGCACTAATGTGAGCTTTAGTACTTCAAGCAGAGAGTGCTCTGAGCCAACCACAGAAAATTATCATTAGATAAATTAAAGTTAATCCTTTCAGAATAAAAGATTTGTGTACCTTTAGCTGTACGCTGACAGATTTTAAGGCAATGGGGACAACAAAAGAATTCTGATTTTTTCACTAATATTTGTCTCTGTTAGCATGGTTAATTAGCATCACATGAGATATTAATTAGAAACTTTGTATTGCATATATAAACTACCATGATCAACTTAAGTTTATAATAGGATGACAGATAAGACTGATTTATACTCTCAACTTTCCAGGAGGTACCATTAAACTATCATGTGAAACATTACACATTATACTTTCTTTGCAAGAGCCAACCAGTCAATGATGCCTTTGCAGTGTCTTTTCAAATGTATATTACAGCTTTTCCATGTTTTCCATACAGTGAATAAAAAGTGCATAAAAGCATTGTTCATCAGGACCAAAGCAAAAGTCTTCAGTTTCTTTGCATGGCTGGGATTAGAAAACTATTTTTTATGTGTGTTTATGTTTCTTCCTGAGAGAAGCAGCAAAACTGAAAGGCAGAGAAAACCAGTTACTGAATAAATGTCATGCATGACCTGGGACAAAAATAAAAATTGACCTCTTGCCCATTTTACTTTGTAAAAAGCTGACAGCATGATGAAGCCAACCATTTCCTCTTCTAGATTTTGTCTTTGTTAATGCACTTTCTCTTGTAGGAAGATTGTTGTTAAATTTCAGCCATCACAAATAGGATCTTTATTGTTTAGCTGATACAGAGTCTTAATGTGGTAGTCCCCAAAGTAGGTGTGTGCCAGGGGGCATACAGCCTGCCCAAGTCATGAAGGAAACATCAGCAAGTTCAGATCGACCAGTGCTGTAAGCAGTGACTAACAAAGCAGAGCTCTGGTGCCTTAAGGACTAATTAGAAATTTAGAAGTTAAACAGGCAGCAAGAAAAGGACTTCTAAGAGAGATTCCCATATTTGCTAGTTAAAGATCTGGATCATTGCCCAAAACTTTGTGTGTGTTTGCATGTGGGAGTGAAGGAGAGCGGTAGGTAATTGTTATACTTTTCTCTTCCAGAACTTTTTATTTGCTTGTTTTCAATTGTAACTAGAGAAGTTTCATCTTAAGCTCAAAAAAAAGACCAAAATCTAGTTGTAAATTTTCTATGTCAGTGTCACATGAAAGGGATTGCTCTTCAGGGTAGCCAAGACTGAATATTTTACCTGTTAAGTAAAAGTTTTCACTATTTCACTTTATTATTCCGCCATCTGTGTACATTTAAATGTGAGTGTTTCTTTCTCCATCTTTGGGGATAGTTCTTGTACTACCTTTTTATTTATTTTTTCTGTCCTTCCTTGCTGTCTAATTATGTATGCAGCTTCTGCAGAAGACAACTCACTGTTCCTCAGTCTGCTGGAAGGGATTGTAAGATTGTTAAGGATTACTCTTCCTGCCTCACTTCTAATAGTAAGTAACTTTGAAGAATTTCATCCAGGCATGTGAAGCATGCTTCCAAAATTAGGTTTTTTCTTATGAAATTTGTGATTTCCATTTAATATGTGATCTTTAAAGCTGTTCTCTTTCTATTTCTAAATTGAAATAGAAATTCTCTGTTCTCTGTTTAGATTTTCATGTTATATACATAGTCACAAAATACCCATTTTACCTGCTTTTAAACTGCATATTCAAAGACCTGTATCATTAAGCAGTATTTATAATGAAACTGCAAAATTAGCTTTATGCATTATAAGCTTTTATATAGTTTTCATTATAGAACCAGCAGTATTCAGCCACAGATCTAACATATGTTAGAGGGAGAAAATAAGTGGGTGTTTTACCTTCCTTTACTGATACATCCTCTAGGCCCAACTAATAACCCAAATCTCCAAGTTCCCAACCATTCAACAAGCTCTACTCTGAGAAACATCCCAGGATTTGACCTACAAGATTAATTTAATTTTAAGAACCTCTGGGTGTAGTCTATTACTTTGGTTACACTGCTATTTTAATATATTATGCAAACTACACTTTGCATTGCAGAGTATTTGTGAAATACAGATTAAGTTTCCATTTTTTGTTAGCAGTTGCTGGAGGTTTTACATCTACCTGTGGGACAGACACCGGAGAAATTCAGACTAAGCAGCACCAGTTTTGGGTTTGGGTTTTGTGTGGTTTTATTGGTATTTTAGGCTACCCTCCAGTCCCACCTGGGTGGATCAGGAAGTCGGTTGAGTTCCAGCTTTTTCAGTATTTGCATCAGAGTATGGGATCATCATTCAAGTATGGCCCATGACATCACAGAGCAGAACAATGAATTCCAGTTGATATTATTTTGCTCCAATACCGTGGTTCAGCCAAGCACCTATAAACTCCAGAAGATCCATCACCTCCCATCTTTCTACTGGTTTACACTATCTTTCAACATGCTATGTGAATGGTGATGAACTGTGAATTCAGCAGTGATCTTTGTGGAAAAATCTTCACCAAATCTACATCTTTTTGTTTTCAGCTAGTGAAAAGGGACAGCTATCATTATAAGTGTTCTGTAGAGTTATCATTGCTGGTTTTTGAAAGGATTCCAGTGGCCCAGATACTCTTGCTTCAGGGACTTCAGAGACATGATCTACATCACCAGTATGTTCTTGTCACTATGTGATCATCAGATGGCTACTTGGAGTCACAGAATGGTTTGCGTTGGAAGGTACCTTAAAGATCACTTAGATTTAACCCTCCCCTTCATGTGCAGGGATACCATCCACTAGATCAGGTTGCTCAGAGCCCCATCAAACCTGACCTTGAACACTTCCAGGGATACGGCAGCCACAACTTCTCTGCAAAACCTGTTCTAGTGCCTCTTCCCCCTTACAGTAGAGAATTTCTTCCTCATATCTAATATATATCTCTCTTATATCAGTCTGAAACTGTTCCCCTCTTGTCCTATAACTGTTTGCCCATATAAAAAGTTGTTCTCCCTCTTTCTGACATGCTCCCATTAGGTACTGAAAGGCTGTGATAAGGTCTCCCCAGTGATTTTTTCAGGCTGAACAATGCCAGCTTTCTTAGCCTGTCTTTGTAGGAGAGATGCTCCAGCCCTCTAATAATCTTCATGGCCCTCCTTTGGACCTACTCCAACAGGTCTGTGTCTTTTTTGTTCTGAGGAACCCAGTCTTGGATGCATTAAACCAGACAGGTCTCACAAGGGCATAGCACAGAGGCAAAATTCCCTCCCTCAACCCACTGGCCACTTCTCTTTTGAGGCAGCTCGGGATGTGGCTGGCATTCCAGGCTGTGAGCACACACTGCTGTGTGAAAAGCTCATGTCCAGCTTTTCATCCAAGTCGTGGATGAATCCCCAAGGTATGGTGCACAGGACTGATCTCAATGAGTCCTTCTCTCAGTCTGTATTCATGTCTGCAATTGCGCTGATCCAGGGGCAGCACTTTGCACTTCGACTTGTTGAACTTCATGAGGTTCTGGTGGATGCACTTCTCAAGCTTGTCCAGGTCCCTCTGGATGGCATCCCTTCCTTTTGTTGTGTCAGCTGAACTGCTCAGCTTCATGTCATCTGCAAACCTGCTGTTGTTGTCATTGATGAAGGTATTGAAGAGCACCTAGTCTGAGCCCTGAGAGTCATCCCTTCTCACTGACCTCCACTGGGAAGCTCCACAAGAGCCATTGGCTGCAACTCTTTGGCTATGTCCCTCCAGCCAATTTCTTATCCACTGAATAGTCTGTGCATCATAGCTATGTCTCTCCCTAGTTTGGATGTTGTGTGGGACCATAATGAAGGCCTTACAGAAACACAGCTATATGACATCTGTATATCTGTAGTTGTTGACCATTGCAGACACTCCATCATAGAAGGCTACCAGGTTGGTCAGGTAGCATTTGCCCGTAGTAAAGCTGTGCTGGCAGCCTTGGATCACCTCCTTGTATTGCTTGCTCCTTAACCTTGCTTCCATGAGGGTCTGCTGTTAAGAGTGTGTACATCAGTCTAAACACTGTCTCATTGACTTAAATTAACAGAAATAATGTCACTTTTTCACTGCTTGTGGTACTTTGTTAGCAAGTGTGCCAGTATACTATCTTAGTTTCTCTTCTGTGGCATGGCTATTTCTTCAGTTAATCTTTTTTGTATTTCTGTGTTTGATTTTTTTTCCTTCCTAAGTTTAGGTGTTTAGATTTAGTTTTATCAAATCTAGCTGTGCTGATTTCAGACTGTTTCTAAAATACTTACAATTCTTTCCAGTTTGATGTGATCCCAGCTTTTAGTCCTATGTTACCTATATAATCATCCATGTTGTAAAATAAAGAACGGACTGGAATTAGACTGAGGAAAAATTAACTTGGTTCTCACAGTAAAATTTGTTTGCAATCCTCTTTTGAACTACTGATGACTATGCCTTGAATATGTTTTATTAACCAGTTTTGGAAGCAGCTGTGGTGATTTCATCTAGCCACTCTCTCTTTGCTTATAGGGATGTTATGACGGACAGCATCAAGAGCCTTACTGAGCCAATTAAACTATCACAGAAAAGCATTAGATTGGCTTTATGTGACTGCTCTTTGATAAATCCATCATAGCTGTTCATCATCTCTAATAATTGCCAATAATATGCCAATAATTGCCAAACATTTTGGACCACAGTTTACTACAATCCACATTTTCTAGTTGCCCACCATATGTGCCATCATCAGACCGTTAATAAACAAGCATGTCTACGGTGATGTACATTTTCATGTTTAATGCAATTTCATGGTCCCCTTGCCTCAACTGGATAGAAGCCACAGGGGTTTTTCTCAGATTTTTCAGTGACTCTGCATTTATCCTTAATCACTTGCCTTATTTTCTTACTGACTTTGAGAACATAGGTAGATCTTGTTGCAACTAAGGGTGACTGTAAAACTCTCCTCAGAAACACACAGGGCTGCTGTACAGGCAAGGAGAGTAGTATAGCCATTGCATAGATAGACTGCAGCCTCCATAGAAGCTAGAACATGATATGCACTAGGTTAATGTGGACCGTATTTTCCTGAAGGTGCATGGACACTGTCTAAGGTAACTGTTCAATCAGAAAACAGGCATGTCACAGACAACAGCCATTCTGGCATTATCAAAGAGCCATCTACAAGGACCTCTGTTTACACCTCAATTCTTAAGTTTTCAAAAGTTCCCATGCTGATCTCTGACCGTTACTCCCACCTTTTCTCCATGTCAGTGTACCTAACTTGTGCTTTTGGTTTAGTGTCTTTTAGCAGCTGTGGCTTTCAGTTATATAATCCTAGCAGAACTAGCCAATAGTTTCTGAGTTGGTTCAAATGAATTTTACTGTCTTCTTACTGTATTTTACTGTTCTTCTTACTGTATTTCTTCTCCCTTTCTTCTTTCAGTCATAGGAAAACTATGAAATCAATCAACCGAACTATTATAGTCACCATTATAGGTTACAAGATTTGTCACCCATTGAACTGATTTAGTTTGCAGGTTCTTTCTATTGGTGAGACAGTGGAACTGATGTCAGTGCTCCTAAGAAATGTATTTGCTCTCAGTTAGCTAGGTTTGCGCAGACTTGTATGAGACAACAAATTTGGCCCTTCATCCATATTTGTGCTTCCTCTTTTATAGCTAAAAGTTCATATAATTTCCTCTTCGAAGGGACTGATGACCCCATATCTGGTGTAATTCAGAGATGTCTTAGATCATTGTTTACAGCAGGAACTTCTGCAATAGACTGTAACACAATTTTAACATACATTAAGCCAACATCTGCTGGTACTTCTATTATTTCCATCTACACAGGATAGAAACTGACTTAGTTTGCAGGAAAATAATGATTTTGAATAATTTGAGTTTTGCACATGCATTCAATATTAGATATTATTTGCAGTAGGAAAATGAGTAACAACAACCCTGATATACAGGCAGGTTTGGGGGCTTTTTTTGATAGGTCAAAGATAATCTGAGGGGTGCACAGACTTTGTCACTTTCCCTGCAAGGCTTTTTGCTTATATAGTTATTGAATACCCTTTAAAAAGATCCCATTTCTGATTTTTGGAATACCACTGATGAGTAGGAAATTCTCTTTCAAATGGATCTCTTTTCTTTCTCTGTAAATCTGGCTTTGTTCTGTCTGCAGTTACTGCTCACTTCAGATTGGAGCAATATCCCACTCACACCTGACATGGCCTATTGACCCACAAGCAACTATTCTCTTTTATGCAACCTTTATTTTCTGTCAGGTCTAATACCTCTAACACCTTCTGTGAGGTGCCTGTCTTTTAACATGAGCAGAAATGCATTGAGCCAAGTTTAGGTTTTTGTCATACTTACTAAGAAAAGCAGTAGTAAGTGTCACAGAACAGGTACAGGAATCATAAAAATCAAGAGGCCACAGAGGAGAGAAAGTGCAGACCAAGCAGGAAAACTGTCCTGTGGCATCTGGTGCTTCTAAGATGCCTATTAGTGCTTGCTGGAGCTGGAAAAGTCTCATATGGAAGGGGGTGTCTTTTTAGCTCTGTATTTTCCTGTCTCACATTTGACTGCCCTGGTGCACTGCAGGCTATTGTTTTTACTTTGAATCTGCTTAACTGTGTCTTGTTTTAAAAGTCTTGTCCTGAATACTCATGGTGAAATATATTGTAGATGTTGAGCTATCATTTCATGGCTGGTTAGTCTTAACCAGATCATTTGAAATAATATTAAATATTAATTGATTAGTTTCCATGATAAAATGACCGAGCTACTCTGATTACTGAATTTTCAGTCTGGATACATTATTTTCACCCTGGGACTTCTGAAGAAGTCAGTACTGGCCTCTTTCTGCTCCTAATGAAATTGACTCATTAGGACTTAAGTCTTTTCCTCTAATGTTCAGCTGATAAAGTATACATTGATTTTTAAATTCATTCATTGGTTCATTCATTCATTCATTCATTCTGGGGCTTACGCTGTTCAGTGTTTGGTCCTGTCTTGTTTTTATCCCCTGGTCCATTAAAATATTTACCTCTGTGATGTTCATTTTTCTTTCTCTGCTTTATTATCTTGTATTTTTGCTTTCCAGAGGTGAATCTTGCAAGTATTGCAATACACGTTGCAGTCACACTTCACTTAAGGCAAGGTTGTTCTTTCTTTCATAGCCTTTCCGAGTTGTAAGGGTTGCAATATAATGATAGAAATCTGTTGGAAGAGTGACAGAATCTCAATTATGTAGGACTGCAAATGTTTTTTGAGGTTTGCATCAGCCACAAAACAGGAGGAGTTTCGACCATCACCAAAATACACTTCTAAACACTGGGACAGAAGATTAAATTGGCTAAACTCTGGCATTTGGAATTTGTACAGGGATAATTGTAGTTACAAGGATTTTTCTCTGCTTAATTAAAGGCACTCCTCTGCAGAAATAAGAAAGCAATTTACTCTCCAACCAGGCTTTGCACAGTTCTGCCAACGAAGCTTAAGTACCCCTGGCTTTTCTACGCTTCATCTGGTAAGTTCTGGGTTTGTCTTCTTTATACAGTTTTGGCATCTACGTTGCTTGATGGTTTTAGGGTAAATAAAGTGATTTTCTTAAGTTGTATTGCTTTCCATTAGCTTCTATCAGAAACTGTTGGAAAATACTCCCTGGTGAGCTGAGGAAATCATGCATTTGAAAAAAACTGAGAATGTTCCTTGAAGCCTGAAATAGACAGTCTTTCTGCATATTACTATAAATCAAAGTTAATTAGTAAATGTTGGAGTGTATTACATTCTTTCCTTGTTGGAAACATTCGGCTTCATCAAATATATGCTTTTGTGGTGATCACAGGTCATTTGCAAAGGGAGACGGTGTTGCCAGCTGGCAACTAAGCTCTATGCAGGCACTCACTCACACCACTGCTCTCCTCCTGGTGGGATGTGGGAGGGAATAGGAAGAGTAAATGTGAGAAAACACAGGAGTTGAGATAAAGACAGTTTAATAGGTAAAGAAAAAGGCACATGCACAAGCAGAGTAAAACTTCCCACATTCAGGCAGGTGTTCAGCAATCTCCTGGATAGCTGGGCTTCAGCACATGTAACAGTGACTTGGGAAGAGAAATGCTATCATTCCAAACATTCTCCCCTTCCTTCGTCTACCCCTGGTTTTACATACCAAGCATGATTCCATTGGTCTGAAATATTCATGTGCTCAGTTGGGGTGAACTATCCTGGCTGTGTCCCCTCCCAGCTTCTTGTGCATCCCCAGTCTCCTCGCTGATGGGGTGGTGTATGGAGGAGAAAAACACTGGCTCTTTGTAAGCACTGCTCAGCAGTAATGAAAACATTGCTATGTTGTCAATACTGTTTTCAGCATAAATCCAAAACACATCCCATGATATTTACTGTGAGGAAAATTAACTGTACCCCTGCCAAAACCCGCACAGGAGATAAGTGAATAAAGAGAAAAAAAGAAAGGTAGAGGCTCAGTGAGCTTGGCTTAATACACAGTTTCCAGAGGTAGCAGCAAGGACAGCATGCTGACTGTGTTTCAGTGCCGCAATGTAAGCATGTTAACTGAGAAATGCCAAGGTGTGCCCCGATTGGCATAGGTATGATTGAGTTAACTGCTATGTCTTTAAATCATCTTCAGCCTTCCATGTGTAACCCGCTCTAAAGAAGTCAGACCATATGACAGTGCCCTTATGAGAAAGGGAAAAATCCCAGGTCTTTTTATTGCCTTTCACTAGGATAGCTATTCTACAATGGTACTATGCCACAAATGAAACTATGATTTTGATATTCTCCCTCTCCCTACCCTTTTAATTTTTACTTCATTTTGCATGACCTGATAAATAGAAGCAGGAAGAGTCTCTGTGCACCAGTGAACATGAAAACTGTAGAGCACTAGATGTAAGCAGTTGCTTCCTGTGTGTTGGGGCCACCCGCCACCACTCACTTCCTTAATCTGAAATGCAGTGGTGTCTAACTTGTTCCTTGCGGTTATGCAGCCTGAGGAGGCTGGGTTTCTTCTTTGGCATGCAGACAGCCGCTTTTGCTCCTGAGAAACTTGGTAACGTTGCATTTACCAAGAATTGCACCGTAGCCGCCATTTTGTGTGCTGTCACAATCCACATGCCTCTCATTCATCATCCTTAAAAAGGTATGTTTGCAGTAATTATTTGTGACGTTTTCTGTAGAAAATTGTTTTGCACACTTTTATGATGTGTGAAAAGGAATGTTGGCTTCTTAGTTAAACCATTATCTCTGTTTCCTCTGAAAATTTGCACTGGTCATTAAGGAGACCATTACCCTCCACCTGCATTTACTTTTTACACCATCTTTTTTACATCTGTGTCTGTTTTACGATAGTCAAAAGCACATAGTACTAATGATTAAAGATAAATGTTAACACTTGAACTAGATAAAGAAGACATGATGAAATGCAAGGGATTTGACTTGTCAAAATGGAAAAGTGTGACTTCTGAAAGGGACTGCAATGCTTAATCAAAAGTTAGAATGTATTGAGCAAAAATATTTTGCATTTAAAATGTTACATCTTCAGCAACTGAAAAGATGTAATATACCTTTGTATACTTTTGTGTTTTGCTTTATTCTTTTGTGGTTTGGTTTTTAGTAGATCTAAATATATGCTATATATATTATATATATACACGTTATTTATATTATATATTATTTATTTATTATATATTTAGATCTAGAAATCTCTGTATAGATCTATTTA
>JAWWMO010000096.1:45120437-45136261 GCA_035047845.1 Dendrocincla fuliginosa | reverse complement strand
TATCTTTGTATAAACCTTAGGCATATCATCTTATTTCATAAGCCTTTATGAAATAAAAAGTTTATGAACACTGTGAAATAAGTTTATCTTGACTAGAGATTGAGGTTTATGCTGAGATTTATAATGTGTTTGGTTCTAGTGGAAAATGATTCATTTTAAGTATCTTAATAGTATCTGCTTGCATGGTTGAATAACTGGTGGTGCTGTAAAAAGGCGTTTAGGCATCTCATGGAGCAATAGGGGAAACCACTTAGGTTTGTCAACTCTGATACTCCACACTTGTCTCTTGCTCCCATTATGGAAGCTATATATCAAGAGGAAATAACATGCAAATTATATGACTGTTTCCAGCTGTCAAAAGACTAGTACCTGAAGAGAAATAAATACGTGTCAGGAATGAACAGTCAGAATAATTGAATTTTTTTTCAGCTTATATATTTTATGCTGAATATTCCTGCGTATACAGTAGTGTTGTATTGTGAATTTAACTGTCTAGCTCATTCTCTAATTCTGAATGCTGCCCATATGTTTTACTTTGGAAAACTGCGTCTGCAATCGTGACCATAGTGTTGAGACTTGTGATTAAATCTGATTACTGATTTAGGCCATTCTTAAAGTTTTACTTTGCTAAAGGTTCCCTGTCAAATTCCACGTAGCAGAAAGATGTATGTGGTGATAGTCACTTTTTCGCCATTAAAAGTGTACTTGTCTGTCATGAGGAAAAGAGGAAATTACTTATAAGGTGCTGTGGTATGTATTGGAAATGGTTTATGAACTTTGCTAGTAATGAAAAAAAATTTGCCATTCAGAATGGTTGGCAAGAGCGTCTGATCTCTCTTCCAGGTTGCCACAGGCTCTGGGCTCTTAACCCTGTATTAAGCCCAATAACTACTTTGGCCAAAGCACAAGTTTGCATCCTGTTAGACTTAAAATGCACCCACAGGTTTCCCTTGGCAGTAAATGCCATTTTTTTGGTGTCTTTCTGAGCTCGAAATGTGTTTCTGATTTCTAATTAGTGCTGTCCTGAGGAAGGATAGCTGTCATTTAAACATGAGTCATGAATGCATGTTTTCAATGTCCCTTTAATTCTTCAGAGGTGTGAGTAGACTGAAGACAGAGGAGTCTGACAAGAACAGTTGGAACTTAATTGTGGATAAGCAGTGTCAAACTGAGTCTGATCTTTTTATAAGACAAACTGCTGTTCACATACTTTTCTGGTGTATGGGCTTCCTGTTGCACACAGACGCCAAAACTAGACCTGGGTATCTGCCCTGATGGGTTTGGTTGGCCTTTCCCTGAAACAATGCATCTCCAGAAAATGTTCTTGTGAAGGTAATGGTAGGAGGGAGGATATTGGGCAGTGGAGGTGTCCCAGCCTGTGTTTTGCGGCTCAGGGATGGTGCCTCTGTCCTATTCCACACACATATGGAGAAGTCTGTGCTGTCCTGGAGCATGAGGTGTTGCTGTGTGACACACAGATCTCAGGAGGAAGAAATGTTAGTGAGAGAAGTCTACTACCTGCAAAACATGGCTTTTTACTCCATCCTCTGCAGCTGTGTGTGCCATGAGCTGTAGACACCTTTGGTGATGGTTGGTGTCCAGGAGGACAGTGGGGACACTTTGTTGGGTTTTAGGCAAATGTTTATAGCACCACACTTTCTGGGTTGGATTGCTGCTCTGCTCTGGTTTGGTGGTATCTTAAGCCTGCTTCATTGTGTGCTAGTGCTCTGAAGTAAAGGATGTCCTTTTTGGCTGTAGATGTTCTGAGCTGTTGGTTGCGGAAATCCAAAAGAATTTATTGTTGTGTTCTTTGCTGCATAAATGTACCCATTCCTCATCCCAAGAACCTGAGGTTTTCTTAGTGGTCTACCGTTTCTGTGCCCTAAGGTTCCAATGCATTTACGTGAATCAATAGTGCCCTGTTAGGAGTGGATTGTGGTGCTGCTGAGTTTTCCAAGGAGATGCAAACAGTCAAAATGTTGGTATTGGACAAAGTGCTAGCCCTAGCAAGGTTGCTTTATATTGAGAGTTCCTTTACCAGAGGCTTTTAACAAATGTAAGGTATCCATATATCTAAGACTGATGAGGGATAATCTATTTATTATGTCTTCTGTGTGTCTATAATTAGTAAACATTGACTTTAAAACCCTAAGTCCCTGGACTTATTTTTTTTCCTGAATGTTTCAGGTAGTATTCCTAAGTTTAACTCCAGATAGGGCTGTTACCCACACAACTGACAAGTCCTTCTCTTGGTCTTGCTGAGCTGGTAGCCTTCATGGCTGCTGTACATTGATAAAGACTTCTGTAGCGTGAGTGTGCACACACATTTCAGCGTCCTAATTACATAGCTTCATCATCCCTTCTTGACATAAGGACAAACACCGCTTTTGCACACCATTCATTATTTTGCCTAATCAATCACCCCCTTCCAAATAATGTCTCTTAGGTCTGTGAAAAAATTGTGGATTTTTGAATCCTCTTTAATGATTTATATGTATTTCTGATCCCTTCCCAACTTTGCAGTGTCATTATTACGTGGGACGATGCTGCCCAGATTGACCGTGATAATTTTACACCACAAATTCCGAAGTGGTGCCAGAACCGTTTCTGTTTTAATTGGCATCCATGCGAATCTCAGCATCTCCTGGCTCTTCCCTGTTGACTGCAGCTGGCTGTGCCACGGGCCATACGGGGGCTGCAGGTGGGCAGCAAACCTGTTCCTGGCTGAAAGCAGCGAGCTCTCCTCTCGCGCTTCTGCTGCCAGCTTCTTTGTGTTGGTGCTAATATTTATGTGGCTGTGTGACAACACAGATTGGAACAGTGATCTGGCTGGAAACAAACGTGCTAAAATATTTGCCCTCCCCGCCCCCCGCCCGTCTCTTGGCTGTCCCACTTGTGCCAGCACAGCATGAGAGGTGGGTGGGAAGGCTGGTGTCAGAAATTAATAGGCATGAAAACATGGTGCTGTGATTGCCTCCGGAGCCCGCGAGCTATTGGAGACCCATGTGATGTGTTCTAAACTTTGCTCCATTAGAACCTCCTTGTCAGATGATGATCTGAAGCACCCTGTTCTGTGGGTGGGACTGGGAAAGCTCCTTGCCTTGCATTTTGTACTCAGCATGCTACCAGCCTGCAGCGTGTTAGTCTCAAAGATGCAAGAGTTTAGTGTAAAACAAAATTATTTTTTTTAACTGCAGCTGTTTTCGCGGTTGACAGCAGGATGTCTTCCCTGAAGTGAGAATGTCAGAGGTTGAATGTGTTTGTTTAGGTGCATAAACATGGCCGTACATGGTGGGGCTTCCATCAGTGTTTTCATTCACTTCATGAGCTGTTAAGTGAGAAAAGGATGGTGCTCATTCCTGAGCTGTTTCGGAACAGCTGTGTCAAAAAGCGCCCCCAGGGACCTCAGACAATAGTGAACTCTCTGCAAATTATGCTCTTTTCATCCCTGTCTCAGCATATGGTGGTGCAGAGGATCTCTAAGAGTTATGCCAAAGTAACCTGGTTTGGAGAGGAAACAAAGATACATGTGGCTCTTCTTCTCCAGAGAGGATTTGCCAAGAAATGCAGTGGTTGGGGAAAACAGTATTTGGATTCAGGCTAAGGAACCTTTCTATTTATGGCGTTTGAGTGTTTTAAAATTAGAGTATAAAATGCAACAAAGGACAGCCAAGATGTCGATTGTGAGACAAAAGTATGGGCACTTGACCCATACATAGTTATTAAATGAAACAATATTGCAGAGTTTCCCCCCCTCCACTTTCTAGACTTCCAACCGAAGATAAATTAGAATGAAAGAGTTTATAGGTCTTCTCTGTTTTGCAGGTTGGCAAGTGCTTTTTAAGCCTCTGAGTGTTTTCTCACCGGTGCTTTGTTATTAACCCTGCTGCTAGTAGACAGGTTGTGGTGTTCAAACTCCTACGTTTCAGTATCCTTGCAATCTTAGTAGATTGATATATTAAGGCAATCTACCCCACTGCAGTCCAGCTTTTGGAGGTTTGAATTAGAGCAGAGCCTTGCTTTATTTTTTTTTTCTTTCAGAGTGTATCTATCTCAGTAGACACAGCAAAATACCTGCTGAGACAAGATGTTTAGTTTAGTTGAATCTTTCTTCAGAGTAGTAATTGATGCTGGGGTCAGTCCTACTGTGGTGGGGTTTTTAGGTTTGTTTGTTTTAGCAGAGTGCTTTAATGGATAATGACTCATATATCGGAATCTGACTTTTCACTCCAATTAGCCACAGATACACCAAGATGTATCTGCCATTCTGCAGCAGATAACTTCAGTGTGCATTGTTTACATTTCAGATACCAAACCAGGGTGAAAATCAGGCTGTTCATTCATTGGGACATGTCATGTAGCTGAGTGTGAGTGTGCATCCCTTCAGGCCCCATTAGCATGAGTTAACTTTATAATTGGGTTTCTGGGGCAAACAGGGACAGGAAGCAGAAGTAATTTGGCAGGCTAGGCTTATGTTTTTTGTTCTGTGTGGTGTAAGTGCACAAGAGAGCAGAAGTAAAAGATGGGTGCAGAATGGCTGAAGAAATCCTAACAAAGCGGAGGACAGTTGTCCAAACTTCATGTGGATGTTATGGAATATCATGCAGCTGTACCAAGGTGGGATTTTACAGCTATATTGAAGCAAGATTTCTATAACTCCCATGTTTTCAGAGCCCTTCTCTTTCTGCTCTGTTTTTCAGCTTTCTACCTGTCTGGCAGTAGCATGTTGTCTTGTAGAGTCTAGCAACCAAAAATGGGCTTGCTGAGTGAAAAGCAGTTGTCACTCAGTTTTGAAACTGCTTAACAATTAAGTTGTTAAAAAACCTCAAAGTTTTGAAGTTGCTCTAAACTCTACTTACAATATCAAACTTTCCACAACCAAACCAAAAAGTGGGGGGGAAGGGGAGGGAATCCAAACCAAACTGTAAATTGTTAGTGTTTTTGGGCAAGGGAGTCAGGTTTTTCTTGTTTCATTTTTTTAAGGCATTGAACGTCACCTGTCACTTTTCAGGTGTTCCATCTAGATTTACATGCGTGTGACTAGAATTAGGCTGCTTTATGGTATTATTTTAAAACCACACTTCACATTTTTCAATAAATAATAATCTTTATCCCAGACTAATCTTAAGCTAAAAATATCTTCTTGTATGGCAGGTCGGTAACATTCACAGACGAGATAAAATCGCCTTCAGGAGGACCAAGATCGAATCCCTCTGAAACCAGGAGGTGCTGGAAACGATGTAGGCATGGTTAGCTGCAGTTTATGTGTCTTGTCAGCATCTTTTAATCGGTCTGACAGAATCGATACATACTTCTTACTTTGTTCTTGTGGTGCCTCTTTACTCACGGGGTTTTTTTGAATAGACAAGGGCTCTGATGTGTGCCCGTGTGAGGAGTGAGAGTTGCCTTAATCTTCATCCTGAGCCCATCTGTGATTTATCACTCAGTCTTTACATCTTCTTTGTGTTTTTTCTTGCCGTTTCTCACCCCATCACTATTGCTACCTGTGCCTACCGTCATGTTCTTAAGAAATGTTGGGCGATCACATCAACGAAAGCACTGGTGGCTGCCGGGAGCCCTCTCACTGGGGCAATGTAAGGGAAACAAAGGTTTCTCTGTGTCCGTGCACACATGATGACTGTCACGGGTTAGGCGGTAGGCGTGCCAAGGAGATGCCCTGGACCCGGCGGTGGGCACCTGCTTTTCCAGTCACACCCACTCGGTGGTTGGACCAGGACCTGGGGATCGAGAAAGTAGGGTAGAAATAAAACGGAGTTCTTCAAGAACCTTAAAAATAAGCAGGTGACTGAACGCTTTTTCAGGGACTCTTGGTTTTGGATGAAGCTGCCTTGAGAGGGTTTCAGCTCTAGAAAGCTGTAGAAAGTCCATCTTTTGTTAGCCGGTGGGACACACGGTTTACTTTTGTACAGCTGAATATTAAACCTCTCGCTCAGGAGGTATTAAGTGCTTGTGTTTATTACTCTTAATGCTGGTATGTTTTTTATGTCAGCAACTAGCCAAAACCCAGGGAGATTTATGCAGTTTGTTTCAGCTGGTAGAAATTAATGACATGCAGGTTTATTGCAAAGCTACATGTGGAGTTTTGTCTCCTTAAGTGCCAGGTGAGTGGGACAAAAGGGACCCTTGCTGGTTTGCAGCCTGAAGTGGATCCTTGTGACCCCTCCACAGATCCCCCCCCCTTGAAGGGAGCCCTGCAGCTCTGCAGCAGCCCCAGCGGCCTCTTGGTCTTTTTGTGTTGTTCCCCTCGTCCCCACTCCCATCCCTCTCTCCGGGCAGCAAAGCCCCCTGGCCCTCAGTCCACATTGCTCACATTCTCGAGCTCTGCATGCACATACATGGAGAGAGGGAGGGCAGCTAAGCTGGTCCTCTCCTCTGGCTGTTGTGAAAGCAGCCTGCCTGCTCCTGTCCTCCCTTCATATCCATCATTGCCCCCCCTGCCCACATAGCTCACATTCCTGAGCCGCATTGCCTTTGGGACGGTGTTGTGCTTTGGAGGCTGTTACTGCTTGGTAAAGTCGTCTCCTTGTAGCTGCGCCTTCATGGAAGGGTAGTGATTTATATGCCCCAGTTTACGCACACTTGGTGCCCATGCTGGGTGGTTCAGGGTCACTTCGGCGACTGCAGGTGGGCGAGATGCAGATGCATGCGGCGGTGTGTGCAGTCAGGGAGCAGAAGCCTGGCTGTGCACGGTCTGGAGGAAACCCGGGGTGCCCTGGAGGATGCTCCATGGAAGCTGGTGGCTGTGACTATTGTGTGGGGAGGAAGTCTCATTGTAACTTCAGTTAAAAGACTTTTCTCCCCCTCACCTCTTCCTCCAAGCAACTTGATCATTTGCATCACAAAAGTGAGCCGGGGTTGTCTCCTTAGTGTGTTGCAGAAAGTAACGCTCCTTGATTGAAAATGAGACGATGTAGGGTTGTGTTATGCGTACGGGTGCATTCAAGCAACTGTTAGGATTGTTTTACTACAACGTCCAGTTACAGCCATTCTTGCATCAGTGCTGAGAGAGTCTCATTTGAAAGAGGAGGCCAAGCTGGCTTGTGATGCTGTTGTCCCCCTGCAGAAGAACTAGCTGGATATATAAGGGGCTTTTTTCTTCATATCCAGTCTTTAGAAACAGTGGGCAGATATTCCTCATTTTTTTACTAATGCTCTGCCAGAGATTCTTTGAGAAAATAAAAAATAATGTATTTGTACACAGTACAAATTGAGCACAGTAGTGGTGCTACTAACCATATTCCGTCATCAATATCTTTTTGTATCTATATTAAAGCTTAGTCAAATTGACTTTGGTGGAGCTGGAACATCTCATCACTTTGATTTCAGTGCAGAAGTTGTCAAGCCACAAAACTACTCTGATATTCCTGCCTGAATTTTCTGTTAATAGGTGTGTGACCCATGTATGTGTACCATAGGTCAGAAGCAGTAGTTACTCTGTATGTTCCTTTTCTCTCTCTTATGTGTAAATCTCTGGAACTTTACCTAAACCCCAGAGTACTACAGAGACTACAAGAGGGGCCAGAGCTATGGGATGGATTCCGTATTCTGTATTGCCTCAAGATTCATGTTTCTGTGCTGTATTGCAGATTGCCATGTTTAATGCTCTCGCTCTGAATGGAAAGCTTTTTGTGGCTGGCTAAACATTGGAAAAGCAGTAGATTGAAGGAGGAACTTCCTTCCCCAAGTAAAATCTTCCCTTGTACTGATGCTTGAATGCTAGGTTAGGCTGTCTTTGCCTTGTCAAAATCCAGTTGTTTTTCTTTGCCAAAACTGAAGTAAGCTCCAGATAAAACTTCACATGTGATGAGTTATCTAATTCCTTTAAGACCTGTGTTCTCTCTCAATGAATTACATAAAAGCACTTGCTAAACCATGTCTAGACTGAAAAGACCTGGATTTGACTAAGTCTAATTAAAGAAATGGTGGCTTTCAGGTGCGGATTTAACTGCAGTATGTTATCCTGGCTATTGCCAGAAAGAGATTGACCTTAGCTGAGGAGGTTTTGACTTGCATGCAGGAGTTGGATACCTGAAATGGTACTTGTTCCCACCTGCTTAGCCTGCCACACATAGAGCATCATCTGCCCAAAGAGGGATGGCCATGCAGCTCATGGACATGTGGTTCTCAGCACATTCTCCTGAGAAAAACTAAAATCAATTTCCTGCTGGTTTTGGAGAATTAGGAGAATAACTCTGAGAGTTACCAGGAAGCTTCTGATGACACTGCAGAGATATGAAGAGGCTTAAAATATCCCTGCTAGAAATACTTGTTTTGATACTGGAGGTTAAACATGCTTAATGCACACAGCTCTAACTGGCCCTTGCTGCCCAGCCACCCTCATGACTAAGCTTATGAGTTCATTGTCCCATCTGTGCCCATCGCCTCATCTTGACCACTTAAGCCAGGTTGATGAGCAACTGCCTATTGATTAAAAGGGATTAGGGGAGGCCTGGGTGTCTAACATAGCTGGTTTCTCCCATCTCTGAGTAAGTCACTGGAGTGGAAGTTCTGGCGTTGCCCGTGGGTCCCTCCCAGGAAATGTTCAGGGTAGGTTTTACTGCAGGACAAAGATGCACAATGTAAATCCTGGCTTCTGGTAGTTTTACCTCATGGCCTTGAGTGTTTGCCCAGACATGCCTGTGAAGCATCTTGGCTGTTCTCATGCTTTTGCTATTCCTCTGTCTCGGCTCTCTGGACTCCTTTTATTTCCTGTAACTTTTCAATCTAGAGCACATTTTGTTCACTGTCCATCAAGCTGTGCCTGTTCCTCCTCTTTCACCCTGCCCCTGAATGGTTGCTCTGTTTATTCAGTCTCTAAGACAATACAGAAAAGCAGGGGCAACAAGAAGTAAATGGAAGAAATAAAAGGAAGAGGTGAGAGAGCTGTCTCTGACAGAATTCAGGCTCCTCTGTCTAATCTGACAAGTAAAAGTTTTTCTTGAGAAACTGTTCTTTGCCTCACATTTTTAGCCTGTCATCAAATTTCTACCAGTTTTAAACTTTGTCTCACAGGACTATTGCAGAAATAGAATTAATGAACTGAGAAAGTAACTGAGGAGAAAAAAAACCCAAAAACCAAACAGCTGCCTCTCAATGTAACAGCAGCAGTGGGCAACTACCATGACTTTTCAGACTGCTGCAGTCTTACAAGATGTTCTAGTTTGGAAATAGAAAAAGAACACATACTGGACTATTCTTGGTACCAAATTCAAGGCTGCAAAGAAAATTTATGTGTAGCTAATAAAAGATACACATACTACTTCATGGCAGTTCACAAAGAGGAAACTTTTCCTGACAAGGAATGTTTGCCTGACCTTGTCTTGGCAATGGGTGTCTGAGAACTTGTGTTTTTGTCATCTTCTCAACAAGAGAACAGAATCCAACATGGGATAAACCACATAGTGTCCAGGGGTCAAAGCACAAATACTTAGAGGTGCCACGGTTAGCGAGTACTCCCCATCCTCAACTGTGAGTGGGCAGTGGGGCTGTGGATTAGCCCCCACACTACCCTCTCCTCTGGCCATGGGCTGTCACCAGCTGTGCCTGTGGCACAGAACACGTGCTTGCACTGCCAGCTGCTCTTTTAAGCTCTTCTGCTTTCTGCAGGAATCTGATGTTTTTTTAGCTGTGAACACCCCTCTAGCCTGATTTATGCATGTTTGTGGGGTTTTTTGGTGTTGTGTTTTTTTTTTTTTGAGCTGACCTCTTGATTTCCTTTCACTGTTTTCATGCTAATTGAGTACTGGTTGTTACAGAGCTGCATACGTTCTTGGTGAAAAATAACCACAGTTTGTGTTGCTCAGTTCTGTATTAATTACGTTTTGTTAGTGTGGTAAGAAGGCTGTTGTGCTACATGACAGGTTTATAATTCGTCTTGGATAGCCTGATCAGGACTGAAGTTGGATGAGATGAATGGTGGCTAGTGCTGATGTTGAAGGTGGAGTTACAGGCAAAGAGGCTCCAGTTATCTTTCCTACCATGAAAAAAGGGATAGTATTTATCTTGCTAGACTGAGATGCTTATCTCTGATCTAGGAAGTCTCCACTAGTTTCATCCATTTCCTCAATAGTTTCTTGAAAACTTCATTTTAAATCATGGTTTGATTTTTTTCAAAAGATACGAGACCCTGCTTACTTTTGTCTCGCTGTCTGTCGCAAGAGACAGAAATTGCATCAGAGCCTGGATGGGTTTTTTTTGTAGATGAGTTTATCTTCCTTGTGGCCCTGGCATTCATCAGTTCTGTTCATGATGGAAGTTGGGGGTCATTGAGATATTTTAGCTCCTGACCTAGTACCTGCGTTTCCTTATGTTTGCTGAAGTGTAATTGTAAACAGCCGTTTCCTATTTCCTTTGTAGATCTTTCTCTGGTGTTCCTTTTAACCCAGATTTTTCCTTCAGCTTGCCAGTTACTTATAACTCCTAATTCCAGTTTAATGACTTTTTTGTGTCTGTGGATTGTACGTCATTTGCATCACAACAGAGCCCCGTGAAAGGCTTGGAGTGATGTCAGCTCTGGATCTGGTGGCAGGCAGTTCAAAGTGAGTTTTATCAAGTTGGTCCCTTTGTGCTGCTGAGCGTGAAGGCGCTGATCTCGCTGGAAGTGGGCAGGTGGCAGAGCAGGCAGCACATCTGAGCCTGCCGAAAAACTCGTTTTAATGTGAAATCATAGGAAAGTAACAGGTTCGTCATAAGGAGAACTTTGAGGAGTTAAGTTTCATGACATCTCTAGTAAAAATAAGCTAATAAACATCCAGAGATCAAGAGCATCTCAAGTGTTAGTCAGTCCCTTCTTTTTCATTTTGTGTATTATGGCCTATCGATTCAATGGGATTGTAGAATCAGTTTTCCAAAGCCTGGTAATAAAACACATCAGTGAAAAAGAAAGTGAGGCTGAAGCTTGGAAGAAACGACATAGTTCTGTGAACTATTTCTTTCAACACCTTGAATTAATTTTTTTTTTATTTAAGAGTTCATCATGCTAGAACTATGTAGCAAAATATGCTTCTAATCTGCTTCCCCCCAAGCAGCATTTCTTTTTAATTGTGAAGTGCTCTATTTGCCAGTAGAAATAAAGAGGAAATATTAATATATCTGTACGGAGAGAATATCTGAAGGAGAATGTTGAGCTCTGCTAGCATCAGTATTTTTTTAAGCTTATGAGTATGTGAATTTTAAGCAGGATGAAAGGAGATGACTACTAAACCTCAGCTCTGCTTTCACTCTTCCTAGCTGCTGTCTTACTTTTTGTTTTCCTCACTGAGCTCAAGGTCAAAGGTTGCAAATGGGCCATTACATTTAGAAATCTGTCAATTTCTAAGCATCCTTTGGAGAGCAAAGCAAAAAACCCTCATCTCTAACACACAACATCTCCAGCTGTAGTACATCCAACAAGTTTTGCAATACTTCAGTACTGTCCAAGTGTTGTGCAGCTTCTTGCTCTCATGTTGGTGAGTTTTGATGGATCCCTGTTCTGACAGCTTGCTTCAGATAGGTAAAACGAGAAGGAATCGCCTCTCCAGAAGGAACTTCTTATATGTTGTGAATGCAGATGGACCACTTGCTCCCTTCCCACCATCTAAATCTTTCCTCTCGAGCTGTATGGGGTTTAGCGCCAGCATACAAAGTGTTACAGCTGGTTGGTGTCCGAAGTCCTTTGTGTTGTTTCAACTTTAACCAGGAAATGATTTGTCAGAGGATCAAAGCGCTCTTGGGTGAATTAACTTTTTTTTGACCAAACTGTGGGTTTGACACGTATGTAAATATTGTCTGGTGTTTATAGGAAGTACCAGTACTCTCGGCACAGAAGTGATTTTTGGCTATCACCCAAATAATACTGGGATTGACGCTGGTAATTTCACAGGGCGTCCTGCATGGACTGTTAGAGATCACATTTGGAAATTAAGATGGGGCGGGGGGGCAGAAAGAATTGCTGGTACATGGTGAACTCTGGGCTATTGAGTCAGTATTTGATACACCTGAGGGCAAAATCATAAGAAATGCATGGTGTCAGGATGCCTGACTGATGTGAGAAGAGTTGGATTGAGGCACACAAAAAAGACTTGAAGTGAGATGTTAATCGGTAACAAACTGTGTCATCCTGCAACAGCTTGCAGTGCCAAGTAGAGATGTACACAGCATAAAAGGAAGGAATGTGCTCAAGTGTGTTTATTCCAAGTAGGGAAGGACTCTCCCTCACTCTTACACTCAAAAACGGGGCATTCGATTGCTTTTGAAAAAAAGTAATAGAGTTCAGTAGGAAATGTGCCCTATGCCTTTTGTTCTCTGTTCTTCAGATCTGATAGCTTTGGTGTGAAATGCCTCGTAATCACCCAGAAGGTAGCTGTGTAATTCCTCCCTACCGAGTCTGGGTTCTGGCCACCAGCATTCCTGATTCATCCTGCTGCATCTTCAGACTCCCCGAGCTGACCTCTTCCTGGTTACCTGTCCAAAGAAGACCTTGAAGCCTGTTAGTTTGTCAGAGAGGAGCTTGTACAGGGGAACTCATTAACCTATCAGTGGTGTATCCTACAGTGGAGGATCTCTGCTTTAAAAGAAAAGAAACCAAACCAAACAGCATTCCCGTTGTTTGCTCCGCGCAAAATCTGGTATGTTTTAAGAAAATATCAGGCCCTTGACATTTTCATTCTCTTGCTGTTGGCTCTGAATTGCACACCTGAGACTGAGCTGCAGGTGTCTTCAGGTTCAAACGAAGTAAAATATGCTTGCTTCTCAGATTTCAGGGAAATTTGTCTGCTGTGGTAAGACCAGAAACTATAATCCTTTTTTTTTTTTCAGGGGAAAATAGGTGGCTGAGATTGCTGTGTGGGTGGGTAGAAACGAAAAGGACGGGGACAAAGGGATGAAAAATTGGTGTGAGAAAACACAGCTGGCTAGGCTGCACATCTCCTGCCCATTGAGCAAGCACTCTGTGTACTCAGAGGGTGATAACACATACAAAAAAAAATATCCTTTCCATTGGTGTGTTTATCCGCTTGGCCGGTTGCCACTTGTACTTATGCAATTGTGAAGAGGTGATCTTGATGCTCCTGCTACACCCTGGGTAGAGGGAGTAGTGCTTCGGGCATTCAAATGTAACTGGAAAAAGGTGATGAGATTAGAGCTACTCTGTGTGTGGCACAAAGTTAATAGCTTGTCCTGCCTCATAAAAAATACCCCAAACAAAATATTAATTTAAATAACTCGATGGTTTTTGTCCTAGCTAAAATGAGGGATATCTCAGTCATAAATAAAATGAGGAGGAAAATATTTCAGATTATTGAGTCTTTGTTCTTGTAGGAGGATTTGTTCTTCAAATTTTTGATGACTGTGGTGTACCTTTGGCACTCCCAAAAGGCTGCAGCTGAGCTGCAGGTGATACTTGACTTCTGCCTGTATCTGCCTGATTACAGCCAGGAGTTTTGACTCTTGCTTTTGAGTGTTCTGGTGTTTGTATTGTGATGGTAATAAGAGAGCAGCCTTGGTAGGTGAACAAACTATTGCTAGTCGCAGAATGCTTGAGGTCCTCAGTGTTAAAAGTGTTCTGAACTGTCTTCTTGTGGGATTCATTGATGTTTTTGCGCTATTATTCCTTCTGTCTGACTCATCTCTTGTTTTAGTGCTGTATCCAAGGAGCTTTTTAGAGCCTTTGATCCAAGATAACTGAGCACCTAAGACAACAGTCTTGCTTGCTTCCCTTAGCTGGCCATGTCTTAAACTGGCATGTCACTTGAAACTGCACTCTGGTCCTGCCCTTATAGCAAGGCATCTCTACCCTGTTGCAACTTGTTCAGAGATGGTTTATTTCAGGGAAGCTTGTTCAACTAAGAGATGATATGAGAACTCTTCCTCGTGTACAGTTACACTTTTGAAAGCATCTATGCCTGTGGGGTGCTGACCTTCCACCAAAATTGCTGTGCAGGGGAGTAGTTGGTGCTCTGAAAATTAACCAAGCAAGAGGGATGCTGCTTTTCTTTCAGGTTTTCTCGCTGCTGATAGGGAAAATCATCTTGTGAGGTGATTGTGTCTCTTAACGGCATTTTTCAGAATAATTGAAGCCTCTTTCTTGAAATGCTGTCAAGTGCTTATTCCTACATAACCAGATACTTTGCAGCTAGAAGCTTTGCCGTGCCTGGGTGAGGAGGAATTAATTAGCAGCCTTCTTGCTAGATGGTGTCCTCTTTCACTCTTCTCAGATTGCAAAGGTTAAGAATGAGGAGAAAAAAAACCTTTGATTATGTCCTTTCATGACTTGATGCTGGCCGGCCTGAGACAGTTCACACCAAGCATGCTGAGGAGGGTTCACTTAGGGTTTCCACCAGCCAGGGCCTTTGCAGAGCCGGGCTGTTGGCATTCCAGCCTCGCACAGCCTGCCTGTCCGTGCTGCCTTTCCCCTGGAGCAGTGCTTGTGATCCCTGCTGGGAAGGAAGGGGAGCGTGGCTGCTGCGGTATGAAGGGCAAGTACCAGCACTGTCACTGCAGGCTGCAGCTTTGCTTCTGCTCCTGAGGTTTCACCAGGGATTTGCTCTCATGTGGCTCAAGGGCTTAAAAACCCTTTTTCTCCGGACCCTCCCTCTCTCTGCTTAGCAGTTCACTGAGCAATAAGTAGCCTTTCTCTCGGCTTCGTTTTGGTCACTGACCATTGCTCTAAGAAAACAAATCTTTAACTCGTTACTGTTTTGATAAGGTCTGGATATTTATTGGCAATAAAACTTTTTTCCAGCTGCAGAGTAAAAATGAAAAATGAAAAACAACTTTTCACTTAAGGTTGTGTAGAAGCTCTTTCGTGGCAGTCTTGGGAGTGTATATATGTGTCCCCCCTTCCCTCCCTGGCACTTGTTGGTTCTATTGTTACAGAAGGTTTTTGTTGATAGTACAAATATATTAGCACTGTAGCAGGACACATACAAGCTGCTACTCTTGACCCCTGAGATGCCTGCAGAAGGTCACAATGGAGAGGCTGGAATTCCTGCCTTAATCACATTGAAGCAGAATATCCTTGCTGGTTTTCCCAAAAGATTAACAGAATGATACTGCATTGCTTTGAAATGTGATCTTAGAGCATCTAGCGCTCAGGACAGCTTCTTTCATGTTTAACACATGCATGGATTTTGTGTATTTTTAAACCTAATTACTACTCATTGAAATAAGATGTGAAGGGTAGTTTATCACCCTGGTTGTCTGCTATTGTCTTTGTCTTTCTTACCAGAAGCTTTCAGTGCTCTCCTGTGGTGCAGCAGTGAAGGGGAAGAGTTTGTTTCCCTGGTTTTGTGAAGGGAATATTTTGAGGTAGCTAAGCTGCACCTATTATACAGTTACTGTAATATGCAGTAAGGGACACCAGGTTTGAAAACTAAACACACAAAAAATTACCCAGTTATCAGGCTTGATAAACTGCAAAGATGTCTGCAGGATTGCAGCTAAACTGAAGGCACTGTTATTTCAGTTCTCGTACTTCGGGGAAAGTGTGCTAGAGAAAACTGTGTGCCTTTACCTCCATATTATATATAGTTTGGCTCACACAAGTAAGTAGATTCTTGCCTCCAATCCAGCTATGCTGTGAAATGTGGTATCAAAGTATCTGCTGCATTGTAAGTAACTGGTTAATTAGTTGTGGGCTTTGTTTGGTCAACCCAGCTTTTGTAGGTGCCCATGTTTACTACAGTGTCTGGTTTTCTCTGTGCTGTTGGTCTAACGTGGTGTACATATGGATGACATGTCTTTGTCTTACCTTCTGGATGCCAAGAGCACTTCCAAACCTCCAGGAAAAAGATAAGCATAGGTATTTTCACTGCTGTTTGCCCCCA
>JAWWMO010000096.1:45089376-45104644 GCA_035047845.1 Dendrocincla fuliginosa | reverse complement strand
ATACCTTGAAATAGTAATGTGACCGTCTCAGTGCTTTTGGCTTGTGAGTTCTAAAGCCAGAATCCCATTGGTGTGACACTCTCTATGGAGAGGGCCCAAAAGTGTTTTGTCTGTCTCTGAACTTCACTGAATGTGATCATGCAGTCATTAAAGCAGTGCACTTCTAATTGGATCACAGACTTTGGCAATGTGAGATGAGCAATGGACTTATTAAAATTAATTTCCACTTATAAAGCTGTGGTTGCTTCACTGGGATTTCCTGGAGTTTCTCAAAGCTGTGTCCTGTAGCCTTGATTTAGCCAAAGGTTTTATTGCAATATCCTCAGACTACAAAACAGCAGTTTCACTTTTCACAGCAGAAACTCAACCTGTTTAAGAGGGAAAAAAAATCAACAACCAACCTTCTGAAGAAAAGCTTGTGTTTCTGACAGGTTAAAATACAAATGCTCGGCTGCCTTGCTTAGCTAATTCTTAAGCTGTAGGTTTCTTACACTTCTGCTTGTCTTGTAACCTGGCTCTTCACTTCCTGAATTTTCTGGGCTTGCAGGAGCAGTTGAATAAGGGTTTTTGCACACTGATTAGTTGGCTTTAGAGGTCCGTGCACGTGCAAAGGAGATCTGATTTTTGAGAAAGCATGCATATTGTAAGTGAAGTTAAACTTTGCTCAAATCCAAGTACTAGAGAACAGAGTTGATATTCCTCTCTCAACACCTGCAAAATAACGTGCAGTAATTTTCTTTTTTTTTTCATTTGGCCAGCTATTTCCACTTGACCAGCTTAAAATAGATGTGGCTCAAGGTCTGCTTCTTGCATCCTTCCTGCTCTTATTTGTGGTTGTGCTTAAATATGCCACAAAGCCATTGAGTAGCCCAGCCATGCTATGCTACATCTTCCACCTTCCCATACTGTAGAAAAGCATTTTTTTTCAGGCAGGGATGTCATCTTGTCATGCCAGTTGACAGAGACACCTGGAGAGTCTCACCTGGAGACTGGGTGCTCTGGGTATGAAAAGGTTTTCACAAACCTCATGCTTGCCAATACTTTTTTAGAAGGGAAGCTGTGCAGCGTGACTGTAAAAGAAACAGCAGTAGAAGTCTGCAGTGTGATCCAAACCCACCTCTTGGTCATGGTGCCATTCATGTTTTGGCTGCTTACACCTGACTGCAGGTGTAAAAACCAGGCTAAAGAGGGCTCAGGTGACATGTTGGTCACTGCCAGTGCAGAGCCCAAGCGAAACTGTTGGATATGCAGGCCTGCACCTGCATCCTTTCAGTGTTGGTGGCCAGCATGTGCACTCCAAGTTCCTTGATGCTTTCTTGCATTTCAGGCATTCCAGTGCTGGGACTGCTGTGGTAGGAACCAGTGGTACTGACCAAAAGCAAGCAACTTGCTCCATACCATATTTTCATTAATTTGACCTGTGGAAGGGACCCCACATCTCACTTGTTTACTGGTGCCATAAATGTTGCTGAGACTATTCCAGTACAGTTACTAGTTCTTTATCTTGATGAAAGCCTTGTATGCTTTTCTGATTTATATGACTTGTGAAGGATTTGTAAATAAAGTCTGTCAGTCTTTGGAGCAATGCAATGCAAAAAACATAACAGTTTTGCTGTCAGAACCTGACCTGGTCAGCACCTCTCAGGATTTTCTGAGACTGACAATAATTTTCTAGTATAGAAAATAAATTCTTTCATTTCATGTTTTAATCTTCAGATCAGGGTTTTATGCTGTCGGCTACATATTTTTTATTTTCCCTTTTGCTTTTTCTCTACATGCAAGGCACAAGAGTAACTCCTCTCTTTCTGGTAAGTGTACTTTTACTTCTTCAAAGAGATGCTTTGTCCACTAGGAACTGTGTCTAAGCATGCTAATAAAACTCACTTTATGCCTTTAAAATGTTTACTCAAGTGGCCTGGCTGGCTTACAGTAGCTGTGTGGGTGGACTGTCCTTGAATTTTGTAGACTTAATTTAGTACTGCACAATACCCAGTGATGGAAAACAGCTATAAATTGTCTGTGCGCAGCCATGCATTATTGATAAAGGGTAGAATAAGCTCTACAATTTCTTTATTTGATGTTGTTAGTGCAACAGCTGACTGATTTGTAAAGATGTTTTTCCCCCTATTGACAGTAAAATATCTCTTCATTTTGAACCCTGAATTTTGATTTGTATGTGGGTGAAGAACTGCTTTTTCGCCAGTGCTACTAGCTGTAATGGAAGTGTTTTCACAGAATGGAAACACACTTAAATTCAGGGAGAGCTAAGCAAACAGTAAGTTTGACTGCATGCAAAAGACAGGACTTTTCTAATTATCTCAAATATGTAGAAGTAGAAAATGGAACATAAACTCCTGTAGTACATCTAGAAGAAAAAATACTTTAATATTCTTCACTTGGCACATGCTTAGAGAAAATGCTTTACAGTGAGTTCAGCATGCTTTGTAATTTCAGTGTTCCCACAAAGTTTATGAAAAAATCTCAAGTCTTAAATCTGTCATGCTTTTTTTCCTGTTGACACTTATGATGAGTAGAGTCTCTACTGAATATAATTTGCATATAAAACTGTGCTGTAAACTAAAGAGTTCTTTCTCTGTAGTTGAACAAAGGTACAATGATCTGGTGAAAACACTGGAAGTAATAAATATATAGGTAGAAAAAATAAATTGCCAGAAAAATTACAAAAGGCTTAGTCTTCCCAACAAACATCCAGCACTGAAACTTCTTTTTAAGATATAATTTTTGGAATGGTAAATTCCCACCGGTTATTCTATTACAGCCAAGGGAATGTAGAATTTGTGGCAAGCAAATATTGTATTAATGTGTGGAATTATTTATTTCCGTCTTTTATATATGTACATACATATACTTTGATAGAAGCATTCCAGACCTCTACAGATTCTTACTTTGTCTTTGTAAAAGTGTTAGGGTAGCAAATTCACAAGCTATACTAATGTTTTTAATGGTTTCCTCTATCCCATGGAAAATTGTTATGTATTGGTTTAACTTTCCGTATATTTACAGTCTTTTAAGGTTAGAAGTAATGGAATAATAAACTGATTGTGTAGTTTCAATCAGGAGGCAGAAAAAACTGCCAGGAAAAATACTAACATGACTGACAGGCTTGCTAGAGATTTACACTGAGAATAACTCATTCTTCAAAACTTTTGCATTTTTTGATGGAAATTGTGGAGTAAATCAAGTACAGTGGCTATGAGTGATTAAAATGCGAAACTTATGACTTCTTACTGACTTTGTAAATCTGACTCCTTCACTGTTAGTATAAAATCATTTATCTTAAAGGGGTCTTGAGGCTGTGAAGATTTAAATGAAAACTTCAACTCTTGAAGAAGGTTATTTCAATACTCAAGTTCATTAATTTTGTGGTTTCCATAGAAAGCTGTCATGGGAGGGGAAATGGGAGATTTTCCCTAGGTCATCTGGTAGGTCAGTGGTAAATCACTTGATAAATCAAAGTAATAAATTTTACAGTAGTTTAATATGTATGCAAATTGGATGTTATGTCTAAAAATTCTGTGAGGGTTGAAGAGGATACCTTTGGTTTGATCCTACAGAAAATACAGACAAGTGGACATTGACTTGTCTGTGATTTTGTTTTTGGAACAAGTGTGCAGTTGTTTGTGCTTTTTACAGAAGGGCAGACTTCAGCCATGTTACTACAAGTCTGTCTTTGTTACAACCCTCTTCTGTTCAAACATTTTGTGAGTATGTATGTGTGTGTAATTTTTCTGTGAAACAAGTGGTGAAATACAGTTTTGAAAATCCTTTGTTCCTGGTATTTCTTTCAAAGAGCATCTTTCACTGGCAATAGTAATGGCTACTGTAAGATAAGGAAATAGTACAAACCACAGGGGGGTTGGATTCTCCTTCTCTGTTTCTGCACACTCTCTTCTGGCAGCACCTGGATGAAGTTACTAGGACCTCTTCATTTACCTGCCTGGAACTCAATCAGAAGAAATATGAAAAACATGAAAGAGTTTTGATGCATATTGATATTATGTTCTTCACACTAACAAAATATGGCTTGGTCCAGAAAGGTTGAGTGACTTTCAGAAAGTTACCTGGATTAAAAATGTACTGTGCAAATGACCTGAGTGTTGCTTGTTACTGTCCAAAATTCTTTACTCTTGGGAAAGCCATTGTGGAGGAGAGTGGGATGAATGAGATCAGCTTCACATGACTGGTGTCTGCAGGCCATATTCAGAACACTGGAACAGCTGTGGCAAAATCTTGATTGTAGTCCCATACCAACCAGTGCAGAGGTTGCAGAAATGGCATGATGCAAAAGAAACTGAAAGTAGTTGATTTAAAAGTAAATAAAATATAAAATTATTAGTTTTCCCAAGGGACATCACAGAGATGAGATGTCCTTTTCCTAACAGTCAGTATAAGTGAAAAACTGGTAGGGGAGCAGTGAGGCAGGTGGGCTTGGTTTGTGAACAGAAAGTTTGTGAACAGAAATTATCTGAAACCCTTCCATTATTTTTAAGGTGGTATTTCCAGTTCCTTTTCAACTGCATCAAAATAGGATGTTCATTTATTTTATTTTCAGTGTAGGAATTAAAGTGTCTCTGTGTGTGGACATCACTGAATTATTTTTGAAAAGTACTGCCTAAAATATTCTCTGAGAGCATAGAGCAGGAGGCTAGAACGTGTGTGGTTGCATCCCTCCCCACCCAGGTGTAATACCAAGTACTTTGTCTCTGACAAGTTACAGCATGCTCTACTGTAAGGGAAAGAGAACTGCTCTCCCTTCTCTTGGTACCAAAAGTTGTATAAAACTTGTTTGGGTGGGACAAACTTCAGAAGCCTCTTCCAAATTTGATTACTACTACAAAACTTGTCTTGGTTATAACAACAGGTGCCTTGTGCTCAGATTACCTCACCCAACGAGGTTGCAGGACACGCTCATCCTGTGAATCACAGGGACATTATCATGGACAAAATCTCTTCTTTTTGTTGTTGCACTATATTGTCTTCCAGTAATTTGAAAGAGAGGGGGAGGATAATAATTTACCTGCTGATTTTGTCAAATTACTATTTCAACAGTGCAGTTATCCACTCTGAGAGGTTCTGCAGTTGCAGGTACTGATTCTTAATGATACCATCTAGAACTTTCAGCTGTAAAAGTAATGAATTTTCTCCAAAACTTGCTTTAACGAGAGATATGTCCTTGCCTAATTGTCTGTAACCCTGATAACTAATCATGTTTTGTCCTTCTAGAGGACTCTATTGATTATCTTTCCACAATGAAGGTGGTGAGTTCTTTTTTTTTAGCATAGTGCAGAGTACTTTTTAACCCTTTCCCTTCTAACCCATCTACCATTTTGGCTGGTAACTTCCATGCAGTTTCCATGAAGTGTGATGGTCAAGGCATGTTACCCAAGTGCTATGTGTAAAACCTATATAGCTGCAATTTGCTTTCCTGTTTTCCTGGTGTTCCCCTTTTCCTCCTCCCTTCTGTGGTGCTCTTAATGAGGTGCTAAGGGATGGCTGCACAGACTTTCCCAGTATGCATCAATGCAAGCACATCTAAGCTGTATGCAGTACAAACACACATTGCTAGATACAGGAGAAGAATTGCTGGGTAGGTAGAAATTGAGTTATGTTGTTTGGGCAAATGATTGCACCTCTGACCAATTACAAAATACGTGAATAAGCACCTATGTGTAGCCTCACTGCAAGCTTTAAGTATCTGAAATGCGGTGTGTTTTTTAGTGCTGAAGTTAGATTTGAAATGGAAAGTTGAGTAAATAAGATTTGGATCCAGCGTGATCCTCAGCTGTTCTTCGAGGTTTCTCACCCTTCCTCCTTCTGGTTTAACCTGGGATATGCTTGTGCACCTGGAAAACTCTTGCTATAAAAATGCAGAATTTTGTTTGTAGTATTTTAGTTATTTTATCCTAGAGAAATTACATTCCTGAAAGCTTTCTGTAGTATGCCTGTAGGAAAGGCAGTGCTGGCAGGTGAGGTTTAAAAATACAGAATAGGCTGAAGAACTCCATTTTAAAGGGACATAATGAATAACAGGGCTTAATGTGTCTCATACTCAAGGAATTTTCCCCTCAACAGTTTTGAAGTAAGTACCACTTTAAGGAGCCTGGGTTTACTTTGGAGTGAAATTATAAGTGATTTGAGATTTTGTTCCAGTTTTCTGTTTTGTTTGCTTTGGCCTCAAATGTTTTGACACCTTCTGCTGCCTTACTTCCAAACAGGGAGTGCAGCTGTCTCAGTAGAGGTGCAACAGCAATAATAAGTTATCTTCTACCATAAAGAGTGATGCAAAGGAAAGATTGCACACTGTTGCTTCCCAGAGATCAGAGTGAAGTTTGAGATAGATCTGGGCATAGGCACTTAGGAGTTATTAAGCAGGATGTAGCTGTCAATCTGGGGATGTAAAAGGAACCTTTGCCCTTGACTTTTTTGCAGACTAATTGCTACTGTGCTTGAAATATTCATGAAAAGCCTCAAAGTTAATTCCCTGAGAGGTAAACCTGTAATGTTGCATTGTTGATTTTCTGAATCAATTTTTAAATCAGACCAACTTAAATAGGGTTTGTGAAAAATACATTTTTTTCACTCTGTTGCTGAAATATGTCCATGATTCTCAAAGGATAAAAGATTCAAAAGAGTAGCAAGAGATCCCATTTTAAGTCTGTCCTCAGTGAAGGATGAATTATAGCTTCTTTTGGCCAAATTAAGAATTGCAGGAAAGAGGAAAGTGTTTTCTGTTGGGTTATCCCTCATTTGTGAGAAATGCTACAATCCTAAACTTGTTTCTCTTTTCTCACTCCAGGTTAATGGCTCTCTTCATTTTGCTTCAAATTTTAGAGCATAAAATTAAGTACCTAGTTCCTTCTGCTTTACCAGAAAAAAAATAAAAGGCATATTTTAGAAAGAATCATGATGTTTTAAAGAGAGTTGGAGAATCGAGGTGACAGCTTTTCAAAGACAGTAATTGATGAGATTTCTGTTTAGGGAGGAGTTTGACTTGTTTAATGTAACTTTTCAGCTGAATATGCATCTCATTATTTTAGGTATCTATATTTATTTAACTTTATCTGTATATTTTAAAGTACTTGTAAAATTTCTTTTACCTGTGACTGAAAGCTGACTAAGCAGGTAAGTGTAGGTTTAAATGCATAAGTGTGCCTTGGCTGAGGTTGGTTAACTGGATTTGTCTTTTAATTGAAAATGCATAAGAATCAGTAATGTATTTAAAATGGAAATCTCTTTTTGGACAGCACAAGCAAGATTTCTGTGTTCTAAGAAGAAGGGGCACTACTGGGCATTGCTAGGTATCTGAAACAATTTATGATCTATCAGTGGTCAATGAGTAATTGTTGAACTGTATTGGAAATAGGTTTTCTCTTTAGACACCTAGAAAGAAGAGGGCTCAGAAGTTCAAGGAATTTTGAAGGCAAAGGTGTCTTACAAACACAGGAGAACTTAAGGATATGCATTGGCAATGAACTGTGGTCTGAAGGAGTTGAGAGAGGAAAATTAGTTTTCTTCTGCTGGTTCACTCTGCAGCCTTGACCACCTGGTGTGTGTCAGGTTTGGGTTTGCTCCTCAGAAGAAAAGTCATCTGCTTAACTCATGGTAGCCCAGCATTTGCTTTAGTGCTAACCTGCCTTTACAGCATTTTTTGAATATGTAAAGTAACTTAAATATTAATTTTGTGAGGATTTGTGCATGTGCTTTAGAGATGGGTAATTGTGTTAGGTTTTCTTTGTTTGCTTTTTTTTTAATTTCAAGATTGCTAATGCATTGAGCAACAAAGGCTCTAAACCCAGATTTTGAAAGGAATATTATGAACGTTAGATCAGCTTTAAGAGCTTCAGAAGTCGACTTTCATGCTTCCTCTTGTGTAGGTGATTAAGGGTTGTCTAATAAGAGTACTACAAAATCTTCTGTTCTTGGGTAGGGCACTCTGAAAAGGCTCTTTGAGAGTGAGGATGCAGATGATTCATTTAAGTCAGATATGAGCTGATGACAGCAGTTGTTGCCCAGAGAATTTTACACTCTGAGCCTTGGTCTCCAAATGCATGTGCCCTTCATATAGGAAAAGCAAGTATACAAGCAGAACCACATAATGGAACAACATGGGAGCCTGTGAAAAAATGGATAGGAAGGACATGTAGGAACTTAAGAGAAGACCACAAGCCCGTGTACTGTTCCACTTGTAAAGTCTCTTGATGCAGTGTAAGGCTTGTGATGGTGTATGGATCATATTGGAAAACCAGTTTTATGTGAAACTTGAGGATAGTTTTCTACTTGGATTTCTTGAAATAGATGATTGAACTTTCAAAATATCGCAGCAGCAACTGGTCTGTGAGGAGGCTGGAAAGAAAGATAAAGATCTGAAAGTTAAAATTCATCATAGTATTTTAATCCAAATAAACATGAAATGGGTCATAATCCATTAATCTCCCATTTCAGTGTTTGGGGTTTTTTTCTGAAAAGAAAAAGTCAAAAGTAGTTTCCAGGGGTACATCACCACTCTGTGTCTAGGGAGTGACTTTCCCCCTTCCCCCTACATTTCTGGTAAAGGTTTGTTTAATTGGGTTTTTCCCTGCCTCTTGCTCTGTGGAACAATTTTCAGACAGAACTGGAGAAAGAGATTTATATTTTCATGACGTAAATGCAGTACATCATAAGTTTTTGAGTTTGGCGGTTTTTTTAAGCAAAGTCTATCAAAACAGAAATTATGTCTTTTGTGTGAGTTGTTAGCAGTGGGTAAGACTCCTCCACAGACAGGGAACTGCTGTCTCTGATCAGGCCAGGGAGGAGTAGGAAAAAAAAAAAAGAAAAAAGGTGTTTAAAATTACGAAAACTGTTCAGTTTGTCACTAGTTGGTAAATCCCTTAGTACAGATATAGTTAAAATTAGTTTATAGTAGGGAATGTCTTGATACTCAATCTTTGCAGCCTACAGCTGTTCTTTTTGTAAACGTCAATAAATATCATGGTGGTTCTAGAGGAATGAAAAACTGGGAAAGCAAAAAAAGCTTCAGTAAGAACACTTTTCCAGGAGATTTTACGTGTTGTTTTGCTGCAGATGAGGCCTGCCTCATGAGAGAATTTGCATTTAAAAAAAAGGAAAAAAAAATCATGTTCTGTAATTTTTAGTTCTGTTTTCCCTCTATATTCTAAAATCTCTCAGTCTTCCTTGTATTTTCTCCAGTAAGTGTCCTGGAAAGGCATTCTGATTGAATAAAATTGTATTTTATCATTAATATTGCTGCAGCATGGTATTTTGACAGTGTTCCCTATAGACAATTGAGAAGAGTGGCCATAAAGTGGATTTAAGTAAGTTAAAGGAGCTGTCATTCGAAGAGCTGTATTAATGTTCTTTTCTTCTTAGTACACTCTATCACAAAACAAGTGCAGGAAAGCAAAAGATGGAGATTTTAGGCTATCTCCTGGCATTTAGCATTTAGGAGAATTTTTCCTAAATTGGTCATGTGTGGAATTTCCCTTTGCAGCATCATGCTGAGGTTTACTGAGCTTCTTTAGCCATGCATGCTGCAGAGACAGGGCAGGACTGATCTGAGAGGTCAGCCTTGGTTGTGAGTTCTTCGATGAGTAAGGGGGATGAGTGAACTCAGGTGGCAGTACCTCAGCAGATGGCCAGTGATCACGTCTTGCAAGGCTGTTTTGTGTTCCTGAGCTTATCAGTCAGCTGTCAGTACAGCTGTGTATCCTACCTGACTAACAACCTCCTAGTTAGTGAGTTATAAAACATACACCAGTCTTTAGCACTGGATTTTAAAACCCAAATGGCCTTGTTTTCTCTGTAAATACTTAGAGTATGTTTTAGAGTAATATTTTTGGACAGAGTGGGTATTGCTGATACTAAGTGCAGGTCTCTGGTGTAGAAGTGCATGTTTGTACTGCACTGTGGTTTTGGAAGGCACATAGCGGGTTGGGGGGATGTCACAGGAAGACAGGAATACTAGGAAAAAAAGCTCTTCTTTAGGAAAAACAGAAAAAAGAGGCATGTGTGTGAATTCTGCATACAGCAGGCTGTCCTCCAGCAGGTTCTTCAGCTGGAGAGGTTTCCTAGTCTGAGTCAAGGCTGGACAGTTGTGCCTTGGAAAGACAGGGAGGACAAGATAAATGCACAGTTTAAAAAGTGAGCAAAGCTAATTCAGTATGCTGCTCAGAAAACTAACCTGACAAAAGAAAGATTTCTGCTGCATTAGTGAAATGAATCAGTTGAGTAAGACTTAAGAGGGAGAACCTGGATAATGAACAGGACAGAACCGTGTGACAGTAGTAATTTATCTGAATTGTTTTGTTTTGATGTTCACTGGGGTTTTTTTCTTCACACAGAATTCAGGGAAACACTGAATGCTGGGTTTCAGTGTGCAGTTGCAAAAGTTCATTTAATTCTTAAGCAATGGAGAGTGAAATGTGAAATTACTTAGTTTCATTTTGGTAAGCAGTAGTTGTTAATGCTCCAATCTATAAGAACAGTTTCTTAGAGAAATGGCCTTCATGCGTGTCAGATATCATGGGTGCATACTTGGGTCATCTATTACAGCCAATAAAAGATGTTTTCATCTAACTACTGTTAGTCTTGGGCAACTGTGATCTTCTTTCTTCCTGTGTGATCAGGAAAGTTAGAATCCCTGTAGAGGTTTTTCATGCATTTCTGTCTGAGGTAGTAAAAGCTATTAATATACCTACAGTCTGATTGCTTTCTCTTTTCTTTTGGGAAGCAAGGGATTATTTTGGTCTTGAATATAACCACTGCATATAAAAATGTGCATGTTTAGAAAGAAAATCCACTTTTCCCCAGGAAACTATTGGTGTGCTTTTGTTGCTTGATCTGTGTGAATCTGTTTTCCAAAATGGTACATTGTTGTGGAATTCAGGAGATTTTGAGGTGTCACTGTTCCCAGTCATGACCCCAGTGACAGCTTTGCAGGAGCAGGGTGCTATCCTGTGTGTGCTGTATAAAAATGATTTCAAAGCTTGGGCTTGTGCTTGGGGCAGTTGTGGCAGAGAGTGTCCATTAGGTGGCTCTCGGTTATGATACATACATTTTAAACTACATGCAGGCTAATGTTGGAAGGCACCAGCTGTGTTTGTGTCGTGTCAGGCAGTTGGAACACATCAAGAAGCCACAAATTGAGACTTTCTCGCAAGTTATTAGCTTTTGGTATCCTGAACAGCTCTGCAGATAGTGCCCTGTCTCTGCCTGCTTCTGTTGTTTGTAAACTGTTCTCTGTTGCAGATTCCACAAGTGAGATAAGATGGAGATAGCATTACTGCTGTCTGTTACAAGGCACTGAAAAATATTATGCTGCTTAATTATGAAATATACCCTTTTCATTAGAAACTGAAAGGGGAACAAAAGCACTAATGGGGATTAGGAGTCCTTCTTAAGTGGAGCAAGACTGCCACAGAATTCAAGCTGCTTTCTTGTTTGCTCTTTGAAGTAAAATGTGGTGCAAAAATGAGGAAGCAGATGATACTCAACCCTTGGAATTTGCAGACATGCTGGTACAACCATTGAGTGGACTAATCCATCCCTTTCCATGCCTTCAGCAACTAATGCTGGAAAACGAGAATTGCAGTTCAGGTACATGGTAATTACTGCATGGACAGTTGCATGTTTCGCCCCTTATGGTTAGACTGATCTTTAGATGCTGTTCTCCATGCAAAGCAGAGACTGCTGAAAGTGCACTGTGGACACTGCCACAGGTGCTACTCTGAAGATTTGTGGAAGAAAGCAGTAAGATAATGGCTGTATCTGGCAGTCCCCTGCTTCCTGAGACTGCAGCAATACGGCACAGCCACAAGCTTTATTTCTGCATCTTACAGATCCCTCCACAGTTTGTATATCTGTGCAACCCCAGGGAGAAACCTTGGAAGCGCTGACTTGTCTGGACAGTGCTTTTCAAGCAGGACAAACCTTTTTGAGGAACAGTGGAGGTAGGAAGAGCACAAGTTTCCTGTTGGCTCCTCGCTGGCATCCTGAGAGTAAGCACAAGGTATGGGAGATCTAGGTGTTTGTCTGCCTGATCAGCTTGCAGTGAGGCATCCAGGGAGCCACCAGATCCAGGCAGAGTGCTGGAGCTGGGAAGACCTCTCCTTTACATAGCTGGTGAGATCAGCTGAGGTGTGTGCAGGACTCTAGGGCTCAGGACTGCTGCCAGCTGTCTGCAAGGGATTCCCTTGCTGTCTGCTCTGCTCTCTGCCTTGTCCAGGGTACAGAGGTGGTGGTTTTCCTAGAAACTCATCTGCCTGTGCACAGGGACACACTTTTTGAAGGAGGAGGTTGTGGGGGAAATGGGGCCTTTTTTAGCCTTTTGGTCCATTTGTATCAAATAGCTTTATGGAGGAAAGTAGGGCTGCTGGCTTGGGTTTCTGTAAGGGAGAAGATAAGCTTTAGAGAAACTGAGATCCTGAGAATCGCATATCAGTGGCAAAGTAGAGACAAGCTACAAGCAATAATGTTATTTATTGCAGAGTTGGGTGCCTTACTGATGACAGTATGCAGATAAATTTAACTGTTTGGTTGGGTTTTTTTAAATTCAGCAAAGTAAATACAGCAATTAAATTCAGCAAATATATATTTTATATGAGAAATGGTATGCATGATTATTCCCTATGTGTCTTCTGTGATAGTACACACACAAGGACATGCTAGGTAGCCCTGCCAAAATGGTTTAGTTACTGAAAGGCAACTTGTATACTCTGTCCTTATTTGATACTCTACAAAAGTTATATGGAAGCATAGTAAGAGTTTGCCGTGCAGCTTCAATTATTGCAGGACAGTAATTAACAACTGTTCCACTGGTGGAACGTTCCTTTGTTAAGAGAATTTAGTGTCAATTTTGGCAGTGCGGTACTTCATGCTTGAAAGTGTTTTCATAAATCTGTGTTACAAGCCTGTCACCAGATGCATGTAATGTATGAAGGAAACAGAAGACTGTTCGTACATGGATCATGGGAAAATTAGTCTAAACTCTTGTCTAAACAGGAAAGACAATGTGCCAGCTCTAGTGTGCTTGGGTGAATTGAAACTCACGATTTCTTCTGTGTTTACAGACTGCCCTTAATAAAGAGAATTGTCTTGGCAGTGTTGTTGTAGGTTTTAGATGACATAAACAACAGATAAGAGAGAAATCCCTTTTTTTTTTTCTTTTTTTATATTAGGTTTTGCATGTATATTTGCCTAAGTTTTGAGTAATAAGGTTTAAAGTTGCATCCAAGCACTGTCTCCGTGTGTGTAGTGGGTCCTTGTTTAATTCTGTCAGTCTTTCTATTGTCTCCTGGTATTTATGCATAAAAGCACAACTTCTTTCCAAAATAGTCACAAGTTTTGAAACTTGGCTGCAAGGTTTCAGAAGCATGGTTCACTTCACACTGAAAGCATTAAAGGCAGTGATATATAGTGAGACAGTTCCCAGGGTTTCTAAGTCATTGCTATCAATGCTGCCAAGAATGTTCTTGCTAGGTGGAAGAGGGGAGTGGGTGGACCTTAGCATTCATTTATGAGCCGTTGAGACTTACAGCCTGGAACTAGATGGAAATGAGAAGTATGCTGTAGTATTTTCCCTCAGTCCAGGAGCACCTGAGCAGTCTGGATCCTATCCCTGGGGTCAGACAAAGCCCTCTCTGGCACACTTGCACTGTAGCAGAGCTGGTGCCATCATGCTGCTTCAATATGTCTCCTAATTCCTGGTGCCTTCAGTGCTCTGAGCAAAGGTATATCTCCAGTGAGCACAACAGCCACTCACTGAAAGGCAGTTTAAATGATGAGTCATCCTAGAGTCCTCTTCTATGCCCGCCTATTGCCTATGCAGTTACATTCAGCAGCACATCTCTACATGGTGCTACCCACCCAACACCCAGGGCTGCTCTGCGCACACTCCCTTCTGTCTCCTTAGGGTTTTCCACAGCTATGGCTGTTCTATAAGGAGGAGTGTCCTTGGTCAGTCTTCCCAAAATGTGCTGAATGAGTCTTTAGGTCCCAAAGAAAGATACTGTACATGAACTGATCTATATTAGCTGTCAGATGCCCTGCCAGACTGACAGTTTTGACCAATGTGAAAATAGGATTGTTCTTAATCTAATCCTGGATTAATAATTGGATTGTTTAAAAAAAAAAAAAGTATTGCAGTATTAATACTGTACAAATCATTCTGCATTGGCTTCAATATCATACGCAAGAGAATTAGTCTAAGGGTTTGAATGTGACTCATTAATCAGTCTCCTGCTTGCTTTCCTGCCCCCTAGTTCAGAAACCACAAGGGACAAGCTGGGCAGAAGGGTGTGAGTACAGATGGATTTCACAGGTTTGTACAGTAAGTGCAGGAACTGAAACCCAGAGATTTGTCCATGGCATTTGTGATGAGGACACAACTGATGTCTGGGTGATAATTGTGCATTGCACATATAAGTCTGCTGTCCCTTTGCCTGTGAATGAAAGCTGATGCATTTTGGACTTCATGTATGCTTGTGGTAAACCTGTTTGAACAGTCTTTTTTAAAACTATGTCAAAGGCTTTAAATGTTAGCATATTCTGGGCAGAAAACTGCTCCAGAGGCTTGGCTTTCCTCTGTGGCTCTGCCCTTCCCTTGCTGAAAGTCCTGGTATGTGCAGTAGGTAGCTCAGCAGAGAATAAGGTGCTGCATAAAGTAATCATCAAGATACATACAACTTATAGTGAGGAAAAGCCAAGAATGAACAAAGCAACCTTCAGAGTTTCCAAGGAGTCTATGTACTATTCGTGAGGAGGATGAGCAGCCTCAGCAGTTTGGCAGCAGGCGCCTCTGTTTTTCTCAAGAGCCAGGCTGCTTTAGGACTAAGCTATCAGGTAATATCTGTGTAAATCTGCATGAGTATGCCCTGAAGGATGTTCTCTCTCTCTGTTCAACAGGATGGCCTCCTTTGCAAATACTGTTTTTCATAACATGCTGTGTATATAAATAAATCATGATAATTAGAAAGGTGAGCAGATTTTCCTCTCCATCTGAGAAGAACAAGTTTGCAGCACAATTTGCTGTGGGAGTGAAAAGAACCTTTATTTTCTACTTGGTGATAATCCCCAGATTCTAGGCTTCTCTCAAATGTGTAGCTTAGGTTAGGCATTCCTTAGCAAAATATCCTATTTGTAGATGAACAACACCCCCACAAACCAGTTCTGTCTGTGGGCACTCACACAACCTGATGGAGAGCTAGTAAAATATTTCCATGCCTTTGAAATTTAGTTAGCAATTATGAATAAG
>JAWWMO010000096.1:45065481-45087843 GCA_035047845.1 Dendrocincla fuliginosa | reverse complement strand
TTTGCCTGATGCCCCCCAGGACAGGGTTGTCCCTCCTGGCTGCCAGGGCACTGCTGACTCAGATTCAACTTGCCATCCACCAGGACCCCCAGGGCTCTTTCCACAGTGCTGCTCTCCCAGCCTTTTGTATCCCTGTCCGTGTGTACATCCAGAGTTGCCCCATCCCAGGTGCAGAATCCAGCACTTGTCTTTGTTGAACTTCCTAGAGTTGGCAATTGCCCAGCCCTCTCATTTGTCCAGGTCTCTCTGCAGGTCCACCCTGCCTTCAACAGCTCCTCCCAGTTTAGTGCTGTCAGCACACTTGCTTAATATCCCTTCCAGTCCTGTTTCCAAGTAGCTTATGGAGATGCTGAAGAGCACAGGGCCTAAGATGGAGCCCTGTGGAACCCCACTAATGACCCATCACTAGCTTGATGGTACCCCATTTACTGTAACCCTTTGTGCCATCAGCCAGTTGCATGATGCATTTATCCAGCTCTACTGGAAATTTTATCTGTAAGAATACTGTGAGAAACAGTATGAAAAGCTTTACTGAAATCCAAAAAGATTACATCACGTTGTTTCCCTTGGTCAGCTAGGTGGGTGATCATAAAAGGAAGTTTGACAAGCTTTTCTATCATGAACCTGTGCTGGTTCTGACTAGTGACTGCCTTGTCATTCATGTGTATTCAACACCTCCCGGAATAACCTTCTCCATAATTTTGCCAGGCACTGAAGTGAGACTGACAAGCCTATAGTTTCCAGAATCATCCTTGCCTTTCTTGAAAACTGGGACAACATTAGGCAGCTTCCAGTCAGCTGGGACCTCTCCAGATTCCCAAGACTTCAAAAATCTTGGAGGGAGGCCTGGTGATGACATCAGCCAGCTCTTAAAAGTATTCTTGGATGAATCCCATCAGGCCCCGTAGACTTACAGGGATCCAGCTGGTGCAGCAGAACCCATGGAAGTTCATGTCCCTCTTTGTGAGGTGATCATCCTTGTCCTGTAATGGGCTGCTGTTATTTCCTCACTGCCTTCTGCTATTAATGTACTTAAAACCCCTCTTTTTTTTCCTCCCCATAGTATTGGCCAGCTTGAACTCCTATTGAGTTATGGCCACACAAATTTTCTCCCTTTTGTAGAAAGCAGCATCTTTGTATCTCAAATAATAATTTAAAAAAATCACTGAAATTGAAATTAAAAAAGAAATGAGCAGTGGCATTTGTGGGGTATATTGGTATTGTACATAATTTCTCCTTCATGCCTAATCTTCTTTTGATAGCTGAATACTGGGGAAAATACTTGGTTTTCCTTGCTGCTGTTGAGGGCTTGTTGTTAAACTGTAAAAATACGATCGTGAAACTTTTAGATTTATTTCTTTTGTCTTGCATTTTGAAGTATTTTGAGTGTTTCTTGCACTGAACAAGGAGGAGTAGGGCAGGAATCAAGAAGATCCTGTTCTGCTTATGCATACAATAGCAGAGATTAGGGGTTTTACATATTTAACAAAGACTTGATTCTTTTTTCATTGCATTTGGTAGTCATTGTTTTAGTGTGAGAGAGGAGGAAATAGTCTCTCCCAGTGCAATTTCTCTCCTTCCTTGCAGCTCAGGTTTGGTCTCTCAGTTGCTGTACTGGTTGTATCACCACTGTCATCTCTGTCTGCAGATAATGAGACCTGAGTTGCCAACCTGGTGAGCTGGCCGGTGATGTGCCAAATCCTTCTCCCTCCCAGACCAAAAGACTGTTTCCCTTCCTGCCAGCCTTATAGCTGTTCAACTTTTCATTAGGACTTATTAGCAGAATAAAAAGTCACTGATGAGTTTGCTTGGTGTCAGGTGATGTGAGTACTGTCCCTCTGGGTTGTGACCACTGATGGCCACTGAGGAGCTGTGCATATTCTGGACCCAGGTACAGTGGGGAGGTGCTGCAGGTAAAGTCTCCTAAATTCACAGTACCAGCTGACCACTGTGACTTTCAGAGGGACTGTAACAGGTAACTACCATGGTGCCTGCAGCTGGCACTGCCGCTTTCAGGAGGCTACTGCTGTCATCTCACTTAGCATGGCTTTGACTGGGTCATTAGCCTTCCACCCCTCCCCTGCCCCCTTACTTTTTGCTAAGTTTACAAACGTGAGGGGTTTTTTTTATTATTATTATTAGATAAAGGCAGTGGATCTGTGATGTTTTAGACAAAGCCTTTGTGTTGCTGAAGGACAGCAGAAGGGTAGATAGAAGTGACTGGTACCCTGTCTACACACAGTTAGTCAATCTGTTGGTCACAAAGGTGACAGGCTTTACCAGGCAGCTGTCTGTATCATGGACTAGTTTACTTTTCACTGCAGTGCCATCCACACCTCTGAAGCAAACGCTTTCCTATTACCAAGCAAAAAAGCTCTGTAACTCCAGTTGAAAGAAAGGTGCCAGACTGGGGCACATCCACTGATAGCTCATCTCGCTTCTGTGGGTTGTTTGGAAATGCAGGTAAGCTAAGTTGCCCAGAAGAGAACCGCTTTCCATAGTATACAACCACACGCAGCTGCCATGGAGTCCTCTCCAGTGGTTTTTAGGGCACAACAGAGAAAAGCTCTGATAAAAATGCACTGTCTTCTTCAGACTGCCAGTAAGTTAGCAAAGTATTTGTTCTTTTAAGAAGCTTTAGACTCCATACCTGAATATTTTTTTTGTGAACTCGTGGACCTTACTTCTTTATAACATAACCATTCTCTTCTGGGCTGCTGTTGAGAGTGTAAGCATCACTGGATCACTGCTTTCAAGGTCTCCAGCCCCCAAGGTGGGAAGTAAACTTACGCAGAGGACTTGCTCTAAGGAGAGCCATTCTTTCACAGCATGAAAACCACTCTGATCTCACACAGGTGCTGAGCAAAGTAAATGTGTTAGTGTCCTGCCTGATAGTTGTGGGTAGAGAGGTTTATTTGGACAACAGATCTTGTAATATAATTTTTGCTGACCAATTCAGGGCATAATAAAAATGACAAGTGAGCAAGCTGCTGATTTAATGTTTTTTTCCACTGTTACAGGTGATTTTTTTCAGATGCCATACTAGAGGAGGGCATTACAGTTTGTGTGCAAACATTTCTGCTTTTCTTCTAGAAAAACTCAAAATGCTAGAACATAGATGCAGTCTGGGTCCTGCAGGCGCATCATTATACCCCAAGTGAAATGCAAGCATCGTGGTTTATAAACATCATGTAACTTGGGTATATAATCAAAGAGATGGATTTCATCATTTGCACTTCATGAGTTGGTGGAGAAAGCAGGCTCCTACAGTGGACAGCTTACGGCATTCAATAAGTTTTGACCCTGGCTCGTGGAAGGAGCTCCATCTTCCTCACCTCTGGACAGAGGCAGGCCTCCACATTTAACCATGTTAATGGGGAACTAAGTGTTAGAGGCTCAAAAATTGCTTGGTTGGGAAACAGCCCATACTAACAATACTTTTTTTGAATACTAGACAGTGATGCTTGACTCAATAGCTAGTTGGCTGGCAATACGATTTTCTTCCTCATCTTGCTGACCAGAAAGGTGGCTAAATAGCCAGCATGGACCCCTCAGCTTCCCATGATGACCCGCTCTGGCAGGCTGTAGAGCACTAAGTGACCACAGCCGTGTCCCATATCTGCTTTGCCCTTGGAGGTAGCTGGGCAGAAATTGTCGCAAGGTGCAACTCACTGCCTTAACCTGCTCATTCCTGTCTCTCTGTCCGCTTGGCAGCAGTGGCTCACAAACCACAGCAGGAAGTGGCAGATCCCATGTTGAGTTTTTCCACATTGCAGCTGTGCAGTTTACTTTTGACAGCAACAACAGCCAGCAGAGCTTTGGCTTCAGATGTAGCGCAGTGATTAGTGTAACACGCAAATAATAATTTTGTCGTAACATCTGCCATCCTCTCGGGGTGAGGCTGTGTGTTTTACCCGTGGGCTGACATTTGCTGGATGAATTTCATTAGGTTCCCAGACACACCCTGGTTTCTGTATAATTGATGTGCTTATTAAAAAGGGAACAGAAAAACCTCTTCTGTTCCCAATACTTGGTTTAATAATAAACTCTCATATCTGCCTGTGAACAGGTCTCTTTTCCCAATCGTCATCTCACATCTTTGGCTATCTGGTCTGCAATTACAACAGTAGGAGATAATCTGTTTTGGCCATTGAAAATACAGGAGAAGAGAGTTTTGCAATTTTTATCTTTTTTTGCTGCTATGTATGTGAGAAACATACTGAAAACCTACTCCCTTAACACTAGCAGTTTCATCTTTTAAAAAAACCAAGCAGCTCTTTGCACTAGATGGCAGTCTGGATAATTCAACGAGAAACTTGTTTTATTTCAAAAAAAATTCAAAAGCATTCAGCATAAGAAAAATCACGTTCTAGTCATGAAAAAATCACTTTTCATTGCTTGCCAAACACATTTCTTTTGAGGGGAAGTGTGTGCTCCAAATCTGAAAGCTTGGTTAGCAGGTGCCAGTTCTCAGAGTTGCAAATAATTGTGTTTTTCTCCTTTGCATTTCCTCATACAATATTTAAGAAGAGTTAAGGTCCTGTAGGGCTGAGTGTTCATCTACTCCCTTTTGAAGATGTAATGCTGATGTCCTGCAGATGTAACCCTGAGAAGGATTCTGCTGAATGAAAAGACACAATTGCTAAATATTGAGAAGTAAGGTAAAATGTAAGCTATGACTACACCTTACTGGTCAAGGATTAGCAGTGGATAAAGAGGTGTATCAAGTGCAGAGATCTTGAAGGATCTATCAAAATTAAGCTATAATTAAGAAAAATAAGACTTCCTTCTATGTAGAAAAATATTAGGCACAGTAGATAAACTTAGTTAAATAACAGGATGCTTGTCCCATCCCTGAGTGCCAATGTGAGTGTAAAATCCTGGTGTACAGTGGCAATCTTTTATTGAAATTCAGTAGTGCTACTTCACATTGAAAGAAATTGAAGGGCAGACCTGAACTGAGACATGGTTTCTGAAGTGATTCTGACTAGTTAGCCACGAACCTTTGGGATGCTGAGAAAAATAAAGGTCCTTGTTCTCAGCCACTCATGCCAAGACATGTCTGTAAGATTGTTAGTTTGTGTCCCTCATTTTCTCATTAGCAATACCTGTCTACCAGAATAGAGAAGGAATCCACCTGTAAAGGAAGTCTGGAAAATCAATGACAAATCCACTTGCATTTATTTTGAGTTAGGAAATAAAGTTGCTATCAGATGTAAGACCTACCTCTTGTGCATTATTAGAAAACGTACCGTGCAGGCATCTCTGCAGAAAACTTATATTTGTCTTAGATGTGTAAAAGTGTATTTTCACAAAGTGTTTTGTGGTATGTCCTTAAGCTCTCATACATAACACAAATGAGAAATTAAGATTAGTGATTTGAGACTGATTATCAGAAAGGTTTTAAGGTTAAGATAATTATGTTGTTGGGGAGAGAATTATGAAACCTTTAATTGCAAATAAGTAAGTCCGCTGTATCCAATACCCAGATGCTCTTAGTTTGAAGTGACAGCATCTTTCCATGACTTGTGCTATCTCCATGAGGTAAAATTATAAAAGATAAAATAATTAAGGAAAAAAAAAAAGGCAGACAATGAACAGGAGGAATGAATCTTGGTTTACAGACTATCAAATCTGACACTTATCAAACACAAACTCATTAACACATGTAATGTTGTGTGTTTCTATAACAACAGCTTTCAACTAAAAATGCATTTTGTTTTTTTAAAAATACTGTGAGGAAAGCAAGCAGGTTTGGGAAAAATAAAAGTATTTAATTGGTGTTCTTGACCTCGCCAAAGTATTTAATGTAAAAATGTTCGAATCCATAAGGCCAGTTAAGCTGAAATAAAATGGTCAGAATGCTGACTTTAACAAGCTTAATTTTTGTATTTGCAGGGTCCATATTCATTCCTTATCTTATTCAGATGACTGCTAGTTAACACACTGGATTATTCATGAACTTGAATACAATTCAGGGTTTGTCCACAATTGTATGCTATTTGAATGAGTAGTTACTCTCTATTGCCCATTGATCTTATTAAGCTTCTTAATATAAAGTTTCTTAATCAGGCAGAAACTCCTGAGTGACACAGGGTGAATTAGGTACGTAGATGTCGATTGCACTTCTTACAAGCAAAGAGGGCAAACTGAATGACATCTACTTGCATTCTCTAAATGATTGTAAGGGGCACTGCTGAGAAACAATCTGTATTTCAATGCCTTGAATAAAAATTTGCAAAATGCTTGTGCTCTGTCACAGGTCTGTCCTCTGAGTCAGTGACTTAAAGTATATCTGTGGAAAGACAAAGAAGACCATATGTTATATAGGAAGTTCTTATGTAGTTGCTCTGCTTCGATTGAGTAGCAAAGTTAGAACACTCTGTTAAACAATTAGCACTTGAATGTGAAACTCTTACCTTGCTTCTCCAGGAAATCTTTGTATTTTGAGAAAAGCTCTCTTTTAACTACAAGATAACTGAAAACATAGACAAATATTAGGCTCTCACTGAAGAAGCATGTCACATTTAAGCACAGCTTGTGACTGCAGCCTCAGCTAACCTTTTCTGCACGCTGCTGGGCAGAGAGTAAGTACTGGTCTGTGGCTCTGCTAGTATCTGCTCTGTTTATCACTCCCTGCTTTAGGATCCCTCTTAAATGTGTCTCTGCCACAATTCACAGCCATGCTGAAAGTTGCCATCCTTCATACTAGTAATAAAATCAGGCTTCCAGACACTTAGAAAATGTCAGTTTTTGCTTAATTATTAAACTAATTGACATTGTGGTTTATCAAGGGTGCCATTCATTCAGCTGTCATCATAAGAAGATCCTGCATTATTTATTGTAAATATCTGGGATTTTACTTACACACAGAATAAAACAATCACAAACCTTACCATCTTGTTCTGAGATAGATAACAAGGTGAAAGCCACAACATATTATGTGGTCAGATTAGTGTACATTTCTGTAAGTGTCTGGCTGTCCTTCTGCAGTGAATAAGCAATGACAGGTTTCATAAAAAAGTTAGGAAAGATATTCTGGATAAAGAGAATGCAGTTTGTTTTGTTCATAAACTGAGCAACACATCAAAGTTTAAAAACAAACAAATAGGGAGAAAGATGCTTCAGTTTTCACCTCACACAAACATACTGTTTTCTCTGCCTGTCTTGTATTGGAAAAGAATTACAAAACTAGTATGTTTTTCTTCTCTTCTTTTTAAAGTAAAAATAAATAAGTAAAAATCCATGCACATTCTTTCTGCTCTGTTTCTCTTTTATGATCTTCTCCACCAATACATAATTTGCACTGTATCCAGTATAGGGGAGTATTTCCGGACAGCCATTTCCCTAGGGGTGCTTATTAAGAATCATTGCTCTTTATTTCACACTGTGTTACTAAACAAACAAACAAACAGAAAACTCAACCCCTCCTTCCAATTTAGAGTTACAAATGACCTTAAAAGAGAGCTAGCAGTGCCAATGGAAAGATTGTGGTCTACCAAAGATAAATAGAAATGCATACATGCTATAATATAAAAGTTACAGAAAATTGGGTAATAACTGGTTTATATTGTACTGTAACCACTGGGCTGAGTCTGCTCGAAGTCAAGTATATTTCTGTGAGTAAGAGAGGAAGAATTTGTTCACAGGAGCAATTGTTAATTGCCAGTGCTTTGACTAGGGGCAAAAGGAAGCTTGATTTGTGCAGCTGTGTCCTGCTGATAGGACGCCTCCTACAGAAGTGAAGCCTCTGTAGGAAAAGATTGGGTTATTCCAAAAGGAGTCTGACCAGTACTCTCAGCAGTACAGTTTTTTAGAAAATTGTCTTGATTGAATACCGGTTGAATTAGTTTGAACTGATGGGAACATACAATTTCCTGAAGAAGTAAACACAATGCCGGGAAGTGAGATTTGTGGTCCTTTCATCTGTTGGTTATTCATCATTTATCAGTAAATAAGATTGATATTACTGCCAGGTTTTACACTGCCTTAGCCAGTTCTGCCCTCAATCGTTTAAATTGTGCTGGAAAACTTGTATTTTCCAGGTAGAGCAGAGAATAGATATACCTCTTGTTTTTGTATGCATTGAGTCTTGAATTACTTAGTGGAAAATGGTCACACCTTGCAAAATATTAGAGGCATCTGCAGCTGACAGGGCTGGTCATCGTTTTGAATGCTTTGCCCAGAGAGGTTGACCAAACTAAGGAACCCAGTAGTAAAGTTAGGGTTTACAACTTTAGGGATTTCTCCATCTGAGAGAAATTTTATCCGAAAATTTTGGTTTCACTTAATGAAGATCAGTGAATTTTTGGGTAATTAAACCCATTTTCAGAGAGAGCAGCACACCATGAAACAGACCCTTATGGGGTCAGCCCCACTGTTCATGTAGGAGCTCTGATCTCAGTGAAGTGTGTTGTGTTCGCAGCAACTGCTCTGAACCTGGGCTTGATTCCTCTGTGAATTTGCTGAAACAGCTACTTATCAGTTGGCATGGGTCATTGCTTTCACATTTTTACCACTAAAGTTGGGTGTTTGTGCATCCTGTACTTGTATATTGTTAAAATTCCCTATGACATTCTGCAAAACAGCTGGGAATAGAAATAACCTGGCACTTGCTGTCAGCTTTTAGTTTATCAGCTTCCAGTATCCCCTGGTTTAAGTTAAAAGAAAGTGTTGTGCTGGAGGGCAGGATGGGGCAGCCCAGGCTTCATTTTGGGGCATATGCATAAGCATGCTGCCTTCAGCAGGTCCCAGCACCACAGGCTGATCTGGGAAATAAATTACTCAATTACTAAATTGGCAGTGTCTCCTGTGGGTGTTTTTGCTCCTGTTCTCTGAATGTGCCTGCTGTGAGACCTTAACCATATTGCAGGAGCAAAGGCAAGGTACTGCAAACTGTTAGCAGTTCACCAGCAGCCACCACTCCTGTGAAACTTTCTCCCCTAAAACTAGGGAGGCTTACAGATCTTGGGTCAAAATTCCGAGGCTGTTAGGAGTGTTAAGGTGTAGCATGCACACCTAGCATTTTACTAGCCTAACTGCCTTAGTGAATCCCTACCTTTTGAAAATCAAACAAGCTGAGGAGTCTCCATATTCATGTAGAACTTTTCCTGGCAAAAATGTCATATGTCTTTTGGCTTGCACCACATCTCCCTATCCTGTTTTGCTTTGAATTGTGTTGGTTGGGAATATTAGGCAGTCCACTGGAGCACCCGTGGTATGGGGGGCAGGAGCTACAGTCCAGCCAAGAGCAGAGGTATTTTCCTGTTTCCACACGTCAGAAATTTTCTGATGAAAGTTTGCTAAAACTAGCACAAGGCTGCCACAGTCCTTGTGATGCATTTTGATTCTGTAATATACAAAAATAACCATAATTTAATCAGAGATTTGGCAAGGTCAAGAATAGGGCTGATTAGGACATAAAGAATAGACAATAAATAAATAAAATTAATAAATAATCTCACTTAGGATTAGAGGTTGGTGTAAGAGAGTTGGCAGGAAATAATTAAAACACATTCACCGGAAGATTTGTTTATCTTTTATTCCTGTTATTTATTCTTCCTGCTTTTCACTAATGCAAATTTCTGCCCCGGCTGTAACTACAAGCTGGTGCAAAACACAGCTGGGCCCTGAGGGATAATGAGAAGCCTCATGGCTGTTCCACCCCCCTACTTCCTTTAGTGATTGCTCTGTAGAGGTATGCACTGCTATACCCACTGATGATTTTGGCACATTTAGGAATAAACTGTGTAGGTTTCACCTGCTGGGGAGCAGAAACCCCCTGCCTTGACCAAAGCTGAAAATAAAAAAAGTAATTGCTTCATTGTGTCCCACAAACAGGTTTTAAGTGTTGTGTTTTGAATGTTAAAAGTGCATTTTTACTGTCATAATCACTTTTGGATGCTGAAGAGGGTAACATGATAAATATTTTAATGAGATCGCTTTCTGGGACTGTGAAACTTTGTTTAAAAGCAAAAAGCTAATTTTTGTAGAAATTTCGATCATTTGGTGCATTGGGGATACCATTTGTTCGTGTGGAAACCATCTTTTGTTCTGAAATACTCTCCTTTGGTTCTCTGAAATCTCACTCTGGGATGCTATTTTTCTTTGGAGTCAGGTTTTTCCGCATTCCTTTATACACAAATATCACACAGAATTGCAAGTGTATTCTGGAGACTGTGTCCCGTTTTTGGAGAGAGGATGGCTTTCAGTAGCCTGATGGGATTTTATTAAGAGGAGCTCAAATCAGTACTGAGTTGTGCAGCAGTTTGTATTGGCAAGACTAGTGCTTCTCAGTGCTGCAAAGAGCTCAAGAATCTGTCATCCTCATCGCAAGTGATGATGCAGGTGAGCACCGTGGCTCACTCAACATGTTTTCTTACAGTACTTTGCTCTGCATGATGAGTGGATGAAACTAACAATGTTTCTGAAGGACTGTACAAGCATCTTTGTGCTGCTTGTCCTCTCTCTGATTTTATTTTGTCCTCACTTCAGAGACAGACAAACAGATTATTGTCTTAATTCCTATGTTACGACAAAACTCAGCTTGCAATATTTATTTTTCTGGAGCTAAGGCCTTGAAAGTTGTTCACAGGGAGAAATTAATTATGTCTTTAGACTTCAGTTTTCTCTTTCCATCATGAGTCAACTCTTAACTTGCAGTATTTATCAACACTTTTTAATACACTGAAACTTGTATTTAGAGATAATATTCATGTGCATAGAGTAGCAGTGCTTCCTACAGTTGTTTTTTTTTTAAAGTGTGTTATTGTCCTTGTTGCTTTGCTATTGCAGCAAGATAAATGCATACTAATCTCACGGCTTCTGGGAGAGGCTGGGTGGTGTCTTCACAGGTCTAGAGAGTATAGTGAGCAATTTCTGCTGTTCTGTCCCACCTTGCCTCAACAACCTGTGTGCTGCTGAGAATGAACAAAATGTTCTCTCCACAGTCACATTCCTTCTGTTCACAGCTACAAGTCAATAAAACAAAGTGGAATTTCTTAAAGCTGCCTTTTTTTCCCCCTTTTTGGTTTTCTTTTTTTTAACATGTAATGCTTTTTGCTTTGCAAGCAAAAAGGTGCTGATGCCTAATGTTATACCTTTTTAGGTTTGGCCTTCTCACGTATTTGCTAATTGGCACTTTTGGGAAGGATTGTTTCTGCAGCTTCTTTTGAGCACAGCAGCTGCGCTTAAAATCTTTCAGGAGGGTAGGTGATGGAGTGGCGTTCACACCCACAGCTGTGTTTATTTCTGTATGAGCTAAAAACTGCCCAACTCCAAAATACACTGGCCATAACAGAGCAACTGTAGGTCACCTTATACAAGGAGTCAGGCTCTGTGTGCCTGTCCTGCAGCAAGGCAAGCTGCCTTGATCTCTCAGCAGAGAGAAGTAACCACCATGAGGAGCAGTGCATTTGTGGGTGTCACTGAGCTGATGGGGAGATCGTGGTGGGAGGTACCTCGAAAACACTGACACATCTCTATAGCTCTTGTGTGAAAGGCCAACTCCTACTTGGGACAAAAATCCTATTTGTTATGGAACGAGAAATTATGCTACTAACACTGTTGCTAAGAAATCTCTTTTGACTGCTTTTTATGCTACTCCTTTCCCTGCACCTGGGAGCAGACTAGATCACAGAGAAGGATATTCACATCTCTTGCTGCTCGGGGAGTCCCTGCTGATATTTGATTACCAGCCATTCTCTTCGTAAGCTTTGGAAGTCCATTGCTGCTTCTGCAAGTCCTGCATGAGCTCCTTAAGGAAAAGGAAGGGTCAAACACCTCTTGAAGATCTACAGTCTACTTTCTGTAGTTGCAGCATCCACTGCTAGGTTAACCTTTCCAGATTCTATTACACTTTTTCTAGAATGGGTTCTGGTATTTGAGTTGCAACACAAGGTAGTGGCTGGTGACTTTGTTGTGTTACTCTGCACCATATTAAGCCTCCACCTATTTCTTAAAAAAAAAAAAAAAAAAAATTAAAAAAAAAAGAAGCCATCCACCACAAATTTTGGCAGTAGTCATAGCTACCAACTTACTATTCTAAAGCAACTGTTTTTATGTGATTTATGTGCCAAAAGACAAATTCTGATTGTCTTGAAACCAGCCGAGAGCTGATTCTAGTTAAGCAAATAGAGAGATGCATGCAAAGTTTTGAGGTTTTATGTTGCAGCTAAAGAACTTCAGTTAAGGATAAAGTTTGCAATCATCCACTTCTCTATTCACTCTCAGCCATGAGCCCAGTTCACAGTGAACAGTGTGGTGTAACTTGGAACATCAGTAAACTTGACCCACTGTTCAGACCTGTCCATGTTTAACATTTGCTTTCCTAATTTTGGTGAGAGTGGAGACAATGTAAACTGAAGATGTTTCCATGGGAGTTTTGCTTTTTAAGTGTCATTTATCTTTTTTAAAACTGGCCCTTTAAGGGCATGCCTTACTTCACAGTTGCTCGTGAAAATAGTGCTTGTCTGTGTGTCCTTATAGGCTCATGTGCCTAAGCTATCATATGATGAATTTTAGCTATATTTATAAGGAAATTAATGCTGGGTTTCACCCTTTAAGAACTTTATTTTGATGTGTGACCTGGCCTTTTCTTTCTTGGAAGGGTCCCATTTTCATAGCAATCATTGTTCAGGGTGATGGCAGCACATAAGAATCATACCCATGTTCTCAGATAATTGAAAATAACTTTCATCTGGTTTTGTATTATACATGAATTATACATGTACTGTAAAATAATTATAGCAGAAATCAGCACTTGAATTGTAATATTGTTACATACATAAATATAATCTGTTTCTTAAATCAGAGTTGTAAATAATAATAATTCACACAGTGTTCAACATTTCAGTTCTTAAGGTTTGTCTTCTGCAAATTTTGTTTTTGTTTGCCTGGTATTTCTTCTGTCTTCTCTTTACATTTCTCTGGTGAAGCAGATGCCCTTTTACTGTGTTGGAAATATTGTTCACCTGTTTACAAGCAAGTATTCTGTACTGCTAATTCTGTTCTGGCAGAGGTGAACCGTAGCAGTTTTTGTACCTGTGCTTGTGTAGTCCTTGAAAATCAGGCACATTCTTCTCAACAGGTGTTTCCTCAGCTTAAACAACTGCAGAGAGCTTCCTCCTTGATGGCAGCCTTCTTTAAGTACAGAAATACAGAATATTTCTAAATAATATGCAATCTAATATCTTAAATCTTTTATTTACTGTATTGCTTAATGACAAAGGGTTATGCCATGTGTGTAAGTATGTATATACAAGACATTGATGGCATTTAGAAACAGGAAATGGAAAATGAAATATTTAAGGAAAATTTTGCCTGCTTTCACCTTCTCAGCTTTTGAAACTTCACTGCAGACTAACATTAGCATGCTGCCTTAATTTTGTTAATTTTCTCGGCAGCATTTCGATAGTGGATATACATTGGCAGAAACAAAGAGCAAAACATGGATTAATTATTAGCAATAAACACGTTCACAGAAGTTCAATTGCAACTTCTGTGGTTTCTTTTGTTACTGTATTGAGGAGAGGGGAAAAAAGTCATTCCAGTATAGCAGAGAGGAGCAAAAAGAAAATGTTAGTATTTTCTCATGTGGTGATTAAATAGCTTTTGAAACCTAAGTTAAAAGTAGGAGGATGATTAATCCTGTCATGCAGGGCTGCTTTGTAACATTTTTGGTTGTCTGTTGTCTTCTCTTCCAGTAAAAAACGAGCAGATGTGTAATAATTCCCATTGCTTGTTTTTTGGTACTGGACCTGTTGCTCCAAGGTGAAAATTGGGACTGATTAGCCCAAGTGAGGTGTATAGATCCTTGGTGACAGAGTAGTGAAAGTAAATAGTTCCTCCGAATAAGCAAGGTGGGGAAAAAGAACTCCAGCATATCTAAGAACAAAGCCAGGGGGAGAACATCTGCTGTAACGCCACCCTTCTATAAAAACTTATCTCAAGATTTAAAATCAGTAAAAGATTATCTGTATTGCTCAAAAGGATTATTTTTAGACTTTTAAAGGCAATTACAGTGGCTGCAGAAGGGATCCTTAAGTTCTGCTCTGACCCCGAAAACCAGAACCTAAATCTTAAAATCTTTTCTTTTTTATCTGGCTGGGGAAGACCTTGTTCAAATTCAGCTGCTCCCTTCTGGATTAGGTGTGGAATGAGGGAAAAAGGGAACAGATAGAAATAAATTGTGTGTTTTCCGTTTTGCAGTTCTTCAGAGAAGATATATGGATATGCTTTTAGCTCTGTATTGATTTGTTCACTGTGTCCAGGTGTTTTATCAAGTATCTGTGGTCACTGGGGCTGGAGAAAGCTCAAAATACAGCTTAACTTCCTGGAGAAGTGGGATGTGGATGGGAATAATCTGAACAAAGAAAGTGCCCCTCTGCTAGGACCTTTGTGCTATGGTTTGAGGAGGTTGTTGATAACTGTGCAGCAGCTTATTCTGCTCTCAGACAATGTGAGAGACCATGAAAGCTATTCTTCTGTTACTAAGAACATCTGAATTAGTTCTAGTTTTATATACACCACATAGTTTCCTGCTTGGGAGTTGCTTTCTATGAAGAAACACATGAATCACATTGAAGATGTGTTGTTTCATTGACAGTTCTATTGTGTTCTCTTCAGAAGCTTAAGTACTTGCATTACTTTTTTTTCTGAAAATTTGGTTCATTGTGCAAGACACACTGCCATCTATTTGTCTGTTTGCTCATATGGTGACTGATAAAGATGCATCTTATTTTACTATTTCTTTATTAGTGTTCTGCTATTTAATAATAGATCAATTTAAAAGACCAATTTAAATTGACCAATTAATAGATAATTTAAAAGGTATGCATGGATCTCTGTAGAAAGGTATTGTTTTTGCAGTTTGTGCTGGACTTGATCCACTGTCACAGAGTTTTAAGAAGGTGGGTTTCAGATTCATACATCATTTGGGGAATTAAAAATCCTAATTCAACCTCTGCTGTGAGATATAGGTGGCTCCTTGTTTGTAGAGTGTATCAGCTCGTGCCAGCACTGAGGTGTAGTTTTGGCTGCCTGATAATGTGAATGAAAGCTGAGTTTATTGGGATATGACTGATTGGTGCAGAAATGAGTGTCAGCGCTGCCGGCCTCGACACTGCACGTCAGTCGTACCACACATGTCCCAACAGCTGGATACCCGCTTGCTTGTCAGCACCTCTCCTTCCTGGCGCCCTGTGGCAGAGGAGTGGTCCACTTCATGCCAGCAACCCAGTGCAGGGCCCTAGATTAGAATTTTTAGGTGAGATACCTAATGCACTGAGTTTAAAGTCCTGGCTCCCTAAGTTGTAATGTTGTTGTACAGTAAGTTGATTGGCACACACTGGCACTCTCAGACCTTGCCACTGTTTGAAAAAGATGGGGAGTGTGAGCATGAGAAGATGCTGTGAATAATTAATACAAGTGTTAGCTCACCCTCTCACTGAGAAAGGAGGAAGACAGGTTATGTGAACTCTATGCTGACTTAAATTACTCAGATTAAATGACAAAGTCCCTGAGCATTAGGAACAGGTTGTTTTAATGTTGGTTTGATGAGGTGGAAGAGAGGAACACCCCCTGTGAGGGACAAGTGCGTTGCCCCAACTTGTGGTCCCCTCCTTTGGGTGGGTAAGTTCCCTGCATGTGGCCACATGCAGTATTTGGCCCCACACAATGCAGGAGCTGTGTGACACTTGCCTGACAAGCTGACAAGTCTTTCTCCATGAGCTGATGAGCAGGAAGAGTTTGGAGATAGTCAGCTATCCTGGCACCACCATGCCCCACTGCAGGTGTTGCCAGATGGCCTCCAGTTGGTTCATGCCAGCTCCAAATCAAAGTGTTAGCAGGGTTTGGTGACCTTTGGCATATTCAGTAAAGAGGGGCCCTTTGGTGTATCGTGGGATGGCTGGCTGGTTTTTGCTGCTGTGATATCCTGTCTCTCTCCTACCAGAGTGCACAGGCTTGCAGTCCGTAGGCTGTGCTGTGGAGATATGGTGGCTTTGGAGGCAGGACCAGAGAAACCTGCTGACCCCTGGGATGAATGTGAAAAGCCTCACAAGCGAGGGTTTGTGGCTAAGGGAGGAGGCAAGAAAAATTGTGCACATGTGGTGGCTGTTCCTGAGGGATGCTGTGGTGGATGATGGGGTGAGAAGGGAGAGCAGCCTGGAGGAGGTCTGGAGTGTGTTCCCTGGCCAAGCTGAAGCTGTGAGGTTGTGGTCTCAGTACAGCAGGGAAGTTGTGGTAAGTGGGGTCCCCCTGCATTTCTGAAGGGCCACAGCAACTTAAAGAGAAGTGTGCCCATGTTAATATTGAGGTTGTAGGTACAGTCTAGCTCTTGGAGATGGATGTTGGCAGCACGGGCTAGAATCTAATGAAGAGCAGGACTTCACAGTCCTCTGTTGTAAACTAGGATTGCAATATTGTCTTCCTGCCCATAGAATTTTACAATTTCAATGTGGAAAAAGCCTATAATTTCTTTGTTCCTGTAAGGTTGATACCAAAGTCCACAGTACCCTTATTAGTAGTAAAAAAAAAGCAAAAGAAATACGTGGATTTGGGTGTTATTGTGGGGGAGGAAGCAGCATACAGGGCTAGATGGTGACAAAGCTGATCTGCTGGAGCTGTCTCAGGTAAAGATACACCCTCAGATGGGGCCATCGTTGAATTGTTATATGGGGAAGTGCTGCTAGACAAGAGTCTTCGTCTCTGAACTTGCTAACTGTCCCATACCAATGCCCTTTTGTCATATCAGATTTATGATTGCTCTGATTACGTATAGCATCTCAGACCTAAATTCAGAAAAAGAGACAGACTGAGATTTGTCTGTCTGCCTCTAAATATGTTTCACACTTGTACCACTATGTATGAAATGTAACCAAAGACTACTTGGATAGTTTATAGAAGAGTTAAGTTTGTCTATTTACCAGAGTTTGTGCCTTAAAATACTTGCACTTGTCATAGATGAAAAGTCTAAATGAGATCACAATGCATTTCATAAACTGTTTCTAAACATCCTTGATTGATTTGGTCATCTCAGCCTTCAAGTTCACCTACTTTTAAATTCACTTTAAATAAGTGAGTTAATTTAAAGTATTGGGATCTGCATTCGGGTTTTTACGCCTGTTGTTCTGCTTCTAATGCTTAAAGATAGAGTGAAAAAGATTCTGTGTTTTGTCCCGCCCCATAGAATGAACAGACATGATGGGCAGTTTATGTACATGCTGCAGAGGAGTAGGTGGAAATGCTTCTAGTCACAGGCAAGAGCAATTCCAGGGTTGTCAGCACTGGGAGGCAGCTTGCATGCATGCATCATCCCCAACTTGCATTCATTCCCTTCCTAGCTTTTTCGAAGCCTTTTCACTTGTTATTAGTGTTGGATTTCAGTCTTTGGATGAAGTCTCATCCCTCCTGCTTTTGCGCAAGAAAAATGTGAAAAACCCAGTTGCATCCTTTGGGCTTCCTGTCACAGTAAGCATTACAACCCATAGCTATATCATACTGGCTTGAATTCATGTACTTTCATGTGAGTCATTATTCACTGGCATAAACAAAAGGGAGTGTCTTCTATATCACCCATTAGGAATTTCAGGTATAAAAAAAAAAAGCTTGGTTTTTTTTGCTACCTTGGATTGCGTTTCTTTTTCTAGTTGATTTTTTCCCCTCTAATATAAACAGAAATTGGTTTCTGAGTTGCAACACCATGCAGCCTTCTGAAGTTGTTTTTTTTCTCCTGTAATGTAATATGATGACAATGATGTTGCCAGGCATGCTTTCCAAAAGAGATGGGTGGTCTGAGAATGTTTGGAGAGTGTGGGGGGCTTTGCTGCACTGTGTGATGTGTGTCATACCTGTTCGTGTTCAGGCTCACAGCACATGAACAGAGATCATGATCTTGCATATTAGAAAGAGGCACCAAGTCATCAGACTGGAGAAAGCAAGACAATTCTAGCCCAGTTCTATATAGGCGGGGTGTCCTCCTTATCATGAGTGACAAAAGCATGCCAAATATGATATACAGAATCCATGCAAAGCCCTCCTTTTAACCAATGAATGGTGATTCTGATAGTGAGAAAATAGCAAGAGCTGCCACTTCTGCAGGACAGTGAGTCTAGATCTTGGAGAACAGGTATGGTTACCGAAAGTCCATTAGGCTGACATGATGTCTTTTGAGATACTTGGGTGGGCTGTGTCCAATCTCTGGCCTATACTAGGGAAAGCTGCTTGTGCTGCAGGTAAGTTCTGTTTTGTCATAACTCTTCATTTGCTCAACAAAAATTACTAGAACTGATGTTTTCCTTTCCACATATTAGGTGGTTGTTAGAGGCAAACTTGGTTACACTAAGATTCTTGCAGACAACTATTTAGTAAGATAATATTCATGATAAGGGTCATCCACATGTATGCATGAAAGGGTGCAAAAAGGGCAAGTAAATTGATACAGGGAATGGAGTTGCTTATGAGCTGGGAGAGAAGATTAAGGTTTATAAAATCACAAAGGATGTGGATAAGATGAATCTGCACTGATTTTCACCAAGCCCTGCAGTGGAAGATTTTGGTGGCAGTAAAATTTGTTGGACATCAGTTTAAAACAAGAAAAAGGTATGCAGTGGGTATTGACAGCCTGGCACTTCTTGCCCCATGAGACAGCCGGGGCAAGTGGCATCAGCAGGGTCAGAAAGAGGCTAGTTAAATTCACAGGCAGTTTATGTGGGTATTAAAATGACATAGTAAGGACATACCTTTAAATATTCCCAATCCAGTCATTGTTGGTGCTGGGAGAACATAGAAGCATGGACACATCATGAGGCTGGTGTACTCTCCTTAAATAGTATCTCTTGTTGCCAGTATTGAAAACAACATAGTCTAGAAGGATGATTTGTCTCACTTCACAGACTGCTTGTATGTTGTTTCTGCTGGGTACTATTTTGAAATCCTTTCCCTGTTTCTTGTTGCCAACAAGCCAATGAGTGGTTTGTGTAGGACAGCTGATTTCTCTTCTGGATCATTTAGACACAGCTGCGATAACTCCATGCGGAAGGGAGACTAAAACCCAGCAGCTGATGGGAGAGCATTTCTGCCACTGCTAGCAAACAACATTACCAAGCAATACTTGGAGATATTCAGAAAACTGCTGGGTTATTTAGAGTAGCTAGAGGTATCCAGTGCCTTTGAAAGATTTTTGTATAGGTCCATTTTCAGAGGCATTTTCTATACTGAAAGCTGCCCAGTAAAGCCCAGCTTCTGTGCAGCAGGCAGGAGGCTTGGGAGAGTGAAGCAGAGGCTTTGTAGAAGCTCAACTCAGAGATGAAAAGACTATATTCAAGGATGCAGAAGAAAACCCCTCAGACCCCTATGTTACTGGAGGTTGTACATTTATCCAGTCTTGCAGAAGTAACAAGGTGGGCAGACAGCTTAATGCAAATCTCTGTAAGATAGGGGTGGGGGGAGCAAGGGAGAAGATACTTGAGGACATCCCCATGAAAGTGACTGATGTTTAAATCCAAGGTAACTAGAGCCTGGTATTACAGTAGTTTTTTTGTTGTTTGGTTTTGGGGTGGGTTTTTTTTCCTTCAGTTTTTGGCAGAAAGGAAACATGTGCCCTGTCTGGGAGCACACTGACTCTTCTTCAGCTTGCTGACTCAGGTCCCAGGGTTTCTGAGCCATCACTCTCTTCTTAACAAAGCTTAGTTCAGCTTTTGCCTGGAGCTCTGCTGTGAAAAAAGACCTTTTACAGGCCAGTGCCATAAGTGGAAGGAGTGAGGAAGGCGGGCAGGTAAATTCATGCTGACCGTAGCCGTATCTTGTTAATTAACTTTCTTGAAAGGATTTACAAGGCTTCTTTTGCTCTCATCATGCAGATTCTGCACAAAAATACCACAGTGAGAAGTGGCTTCTTGTAGTTGACTGCTTATAGTCTGACATAAATTGCCTGTTTTATTGCATATAGTAAGAATCATCTCTGTGGTGGAGAGACTGAATCACAACTGACTGCTGCCTGAGGGACACTGCAGGAAACACTGGTCCCAGGGAATTTTGACTTCTGCATTTTAGGGTGGCCTAGATAAACAACCTGTGCTAATGATTTATTTTATTCAACTAGTGAGACTTAAGCAGCAACTTGCATAATTCTGTGTGTGATTTGGATGCAACATTAAGAAGACATTTGCTTTAGAAAGTACGTGAATGAGTGAATTGTGACATGGTTAAATAATTAAGTGAAATTTAAAATCATTCACAATTTACCTTTATCTCAAAGTTGATTACTTTGTGTCTGGCATGAAAAAATCCTCATGTGCCTGTATTCTTACTTGGTTTTTAACTTTAAAAAGGCATATAGAAAAAACTATTTCTCTCTTACAAATATTGCCTCTTGGTTTATTTGCCACTTGTTTTGAGAAGTGTAAAGATAAGAAGAACACAACCACAGTAGGGTAACATTGAACAGAAAGTATCAGTAACATACAGTCATTATCCCAGGGTAGATACCAACCAGAGAGCAACTTCCCACATACTTTCTCTTTTGCTGTTGCTGGCTTCAGCCTGTCTTCATTTAAATTGCACCTGGCATATTTGGGTGATTGTACAAGTTAGGTTGCAGACATTCCTGTTTTCTTAGAGAAGCACAAGTTTGGAAAATGCTTACCACTCTAGCTGAGCGGGAGGAGGGATTCTCAGTGCCAATTTCTTCTTGCAGGTACAAAAATTACCATCTGCGTGTTTAGATGGGTTTTGCATGTATCTTGGCTCTTGTTTGCAAATGTTATCAGTCTCTTGCAGAATGAAACTGGGCAAGTTCTACTGCCAGAACGACCCACATGTGAGAGTGAAGTCTCAGGCAGAAGTATTGTTGCTCTGATGCATAAGAGGAATGGAGCAGTACCAGTTCTTCTTGAGTGTTGCATCTCATGGGTCGACTTGCTCTGTCAAGCCCCTCTATCCTAGGCCTGCTTAATCACTGCTTTACACTTGCTGGACAGGATTGCAGAGCTGGTTTCCCTGCTGGGACCGTTCCCTGACTGAATCTGTGTGAACAGCTGGGAGTCAGTACCTTTGAATCCTTCACAGTTCCACGCCACAATGCTCTCACTTTTAGTCCAGTTCTTAAGCAATGTAATCTTAGTGTCTGAGCCACATTAACCCTGTGAGTGGTTCAAGATATCTGCAGATCTAGAGTTTGTGTTGAGTAGTTGACACAACTGTTTACTCTGAAGAGTCTGTGTGTGTGCCGTGAGAAAAAAAAAAGTTATATGTGTATCTACTTAGCCTAAAGCCCTGTTGCCTGGGAAGCCAAAGCCTGTCTTCTTGAATCCCACAAAAAAGTGTGTGTCCATCACTATTTTCCACATGTGACTGCAACTCCTGGACGGGACTTTTACAATTGCTTTTCTGGGTTAAGAGCAGAATTATATTTCTCTTCTAATTCCTGTGTTGCCAACATGCCTTTCCACAAGTGCTCTTAGATCAAACCTCAACTGTTTTCTATCTTGTGTTTCTTGGAGACATCAGACTAAAGCATGAGCCTGGATTTTCTGCAAGGTCTCTGCCTCTTGAGGCTGCATTTCTGCTGTGTGCATGCTAAAATTGATGTATATATACTCAGATATTTCTGGTGCTGAAACACTAGTGTAGGTGTCAGTGATCTGACAACATGAAGCACAAAGGAGGAGCAAGGTTATTGTCCCTTGTGACTAGGACAGGATTAGGACATAGGCTTTATGTTTTGCCTAAAAAAATCACTGTGCTGGAATAACTTGTAAAAGCTGGGGTGTCATGAAAGTTTGTAGAAACTGAGGATTATGTGTGTTTAAGGTTTCTGCTATTGAACCTCAGGGCAGAAGAGAGTTTGAATATCTAATTCAAAACTCTTTAAACCATTGCTTCATTGAGCAATAACACTTCATATAGCTAGTCTCTGCTTGTTTTGCATTTGCCCTAGGATCTGTAAATCACAGTATTCAGAGCCAGGCATGGAGTAAGCATGTAAAAACACATGGGCAGAAAGTTGAAGAGTTGGGAACGGAATATCACAGAATATGCCTATTTGGAAGAAACACACAAGGATCATCGCCTCCAACTCCTGGCCTTGCACAGGACCATCCCCAAGAGTCACACCATGTGCCTGAGGTATCATCCAAACATTTCTTGAACTGTCAGGCTTGCTGCTTTGACCACTTCTCAGGGGAGCCTGTTCCAGTGCCCAACCTGGGTGAAGAACTTTTTTCAAACACCCAATCTAAGCCTTCCCTGACACAACTCCAGGCCATTCCCTCAGGTCCTGTCACTCGTCACCAGAGAGAAGAGATCAGTGCCTGCCCGTCCTCTTCCCCTCACAAGGGAGTTGTAACTGCAGTGAGGTCTCCC
>JAWWMO010000096.1:45053947-45065381 GCA_035047845.1 Dendrocincla fuliginosa | reverse complement strand
TCTGTGTACATCCAGAGTTGACCCATCCCAGGTACAGAATCTAGCACTTGCCCTTCTTGATCTTCTTATGGTTGGTGATTGCCCAGTCCTCTGTTTTGTCAAGGTCTCTCTGCAGGGCCTCCCTGCCTTCTAGGGAGTCAGCAGCTCCTCCCAGTTTTGTGTCATCTGAAAACTTTCTCAATATCCCTTCCAGTTCTGTGTCCAAGTCATTTATGAAGATGTTGAAAAGCACAGGGCCCAAGATGGAGCCCTATGGGACTCCACTAGTGACAGGTCACCAGTCTGATGTTCCCCCATTCACTATTACCCTCTGTGCTCAACCTGTGAGCCAATTGCCCACCCACCACATGGTGTGTTTATCCAGTTGTGCTGGACATTTTGTCCAGTAGGACACTGTGAGAGACAGTATTGAAAGCCTTACTGAAATCCAAAAGCCATCAATGCTTCCCTTGATCAGCTAGTTGGGTTACCTTGTCATAGAAGGAAATCAGGTTTGATAAGCAGGACTTTCCTCTTGTGAAGCCATGCTGGCTGTGATCAATGACTGCATTTCCTTCAGGTGTTTTCCAATACCTCCCAGAATATTCTCCTCCATAATTTTGCCAGGCACTGTAGTGAGACTGACAGGACTGTAGTTTCATGAGTCCTCATTCTTAAAAACAGGACAACATATGCCTGCTTCCAGCCAGATGGGACTTCTGGATTCCCAAGCTGCTCAAAAGTCATTGTGAGAGGTTTTGCAATGACATCAGCCAGCTCTTCGAGGATTCTGGGATGGATCCCATCAGGGCCCATAGATTTGTAGGAATCCAGCTGGAGCAGCAGATCCCTCACCATTTCAAGGCCGACTGGGAGTTGATCATTCTCATAGTCGTGGTCCTCCAGCTCAGGGCAGAAATCCTCTTTGGTCCATCATCAGTGTTGAAGACAGAGGCAAAGAAAGCATTAAACACCTCTGCCTTGTCTCTGTCCCTGTTTGTGCGGTGATCATCCTTACCCTGAAACAGGCCAATGATTTTTCTATCTTGCCAACTGCCATTAATGTATTTTAAAAAACTCCTTTTATTGTGCCCCACGTTTCTGACCAGCTGCAACTCCAATTGAGCTTTGGCAGCACAAATCTTCTCCCTAAAGTGGCAAGCAGCATCTCTGAATTCTTCCCATATAAGCTATATATAAACATATATAAGAATATATAATATGTAAGAATATATGAGCTCCTCTACTAATTTTCTTTTCTCAGATGTCTCTACTGGAGAACATACTTTGCTGTAGAATAGGCGAAGTTTTCTTCCTCTGCATTTTCTAGCTGGCCTCTGGTATTGTCCTACACCTCACCCACATGAAAAACTTCTCTCCAAGTGCAGCTGCTGTGGTGTATGTTGCTGGGGAGTCATATGTGACACCTTTCTAAAAATGATCCATGTACGTATTACTGCAATTTCAGAAATTTAGTTTCCAATGTACTGTTGTGGCTCAAAGCTGTATGAACTCCCTTCCTTCTTGAGTCTTCTGAGCTAGATCAGATGTTTTCTGTACTTGAAGAGCTGTTTAATAGACAGATTATCGATTCATGTTACATTTAATTAAAAAAAACTAAAACGAAACCAAAAACTGAATCAGTTCTTCCACTTAGCTGGCAAATTGTTAGATCCTAATTAGATCCTATGTATTTCTTTTTTTTTCTTCTATCTGTTGAACTGAATTTGCTTCCTGAATTATTTTATTAATCCTCATTTAAGCTCAGAAGCGTCATTATTTTAACTAAAACTGAGTTTGCTTGAGGTACTTATGCCTGCATAGCTTTGAAACCAGTAGAAGCATACACACAAGGGAGTTTGTACCAGGTCAATTACCTTTCTTTAAGCCACAACAAAATGTAGATCTTAGGGCCTGGTTTGACTTTCTGCTGTGTCTTTATTAACTTTATGCCATTTCTCACCTCAGTTGCATTTGCTTCTTGCTATTAGGAAGCTCTCCTCATGTGTGCCCATGAATGTTGACTAGCGTTTGTAACAGATTTTACTTTTCATCCCATGATGAGTTTCCAGGCACACCATAGCTGGGGCTCATTTTTGTCACTGACACAGTCATATTTGGGATTGCATTGCATCTGAAAGAGGTGGATTCCCCCCCACCCTCATCCCCTCCCACTCATCTGTCTGTATATCCATCCCTGGGTGCATACTCTCAGGTCTCCCCCTTGTACAATGCATATAAGGAGAGCAGGGAGGCACACCTGTTACAGTGCTACTGAGAAAGCACAGAGCTGTGGTGAACAAATTAGAGGTGGGTAAATTAATTCAGTAATCATTATTCTTGGGTGCAGTGTTGGTAGAGTCTGAGACAGTGGCTGTCCTGAGAAACTTGACACGGAGAGAGATGATAATTTTTCAGTAAGCATTGTGACTCAGTAAAAATTGCCTGTCTTCAATTTAAAGCATGACTTCGTATCCTGATGGCAGTGGCAGAGATAGGAGTGATGCTTTAAAATTTCTCCCTTTGAAAGGAAGTAATTAATATTTTCCTAAAAGCTCACAAATTTTAAACTTCTGTCCTGACTGCAAACTCTGCCAGCAAGGTGTTTTTCTGTTTTTCTTGCCATGCTTCATTTTTTCAGAAAACTGATGATGATTGTTATGCCTGGACTCTTGTCATGGGCCTTTGCATCATGCCTGTGGTGGATGCCTGCTTTATTTTGTTGTTTGTATCTTTTCACTTGTAGTCTTTCTGGCAGCTTCATGTCCTGCCCTCCACTGAACAAGAGATGGTAAACTTAAGGGTATATAGCAGAACTAGGGGAGGAGGAGTTCAATGAAGATCTTTCTGCATTCTTGGAAAATTGATGTCAGGATTCTACTAAAAATTAAGAGATTCGTGTTTGTGTTCCTTGAAGGGTAAAACAAAGCTATATTAACTTCTGTGATGGAGCACCATCAGCTCTAGCAGACAGCCAGATTCTCTGTCACTCAGTGTACCTTTGACTCAAACCCACATGGTCCTTACACTCATTAATTTCTCTGTTTTTCTCTTTGCTAATCTGCTTAGCTTTTAAATATTTCCATGCACATACTGCCAGAGCCAAATCAAATATAATTGGAAAAATGTGACTGTTTTTTTGAGGAGCTGTCAGCTCCAATCAGACGGGGGTTAGCAAAGCAGGGTGTTCTTCATACACCTAAGCTCCACCTATCTAAGTAAAAAAAATGAAATGCGATTTGGACTCAGCAAACTTGAAGCAGATTGAAGAGAAGGAGGTCATGGCTGCAGCTCCAGACTAGTCAGATTTGCTGTTCTGAGGATTATGATCAGGCTGCCCGCATGGTGGGCAGGGAAGGAGGAGCAGGAGCCCTCTAGCAGAGCCAACGAGGCTGGCATTGCAGAGCGAGCCAGCAGGCAACTAGCCACAGAACTGCTGTTTGGCTTCTGCTTCTCACTTGGCTCCTGCTTGGCAGCCACCCGCCCAGGGCGACAGCGCCCTTTTTCTGTACCCACAGCCTGAGCTTCAGGCAAGCACTGCTTCTCGGTTCAGTCTGCCACGTGTGGGCTGGAAGAAAACCTCACACCCAGAAAACCTGTTGCTGCTGGGACTTGCAGCAGAGAGGTCTCGTAGTCAGACGTGAACCATCCATGTGACAGTGTCCGTGCCACCTCTGGTCCCCCACCCTGCCAGCTTCCACACAGTAGCTGTGGGTGTCTGGGTTTGTCAGACAGTGGGTTACTGTCGTCGTTCGAACGCACTCAATAAAAAGCAGGCGAAGATCAAAAATAGATAAAAGTGAAACCCTCCTTTTTATTTTTTCACACAGCTACTTTTATATATTTCCTAAGTGTATGTGTACTAACATTATTGGTGCTCATTACACACAAACAATCATCTATTGGCCACAGTTATAAACGACTGTCTCTGTACAGACTCATCCAAGTTTATTATCTTGTGCTTCTCCTGGGTTCTCTCAGTCTCTGCGAGCTGTTTATCTTCACGGGTACACAACAATCTGGCCAAGGTCAAATTCTTCTGGCTCTGTCAAGAAATCCACAGGCCTGGTGCAGTTTCCCACAGGTTACATGTGCCTGCCCTGGCTGCATCTGTGGTGGGGTTCTCCTGCCCCACCTCCCCTGGTGGACAGCTGAGCTCAGAAACAGCAACTAGTTCCCTGCTTTCTGGTACAGCTCTTCTCTAGGTGCAATTCATCTAAAAATCCTCTAACCCTGGCTACATAAGCTGTTGAGTAATCTAAAATTGTATATATGTGCCAGCAAGTGTGAGGAAGCTGCGCTGGTACTGGAGAGGTTAAAGACAAGCTGCAAAAAAAAGCTGAGGGCAGGCCAGAAAAAAAAATAAGGCCAGTTGTAAATTCAGCTAGTTACATCCTCATTGAGGGCAACTCTGGAGGCTGTCAGAGAACACCATTCAGCTTCACTCACTAGGACAGCTGTGGGGGTTTGTGATAGCTGGGATGCTGATGAAGAGGAGCGTGTTACTGCTATGGTGAAGTTTACACTGATGATGAAGTTTAAACACTCAGAAATGCTTATTGGTTTTTCATGTACCAAACTTCTTAAAACTGTATGGTTCTGATTGCCTTATGCTTGTCTGTTCCAGGTTGCATGTCTGTTTTGGACTTGATGCATGGCATTTGCATGACACCAAACAGCGTAGCTCTGGATGTGTCACTGAGCAAACATGGCCTATCCAGCAAATACTAACGGCAGTCGTACAGGTAACTAAGCGGGAATGCTTTCCCCTTTGGATTATTAATTTAAAAGAAAAAATTCTTAAATTATGAGAACAGGAAAAGGAAGCAGTGGAAATTTAAATGATGAAAACCAGTTTCCTGGTAGATCAGAGCCTCTCTGTTCCCCCCACCCCCTGCACCAGTGATCTTTTAAAAATATTTAAAGCATGGGAAGTTGTTTAGGAAGGCTTAAGTGCTGGCACTCAGTCATTCAGCATGCAGTGTGTCCTGCTCTCAAGGACCTACAGGAGCTTGCTCCAGACTCTGGAAGGCCTAAGGCTTTGCTGCAGAGTCATGTGTTTGTTATTCTGTGTCTGTAATTAACTTCTGAGATTAACACATGAAATCCCCAGCCCTTCCTGGTCAGCCTTACCGGCCAGTCTGAATTTTGTTGCTTGCTTGTCAGCAAAGCATAAAAGCATTTTTCAAGCAAGGAGGTGTTCACGTCACTTTCTCATTATTTTTAAGAAGTTCCCAAAGTGGCTGTTTTGGTTGGGTGATACTCTGTGAAACAGATTGCTTGGCATGTTCAAAGGTTGCTCAGGAGGACTGGCAGGTCAGGAGCGGGCAGAGATTGCAGAGTGACTGATAACAGCACAGCGGCAGTTCTTACTCCTGCGTTTGTGTCAATATTTTCCTCTTCTGATCACTGCACAAACATAGTTTTAACCCACTGAAGCTGAGGCTGCTACAGTGGGATTACATGGAAAATTTCAAGTGCATGGCAGGAGATTGTGTGTGCTCTTTTGAGACCTGCTAATGTAGGTATGATGGGAAATGGATTAATCAGTGAAGGCTGGGGTGGCTTGGAGAGCTTTGAATATCCTGGGAAAGGACATTAAATATCTTTTTTATTGCCCATATAGACAGAAATGTCAGCTTCTTTTCTCTCCCTAAGGCTCATGTACTTGTGTTCAAATGCTACCTGTTATGACATACATGAATTGGCTTATCTGGTGGATTTTAGTACCAACTTCCTTTGCAAATGTGCTCTAATATGGAAACAAATGCTAAGATACTTACTGTGCTCCCTGTAGAATTACTCTAATTAGAGCACAGGATTAAATAACTTTGTGTGCAGGAAATTAGAATATGGAGTGCTATTACCTACAATTTTTGCAAAGCAAGAAATCTTTTTTAAAGAATAGTGAAAGTTACATGAAGGCATTGGAATTACTACTATCTGTCTATGATTTAAGGTTAAATTTGCCAACATTGTTTTATCTTGAGACCACTAAAATAGGATATTTTCTATTCCCCTCCCCCAGCCCCTTTTTATATAACTAGAAATATATTCTCTAAGATAGAAACCATACCCTTTTGTAAACTTGCGTAATCCTTTTGAGAAGGCGGACTTCAAAACCTCTGCTGTGTGACTTAACTGTTTGCTGCCTAAACGCCCCATGTAACTTGACTTTTCTTAGTAATACACCTTTAACTTAAGTCATGCAGAACAATTTTCTCTGCTTACAAGGAAAGAAAAATTGTGCATGGAGTGTTACTGATTGGTTTACTAATTTTGTTCTCCCTGCAGTAGAATTGTCTGTTGAAAAAGTTGGTGGGCTGATGTGTAAGTCTAAAAGAAGCTGAATGCTTGTACTGGGGGATGTGTTAATGCAAGATGAAGTTTTAGTTTCAGGATTGTTATGCAAACAAGGATTTTTGCAGGGTAAAGGTGTTTGTTCGTAGAAAGACACTATAATAAGTTACAATTATTTAATTCAAAAGTAAATTGGACAACATTTTGCAGAGACTGTCTGGACTTGTTGGCTTTGCAAACCCTTGAGGCCGGCGTTCTAACACGCAGCTATGTACGCCTGTGTCTCCAAATCCTCAGCAGTTCATAACAGACAGACTATTGGGCTGCAAATACCTGTGATTTGTTGTGCTGCTGTGCTGCCTGGGAGAGAATCCTTTTGGATGAGCAGGAACTGATTTGGGCGTTGGAGGTACTGAAGCAAGTTTTTTAATTGCATGGAGCTCTAAGAGTGGAAAGACAAACTTCAGGGGTGGTGTTTTTCTGCACCCTCTGAATCAATCAGCAACAGGAAAAAGAACTAGAAAGACTTGTTAGGGACTACTAAGCTGCGTTTATGTTACTTGAATATTTTGGCAAGTCTGACCACATGTTCAGCTTCATTCAAGTATGAAGTGACTAAGAAGCAGTGGTTTGCTTTGGTTAACTCGAGAATGTGAGTACTTGCACTATTAAATGATTATGCCTATGTGCCATTTCGGTGATTTTTTTAATATACTTGCCTATATGGACTACTGCTGCTGCAGATAAAATCTGTAGAGAAATGCTTGAATTTGGAACTTGTTTTCAGGAAAGGATCTAGATATTTTGCATTTGTATAGGGGTTTTTTTTAAAGGATATTTATGGGAAGAACATTTACTGTAAATATTTGCAGTGACTGTGTATGTGAGATAACTTAAAAAGCAAGTAATGACTTTATCACAAAAGCATCTATTGTAAACTTCACTGTTTCTTGCCTTTCTCAGTAAGGATACAAACTTTAAAGGTGGGGAATAAATAGCAGAGACTGTGATTTATACTTCAGTACTGTTTGTCAGTAGTTTTGTTTGCTGCTGACTTACAAGTTTGATCACTGTTCACATTTTCGTTGCACAGAGATCCTGTAGCTGACTGTATGTCTGTGAGCTGCAAGCTTATTTGTTCATTTTTATACATTTTGGAAGTTAGCTTTGTGATTTGGTACTGATTTTGGGCTAGATTCTGTCAAAATTGTGCCATCTGCTCAGAAACAGCTGAGATCTCTCTAGCACTAATGAAAGATAAATTGGTGTTTGCAGAGAATTTTGCTTTTTTCTATCAGTCAGGTGCTTGGTAGTCACAATCACTTTCTCTTTAGAGTCTGCCCTGATGGCATGTGAGCTCACTGCTCAGTCCAGTAAACTCATCAGGATTAAGGAGTGCAGTGCAAGTCCAGAGTGTGCTGTGCAGTCATCTAAGGAGTTTGCCTCAGGAGCTGAGAAATACCCTCTGTCTGTGGGGAGCTATTGGGAGGCTAGAGTTGGTTTGGTACACGACACAAATTAATTTCTTTTTGCATAATACAAGAAAAAAAATTGAGGTGATTGTTTCTCTAAATTGTATTAGTGTCTCCATTAACTGCTGGGTGAAACTTCCAGTAATTGTTAGCTTCTGTGCTTGCTAGGACTGATGCATAATTCATCTATTTAATGAGGCTTCACTAACATTTCTGTAGTGCTACGGGTAGAAATATCTTCCAGTCAGCTACAAGATGCACAGTGCACACCAATGTGAAACTTACAGGGCAGTTTGGAAATGGTTTTGGATGGATTTTCATTCCTTTTACTAATAACTGGTTTGTGGAAACTTCCTTTTCAAAACACATGTTCTGAAAAGCGCTGGATGAAGTAAAATTCCAGTCCAATTCCATTTATTCTGATGTGGAAAACAAGGAAGCAGCAAAACAAACATAGGAGACTGATTTTAAAAGATAAAGGATTAAAAGCTGTATTTGTTACCAAACATAATAAAAACATCTGTTTTATCTGACTTTTCTAAGCACCTCATGCTCTGTTTCCAGAAACTGCGGAATTGCCAGTCATCTCTTTAACAGACACGAGAAAGTGTTACAATACAAAAGCTTTTCCAGTTTTTTTAGTAGTATGGGCTGCAGGGGTCAGTATAGCAAGGCTGCTGCACAAGCTCATTCTTTGCTTTGCTGTAAAGCAAATGCATATTGTTTTCTGTACATACGGTCTTAGATTTGCCTCATCCTCTTTCCTCCCTTCTGTCTGTGCCTTCTCCTCAGTCTTCTTTATGGATTTATGTTTTCATATCTTCACATAATGTTTTTAAAATGCTTCTACATACAGGAGCACTGCATCTTACACAGATTCATTTGAACTGTTTCCCTGCATGTTTAACTCTGCTCAGTGCTGTAGAGCCCTCAGGTTCCTGCCCAGTTCTCAAAGCAGGGGGATCATAGCATCTGAACATCATTTTTACTGGTACTCTCTGTGCACTTACAGTACTGTTGCTGTAATAGCCAGTCCACAGCTGTGAAGTGTCTTTGCTCCTAGCAAAGATCTGGGCATTGACCTCCACTCTCATAGCATTTCAAGGCTGTGGGACCACAGGTGTTTTGATGACAAATAAAAACTCTATCTACTGCTATTTCCTCTGTAGCAGCCTGTCCTCTCTCTGGTGATTTTATATAGACACAATTACTCTACAGCACCCTGTGGGCCTCTGGTCAGATTTTCTCTGTATCTGAGCAGCTTTCTTGACTACTAAGAGAAGTTATAACTACATACCAGCTGGTCAGAGAATGAGGCCATTACAAGAGGGTGCTGCCTGAATTAATGTATTTTGAGATATTAACGTCAGCATGACTCAAACACCAAATGTTTAATAAATGTGTTTTTCATCTGCTGGTATATAAACGCTTAAGCAACTGTTGAAAAGTATTATGAAACCCCTGTTGACTTATTAACCCTTTTACTGAAGCCAATAGAACACACGTTTACTTAGAGCAAATCTTTTTATCATGCCCATTCTCAGCATTAATTTGTAACAGCTCTTACTAAACATTTGTAGACTCACTTTTCTTTTCGTTACTGCATTATTTGAGTTAAGAGTCTCTCCTATGATTCAACTTTCCAGATTCATATGCACAGCATTTTGCATGATTTCCAGCCTAATGATGTGAAGTATAGTCTAGGAAGAAAGTTCTGTGCACCAGAACATTCACACTAATTTTAGCAGAATATCCACTATTTTTCATTACAGACCATCACCTGATAAATGGGATCTTAGAAGGAGTTAGCAATTGGAAGTGTTTAACTGCTAGGCAGTAATGATTCTGATGGAGCCTTTACTCCTAGTATTGCAGGTGCCTGCCCCAGGAGCCCAGTTGACAGCCACTCTCCACTGCTTTGCTGCAGGGTTGGTGTCACTGAGGTATCACTGCGGTGCTACTGACACCCCAAGCTCTGAGCTCAGCAGCCTCTTTGCTTAGTGTAGCAGATACAAGTGACCAGCATTGGGGTGAGTGTGTATTTTTATCAGCCCTGTAAGCAAGGGTAATTTGTTTGAGACCAGACGGTCTGATGAGAGACTGTTTAAAACCTAGGCTTGCTGCCCTACCATGTTCACTGCTCCAAGCCTGCTTCCAATAACCTTCAGAGTTAAAGCACATGGGTGTATGCCCAAGGTGTGCTTTGGCAGCTGGTGGGAGACTGTTGCCATCAGGAGACCTGCTGAATTGCCATGCAGTCTTGTGCTTTCTGGCTGGGCAAATGGCATGCAGGGCTCTCACTGGGATCCAGCTTCTGCCTCACCCATGAATGATCTTCTGAGTCACTCTGGTGATGCCCAGAATTAAAAAAACAGCTAGGGTGGGACCCTGAAATCTGTGGGGTGAAAGGTGAATGAGCCTCCAGTGTTTTGACATAATCTGTATCATAAGGCATATCAAAACTTTCACCAGTATGGTGCAGTACACTCAACTGATGCCAGATCTGCTGTGAGGGCAGATGGCTGGAGCTGAAGCACCATGATCTCACAGCCAATGTCAACATTTTGCTTGAATTAATAAATGATTCTGCAATTCCTAGGTGATACCTGTAATCCCGTGGTGCATTGGCCACCGCAGCAGAAATCTTGAAAATGCATTGACTTCCATTTGCCCAACCTAGAGGCCTTTATCAGACCGCAGAGGACCAGGGACCATGCATCTTCTTTTACACGGGGCTTGTTGCCTGAAGAATGCCCTGCAGGTCTGATTTTGAAATCTGCAGGAAAAGGAAAAAGTAGGAAGAAGTTAGAAAGGGTATAGTCAATCCAGTGTCATTGGGAGTTTGAGGACATAGCACTCTGTCCTGGATAGCCCAGTCCTTGGAAACTGGATGTGGTGGGAAGCAGATGGCCCAAGACACAAAGATGCTGATGTTCTGCAGAGGGAAGAAGTGCCACAAGAAAAGGAACAGATCTAATTGATCTGTCTTTTGTTCAGAGATTGCTGCAATCGCGTCTTGTTCTAGATTATCTTTTGCAGCTGCCCAGACGCTTCTTAATCTCATCTCGACAGAGGACTGTGTTCATTCTCTCTGACAAGCTTGCTTCTGGAGCAATGCACACTTCTCTGAGCTGTTTGTGTGCATTTGCGTGGGCAGAATTTGGACCTTCTCATGTGGCCTGCTGCTGCTCCCTGTGGAAATACAAGCCCTCTACACCGTGGGAGGCAGCTAAGGATGCTCGTCTTGTATTTTAAAGCCAGTACGGTTCTAGGGGCTCATCAGGCATGTCTTGCTGTTAATGCTACCCTGCAACCTTACTGAATTGGTGGAGATTAACAGTGCCAAACCCCCTAAATTCTTGTGATGGAAGTCACTGCTTTGCAGAATCTGGCAGCAGTCAGGTGAGAGGTGCCTGTGTGGAGGAGCAGCCTGTGGAGCTGGGCAAGGGACAGGCACTCGTAGCAGGGCAGGCACATGTCATGGGGAAAACACCAAGAATAAATTATTTCCAGACTTGAAAAATTATGCTCTCTGCATCATGTTCCTCCATCCCACTCTCAAGACACACAGCTCAGTAAATCTTGCCCAAAACTATACTACAGTATTCCTCACTTCTTTCCCAGATTCTTCTGAAGAAAGCAGTTTATGAATAATGCATGTGAATCTCCTCCCTGTGGGAAGG
>JAWWMO010000096.1:45014171-45039713 GCA_035047845.1 Dendrocincla fuliginosa | reverse complement strand
ACTATAGTTTTCATGAACAACTCAACAACTTGTTTGCTATTAAAGTCAGACTTCAAACTAGCCAAATGAGCATACTTGGAAAGTCTATCAATGACTACTATAATGACCGTATGTCCATTGGAAGAAAGAAGGCTAGTGATGAAATCCATAGCTACATCTTCCCAGATTTGGTCTGGAATTGGTAGTGCAAGCAAACGGACGTAAGCAGAGCAAATGGTTAAGAAATCCAAAATACAGGAAGAAGGCAGAAAGATCCCAGAGGAGTACAGGGGATGAGGGGACAGTGAGAGAGTAGGGACAAACCCAGGGTGCAGGCAGGACCAACCTAGGGTGTGGAGTTGTGGGGTGCGGAAAGAGTTGTTTGGCTTCGGGGAATGGAGCCAGGACTGGAGTCTGGGAACAGAGCGCTGAATTTGGGGAAGAAGAGGAGTAATTCTGTCTCGATCGCTCCTTGTTAGTGGGAGTCCTGGAGACTTTTTCCGTGCCAGACATTGAGGCAGTCCTGCTGGAACGGGCTGAGCTGTGTGTCCTTTATGTGTCTGAAGTGTCTCTGTATGCATGTATTTCTGCTTCCAGTCTGGCATTCAGATGGCTATTTTGGGTGTATCTGTAAGTAAATACCGCAGCACACTGAGACTCCGGTCTCTCGGCCGGCCCATGTGGTCGGGGGTGTCTGCCGTGTCTGTCCGCAGGGCAGGACCCTGGAGGCGCCTCCGCCCCGCGCCTCTCCGGCTCGGGATGCCCCGTGGTAGCCAAAGCGGGACGGATCGCCATGAAAGCACTTACACTGGCTGTAGGCAAAGCTTTTCTTAAGCATGCCACGGAAACTGGAAAAGCAGGCGCTCCTGCCTCCCCCTTCCACCACCCTCCCCCCCGACCCGAAAACCTTTTTCAGTGGAACATTAAGTCACTTCCTGTAGTTGGAGTCGGTCGGGAGTTTCTCTTCTTTTTTTTTAAGTCCCCCTCCTGCGCCTTCCCTGAGGCTTCTATTCCTTTAAGGAGACGCGGCTGGCAAGGGGCGGCGGTGGGCAGGGAGGGGAGGGGAGGGAGGGCAGGAGGGAGGGGAGGGAGGGCAGGGAGGGAGGGACGGAAGGCAGGGAGAGGAGAGGAGGGGAGGGGAGGGGAGGGGAGGGAAGGGGAGGGGAGGGAAGGGAGGGCGGGGTCGCCGTGACACATGAGGCTGGGACAGCCATACGTGGCTGGGCAGCTTGCACCCTGCGGGCAGAGAGATGTGCCTAACTCAGGTAACCGGAAAGCTGGCTTTATTATTCCTCCAGCGCGTACTCTGCAACAGTAGTTTTCCTCTTTTTCTCCCTCCCCCCCTTTTTGGTATTTTTCCCTCGCCAAGCGGGCCCGGAGGAGCAGGTTGCATGGCAGTGCTGTGTATCGATACGCAGCCCGAGGAGCCCAGTGGATCTGCTGGAGTTTCACTCGCACAGCGTCGGGCAGGACGGGCGGGTGGTGGTGCGGAGGGCAGGGGCGCTGGGGACCCTCTGCAAGGGCGCTCATGCAGCGGGAAAGGAAAGGGCAGAGGCGCTGGAGGAAGGAGTATGGGCTGAGTGGGAGCAGGCGGGTGTTGCTGCACTTGGGCGGCGCTGCCCAGAGCCACAGAACAGCTGCACAGCTGTGTAAAGTCCAGTGGCACCGCTTGTGTAAGCAGCGGGGTCAGGGTTCCCGTCCCCTGCTCCATGCACCCTCTGGAGAACTTGGTCTCCGGATGATTCATGTGCGCTGTAATGCTGTGGTCTTCACCTGGTAACACGCTGCGTGTGAAAGCTTGGTGTGACACACGGGAAGACGGGAAGGGTTTGAGCAAGGACAGCTTTGAGCTACTGGCTGTGCCCCTTGGTTAACAGACTGTGAATGCGTGTGTACACATTTATGTGGGTATGCACGTCTCAGCATTTGAAAACCCACTGATTAACTTTTAAAAAGTTAATCGGGATTTAGTGTTGAGGGTCAGTCAGCGGAAAGCTGGTCTGCTCGCTGAGCTGCAGCAGCAATTTCTGCCTCTGGCATGCTGTGAGCACCCATCTTTATATGCTTGTGTATTAGTGCATAGTTTACTGAATACTGATTTTGTTTCTTCTTTTCCAGAAAAAGAGGAAGTTATTATAAATGGAGAAAATGACAAAGAACGGAAAGGCCCCTATTTTGTGGAAACACCTTATGGCTACCAGCTAGACTTAGATTTTCTAAAGTACGTGGATGATATACAAAAGGGGAATACCATTAAGAAACTAAATATCCGAAAAAGGAGAAAAGCTGTACCAGCCTCTGTGGGCACCAAGAACTCTAGTGGTCAGTGCAGTGGCTGGACCTCCACAGAGTCTCTCTCTTCGTCGAACAGTGATGAGAACAAGCAGTCTTCTTCGGCAGCGAGGAGTCAAGTAACCTTGTCCGTCCCTGCGAGACCCTCAGTTTCCTTTGAAGTATCTCCTACCTACTTAACCGTCCCTGAGAACAAACAGCTTCCTCCTCCCTCTCCCCAGCCTCCTCGACACAATCTCCTTGTAACAAAAACCCTGATGGAAACACGAAGGCGACTGGAGCAGGAGAGGATGATGCAGGTCACGCCTGGAGATGTCCGCAGACCCCGACTTTCCAGCTTTGGAGGCATGGGCTCCACAAGCTCCCTCCCCTCCTTTGTGGGATCCAGTGGGTATGGTCACATGTCTCAGCAGCTGCAGAATGGGTATCAGGGTAACGGTGACTACAGTGCCTGTTTCAGCTCCTCCTTGGGCAGTTCCATTCGTCACAGCCCCATGAGCTCAGGAATATCCACGCCGGTGACCAACGTGAGCCCAGTGCATCTGCAGCACATCAGGGAGCAAATGGCCATTGCCCTCAAGCGTCTCAAGGAGCTCGAGGAGCAAGTCAAGACTATTCCTGTGCTGCAGGTCAAAATTTCAGTGTTGCAGGAGGAGAAGAGGCACATGATGGCTGAACTCAAAAACCACAGGAAAGCCACTCAAAATGACACCTACGGTTTCAGAAAACGGTCCTACAGTGCCGGAAATGCAGAGCAGTGGGAACACATGTCTCAGGTGAGAAGAGGTGGAGAACTGTATATAGACTGTGAGGAAGAGATGGAGAGTGTGGAGCAGAGCTCTCAGAGGATAGAGGAGTTCAGGCAGCTGACTGCCGAGATGCAAGCCCTGGAGAAAAAAATACAGGACAGCAACTATGAAAGTCCAGGAAACCTTCAGGTGAACAGAGAAACCCTGAGAAAAGAAGCACGATCTGTTGCTGTGGGTGCTGATGAGAACATGAACGATGTGGTTATATACAACAGATCTGCAAGGCAACACAAAGAAGTTGCTGTGGGGACAGAGAAAGAAGTAAGGGAATGTGGGGTTGGGGTGACAGAGGCCATGCTTGGATTGTCTACAGAGGTTGAGAAAGAGATAGAGCTTCAGCAGCAGACTATCGAAGCCCTTAAGGAGAAGATTTACAGACTAGAGGTTCAGTTAAAGGAAACCACTCATGACAGGGAAATGACCAAATTAAAACAGGAGTTGCAAGCGGCTGGTTCTAGAAAAAAGGTGGATAAAGCCGTGTTGGCTCAGCCCCATTTCATCAGTAGGATGGTGGAAGCTGTCATACAAACGAGAGACCAAATGGTGGGAGACCACGTGGATGTTGCTGATTCATCAGTGGGAGACCACCTGGAGATGACCAGCATTGGCACCTCCTGCAGACCTACCATGCGGAGCATGGCCGTGGGCCCCGAGCTGCTCATGAGCCGATGGCTGGTGAGGGAGAGGGCAGATGTGCAAGATCGGGGCACGGGGAGGTCTGTGGAGCTGCATGATAAGGCAGTGGGCACAGAGAAAAGTGTCCGTGAGACAGGCGTAAACACAGAGGAGCCAGCAGACGTGCCAAGCCCCTGCCAGAGAGCACGGGCGGTTGGAGCAGTGAGGTCTGTGGGCTGTGGGGACTGTTTGGTGGATGTGGTGGTTTGCACCCCTAAGGAGCACGTGTCCCGTGAAACGTCCACCGAAGCTGTGCCCAGGGCAGAGGCGATGGTGATGGCCATGCCTTCTACGGCTAGCCAGCAAACCAGCACTGCTTTGGAGATGGTGAGCCAGTGCACCAGCACAGAGGTGGCCTGCCTGGCCGACTGCGGAACTAACACTGCGCTGAGCAGCTGTGACAAACAGACCAGCACGGACAGCGTGGAGATGCGGAGTGTGGCAGTAGGGGATGGCCGGGTGAAGGACATACAGGCGTCTGCTAAAATGCGTTCAGTTGGAGTGGGCACTGTGCTCTCTAGCCACCCTGGCTTTGACAAGCCCTCTGCCATTAAAACCAAAGACTGTGGCACTGGACAGATAAACGTTCATGAGAACTACCTGGTTGGGCTGAAAATGAGGAGCATTGCCTGTGGACCCCCTCCATTGCCAGTTGTGCCGACTGGCACCAGGAGCATTGGTGTTGGTGTAGAGTCTGTGTACGAGCCCTGCAGTGGTCAGCTGGAAAGCCCTCTGCCTCCGCCTGAGCTGAGGACGGGCTTGGATCACTACATCGAACGTGTACAGAAGCTGCTGCAGGAGCAGCAGATGCTGCTTGCGGAAAATTACAGTGAATTGGCAGAAGCCTTTGGGGAGCCCCACTCCCAGATTGGATCTCTCAATTCACAGCTCATCAGCACCCTCACCTCCATCAACTCTGTCATGAAATATGCCAGCACAGAGGAGCTGAGGAGCCTGGACCTTCAAAAGCAGTGCACGGAGAGAAGCTCCCCTTCAGGTAAGCCTGGCGTTCGGGCACACATTTGGTCTGCTCCTTCCCAGATCTGCACATCAGTTTTTTGCTAGGCTCTCGATTAGTGTGGAAGACACCGTGTAATCCTCCCTAAGGAAGCACAGAGCATAATATTGTTGCTGAACCTGCCCATTGGGTATTCTATCCAGCCCATGGTGGATAGCTGAAGAACTAGAGATGGTTTTCTCTCTCCCAGTCCCTAATGATGACGGTACCATGGCCCTGACCATGCAAGAGAGGTCTAAAACTATGAAAACTTTAGCCATTGTGCAAGGTGTTGACTTAATTTTATAACTTTAGGAGTACTTGAAGTTAATGCCTATGGGTTTGGAATTTTAAACTTGACATGCAATTTTTAAAAACTACCATGTCAGATTTTACAGAATTAAAAGTCACATACAGTGTCTGTGTCAACCTGACTTGTTTCCACAGACGTTTCTCTGGATTTTGTAGTGTTTCTCTCATTACCTTTGTTCCTTATGCAGCTCAGACAGAGAACTGTGGGGTGCTTTCCCCATTCCAGCAGGGCTGATTACTTTATAATAGGCAACTCCAGGGCGCTTCACAGAAACCACATCTTGCATCTTCTCTGTTCCAGTAACTGTTTGTCGTAATCCCTAATTACAGCCTTGTGTTTGAAGGGCATAATTACAGCTGAAGGTTTTGGTGGCACTGAAGAAAGGCAAAAATTGAGATTTAAATACTCCTTGCCTTTTATTTATTAACTTTAAAATATAGACAATTAGTTTGAGGGATTCTTTATCCCCTGGGGTAAAGTTGATTACTTTCTAAATTTATTTTTTTTATGTGTCTGATAGTCTAGTTTAAAACTTAGCCTTTTTTTTCTAATATCTTACTGGTGAATCCAACCACATTACTATTAAATTTATAAATTGTGGCTTACTTGAAACCACTATGTAATGCCTTGCAGAAACTGTTAGATACTGTCTTCTTGGTCCTGCCATACAATGTCTGAAACAAAAGGTAAAGGAAATGCGGAAAACTAGTGCAAATTCATCTGTATTGTGGATGCTGAAGTTGGACAAAACCCCTGAGTAAATACCATCTAATGTCAGCATAATATTATTGGATAATCCAGTGCTATATAAAACTCTTGCAGCTTATTTACTGTCTTAAACTTCACTTCTTTTTGTTAAAATGCAGCTTGGTAAATCTGATTCTTTTCAGTGCATGTGCTCGGTAGAACCATCCATTAAATGAGCTGAATTAAAAGTTTAGCTTAGTAAAGCGACGAGCAACACTGATGTAGCAGTAAAGAAAATGTATGATATTCTGCCTGTGTACATGCAATATGATACTGTATATGTAGTATTATTATCTTTCTGGTATTCACTTTATATTTTGCTCTTCTTGCAAGTAGTGATGTAATAATAATGGTATCTAACAGACACCAAAAGTGTCCATAAAAACAGTGAACCAGAATTATCACTAGCTGTAAATCCTTAATTCCGTTCACAGCTTTTACTGCACAGTATTAGATATGTAGTCTAGAGACTTGAAAGTATTTAGACACAGGTGGAGCAATGGATCATATTTTACTAAAAATGTTTGTACTTGGATTCGGATTTCGCATTCTTGATAAAATTATTCTGGAATAATTTTATTTTAACTTGGGTAGTGTCATTATCTTTAGCTGTGGATGCCAAGGGTAAAATTTCTTTATTTTTAGTCCCTGCTGAGAACTATATGCCTGGATTGCATACGTAAATTAGGCTCTGGGCTATTACAGTTTAGACCCCATGGAGAATTGGAGTGGAAAAGGTATCTTAAGCCTGAAATGTTACCCCCTCTCTTTCTATTAATTTTGAAAATATTGTCTTTACTACATTTATCTGCTGGTCCTGCTGCCTTGTCCTGTGGTTTTGCAGATCATATATTACGTATTTCTGTAGTAGGATTTTTGCTGAATGAAGCACTAACTTAAAGAATCTATTAAAAAATGTAACCAATAAAGGCCCCCCTTTTTTTTTCCCCATGCGTCAGTATCTTATGATAGCTTGGGAGCTCTTAATAAGTGTTTCCTCACCGTTAGGTCTCTTGGGTGTGGCTTTTCAGGTGTCTCAAATGTGAACTCAACCCATGCCTTTTCTCTGGCATCTCAGACTTATTTCTGTGAAGCTTGTATAAACAAAAGTCTCGCAGAGCACTGGGTCTCTATTCTTGTTTGCTTAAAATAAGAAATGGAGTTTTAAGTTAGTGAGAGAAATGTGACCTCACAAGCCTCATTTTCTTAGAAAAACAGGCTGAAAATAGAGACAGAAGTATCTGGTTTCCAATTAGCATCAGTAATCTTCAAAGAGCATCCTTAGGAAGCATCTCTTCGATGCAAGTTCCTTACAAGGCAAAAATACCTGAGCTGGCTTTGAGGCATGTGATTTGGGTACCAGTTTGCCATATTAATGTAGTGGTCCATGCTGCTTCTGAGGTAGCACATCAGTCAAATTCTCAGCTTCACAGATTTTCCTTCCTGTTAGTGCTGAGGGAGAGCATATGCTGCAGGGGTCTCTGCCATCTCAGACCCTCTGACACAGCTTGTGGCAGCTGATGGAGATACAGGCAGGAGAGCTGGAGCCTGCTGAGCAGGACACAGGCTGGCAGTTTTCATCTCTAGACACCTGTAACCTCTGAGATGATCTCTGAATGAAGTCCATTAGCAATTGGTATTTTGCTTGTTGTAAAATAATCACCTTCTCTTCTGTAATTAGGCAGTTTGTGTTCAGAAGCCTTAATGACCTCAAGGAAATCAAACCTGCTGGCCAGATGAGCTGATTTCCACTCTGCAAAGTCACATTAGCTGGCATTGGCAGCCTGTATGTTGAGCTGGATCATATGAATGTGGGTCATAATCCTAGGTGCTAACTGATCTGTATTCTTAGACCAGACAGTATATAGAAGGACTAAGGGATGTGAGCTTATTCAGCTTCTCTGTTTGTTGCACAGATTTTTAAAGAAGTTTCAGAATGTTGCATTTGAATGCACATGTGATGTGTTTTGCAAAATGCCAGTCAGAACCCTAATGTCACTTGTAGGGGTTTTAATTACATGGACTTCTCACAAGTCATGTAGATGGATGTCTTGCAGTGGCAAGGAGTTTTCAAGGATGGTATTTAAAAACAGCTGATCTACCATTGTCCTCAAAAATTGTCTGAACATATTTGACCTGAAAATGCATGGTTATTTTGCCTCAGTGCTCTGTGGATATCAGTTTTATGGTTGCTTTTCAGAGCACCCCAGCACCCCAGCTGAAGCATTACACCCATTAGTCATCATGAGGAAGGAGACAAATTCTTGAGTTAAGATTTGAGGGGGTGAAAGGAAATGGGCAAAAAAAAGTGGTGTCAGAAAGTCTTGAGGGTAAGGAAATCTTGGTGTGCCATCTGGTGGAAAGATCTTCCAAAATTTTCAGCTCTTAAGTTTTAACCAGAACTGGGGAGACAGGGAAAAGACTGAAGGGCTGATGGTGATCTGAGAAGCCCCTGGCTGACCAAAACTGATGTGTAGGACTAATGAAATATTGTGACTGTGGTTGTGTCTGTGGTCATTTGTAGTGCAGGAAATTGGAGAAAGCTGGTTTTTTCTCTACAGCTCTTCTGATTGACAGCCCTTTCTCTCAAAGGCTGTGTAGCTTGATGGATTGGTAGCTCCTCTCCTGGCACCATGGACCACACTATTGTCATTGAAGACTTGGGGCTTTTCTGAGGCTCAGAAGCCGATGCTGATATGGCACGGGCATGTTGGTGGACCCAGTAAGAACTGTGGGCTGCTACAAATCACACAGGTTGTCTCCATCTGTGCAAGTGAAGGATGCCCTCAGCTTCAAGCCTGCCACAGATGTATGCCTTAATTACCAGTGGAAGTTTTTGTACGGAAGTGTTTGTTTGTATATCAAACGGTATCCATCCATCTGTTCTGCTGTGAAGAGGGTGAAGAGGGTGACTGGCATATGTAAAGCATTTTCCATATTCCGTGGGAGGTAGTGCATGATGCAAAACAGCCATGCAGATTGTCCCACCCGTGTGCCAGATGAGTACCATTCATTTACAGGTGTCTGGGTAGCATCTTGGAGAACACAGTGCCTCATCTGATTTTTCATGTGGTGTGTGGTGTCTGTTGAGCTGCTAGTTGTGACAACATGGAAAGCTCAAATGGGTATGTAATTCAAAAATGGTAGCAATCTCTGTATTAGGAGCTAAGGTGTTTAGCAGGGCTTTTTTCTGTTGTGCCCATCCAGTTATATCAGAAGAGAAACCGAGACCTGGTCAGTAGTTGTCCTATAAAGGCGTTATTCAAATTAAACTCCATAAACCTCTTTTAAAGAGATTTGATGTACCTCCCCTGGTCATGTGTTAACAAAAATGTACTACCATTGTCATTACTATCCTTACAGCATTTACTGTTTTCATTCTGTGGCAGCACTACATGGAGCATTTGAATCTGAAAGCTGCTCTATACCCTCACTTCTGCTTCAGTTAATAAAGGGTGTAATGTGCCACAGTATAATTTATTTTTCCCTTCAAATCTATTGCTGCTTAGAGTGTGGCAAGCTGCAGTGGGCTAGGCTGGCTGTTAGAGAAAACCTCAGTTCTCTCCCTGTGCTGTGGCGCAGGGACATAATGATCAGGCAGTGAGCTTTGTTTAGAATTCAACTCCCATGGTAACAAGCACATCTATCAATATTTAATGAAAGGAGATTCCCATTTTTCCAAGGAAGTATTGTCGTATTTCAGCAACAATAAAGCATCAGCTGAGAAAATCAAATCCTCATGAATGAGAAAGAAGGAAGTACTCTGAGATGACCTTCCTGCTGTGCATCATGAGATACTTTGATCCACCACTCATCAGGAAAATGAAGGATGGCTTTCACCAAGCTTCACACACAGTTGTTTTTTTCTTCAGTAGTTCTGATATGGAAAGTGGATTGAAATTATTTTTAGGAAAAAATAACTTTTTAAGCATAAAGCAGCTAGTAAGATTTAAAACCACTGGAGGAGACTTTGGGTTCTTCAGTTACAATAATTTCCTAAGGATCTTATGGCTACCATGAAGAAATACTGCAGTGTGAAAGAGAAGTATTTCCTGGCTGTAAATGTTCTGAGCTATATTTATGCACTGCCTTTATTCCCTACATTCTGTGGGGGATATGTAACTAGTGTCATTGACCATTATAAACATATTATGCAAATAAATGCTCACACTGCAGGTTAAAAATAAAATCTTTGTGCAGTTACCACATAGGCAGTAAGCTCGTGCCCTTTTTTAAGCTAGAAAGCTGTGATGTTTCAGCCAGAGTGCTAGGTTCTCATCCTGGCCTTGTTTGCACCTCTCTTGGTTTCCAGTGGTATAAAACTATTGTCAAGCTAATTTTTTTTTTTGTAATAATACTTAGGTTTGCTTACAAGCCTAAATGGAAACTTTCAAGATCAGGTAGAGGTCAGACTTCTGTTACCATGAGTTCATCACAAATTCAAAGGAATCCACTGAGTTCCCTGAACCAGCTTGTGCTGTCATAAATGGGAGGGAAGGTCAGCAGTTGGGAAGGGAAATTGCATCTTAATAACAATTAATGGATTTTACATGTGCTAGAAATGGCATGGTAATTTGCTGCTGCTCTATAATAGTTTTGCTGTCACCCTGGTTTAAATTGGTGAGATTTTCAAAGGAAGAACAAGTGATTTATGAGATGAGGTTCCTTCTAAAATTAACCCCAGGTACTCTTATTGCCTCAAACCACTGGTGCTAAACCACTGAAGATGCTTCAGTCATATATGTGTTTCCCACTGAAAATGATGACAGCAGCTTTCTGTGTGTTTATGAACAGTTGAAGTCTCTTAAGTTTTTGTTCTGTCATATTCTACCTGTAAATTACTCCTGAGCTTTTCCAAGGTCCCCTGCTATGTTGCAAAATACATTTATAACTTCTTGGCAGTTCCATGGTATAGTTAGCTATGCTATATCAGTACTTAGAAACTTTTGTCAGGTTTGCAGTATTTGCCCACAGCAGCAAGTTGAAGGAAATCAGCAGGGCAAGTCTTCCTGATGGGCTGTCTGAAGGCAGTGCCAGGCTAAGCATTGACCCTGTGGACTGATCTACTGTCAGTGTTGTACACTGTGACCTGGAGAAGGATTCTGCTCAAGCATACTTGAGGTTTATGTGAGGTGAGAGGAAGAGTCTGTTTTAAGATCTGTGTAGACTGGTGGTGATCTTCAGCCAGGGTTTTGTGTCAGCTCCAGAGGGGTGTGCAGTGCCTCCATCCCCAACAGCAATCTTGTGGTCCTGTTGGCCAACAGGGAACTTGGGGCATTCGGATTGTTGGTTTGTGCAGCAGTAGATTACTCCATTAAATCGTTGACTATAAGGTTGGGTGGTGCAACTCCTTTCTGTGTCTGTTTTCCTAAGTGATTTGCCTTGCTTGGTGCTCTCCAAGTATTTTTATGTTAGCTGTTTTGAAAAGGGGAAGGCCTGGAAGCTAATATTAAATGCTAATTAGTAGCTTGCAGCATTAATGCTGAGCTGGACCCTCTTTCCTTCATCACTGGGTACTGTGGACCATGTAAGTATAGACATGCAAGAGCTTTGCTGGGAGAACAAGCACACTGACCAGTTTGTCTAATGCACACTTGTCTGCTTACCCTCAAGCCTTGATGTCATCCTCTAGTCCAGCTGAGCAGGACCTCTTTTCTTCTTTGTTGGAAGGCATGAATGTCATGCCCAAGGTACTGAACTCAGTGTGATGCTTCCCAGCCACTGATGCGTGAACCAGAGCAGGGAACCTGCTGGGATCTTGTTGCATTGGTGGCAACTTTAGCTAGCAGAGAGGTTGTCAGTCTGTGGAGAGGAGTCTCCTACTGTCCTTCTCCTTTCTCTCTGTCCTGCCCTGCAGCTCCCTCTCCCATGTGTCCCAGGGCAGGAGGGAGGCAGTGGGGAAATTCAGGCTTTGTGGGGGCTGACAGGGTGCTCCAAGGTGCTGCTGGTTCACCTTCGGCTGGAGCCCTGCTCTGCCAGAGTCCTGCCAGCTGCCCTAAGTGCTGGCACACACAAGCCCACCTGTGCCTGCAGGCAAGCCGCAGTTGTCACAGCTGCTTTTGTAGGAGAACTGTGATGCATGGCAGAGGATGCAGAGAGTTCTGCTGAAAGCAGACCTGGGCATCTTTGGGAGCTTAGCATATCCCTGATGCTTCAGAGCAGGTTTTCTCAGCTCCCTCCCTCCCGTGTTCTTAGAGGCAAGGCTGGAGCAGAAGGGGTGAGCTGGTAAAACCAGCCCAGGCAGCCACCACCAGCTGCAGCTGGAAACAGTCACTGTGTTTGGTACTCTTTCACTGTAGCTGTCATTGCTCCAAGCAAGAGAAGGGAGAGACAGTTCCCTTGTTTTTCAGCTAGGGATGTTTAAAAAGCATTGGTTTTGGCTCAGTGCTCCATCAGCTTGGCTGCCCTGTTTTGGGCTGTTGGATGAGGAATGATGCTTGCTGTCTGACCAAAGTCAGTCACTGCTGCAAAGTGGGGAGAGGTGGGTGAGCAAGGAACTCCCCTCTTGCTTTCCATGGGTGTCCATTTTGTCCCAAGTGCACAGATGTGTCTGTAGAAGGATTGCTCCTGCCCAGGGGGCTTTGTGGTAGCTGCTGCCTTCAACACACACAAACACACCCACACCCCCACTTCACTCTTAAGAAGCAGCTTTTTGGCTATACCTGTAGTGACATGGCTGTAGATACCCCGCTGTGTGTCTTGCCCCACAGACAGGTCCCCCCTGTAGTTTGGAGAAGCTATAAGCTATTGTGGAAATTGGCAATAGGTCTCACTGCTGTGGGGTGAGACTCAGTTGGGACCTCAAGAGATTTGGGTGGGAAGGAGAGCAAAGAGGAAAAAGCTGTTGGGAAGTGACAGTGTTTGAAAAAATCAGCTTCATTATATCCTGTTATCGGAAAAAAAATTACCAAGGTGAAGTAAGAAGTGGGAAAGGCAGCCTAGCAAGAACAGTTTCTAAAAATTAGTGTTTGAAATTTACCTTACTGCAGTATGTCAGCACCCTGTACACTGCCACTTATGTATTTGAATGTGGAGGATGTGCCTTAATTCTGGATAAATACAAAAGCAAAAAAATATGTAGGTATATGTGATTGAAGCAAGAAAAGAGTGAAAGAAAAAAGCAACAGCATTTAAAGCAAGTTAAACTTTAGCTTTTTTTTCCCCTTGAACGCTAACAAGATCACTTAGAGAGGAATATGTGTGTAAAAAACCCCAGTGTGTTCCACAAACAAAAGCATGTGTGCAGATTTGTAGAGCATTTGTAATAGCTCAGCTGGAGGAACTCCAGGGGAATCTGTAAAAATCTGTGTGTAATTAGCACTGCCTTTTAAATACACAAAGGGAAAAATGAGTGAATGCCAGCAAATCAGCAAGGGGAAAAATATAACCCAAACATTTGGAATTTGATTTAAATATAACTACTAGCTCAGTATAATTGTGTCCAAAATAAAAAAGGAAAAAAGGAAAGAAAGAAATGTAGTGTGTGGGAGTTTATATCAATTGTCTCAGTAATTGGGTAAAGCATATAGCCTTCAGAATTAGTCAGAATGCTGGCAAAAAGGAAAATTTCCTGAAAAAATTCCTGCTTTCATGGAAAATGGCATTTCTTAAAACACAAAGATAATAAAAAAGTTATTGCTCTTGGAGAACAAACCTGCAGAGCCTTTGAATGTGCTGTGCTCTTCAGGCATGTCAGTGACGAGCAGCTCTCTGAGTCCACCCTGAGCCAGGGTGGAAGAATTTGGGGTCACTGTACATACTGAAAGAGAAGGAAAAGGAAGCACCATTCCTTTCATGCGTTTTAAAGCCAGTCTCTTTATAGTTTTAATTTGTATTGTATGTTTTCATCAAAAGAAAAACAGCTATTTCTTGTGTTTTCTGAAAGCAATTACAGTCTTTTCCCATTGGGTCCTTGGAAAAGAGTCTTTTAAAGCACAAAAGTTGCCCTTTTTTCCCAGTTTGGGGTTTTTTCCCTTCTGTTGATCACAGTATTGACGGAAATACTTTGGTCTGACTCCCCTGTGATGCCTACTCTCTTCTCTGGCAGGTGCTAGTTTGGAGTACATCCCTCATGGCCAGCTTGCAAACCCCCACTTAACTTCAAATTTGCGAATGCTGAAATTGGAGCAGGACATTGTACCTGCTCAGGAGGAGAGGAAGACTCCCCTGGTGGAAACTGTTCGGGGAAGGAAGTCCTTTTCTTCTCAGGATAAAACTCTCACTCCAATTAACCTGACAGATGACCAGCTTGCCTCAGGCCTCTATGGTAATAACTGGCTCACATTCACCTTTCATCACACTGATGGAGTCTGAATATGAAATACCGTTAAAGAAGGTTTTCAGTATTCTCAAAAAATTTAAAAACAGGAAAAGATGCAGCTACAGGGAAAGCTACAGTAGGAGACCCTGTGTCTGCAGGTGGTGCTTATGTTTTAAGCAACAGATTGTAGCACATTGGTGAAATGCCATTTAGTGTCTTCATAAGAAAAACATAAAGAGAAAGGGTTAATAATTATTTTTTAATACTTAAATTTGTATGAACGTTTTACCAGTCTTATGCTGAGAGATTGGTTTAAAAGTTGTTTCAGTGAATACTGATATCAAAAAGACCAGCCTTGATTGAACCTCCCCACCCTGTTGAATAGTTTACTGTTAAATATGCCCTCTGTATTGTTTAAATATGCTGTCTGTACTAATGCATTCATTCTGGCGAAGAGCTGTTGCTCTCTGATACCAAGAATTCAGATTTTCTTAACAGAGCAGAGGAACACATTTCAGCATTAGAAGTTTTTCACAAATAGCAAAGAAAAACAAAAATCCCATGTCTTTTTCTCAAAGTTTTCTAAACCATCATAAAGATTATCAGCACGTTGGAAGATGGGAAAGTTAGGCTTTACTAGTTTCCAGAGTTGATTCTGGAACCGTTTTCTGTATTTCCAGTGTGCATCTCACACCATGACTATATGTATAAAAATATTAGAAAACCCAGCTTCAGTTCATAAATTAAGCAGAGAACTGTTTGTCTTGATAAATTGTCTAAAGTTGCTGCAGTCAAAGCTGGTTACAGATCAGTCCTAATATGTGTGCTTTGTCTCCCTTTTTAACAGTATGTACTAATAATGAAAACACACTTAAATCTATCATGAAGAAAAGGGATGGGAAGAAGGATTTGAGCAACACCAAGAAGAACCTGCAGTTTGTTGGCATTAATGGCGGGTAAGAGACCTGTCTCCAAAACATCTGTCACTGTAGCATTTTCACAGTGGGAAGGACAGGAAGAACCCAGGAGTACATGCACAGCTTTGGCCTGTCCTTCAGCCTGAGGTGCATCTGCTGAGCGTATGTATAAGAAGGAAGAGTTGAATAGCTGAGCTCATCTTAATCCTGTTGTGCTTTCAAGTGATACATGGCATCAGTCTCAAGTACCTGTACATGAAATTGCTGCCAAATTTAACACAGGAAAATGAAACAAACTCAGCCATGGGGACGTTTCTTCAGGCAATGTTTTAGTAAGGAAGCCTTGTTAAATCTTTGGCAGCTGACAAACACAACATTGTACCATTAATACAGCAGGAGATGGCATTGCCCAAAAATTAGTATTTCTGGCTTTGTGTTACATAAATACAGAAACTTTCCTACACAAATATAGAAAACAGTGTGAAAATTGTCTTCTTTCAGAATACTACTTGCCCTGGCAGAATGTTGCAAAGAACTTTAAAATGGTTTCATGAAATTGTTTTATATAGCTTTTCTAGCCCTTTCCTGAGATTGGTTTTTCTGTACTGCAAATGCTTCGTGCAGTATATAGCCCAAATATCCCAATTACTTAGTTTCATACATATTGGCTAAAAGTATCATTACTTATAGTGGGGGAATATTATCATAGGTTTGTTAGCTTCTCTGCTTATATCTGAGTCGTAAGGCAACAACACAGTTTACTCCGAACAAAGTAATTTAATTTTGGGGATAAGGCAATGTCTGACAAAGTGTCAAGACTTCTTTTTTACAAAAAGTTGTTCTTTTTTCATTACACACTGAGTACATACCAATGGCAGTGTCAGTTGGCCTTGACACAGTTCAGTGAGTAGAAGAGGTCTCTGAGTAGAAAACAGGAGGACTAAGCCTTTGCAAGACATTTTTCCACCTGCATCAGTGCAGGCAGGTGCTGGCCGCTGCTGAGTGGCCCTCAGCCAGCACCCATGCCCCTGCCCGTTCTCCCCACAGGTACGAGACCACGTCCAGCGATGACTCCAGCTCCGAGGAAAGCTCCTCCTCGGATTCAGAGGAGGAGTGTGAGGGCCATGAGTACCCCTGCGACCGGCACGCGGAGGAGAAGCAGCCCACCCCGCACGCTGCAGAGGTCTGCACCGCGGGGGCAGAGAAGGACAGTCCCCTCCCAGAGTGTGAGGCCGAGGAGGTGGAAATCAGAGAGAGGTAGGCTGCTTGCCCTCTCCATTGTGCCTCTGAAGGAGGTCACCGCCACTTTGTGGCGTGGGGTAAGCTGTCAGCTGTGCTTATGCTGGTGGAGAAAGCATCAGCTCTGTTGCTGGTCGACTGCTGCCTGCTTCCCTCCTCCTTGAGCGGGCAGCCAGGGGTGGTTTCACTGCAAAACAACCCTGTGCGAGCAGGGAGAAGGTGTCAGAGCATGTCCTTTCCAGCAGCTGACCCCATTGACTTTAAATGGTCCATTAACAGTGAGACCCAGGTGGCTCCCCCAGCGGAGGCTGTCCCCAGTCACAAATAGCATTCATTTGGGAGCAGACAAGGCCTTGTTAATGGCCTGGTCTGTAAAATAGGCAAGCAAATGAATCTTGAGCCATGCACACCAGGTCAGCAGCCTGCTGGGAGCGCATCTGGCATTTGCACCTTCCACAGCATCTCAGCCATGGCTCATAGTGGTCAGTAGGAGAATGGAGTAGAGAAGCAAGGAGAAGGTCCAGCCCTGAGATCCTGCACTTCATGTGGGATCATACACTGTAATATACTTCTAGGGTCACTGTGACACACTTTTGCAGCATTTCATGTCTTAAGGTACTTTTCAAATTGCTGGTAATGGACTGTGTATAGTAGGATTTGACAGACAAGGCCTTTCTGCTTTTGCCATATGGAAAGCAGTGGTGTGGTGAGTTTTTACTAATTCTTCATTAATAAATGGCAAAAGGAAGTATAATACAGGCAGTGAAGGGATAATATAGATAATGGGTTTGCCAGTGGCTTATAAGTGTGCTAGCTTGGAAGATTATGTAGGTGGCATAATAACAGTAAAAGAGCTAAACCAAAATTAATGTTGTGTTTCATTGGAGGTGTAACTTAGCATCAAGTTATCTGTTATTGTCAACTGCTAAATAAAAGAGATGGAGAAAATAATGAAGAGCTTGGTGGCCTTGGAGCTGTGTGTTTTGAAGTACTCTGAGCTTGCTTTATATGGTATGGTAGGATAGCCTATAATTTTACAGGTGGCATAGAAAAATGGGCAGTTTCTGAAAAGAGCTCTCCATAGTTACCCTAGCAGGGAGTGGTTATGAAGAGGAGCAGCAGGACAGTTTTGATAGCCATGTGTACTTGAGGAGCATGTCCTTTGCAAGCTGACTGCCCTGGCAATGCCCTTCAAAGGGAAGAAGCAGGACGCATGGCTACACGTGGACATGGTCCGTGCAGTAGTGGAGCATTTCATTGCTCTGGAAGCACACTACCAGCTGGCTTGTAACCCAGAAAGGCTAGAACTCCCACCTTACACACATGAGCATGTTAGCTTCTCTGCTTTTTGGAAGAACCTTCCTGAAAAATTGTCATTATTCTCTCTGCAGGTTATAGGCAGACATGGTTAGCCACAGTGACAATAGGGACAGGCATAGACCTTATTTCCAGCCCTATCATGAGTTTTGAAATTTGTGATGGAAAGGGGAAAGAAGTGTAAAAATTAAAAAGGGCCAAAGGAAAAAAAAAATTTCCAGAGTGGATGGGATGAGACAGGCTAGTTCCAGTGAATGGAAACAGGCAGGGAGGCACTGCTTATGCCATTTCCCACTAGTTAATTGCATTTCCATAACAACCATTGGCATTTCCTCTTGTTAATCTGGTAGTGAAAGCACATAGCATGTAATATGTGCTCTGCAGTCATAACAGTAGTAGGTGAGAATTTCCACTAGAACTGTTGCCAAGTCTTAAGGCACAAAGGTGATGTGTTGCCTGCTCTCCATTCCTGCTACCCATCCTGCATACATGTTCATTCAGTATGGAGGGAGTGTCTGCAGAGAGGAGCTGCCAGAGCGGCTTCTGCATGGCAGCAGCAGATGGCTTGCCTGGAAACAGTAATTCCAGAGAGGTTTCAGAAGGACAAATGTTCCTATGCTGAAATGTTAGGAGAAAAAGTGAAATATGTCATGTATGTTGCTGTCTTCCTCAGATACGAGCTAAGTGAAAAGATGCTTTCTGCATGTCACCTGCTGAGAAACAACATTGATGACCCCAAGACGTTAACCAACAAAGATGTGGTAAGCAATACAGGGCAAAATTCTCTCTGAGATGCAATAGATAAACTTCAGGGAGAAATAACTTGCAGTTTTGCAGGACCAGCATTGCAGTGGCTAAACAGAAGAGGATTTCATCTTCCCTGCAACAGTCACAAAGCTATATCAGGAGACTTTTGCCCAGAGAATGTATTTGTGCTTTGTGTGCTTGGGTGTAGTCATCACAAGGCACACATAAAAATAGTAACATGAAAGTGCAGTTTCAACACATCTGTGCATTCCTGTGTTATTTTTGTAAGTGGTGCTTTGGCACTGCTGTGGGCAGCTCTTAGGCCTTGCATTAGGAGACTGCATGTGGTGAGAAGCCTGTTACTTCCTATGACAAAAGCTCAGTCTGTTCTGAAACTGAGGTGGTCTGCCGCCTTCTAAGCACAGGGATGGTGTCTGTCTCGCTTACTGCACTGGTGGTTTTATCAGTATTGCAGAGAGTAAGGAGTATTCACTGTTAATACTCAGTCTCAAGAAAAAATTTTATTTTCCTCATGCAGGAATTGTGTATGCTACCTTTTGATGGAAATCTGAAAGCAAAAGAACACTGCTTGGTAATATGAAACTGAATTTTGCATTTCTTACAGTTGTGCAGTGATGTAATAGGCAACAATCCAGGGATCTCCTCTACTGTAAAGCATGTGCAGCTTCTTAAAGACATTTATGTTGTCTGTATGATACAGTAATATTGTCTGTCTTCAGTTGTGAAATTTGTGGTCCAGGGAATGCTTTGAAAGGTTGTTTAATACAGTTGTGACAGGTAGTTTTTAATCCTGTATCCGTCCTTCAGGAGTAGTTCAGGAATTCAAACAAGAAATGCTTTAGGTCCTGTTGGAGTTGTGTCAAAAATGACATAACCACATAATGATCTCTGCCTTGGACGTGTAGTTTGAATATATATTTTTCTTTCTTGTGCTCAAAGTGTCTTCCAGTACAAGTAGTGCTTTGTAGGTGAAAACTGTGGACTCATCATCTCTTGTTCTCTGTCTGTCTGCTGATAAAGAAGTCTTGTCCAAACAGGTTAAATGTCAGTAAGCTAAGGATCTATATAAGTTGTCCTAACCTCTTCCAGCATACTCAGCTCTTATAGCTGTTGATTACAGCAGGAGAGCTGTGGACTGCTTCTTTTGGAATGTGATAGATACTTGAATAAAAAGAAGGGTGCTATTTACTTAATAATTTGTGGGATACTGTGACTAAGAATAATTTCTTAGTGGTATTTTGCACTCAGTAGTTCTTAAAATAGTAAAAAAAATATTGTGTGACTTTATGACCACTTTTTTTTGCAGTTCTGTATGTTCACAATACATGTGATCCAACTCAAATAGTAGGACTTTGTCAGTTTTCATTTTAGCAGTAGTGATGTAGAATATTCTGTAAATACGTGTATGTAGTACAGTTACATGCATAGTGCTGATGTGTGTAGAATATTCTTTCTATACAAGACACAGGTCACCTCTAGAGCTATTGCTGTGTTTTCCCTAGAGGCTAAGCCTTCTGAGTGTCTTCTCTGCAGTATTGTCCCTCAATTTACTGGCCACCTTGTTGCATGTGATGGTTTATGATGAGCATATGGTAGTCCTTCCAGGTTAGAGAAGGTGTCTCGGAAAGTCAGAGCTGGCGGTGACTGTGGAAGCCTCCTTGGCTCACAGCAAGATCTGCTCTACCTACGTTTTTCCCAACAGATAAGTTACCTGGCCTAAAAGGCTCCTACTCCTTCACCCTCAGTCCATACCAATGAGAAATGTGTAGCATGCATCTTCTCCTTGCAGCTAAAATCTCTTGCACTACTGCCAGCCATCTGTCACGTGAAGAACAGGTTCTTTCTTTTTGCATTGCAACAGTCTTTTGCCTGTGAAAATGTTATGTGGTTCTTTTCCCCAGCAGTTCCTTCAGCAGAGCATCTACAGTCCTTCCTGCCTGTCCTGTAGATCGGATTTCCTTGACTTCTTATCATTCTTGCTTCTCAGCTTTGAAAGTGTTTCACTCAAATCTTTTGTGTCATTCAGCGATCAGACCAGACAAAGTAGTCCAGCTGTTGCCTTCACAGTAATAGGCAGTGCAAGTTATAAATCAGTTTATTCACAAAACAGAATTTGCCTTTTTCATTACAGTGGGATGTTGTGTCTTGGGTTCAGCTTGTAATTATTCGCAATGCCCAGCTCTTTTCCTGCAGAACTGCTGTCCAGTCAGTTCTCATATGGCTGGTGCATTTGATAATTCGTGCCTTGGAACTGGGCCTAATTGACTTAGCATGCTGTTGTTTTAAGTTCAGTGAGAAATGTGCATTTTCCCTGCTCTCAGTCTTGTGTTTATTAGTGATTCATAAACTTGGTTAAGTATTTGATGGGAATGGTTACTCCAGTCTTTTTTTCTGTTTACTGAATTTGATAACCATAAATTCTGAGAGTGATCTCATCCATGCCCTCAGAGGTGAATAATTCCTGAAAATCAGGTGAAGTGAGAGGGAGTAAACAATTGGTTTTAAAGAGGGCTGTAGTCAGAGTGGAAGCTTCAGTCTGTCATCTTGTTTGTGAGCTGAATGCTTTCTTCCCACATCGGACTAAAAAAAGCTTGGCCTGCATTGATGATTTGTGGGATAGAAAATCCTTCAAACAGACTGCCCATACGTAAATTTTTCTGTTTTGGTTTTGGCAGAGGTTTTGTTTAAATACCATCCAGCATGAGTGGTTTCGTGTCTCAAGTCAGAAGTCTGCTGTCCCTGAAATGGTTGGAGACTACATAACTGCTTTTGAAGAGATTTCTCCTGCTGTCCTCAGACATATCATCAATATGGCAGATGGAAATGGAAACACAGCTCTGCATTACAGTGTCTCACATTCTAACTTTGAAATTGTAAAGCTGCTTCTGGATGCAAGTAGGTTAACAGGTTTGCTTTTTTTTCTTTTTTTAAATTATTCGTGGGTTTTGCAATTCTCACAGGTGAAACTCTTGATGAGCAAGAGGTCAAGTTTGGGTTTTTCCAGCAGTGGTTTTAACTGTTAACAGTTACACAGTGGCACACTTGGGTAGCCTACAGTCTTTGTTTCTAGTGCTAGCTTTTGAGGTGATGTTTCTTGAAGAAGTTACAAAATCACTCAAGTAAATTATATACAGACTTGGCCAGTATTTGAGACATATAGTTAGATCCCTGACTCTTGGACTGTAGTCCCAAGTTCAGCAACACCATCCTCTAGCAGTTTTCTCTGGAGGCAGTGCAGATACTGCTCAATTGGATATAGTGTTCTGACAGAGGAAGATCATTGAGGTATAAACATCCATCTTAAACATTCAAACTAGTCTAGCTTTATCTTACTGAGGCAATGCAGAACCTTTTTCTGGCCACCACCTTGACACATCTATGCTGCCTTCCTGAGAAACCGGAGCAGTGTTGCATTCTGTCACAGAAAAGCATTTTCCTGATCCATAAGCAGTGTGATGGTGCTCCATGTAGTTGTTGCTTCCTTTTCTCAATCCCCTTGTAACACACATGCAGAGAGGGTAGTGGCTGAGGGAAGGCTCCAAAGCATCTGCTCCCCACATGTAATGTGCCAGATGGCAGCCAGCAGAAGGTATCACCTTGGAACTGGTCCCAGGCAGGATGGGATCTGTTTAAGCTCCCTGTTTGCTCTCTGAGTAGTTTGTTTTCAACTAGTTAAAAAACCAGTCACAGTTGGTTGTGAAAGCTTAACTAGGCCAATAACATGTCTGAAATGTAAGCCAAGCAATATTCATAAATCCAGAAGGGTAGTATCAGATAAACAAGGATATTAATGATACAAATCTCAGCTTTCATAACCCAGCACATTCGTCACACATGCAGAGACTTTCTCAGCAGGAAAGTGAGCACTTTGAAATCCCTGGTCCTGTTTGAAGGCACTCTTCCTGTTGGGAAGAGTGAGTCACAGCAGGGGAATGCAGGGAATGTCAGGAGCACAGTGTAATACAGCAGGCTGGCTCTGCAGCATGGTAGTGGGAGGGAACTGCCCTTCTGCTTCCCTAGGTATCTCAGGGTGGTAGGAACATGCTCATCTCCTGCTGGAAGTCAGGACTCCTGTATGTTCCTGCAGCTGGTGTATGCCTATGAGCACCAGGGATTAACTATAAATCCAACACCGCTACTAGTGCCAGGTAGTTCTCTCTGCAGGAGAACACTGCTTGTGCTAGCACTTGGAAAATGCTTACAAACAGACAGATTCCTTCAGGTTTCAACAGTCTTCCTCTGGACTGTGTCTGAATGGTCACTGTGATCAGCTTTGCAGTGTGATTATATCGCAGGCAGATTCTTGGTTTAAGAACTCCGTGTCTGTGTGTTTGGTGGGAAGAGAGGATGAGATAAGAGAACCCTCCATATCACCAAGCAGAGTCACCAAGAGGACTAACAGGAGAACAGTTTCGTTCATTAGCCATATAGAAAAGGATTTGAAATGTGACCTCAGAAAACACACTGCTGAAATAGTCTAGTCAGGGTAGGTGCATATCACTTGCAAAAGTTAATCATTACTCATGATGCAGAGTGTCATGGTCTGTGGCTTTACAGGAGTGATGTCTGGAAGTAGTACTGGGCTACTGGTTATAAGGTAATATCACTAATGTCTATGAAACATGAAAAAAATGTGGATTTTCTTACATCTACACTTGTGTTCCTTCTGAAATTTTTTTCAATGAAAAAAAAATCCCTTAACAGTAAATCTGAAGAATTTCTTGAAACATTTTTGCTTTTTATGGTATCTGTGGTGCAATTTAACCCCTAGTGTAGAGATACTGTTTATGTAAGTCTGAGTCCCTGCTTTCCAATAAGATGAACACACTGAAACCCCTGCTCTGTGATAAACCAATACATTCTGCTGAATTTCTGCAGCATTTTAGGAACAGAGAGAGACTGCAGGTAAGATCTGAACAAAAAGGAGCACTCTTGTCAGTTGCTGGCACTGGTCAGAGGACTTGACTCTATTTGTTCCCAGAGTAGTTTTGTTCAAAATCTAATACACTGTAGAACTGGAAGCAGCCTTTAATTTAAAGGAGTTTTTTTGGCAGCTCCAAAACATGTTGAAGTACACTTACAGAACTTCAAAAGAACACCAGTTACCGGAGAATGCTTGTTCAGAGAAGAAACAGTTTTTCCACTGATGGTGTTGCTGAGCCATTTTTGTTCTGCAGCGTGGATGCTGTCAGGAGAAGAGCTTAAGGGCTCTCCTGATGGTTTTTCTGGTGTCAGAACCATGACCCTGATAGTCCTGTCAAATTTCAGACCACTTGCTTTTAGAAAAGAAAAAAAAAAAACTACAAAGAAAGCCCTAAATGATAACATATAAAAAGGCTTTGTGCTGTCTCTTGCATTGTACACATAGTAGAATTCTTTTTTTTCTCAGGCTCAAGAGCTCCCCTGTTTATTTTTTAATTCTCCACTTTCCCTTGAATTGCTTCCATTATGAAAGCAGTTGCTGCTTTTTCTTTTTATAGGCTGTTCTCCTTACAGTTTATTCAGTTGATTAGCACAATTACTGCTTTTTGGGTTCTTGCTTTCCAAAGAAATTATGTCATCCCTCCGCAGATGTCTGTAACGTAAATCATCAGAACAAGGCTGGTTATACCCCCATCATGCTTGCTGCGCTTGCAGCTGTGGAAGCAGAGAAGGACATGAGGATAGTGGAGGAACTGTTCAGCTGTGGGGACGTGAATGCTAAAGCCAGCCAGGTCAGTCAAATGGTTCATGAGGCACAGTTTGCATTCCTGTGACCTTTATCTTTCCTTCCATGCTCCATCCTGCTCTGTTGGTTCAGCTTTTGCACTCATTCGCTTTCACCATCTGTAGTTTTCATGTGTATGTTTTTGATTGCTGTATACAAAATGGAGCTGTGGAAGAACAGCTGAGCTTCAGGTCTGGGCTTCTGAAAATGAAGGTTGAACATTGTATGAAAGAACTATTACTGAGTTTTGGGAGGCATTCACAAATTCTGCAGCATTTAGCTCCTTCCAAAGAACTGCAGATACCTGGAAATAGATGGAGTATCTTCCACTAATTCAATAAACAGCTACATAAATGTAAGATATATAATGTATAAAAGGTTTTTAAATAGTGACAATCAGAGCCTTGAGAATGGTGTTTAAAATAACAATTTCTTTTCCTCAGAAGAAGCATAGTGTCAAAAAAATAAGTGTTTGTGTTTTTTCACCGCTTGTGTCTGTAATTATGTGGGTTTTCCTCTTCTCTCATGCAGGCTGGTCAGACTGCACTGATGCTGGCTGTGAGTCATGGCCGGATAGACATGGTTAAAGCTCTACTGGCCTGTGGTGCAGATGTCAATATCCAGGATGATGAGGGCTCTACGGCTCTGATGTGTGCCAGTGAGCACGGACATGTAGAGATTGTTAAACTTCTGCTGGCTCAACCTGGATGTAACGGCATCCTAGAGGACAATGTGAGTTGCCTTTCCAGACAGTGGTACTAAAATCTTCTTAAGTGAATCTCTGACTCGGAATGCTAAAATACCTACCATGTGAATCTTCCACTTAATGGTAGTAAGTGCAGTGATTATTTGGCTAGTAGCTTTACTTTTCTAACAGACCTACCTGGTAGTGATTTCTGTGGCTAGCTGTTGCTGTTTAGTGGCCAGAACAGAAAAAAATATTTGCTAGTTCGTAGTAAAACATTATCCCTTCTCACATTCCTTCCCCCTTTCACAGTTTTCCACTTCTCAGTTAGGACCTTATGTGGTGACTTCAGGCCTTGCTGTGTTGTTTTTCTGTGCCCATGGCAAACATCAGCCTTACAGTTCCCTTGACACGATGTTCACATTGTACCTACACCATGACTTACAAGAGTACAGGTTTGGTCTCAGTCACAAAGCTACGTTGTCATTTCAAGAGATACAGGCTGTGATTTCAGTGCCAAGTGAGACACTTCTATATTTTTTGTTTCCAAGGATCATTGCAGCCTACAATATCAGCAGACAGTTTGCTCTGTAGAATTCTCAAGCTTGAAAATGTTGACTTAGTTGGTTTCTTGCCAGTACTGTATTCTTGTTAGCAACATTTCTTGGGTACTTTTCCTTTCTTCCTGTTTCTCTGCCCACTGAGAACAGAGTTGGAGCCTGAGTTTGGCATTTGGCAAGGCAGTGGGTGGTTATTTGTTGTATCTGTTGCAGAGAGGCAGACACAATTCCTCTTCATTCACTCACCTGCTGCAGGAGGCAGCTCAGTTGCCTGATA
>JAWWMO010000096.1:44974955-44986232 GCA_035047845.1 Dendrocincla fuliginosa | reverse complement strand
TTATTTCCCTTTGCTACATTTATGTGTGACAGAAACAAAATAGTATTTTTTTTAAGTTTCTCCAGGGAAGTGCTGCCTTTACTTTGAAACTCTTTGACAAACAGATGGGTTTTTATCTGCTCATAAATACGGACTGTAGTGGGGTGAGCAGTAATACAATGCGTAATGAATAATAGTACTGAAATCTCTTTGAACTTGCAGTGCCCTAGCTGCCTGTAAAAGCCCTACCTTGCCTTCTTGATTCTTCCTTTACTTCTTTGATCATTGTATTATGTTTTTGAAAATTGATGCCATAACCTTGAAGCTGTTGTGCTGCATAGGTGATGGGTTAAAAAAATTTAGTTGTTATAACTGAAAGATGTCATGAACTGGCTTAAAAGAAAGTGAGAAATTTTTTTTATGAAAGGAAGTTCTCTACAGGTGTTTACAGTATAGTGTCATGCACTGTCAGAATTTTGACTTTTTCAAAAAGCCTCATTTTAGTCAACTTATGGTCATCATGAGGAAGCTGCCATGGACATTTCAACATGAGAGTGCTTAAGGACTGAAACAGGTTGTCCACAGAGGTTGTGGAGCCTCCATCCTTGGGGAGACTCAAAACTCAGCTGGATAATGTCTAGGCAACATCATCCAAGTGGGAAGCCAGCCCTGCTTTGAGCAGAGTTTGGGGCAGCTAGGCTTCAGAGGTCCTTTCCAAACTAGACTGTTCCATGAATTCTGAAATGCCTACTTGTTTGTATTGACATTAAGTCAACGTATTGAAATTTGAAGATTGGCCAACCTCAATACTGATAAGCATATGCAAGCCTGTGAAAGACATCTTGATTCTTTTGACCACCACGTTAGAATTTTTAACAAAAAATTAGCATCGTGGAGGTTCAGAGGTAGTGGAGGACATGGATAGTTCAGGTGACAGCAGCCTCAGCAAAGCTGAGGAGAAGGCGGCATTAGCTGCTTCACCTGTCTCTGCTAGGGCTAACATGATGGCTGCATGCCATCAGAGATTAGTGGGTCTGCAGTGGTTACTGGTCTATCCGCCTGCTCTTTCCTTTTGTCTTGCCTTCCTCATTACTTTCTAAGGATGTTTTTCTCCTGCTGCACCTATGGTTGCTTCTTTACCAGTTTTAATTGCTGGCTGCCTCCTGGCCCTGCCACCTCTCCAAGCCCTCCAAGAATCCCTTTCATTGCTTAGTGGTGTGTTTCCTCAGCTTCATCCACACACAATAAATCTCTGTTCAAAAGTAAAGAGTGTAATTGCACGTGGCATGTCTTTACTGCATTATAACAGCTAGCAAAGCAAGAAATTTTGCCTTCTTTAAAGTTTTTCATCCTTTACTTGTAAGTAACACTTTTTCATCTATCATCATAATTTGGTTTTCTCCAGTTTGTTGCTGTTGAGAGAAAAAGAGTCACATTTGCATGTGTCTCTTGTAAGTAACTCTTACCTTCTTGGAGTGGCATGACTTCCACAGCACAGGTTAGGCTATGTCTTGGGAAACAGTTGCTGGAGGTGGTCTTCTGCCTTTACGGTGGTTTTCTTATTTGCTAAATCTCTTTCAAGTTGGACTAAGTAAATACTATGGGAGTGTTTTCCTTTGAACAGTCTTCCTTTGATTTAGGATAAAACTATCCCTTAGTACACTCTTTTAATTTCTGACTGATACAACTATGCGATGAACAAAACACTCCACAGTGTGGTGGTCATGGCTTTGTAATTTCCAGTTGCTATTGAAGTAACGTGTTTTGCTCAGAGTTTTTTAGAAAGGTATTGCTTTTGAAGCAAGGAGGTATGGGCATCTCAGCCTGTTTGCTGCTTTGGGCTCATTGTACTTGAGAAAACAGCAAAGGAGTTTTGAGCATCTCATTATAAAAGGACATAGATAAATCTGAAAGGATAGAGGGAAGGGTGACAAAAATGATGTATGCCTTGTAGAAAAGGAGACTAAGGGTGGATATAACAGTCTATAAATATTTGAGAGGTAATAATATGGAGGAGGGGGAGGGATTATTTACAGTGCTTGAGACAGCATAACAAGGAGCAACGGCTTGAAACTAAAAAAGGCAAAATTAAATTAGACACTAGACACTTTTTCTCCTAACTAGAAATGCAATTAGCAACAGAGTGACCTGCGTAAGGACAAGGGGGTAAGTGAAGCATAATCAGGAGAAGTGTTTAAGAGTGTGTTAGATTACAATCTCAAGTGATTAATATGGGGGTAAACTCTGATCAATGTGCAGGTTAAACTAGATGACAGAAATCTCCTGAAGCTTTGTCATCTCCTATATGATTCATTGCCTCTGGCCATTGTTTGAGTGCATTAAATAAATCATAATGTTACAGGGTTCTGCATCCCTGATTAGATGTTTCCAGTTAATTCTCCACTTCTGGAGCCTGCAGGCTGCAAAGCTTGCACTTTCCCTGCTCCTCCTTTCAGGCAATGTTCATTACTGCAGCTTTGCATGTGCACATGTGTGTAGGCACCTGAGCTTTAACTGAGCTAGTGTCTATAAAGTGCTGTGCATGTTTATTCAGTGAGGCACAGACTGCCAGCAAAGTGTGGTATTCCTCTCATATTGGTGAAACAGATAGAACTAGCAGCAATTTTTACAGTTGAGTCTCTAAATGAAGAATTTTCATTCTTTGTTTGAGTCTTACAATCCTGTCTGAAGCCTCAGTGGAAATGTAAAAATAACTGGAAGTGTAATAAGTCTTGGAAAACCCTTAGAGAAGATTGCTTTTCTTTTTCTGTGCAGGTGGTACTTGGATCCTTGTCCAGAGCTGTTTTCAGGAGAGGCAGGGCCTGGGCAGAGCTTTCTGCAGCATATCAGGGAAGCAAGGGTGCCAGTGACCAATCATGATCTAAGCAGACTTGCTTAATTTGGGAGAGAAGGGGTTCTCTGTCTTCAGGTAGAGGTGAAAACCACAAGGAGCTCAGCAATTATTTCTGTCCTTCTTTCACATTTGAGAAGAGATTTTTTTCACTAAAGAATTTGGAGTAGATTTTTTTAAGTTGGTTGTTTTTGTTGCGTTTTTTTTGTTGTGTTTTTTTTTTTTTTTTTCATTTTAAAAAATACTTTTCCATAGAGCTTTATATGTTTCCATCATCTTGTTGTCCAACTTTTCTTGCACCACATGAGGTTTCCAGACATAGAGCTACCAAATGGAGTAAGATCCCTGCTGAGCAGTGTTTGCTATGTGCTGAACAGACTTTATTTGGTACACTGTCCTAGCACCAGGTTCTCTTCCCATCTAAGGTAGCCAGGCTGATCAGCACATCCTATTGTTCTTTGTGCTTTGGAAGGTCTTCCTCCCTCACACTGGCATTTGCATATGTGCATTCAGGTTTAGAGAGTTATCTGTGCCAGCTTGTGCTTTCCATTTGTCATTATGAACACTGAGATAAGGAATGGAGCAGGAGCAGAAGATGTACTAGGAAGTTCTAAGAATTTACTGTCTGTGGGTGCATACTACACTATCTGCAGCTAACCTCTTGTTCCTTTCTTTGTCCTTGAAACGGTTATTATGACTTATCTGAATGTGTGGGGCTCTTTGTTTTAAGAAAAGATATAAGTGAGGAGTGAAGGAGTATTGCACGCTTCCCTAACTGAGCACTGATTTGATTTCTTGCTTCTTTTTTTCACATGCTTTCTTACACCTTGAAGACTGCTTTCATTTGCTTAATTTATCAACTGACTTCCTAATTCAACCCATTTGCCCATTTTCCATTTTCAGTAGATTTGTCACTTAATAACATGGGACTAAAATACAATTTTGGAGGAGCACTTTTTCATACACTTTTTCTAATTCCTCTTTTCTTTTTTCTTTAAACTTTGCCAAATTTTCTTCTGAGTTTGAGTACCTGGTCTTAATCAGAGTTACGAATAACTCCTTTACTTAGGTAACAAACATTGTTCATGCACATCCGTCTTAATGTTTCCTTGAAGATCTTGCAGAAGAGTCAGTTAAATACTGAGCTTCACTTTCTCTGCAGTGAGATTGGATATCTGATTTTTTAATTTTTTTTTGAATTCTTGTCTCCAGTCTTTATTAATACTGTTTTATTGTTTATAGAATAAACCATCATTTGCTGACTTGAATGTCTGTAGTAATGAGCACAATTGAACCTCAGCAGATGGAAGTCAGTGTAGTTCCAGTCACTGTGCATTTCTCTCTGCTGTGTATGAGCAAAATTCATTAGTGATCAATTTGCATTTGCATTGAAACATTGATTTTGTGAGTGCAGATGTTGTTGCATCCATACAACACTGGCAATCATGTACAAAAGTTATGCAAGTTTGGGAGATTTTTGCTCGCTTTCTCAGGCCCAGTGAGTGTTCACTACCACTCCGGTATTAGTTTTTGCATCACGTATTAGTAGAGTGAAAGAGCCCTCCTGTTTTTTCTAGTTGGTCTTTTTTTAGAAACCTTTGGGTTTCTGTCATCATATAGCTTATAACCAAGCACAGACTCCAGCTAATTCCAACCATCGTCCTACTCCCTTTATTATTTTTAGTGTGAGCCATAATGATTTTATCCTAGTCATATTTCGTCCAAGGTCTCCTATCTCAGACACTTGTATAGCCTTCCCTCCCTTCTAATGTTCCCTTTGATCTCTTGTTAATGACTTAAATCCCTTTACATTTAATCCGCACTGAGTTTCTTTCTCCTCCTCACAATTTGCTTCTTTGCGCCTGCAGGTGTCTGGGCTGTTTCCTGTCACTGTCTAAAGATCTGATTTTCTTTCACTTTTAATTTCTTTTTAAATTCTTTAATCTCTGTTTTTTTAAAGTTATGTTGATTTTTACTTTCGTTCCTGTTCCCTGCTTTAGTAGGGTGTTGGATGTTTGAACGTAACAAGTTAAATATTTGTAAATTTTTTTCTCAAATCAGGTATCCCAAGGTGGATAGTAACATGTATATGTATATATGCAAACATAGTAGTCGTACTCCCAGCTTTTATACTGAAGATTGAAAATGGCCCGTGTTTCTCATGCTCCTAATTTTCTGAAGCACTGATTTTATTGGTCCTGATCCTGTTAGGTGTCATGCCTACTAATAACTTATTTATTTGTAAATAATACTGCTGTCTCAGTTCAGGACAAACACATGCTGGAGCATTGAAACAGCACCTAGCATCTTCACAGAATCAAAACCATATTCGAAGATTTTGAATGTATTCTCTTTACCAAAGCCATTCTTTTTTTTTTTTTTTTTTTGCCAATGAAGATTTGAATATGATCAGTATAGCTGTGTTACAACAATCAAGAGTGCACGTAAGGAAAGAACAAGCATTGCCCCCCCAGCTCACATAAAAAGATCAGTGAGAGAATATGTTGAAAGTTGAATTTGCTGCTGTAGTCATTTTACTGAGGGCCTAGAGCTTAAAGTAAGTGTGGAAATAAAAAATTATGTTCTGTAGGTTTTATTTCTTCTGCTGTGTTAGGAGGATTGTTAAGTTGCATGCTAAATATTTGCAGCAGATCATCTTTATTAAGTGTACACTAAATGTGAACAAAATGTGCCTTCTCCAGTTCTACTGAAGTTGGTGGTATTTCATCTCCTCTTATCTGGATCTGGACTGAGGCTCTGTGTAGGACTGAGAAACCTATTATGCTAAGTTGCAGTCTTCTGGATGAAATTGCTCTCTCCTTGTTTTGTTTTCTCTCAGATTGCATTTTTAAATACTGTTTTGTGTGAATGTTAAGTAAAAATCTTAAAATTGGGAGGTTTTTGAATTGTATGAGAAACACAGAGAATTAACGCTAGTGTCACACATTATTTGATAATAACTTTAGATGTGGAGGATAGGAAGGAATGCTCAGTAATTTTTTTCTGATCCTTGCTTTGAAAAAAGGCAGATAATATTGCTGTATATGAAGATGGTAACATTCTGCTTTCATTTCCAACAGTAACTGAAATCAACAGGATTGGATAACTTGCATGAAGTATTAAAAAATAAGAAAACTGACCTTGGCTGGGGATCTGTGGAGTCTCCCTCACTGGAGACATCCAAAAATTATCTGAATGCCATCCTATGCATTGTGCTCCAGGATAATCCTGTTTGAGCAAGGAGGGTGGACCAGATGATCCCACTGTAGTCTCTTCCAACTTTACCCATTCTGTGATTTCCAGTAAGTCTTTTAACACTGGGGAAATTCCTAAGTCTGGGAGAAAGCTTATGTCATGCCAACGTTTCAAAAAAGTGAGTCTAGTAGGATGGGTGGTTACAAATTCATCATTTTTTGTGAAAACAGTGGAGCAACCCACATCAAAGTGAAATATGAAAGAAGGGGAAAAATGCAGCTGTTAAAGGATGTTCGCACAAAATAATTAAACAGAAAATTCTGTCAAGTTAGCAATCTTCTATTGTTACAAAATTTTGTGTCGAAGTGACATATTGATGCAATCAAATTCTGAAAGGCATTTGGTTTTTATATATCATCTGACATCTTGACTAGAAAACTGAACAGACAGAAAATCAGTATTGTGTTACCTGGTTTTAAGGAGAATGATTGTATTGGTTTGAGAATGTAAATCTGAGTGGAGAATCTTAATGTAATGATATTTCTGGAGGCATCTCACGGGGACCTGCTCTTTGCTGTAAGTTGTGTGGTCATCCCAGTGGTATCTTGAAAGCAAAAAATCTGGCATCACTGCATATTGTCTTGGAAGGTGATGGAAAGGTACATGCACTTGCAAGCACTGCAGAAGACAAAAGTGCACTCCTGGAAGGCTTGGTTAGATGATAGTCATGTGCAAGCAAAGCCATGCTAACCCATACCAGAAGTGAAAAGTGGAGAAGTCCATCCCCAAGAAACATTCTCACTGCAAAGCTAGTGGCCCTGACAGGTACTGTGCTGAATGTTCGTCGTTCCAGGTGGAAAAGGAACAGCTTTTCCAGGCAGACTGGTGGTGATTGGGAAGCTGGGATGCTAGTGGGACTCCTTCCCTGGGGATGTACATATTGGAAAATGGGCTCAAAATGAATATTGGGAAAGCATCAGTGATTATTAAGCAGACAACACCAGGCTCGGGAGCATCACAGAGCTAAAACCAATTGAAGGCTAGGAGAGGGGGCAAGAGGAGTATTACATCTGTTCCCCTGTTCATATAGTTACCTAGGTTTCACAGCAAATGGTGGGGATGTCGCCACGGTCTGGATCCGCACACCTGAATTGGAACTTGGAAGGGCTCAGGCAGGACACACAGGAATGATTAAAATCCCAGAAAATATATCCTGGAGTGAAAGAAACAATTTTACACTTTAGTCATCCCCTTATCTTAGATTTAATCTCCAGTATGATTGGAGTTGCTTATGTCTGCCAGACTATACAAGCTCAAGTTGAAGTGCTCTATCATTTCATGAGATAGGTTTTGACATTGTGAACAGTAGTAGCATGGGTATGCAGGATCCATGAGTGTGTGTTGGGTGAATAAACTCCATTCTGGAGTCTCACAAATTTTCTTTAAATGTTGCATAGCATTTATTCTAGAATGTCTCCTTCTGGTAAGATCTGTTGTTACACTTAGAAATGGTTTAGCCCTTTAGAAGGGAACTGGAAAAACTTAACTCCACTTTGCTCAAAGACTACTTTGGAGTTATTCCTAGAGGAGAAAAAAAATCCATACTTACTCCTTCAAGGCGAAAGTGAGTATTTAATCTGACAGTCAGGTATTCCCTGAGAAGCATGAGAGCAGAGACATCGATGTCTTGGTGAATAAAGCGAGGCATCTCCTGCCCCCAGGACTCAAGTGCTGTGCCTGCAGATATTGCTGCCATTATGCCTGCTCTTCACCAGTAATGCTGGCTGAACTCACAGTCCAGCTGCTTCATCTGGTAAGGGGTTCTTCAGGACACCCAGACAGACCTAGTTGTCAGAGACCTGCTAGAGGACAGCTGCGACAACTGGTTGTTTTGTCTTGGTGTGGTGGGAGGAGGTGAAAAGCATGGTAGGAATTGGCAGGTGAAAAGGCATAACCATGATAAAGAGGTGGGGTAGACTGGTCCTTTTGCACTTCCAAGGCAAAGACTAGGAGTCTGCAGGAGGCTCAGAATTGTTAGACCATGTTTGATTTTGTTGTTAAGTTTCATTTGTTAATTTATTTGGGTTTGGGGTTTTTTTTTCTATTTTCTTAAATGTCTGTTTCTGCTTTGAGAAGAAAGGTGTATATCTGCCGAGCAACTGTGTTCTCTGGTTGGGTTGGAGAGGTACTGTGGTGGCAGTAAGTTGTTTTGCCTATGCTTTTATACACCTAACCTGGAGACATAGCTGATTTTTAGCCCACACTCCTGATATGGCTGGCACCTGTTGTTTTTCGACCTCTCTTTCTAACAGATGTTAACCAGATCACAGCTGTGGAAATTCAGGGCTGTTGGGAAGGTAATCCTAACAAGAAGGAAAAAGAACCACTGAATTTGGCATTTGAGCTCAAACACAGCCATGGCATTGGCAGCTAGGGGAGGGAGGAGAAGACAGTTTTATCCAAAGCTTTCCAATAGAAACAATTGACAGTGCTGCAGATGTGGCATTCCTTAGGTGAGTGAGAGTAGGACGGCCCTGTACATCTCAGAGACTAGGTTTCAGGACAGGGGTACAAGCGTGAACTCCCTTCCTGCTCTGCAGGCCCTGCTGTTTGCCTGTGTTTTCTAGGTCATCATGATTGCTGAGTGGTCTCCACCACCCTGCTGCCTGAGAGGCAGCTCAGAGTGATGGGCCAGAGATCTGAAAACTGTGGAGAACCACAGATAAGGCTTTTATCTTCATGGCAGTGACTCAGGTAGCCATCTCGTAGGATGTGAATTCAGAGTTGCTTTCAGGAGTCCAGGGTATCTGTGTTTTCAGCCTGCTTTTAGGGCTTTCACTGGCAGATCTGAAAGGCATGGTTCTGCATACGTTGTGCTGCAGGAGTTCTCATACTGTGCACTTTAACCCAGAGTAAATACCTGATCCTTGACATTTCCTTTTATTTGCCGTGATGACACAAAAGTATCTCAGATTTTCTGATTCTTGGGAAGTTTATTTTGTTTAACCATACAGTTCAAAAGCATCTTTTTTTTACTATAATTTGCTAAGTTTTTTCTTAAGGTATTTCTTAAATATCTCTTTGCAGATAGTGATGTGGGTTGAGTTTTATGCATATAATCACCTAAGAGAGGTTTTAAGATAGAGCACCTTCTGGAATATATTGATAAATAGAGGAGTAAGGGAAAGGCAAAAGTCAGGATAAAGGGCATTAGCTCTCTTGTTTTCTTGGAAGCCTCCTTTTCTGTAGCCTCCAATTGCAGTGCCTGTAGGAAGAAGAGGGAATAGGAACAGTATGTTGACTTGAAGTGCAGTAAAGCTGTTAGCCGAAACAAATTGTACTGGGATGCAGGTCAGTGTCTGCTCTTCTGCTGGAAGCTTTGACAGCAGTAGAGACAAAAACCTGGTACTCGGCACACGCACATCAGTATGAATAAAGGGCAATCCCAATGAACATCATATTGGACCAAGTTTTTCTCTTAGAAGCATCAACTGCATTGACAGAAGCTGCACATGGGTGGCGGGGTGGTTTGTGCGCTGCTTACTGAAAGAGCAGGGATCAGCAGAGTGACAAAGGTGTGAAGAGAAGCCAAAATAGTGCAGTCAGACTCAGGGAAAGGAGGAAGAGAAAAAGTGGCATCAGAGAGGAGAGCAGCTGCGATCTTCTCCAGAGCCTGATGCTCAGGCTTAGCTGCTTGTTGCTGTCATGTGCCTCAAATTCCCATTGAGAGAGTTCAGCCTCCTATTCCCTTCCTACTTTTCACCAAAGAGGTTTTCTTTCCTCTTCTGATTTTGACTGAAGCACAGAGTGGGAATAGGGAAAGATGTTCATGTGTACTGTTCTGTATGGTATCACTGTGCAAGGTACAAATAATAAATCACACACTAGATGCTTAGGCAATTTATTGCTGGCTTTTGTATATGCTGTGACAAGTGCTCAAAAGGTCAAAAAAGCTTCCTTAACAAATTTGATAAGATAATGCAGTGAGCTGTAACAGCATAAAATCCTGGGGGCCATAGACCAGAATAGAAGAAATAATTATGCATGGTAATGGGTAATTACAGTTAATGGCCTTTTTTGGGGGTGGCAGAAAATACACAACCCCACAGCCTTGCCTGAAATGAACATTGTCTAGCACATTAACTTTATAGCAAGCTAAAAGTTCAATGCTGGAAGCAAAGATAATCCGCAACTTCAGATGGGAAGAGAACAGAAGTATTACTCTCAAAGGCAGAGCAAGTTGTGCGGGTTTTGTTCCTTGGGAGGCAGTGTCTCAGAATAAAGTAAGTAATGGTGCCAGCTTTCTTTGACATCTGAAATAGCTCTGTCATGATTGTCTGGTGGGAGAAACATATTGTACCAGAGTTTCTGATTATGTTGTTAGGGAGTGATTTCATACCGGCCTTGTTCAAGGCTACTGTCCAACCTCAAAGCCAGCTATGAATTGAACTAAACTATTGCGTTGCAAGGCTTGATATTGCTAAACCAGCTAACAGGAGTGAATCAACACTTTATGTACTGAGCAAGGAGAAGTTGTCAGGTACAGATCCAAGATTTTTTTGAGGTATGAAGGCAAGTGTTTCCTGACTGAATAATTAATTTTTGATGTTTTAATGGCATAGCTTGCAGGAGGATACTAAAATGGTACTGATGAAACAGCCACTCTGACTTGAAACTGCAGGAAATGTATACTTACCAGTAGCTGAACTCTGCTCACTGGACAATGGCTGTGCCTAGTTGCACTTCAAGTAAATGGGTTACTTTAGAAGTCACAGTTCTGCATTTTCAACAGCAGGTCTGTGTATGTACAGAATCTCTATAGGCATAGAAAAATTAAAAACTGTTAACCATAGCTTTACATAAGAAATCATATCAGTAAATGGGGCCAGTGAAATTCCCGTAATCGCCACAATGTATATACAAATCCATTTTCTGAAATACACAGTTAGATGGAGATTAGTCAGGTGTAATGGCCACGTGAGTGAACTGAACCATGCCACTGTATGCTTCCTGACATTGAAACGTGACTGTGCTAGCCTGTATAAAATGGTTCCTGGTGTGCATCTGTCCTGAGATGACTAATAACATCCCCCAGATTCCCATGTGGTCCAGTAACCATTCCCAGTAGGCAATTTGGTGCTGTCACTTTGTGTTACATACTGAGAAACTCTTAATACTATGGACTCTGTGTCATTCGATCTCAGTATCAGAGACTTACCCAGACATACTTAAATTACTATTTTTTGTGAATA
>JAWWMO010000096.1:44955335-44974855 GCA_035047845.1 Dendrocincla fuliginosa | reverse complement strand
TACTTAAATTACTATTTTTTGTGAATAATAAGTACAACTGGCTCTTAACAGTACCACTAGGAATGGAAAGTACTCTGTGCTTATATACTGCCTTCATTTTGAGTGTTGGTATTTCTCAGTATGTATCTTTTAAAACACAGTTGCATATGTGAGAAAGAGATGATGATGGTGGTAGAAATTCTTGTGAATTCCCTAGCATTTCTCCTTTCTCCTCCTAGATGATCTATATACTGGCTTCTGCGTTGATTTTGCCATGCATATCTGCAATTCGTGTAAATCGCCATAGCTTTATTGAAGTAAATGGTCTGAGACTGGTTTACATTAGCTGAGGACTGGACCACTGTTTTTCACCATGCTCTGCTAAGTGAAGGCAGAAGCCTGTCATAGGTTACTGAATGTAAAAGACCTATATGTGTAACTGACCCCTAGAACTCACCTTCTTTAAAAGAAAATACCAGCCGCCCTGAAATGAATTACTGGTTAACTACTATTAATATGCCATAGAGCTGGAGAGTCATCTACAGCACTGTAAGATCAATAACAGTATTTATTGTTCATCATATTGATCTCCTTTGAAAGAGTGGGCCATATTTCACACTGTGTACATAGTGCAAAAAAAGTAGCATCAGTTCTCTACAGGAATTAGTAAAGAGAGAAGAGCTTAGAGACTCAAGGGCACAACAAAATCCCATGACATGAAGGGGTACTTTTGCATCACTGCAAGAGTGTTGCTTTACAGGTGAAGAGCCTCTGATGGCCCTACATTGTACATTTGATGTTCCAAAAACTGATAAATTTAACCACTTCCTTTGTTTATGATTTCTGTACCTTCTTGTACAGGCTCAGTCCTGCATTTTTGCCAGTTTGCAACTTGCAAAATATTCAAATTTGTGTGTGGTAGCAGAGAAAAGGCCCAGGAGCCCTTCCCAGTTTTTCCATGTAGAGGGTGAAGACAACCAAGGTGTAAGTCCAGTCCATGCAGCAGCCCTCATTTTAAAGGGCATGTGGAGGGGCAGAATGCCTTCTTGAGAGCTGAATTCCTCCCAGAAGTTGCTCCCTTTGAAGCAGCGAACCTCAGGGCTGCCTGTCATGTGCAGGTGTTGTAATGCAGCAAGCTATATGGCAGGGGAAGACCCTCTCTTTGGGAGCAGAGCAATTCAGCTGTGTTGAATTACATTTGGAAGGGGAAAAAAAGCTGAAAATTGCTTTCTTAACCTCAGTATTCTCACCTTACTGGCAGAAAACACAGCCACAGGCTGAAAGCCTGCCTTGAGGAGGACACTCAGAGCTGCTGGAGTCAAGGCTGTAGGAAGGCTCAGCCTGTAGGCAGGAGCCTAGCAATAGAGGCACAAGCCAAGGACCAACCAGAGAGATCCCAGCTAGTGGAAGTTCAGTTGCAGCCCTTGGTTCCTATAGATCTGTCCTATTCTGCAAATGGTAGTTGTGCCTGAGGATGCTGCAGCCCAGAAGCAGTGTGCTGGAGAAGAACTGGCATGGATAGGGAAAAAAATCCCCATGACATACAATAAACATGAAATCTTCCCTACGCAGATCTCTGAGTGCCTTGTTTTTTGCCCTAGGATAGTTAGGAGGATTGTCTGGCCTTTAGTTCTGCTCCTCTTGGCACTAAGCACTTCTTCGAAGGTACTGTATGTACCTTCTGTATGTATGTACCTTCTGTATGTACCAGACTGGCTGGTCTGACATGCTTTTCTTTCTGAGCTTTCACTACTCAGGAAAAAAGTCAAGGGCTTTCCCCATGAATAGCAAAACTCTTTCCCCTTAATGTATATACAGCTGTGTATGTTCTGTATATGTTGTATATGTATAATGCATACATTAGTAGTAGGAGATTCAGCCAGGCTGGATGGGGTAAGAGCCCAGAGCTGGAGTGCAGGCCTGACCTTGAGCAGTTTCATTCCAGAGTTGTTGAAGGCCTTCAAGACCTCAGCTCTCCAGAAGCATCCTTCTCTTCATCTGGATGCTTCAAGTCTTCAAGGAGTTTAGAGTAAACCGTGAGGTGGTTTGACCTTGTTTGACCTGTATTCTGTCCACAGTGCCTATGACATGAAGTCTCTCCCTTACATGAAGTGTTTCCCTTCTCCCAGGTGAAACACCAAATTTCCTCCAGATGGTACGGTTAAGAAAGGCAATACTTTTCCGAAAGCGTGACATCAAAGACAATCTCATCTCCTAGGTCTGGGGGAAAGTGTAAGCTGAAGCACTTTGCAGTTTTCTCCTGCACATTGTCAGATCTTGCCAGTCCTTCCATCTTCAGAAGCATGATGTGTCTTGGGATTTAGGGAAAATTAACTCTTCTGGCTGTCTTTCCAGTGCTGTCACAGGAGCTCCAGTTCTTTATGGAGTGTCTGTCCCTTCACTGGAACTTTCCCCTTTTCCATGGCTCTTGTTTTTATTGGTAGTCTGCTGGGGCACATACATCCCTGTGATGTGGCCTTGCAGCTCAGAAAAGTTGTGTGCAAGAGATGTTAAAAGGACCGTGGGTTTCATAATTCTGTTTATAAGAGAAAAATGCCCCAAAGTGCTGATGCCTGGGGATTCATGTGTATGGGTGGCTGAATGAGCCAGCTCTACAGACCAGTTCTGTAGGGAGCAGCTGATAGTAGTGTAAAGACTGTTGGAGAGTGGAGGAACAGCAGAAGGAAAGCAGAGGATCTTTCTGGTGGGTTTGTAACAAAGCTGAGCACTGAACCACTGCTGGATGTTGTGCAGCTACATAAAGGAGAAATGGGTGGCAGCAAGTGCCTCATTTTCAGCTGCTGTTCAACCAGCACTCTCAGGTCCTTTTCCACCAGGCAATGTCCAGGCACTCTACTGCAGCCTATGGTGCTGTCTGGGGTTGTTGTGACCCAAGTGCAGGACCCAGCACTTGGCCTTGTTGAACGTCACACCACTGGCCTTGGCCCACTGATCCAGCCTGTCCATCTCCCTCTGCAGAGTGCATATCAGCACTCCACCTGACTTAATGTTGTCCATGAACTTACTGAAGGTAACCTTGATCCCATCATCCAGATCATGCGGGTAAAGAGGTCTAATCTTTTCAGCTGCTAGTGTTCTTGATGGAAAGTATTGACACTTCTAGTGGTGCACTGCAAATGGAAAGGCACTACAGAGGTTTTAGAAGAAATTACGCATTTGTGTAGCATAGCATAGCCCTGTCAAAAGTTCTGCAGATGGCTGCCTTGCATGTCTGTTACATGTGAAATCTGTATCCCAACAGGGAATGTGTTGGAGGATTTTGCTTTTGGCTTCTATTCTACAATATGAAAAGCAGAACAAATGGAATGCAGCTTTGTTCGAGAGCTGAGTTTGGGGAGGGGAGTCAGGCTTGTGCTGTGTTTTATCGGAACTGTTGACTTTTCAGTATCAGTGGTCTAAGTTCCATTTTTATCAAAACATGGACAAAAGGATTTGAAGAGTCCTACCCAGAAGCAGAGTAATAGCAATCAAAAAAATCATAAAAATATGAAACTGTAGAAACTAGAAACTGAAGGGTCTTTTGTGGCATTGCAGGTGCCTCTTGTTTTGTGTGCAAATTTGAGAGGTACTCCAAATAAACAAGGCCAACTGGCTTGGTTCCGAGGGGCAGAAGAATCAGATGCAGGAGGGATAAAACACTCTTAATAAATGTGTATAGTTCGTTCATGTCAACAAAATGGCAGCAATAACTGAATGGGGGCACTGTATAATTTAGTGACCTGGAAGGAGATGATCTGTGATTGCAGAAAGCTTTCATTACAGCTAAAGAAACAAAACATAATTGCATTGTAAATGGCGATAATTGGTAAAACTGATCACTGGATCTAGTATTCAGCTAATACGCAGTGCAGTAGAAGTTGTTAGCATGGCTGAGAGACTGGTAAATGCCACCATATTCATTTTACAGGTAAGTAACCAAGATACAGATACACCAAGAGAAAGGTGCAAAACGAACTAGACCTGACTGAAATGTCTCTTGTGTCTGTTATTTTGTATGTGCTTGTTGTCCATGCTGCTTCATCTCCAAACTGACAGCCCTTGATGGCTCATCACTATGCTTTAAGCCATATTCTTTTCTTGTACACCATACAGTTAGACAACATCATGGGAAGGACAGTGGGTCCTTACAGGGGACTGGTGCAGGGCAGGGTTACAGAATACAAACTAGAACCAGAGCTGCAGGGATGGTGGGGTTTGCATGTTTAATTTTTTCCCTTGTTTAATATATTAATGTATATATTCACCACATGGCTAGACTTTCTAAGGCTGTGGTAGTTTATTCCCGTGTTTGGATCGGCCATGTAACTGATGCAGCATGTCTGAGAGAGCTCGGCTGTGAAACAATACCAGCAAACACCTTCCTTTTTAATGCTTGCAAATATTGCAGTGCACTGGTTGACAGTGGAGTGAGGAATTCATATCTTAAAACATCCTCTAAGAAGCACTCTCATCTTGGGGAATGACAGGAGAGGTAGACCATGCCTGCAGGGTGAACAATCAGATAGCCCCTGGTCTGAAGGCAAACCAGAGTGCATGCAACAAGTCACAAGCACTCCCGTTCTCCTCATTTCCTACTGCTGTGGGATCTGCTCTGTGATTTTATAGGTAGACAGGAGCTAGATCTGAGTATGGAGGCTGGGCAAGGGCCTCACTGTTCACAGGTAGTATGTGGGTTGCTGGGATGCCTTGACTGATCATGCAGTACCTTCCCTACTGCAGCTTCCTTTGGCCTTGTGGCTGTTTGCGCTTCCTAGAGGCATGTTCAGAAAGTGTCCTCTCACCTTCAGGACACTGACTGGATAGGGCATTTCTGCTCCCGGGGAGTTAAAAGAGACTTGGCACACTGTTACAGATTAAAAATAATAGGAGATTGCAGAGTTAGGTGACATACATCATTATCCCATCAACTGGTGCTGGTTGAGGATTCAGAGCATTGTCTTAACCTGCAGTTGGTTTTGTCTGTTGTTTTACAGTCTGTGGTGTGTGGAGGTCGCCAGTCTTGGGATTTCAGTGGTTGTCAGTCCACTTGAGTTTCCACCAAACATCCAGCCATGTTTCACTTTCAGTTCCCACCTTTTCCTGTTACTCTCTCCAGCCTTTGGAAGAAGTAGTAGCTCATCAGAAGGTGGAAGGTAATCGTCTTCATGGCGCCTCCTGTTTTCACAGTGGCTTGTTTCTTTTCTTTTCCAGAGGGACGGATGCTCATTCAGGACATCCCTTCCATCCCCAGCAGAGGGCACTTGGAGAGCACGTCTGAATTGGTTGTGGACTCCGCCTACTACAGCAGTTTTTACCAGCCATCCCTGTATCCTTGCTATAACAACCTGTACAACTACTCCCAGTACCAAATGGCAGTGGCCAATGAGCCCTCCTCAAGTGAGACAGGGGGTACGATTGTAGGGTCGGCCATGAAAAACAACCTTCGAAGCCTCCCAGCAACGTACATGCCAAGCCAGTCAGGAAAACAATGGCAGGTATGATATTACAGAGATGTTACATGGAAGAGTGAGTTGGACCATAAGCTGTTTCTTGGGCCTGACTCTGACCTTTGGTTTGCTGGTTTCATGTCAGTGTAAAACCAGAACCAGATTCCAGGGTGAGATTAGGACCTATTTTAGGAAAGTTACCTAAATGGGTGGTAATGATGCAGCACACCGAAAGCAATGACATAGGTGGGTAGTGGCAATGGTATAGGTAGATTGCCACAAGCACAAAGAGCACTCACTTGATTTTATCTTTTGAGTTACATCATAGTAGATTATGGACTGTTTTCCAGGAAAAGAGTGCAACTGAATTGCCTAGCATAATGTCCTGGGAGCTTCAGTTGCTGTTTCTGGGAGGCTTCGTTCTTCAGAAGCATATTGTTTTCCATCTTTCACATGCAGTGTGCTGTGACGAAGCAGCAGACCATGCTGTTGTGCAGCGGGTTGGTGGCAGTCTGTTGAATGTGGCAAGGCATGTTGCTAATTACATGTTCTGGCACTGACAGCTCCAGGGCTTGCAATTTTTACTTGGGTAGCTGAGGTTACAGGCAGTGCCTGAGAGGTTCAAATCAGAGCTCCATGCATTTCATTAGTTAGGATATGAAGCTAACCAAGCCCCCTCACTTTGAGACTTAGTAATTGTAGCCTCCAACTTAGTAACAGTATTGGTCAGAAACTGAAAAAAGGGGAAATCTGTCAATGCAGGGTACTCTTGGCAAAGTAAGTGGAGCCATTTCACTGCCTTTGAGATTGTTTGGTTTTGGGCTGCAGTGGTGCTTTTCTGTCTGAGATTGAACTAGTGAGGCTATACCCTCTGAGTCTAGGTATGTCTTGTCACTTGTTTAAGGACAGGAGAGGACAGACCTCTTCTGTGGAGCATCAAGAGAGGTCAGGCTGCTTCTGCCAAGGTTGTGTTGTGAAATCACTCAACAATGAAAGATTAAATGACCACAAAAACCTCCTTTCATAAGGGAACAAATGGGTCATCCCCTTTACTGTCAAAGAGTTTCTCTGGCAATTCTGGCACAGGGACCAACTCTGAAAGGACCTTTTAACTTCTGATATTGAGGAGCTGAAACTAACACTGGAATGATTACAATGTCTATAGCATTTAGGACTATTCCATGTCCCCTTTTTTTTTTTTTTGCCATAAGGACAGCTGTATGGGTTAAAGAGCTGTCTCCCTTCTGCTGTGTGAGCCCACACCGTGAGAACTTTTTTCTCTCAGTGTGTTGATGGGCTTTACCACAGTCACTTTCACGTACATGGAGGTACACCTTTTCAGTTCGTGGCATGCTCTCTAGCTGATAAATTTGTTCTCCAGACCAGGGGGAGAATTAGTCAAGGCAAGCCATAGGATTTTGTTCGTGGCAATGAGATGAGGTGCTAGTGCCTTTTTAACTTTTTCATTTTGGTTGATTGGGTTAACCTTGTATATCATATCATAGCAGAGTATTTCAGATAGAAGATTACTTCTGAAGCTTCTACAATACCTAGCTTACTGATGCTTGGAGACATCACAACACAAATGAAGGGCAGCAACATTTCCCTTGTGAAAACAATGTTATTGCAGACTGCTAGTCCCACACGTCACCTAGCACACAATTTTCCAAGATCTACATGAGGGTATGCTAAATTATGTTAAACCTTGGAATGAAGATATGATGTCCTCATGGTTCTGTTGTCATGTCCTGTCATTGGTGTAAGAAGTCTTGGCCTAAAGAGTGCCTCGCTTGTGAGGTTACCTGTTTCTTATGGGACCTTTGACATCCCTTAAAAAAATAAAAACAGTAGAGTGGTTTCCATTAATTTTTTACTTGCGGCCCTACAGAATCTCTCACTAACTTCTGCTTAAGTGCCACTCAGATTAGTGAGATACTGAAGAGGTAAGTAAGCAAAAAAGAGATGGTTGTTGTCAAAAAATACCGTTTTCCTTCCACCAGCAGGCTCAAAGCTCTCTATGTCCATTATTTCCTCTTGGGATGTATCATATGATTCCATTCACCTTCATGTGAATTTGCTCTACCTCACCATAGATTTCAATTTCTTCAGGCCAAACGCTTTGCGAGCCCCCAGTGCTGTTTTAGTGAGATGTCTGTGCAGAGAGACTAAAGGTGATTTCTGCCTGCAGAAGTGACATCTCCCCGGCTTCAAAATGGCCTAAAACCAGGACCCACGTCTCCTGTGCAGTAGGGCAGAATGTAGTTAAAGGTCAGTGTTACAAGCTGTTTCTCAGACATTGGTCTGCAAGTAGGATTGTTACTGCTGGAATAGCGATGAATCATAGGGTTTTCATATTCTTATGACAGCATAACATTGCCCAAATAGTCATAAAAAGTTTTAGTGAGAGCTAGGCTAGAAAATGTTTGTTGGCCGTGGGTGTAGTGGTGCTGAGGCTGTAAAACACTCTGTGGCTCTGAAGATGGTTTGTTATAAGGGGAAAGAGCCCTCAGCTGCTGCACGTGTTTCAACATCAATTTTGCGCATGAGGGTTACCAGCCAGGGAAGATCACAGAAATGGAGAAGGATGAATAAGGAATGAAGTTTTCTGTCATGCACAGTAAGGATTTACAGAAGAGTTTCATTCAAAACATGATCCTCAAAGAGGAATCAGACCTTGCTTACACCTTCAGGAGGTTTTGCTGAAAAACCTATGCATGCTGATTCCCTCCAGAAGAAACACATAGCTGTCACCTACACAGGGATTTTTCTTGGACTGCATGTACTGACTGGACTTATTTTTTTATTGCACAGGCTTTCTCACCCAGTCTCCAGTAAGAGTGAGTCTTCTTACCTGACTGCTATAACTGCTTTGATCAAGGTTTTTGATTTTTGTTTCTTTACTAAAAATCATAACTGGGCAATGCCTGCTGTAACAAAATTAGGGCAGCTTGCTAAGGTATGAGCTCACAGGAGGATTTTTTTGTTGGTAGAAGTCACTGATGTGCTCCCTGGAAGGTATCCTACTTTATGCTGTGTAGACAAGATGCCTGGCTTTTCCAAACTCACTTGGTGGAGGCTCACCCATCCTGAAGTAACTATAACCACACAGGGAGAATAGCATACTTAAGATAACTTCTGGATGCAGGCAAGGCCTTGAGCAGTGCATCTGTCTGCTGTTTCAGAATTCAGGGAGCGAGGGAGAATAGCCAGGGAGGAAACATGTGAGTGTGTGTGGGATGAGATGAGGATTAATGCATCATTGAGCCTTGGCAAATAAACTGAATCACTGAATCTTTAATATAGATTAATGTCAGATTTCATTAGTCTTTGTTCTTTGCAGAGGCTCATATGCTTGAGTGGATTCACAGAGGTGCAAATATTTTACATATTTCTGTGTGGGTTTTGTTCATTTATATACACGTATACTCGAAGATGTATACATCATGATTTGATAAGCATAATGAAGGTGATTGTTTTGGTCAAGACCTCTTTGATCATTTATATTCTGCTGCTTTTGCCAGCTCTAAAGCAGATAATCAGGTATGTCTGGTGTTGCACCTGAGGAAAAGACAAGCTTAGGTTGGGGAGGAAATGTAGCAGATTTGGTGGTTACTGTGCGTCTCCTTTTACTCCAGTTCTGTCGGAGCAGCTGTATGCACCCTGGGAAGTCTCACAATTGTTCATTACAACAGGAATTTGTGAGCATTGAGTCCTGTTAACAGTAAAATGAGTTCACTGACATTAATACTGCAAGTCAGAGCATGTTGGTGTACTTGGAAGCTGGTACTTCTGAAACTGGTTTCGCTGTAGCTGCTTAGGGACAGCAGCTGGAAAATGATAGGGTGACTGGAGTCTTTTCTGACACGACAAAATTAACACTTGGATGGACACTTCCAAATCTAATCAGATTTGATTTTCTGAGCTGGCAGTGAAACTGCTGGTACATGACCCACAGCATAAGGATTGTTTGGACTTGTGAGTCAGCATCATCTCCAAAAAGTGTTAAAACTTCTGCTGCTTAGGGCCAGACCATTAAAAATCAGCAAGATGCAGAATGTGATCTCACACTGGGGGCCAAGAAGAAACTGCTGTTTCTTTGTTACTCTGGTAACTTCAGGGATCCTGCTTCAGAAAAAGGTTAAGGCTGATAGAGAGGTTTTGGACAGATTTCAGAATTTCATGTTATTTCTTTTTTTTTTCCCCTTTTCCCCCCTTTTTTCTTTTTAATTTATTTTTAATGCAGCTTGGCAAACCAGTATTCTCACTTCCAAAACCTGAAGTCTTTTGTGCTTTGCTTATACTACTTCACAGCAAAAACCTAAGATAAATATTGGTGAGAGTCAGACTGAGAAATTTTAACTCATATTCTAATGCAGAAATTACATTTAACATTTCAAAATGAAACATTTAACACTGCAGAGGTAGGAAACTGTTTTGTAAGGATTTCTTAGAAGTACCAAACTTAAAAAACTGTCCTTTACTAAATCCAGAAAAGTCTTGCCATGGTAGGATAGCTAGCAGCTTGAAAAATAGCCACTACCTAGTAAAAAATGATGGCTCCTTTCAACTGCTGCAGCCAACATTTAGTTTCTGGCCCAGTTTTTCCTCCAAAAAGCCTGTCCCTCTTACAGAAAGGTGCATTCTAACTCTCCAGAAGTCAGTGTAAAACGTGCGCATATGTGTGTAAATATATACACATTGTGCAAGTCACCCAAGACAGTCCCAAGTTTTATGTATAAGCAGTGTATTATATACTGTATTCATAACATACCCTTCACACTACAGATTTATGCTAAAAGTATCCTAATGTTTCTGACAGCTCATGTGTGACATGAATGCAATCCGTATTTCTTGGAGGAGCTAATCTAAGCGGTTTATTTTCCGATACTGCTGATAGGGCTATATCTCTAGGTGTCACTGCAGTTGAGATTCTGATGGTAACATATTGTTTATGGGTCACTGCCTTTGTCTAAAAGAATAGGTTGGAACAGAATAGCAAAGGTTAATTAAGTTTGTCTATCAAGGAGGGACAGATATAGATGTCTCTTGTATTTTCTGTGCTAGAATCAAAGTAAGTCCAGGCAGGGAATCATAGACTCATTTTTATCTTGTGCTGGAAAATGTGCTTAGCTGGTTTTAGGAATGAAACAGCCACCTTGGGCAGCATGAATGAAACAGTACTTGTGAGGGGTTAGTACATGGGCAGTAGCATTGTGGGGTGGGAGACTAGCAGCAACCCTGGTTTACAGCTGCAGGAACTGGGTCAGAGAAGTGTTAAATAACTTGCCACAGTCACACAGCTCACAGGTGACAGAGTGGAGCTTCCTGATATCTGGATTTCCGTTCCATTGCCCAGCAGATGCCCTCTTACCCATGCCAAAATCTGACCTGTGAATTCTGTTGTTTGCAAGCAATAACACATAAATGCAATTTTTTGCCCCCTAAATTTGGCTTTTAGATCAAGGCAGAAGGAGCAAACTATGTTAAAACTTCTAATAGAGTTCCTCTGGTCTTCCCATAATTACTGTTTTTTGTTTAAGGAAGCTGCTGGTGAGTTCGGGTGAAACAGAAGGATGGAAACCCAGTGTAAAGTGATTTGGCCAGGAACATATGGCACGCCAGTGACACAGCCAAAGGACTGCACTTTGGTCTCCTGAGCTGCTTTGAAATTTTTGCAGCCCTTTTCGTCCAGGAGTAGCATCAATGACCACCTCCTGCTTCTTCCTTCTTACAGAGAAACCCCATAGTCAGGATCAATTGCAAAATGTGAAGGTGCTGCTAAAATAACACTGGCGTGCTCTCAAGGAGATTGTGTCTGGCAGCTTCTGCAAGTAAAAGAATTACCCAGGTGATGTTTTACCTAAATAATTCATCTGGGACAGCCAGGTCCATTTGCTCGTCCCTCAGGCTAGATGGTGAATGAAGTCACCACTTGGGCCTGCTTTCCTGTCCTGTGCCACCACATCTCCTTGGCTCCTTCTCTGTGCAGATGTGTAGAGGTTATGCAGATGCTGCCAAGACTTGGAAAGAGGAGCTAGACTTTCGGTGCTCTTCCAGCAGGTGTCAAAAAAGCTTTTTTGCAGGCATGATCTGATGCAAGAGCATTTTTCTTAAGTTTCCCTGATTTTTGCTATGTATTCTGTCACTGTTGGACATAGCTGTAGGGCTGCACAGACTGTTTTGCTTGGTGATGAACAAGTCTTGTTTCCAGCTTTTCTGTCAGCAGGCAACTGTAGCTGCCTCTCAATTCCTCATACTGGCTTTACAAGGCATAGGGAAAGAATTTCCACTGTATGCATAGTCTTTTAATCAGGCCATATTTATTCGTTCATGAATTGTAAGCATCCCACTGTTGCTTGCAGTACATCTTTTAAAACACTACCAAGGGTGCGCTGTGTAGTACAATATAGGGGAACCTGGAAGTGTTGAACAGGCCAAACATGCTGCTCCAGTGATGTGTGTCTCCCACTGAGGTCAGTGAGGTGCTTGGTGAATTCTGCAGCTGGGGCATGGTACAAGCATTGTGTGGCTGAAAGGGGAGCAGCTTAGGAGCTCAGTGTACTCTCTGCAAAGAGCAATGCATGCCCTTCCCTTCCACAGTGCTTGCTTACCTAAAATATACCTTGTTCTTATGGCACATAGCCTATGGTGGTACAAATGACAGTGATTTGTGGGACTGTCCCAACCCATGCCTGTCTTGGCCTTGCTGTAGCGCTGGAAGGGGCAGGGAAGGCAGAAGGAGACACCAGAATGCCAGTAATCCTGCTCCTGTATCCGTGCCTGACCCCAGCATTACCCCTGGACAGGACCCAGAGCAGGATCCCAGACCTGGTACCTCACTGCAGTGTTTGGAAGGCTGAACTGCTCTGGGCTGGAGATAATCTGAATATTCTAAGGCCTTTCCAGGGCTTTTTTTATTGCCCTTTCTGGCACCCCAAAATGTGCAAGGACTCTGCAGAGCTGCAGGAGTTAATATAGAGCAAATCTCCCTTCTCATGAGGTATTGGTCTCCTAAGCTCCCTTTCTAGTGCAGCACTTAGGTCAAGAATTTTTACAACTGGTTGTTTTTTTATTGTTACTGTAAAATAGGATTGCTAAGCACTATAAAAAGGAAACCTTATGGTTCAGATTTACTGTGGTGTGTATTCTAAACAGTTTAATAAAACAAAACCGAAAGCTTTTAGATTTTCTTCAGCAGTTAATACACAGCATATTCTTTGCACAGCCAAGCCTCATGCTGTTGGTCGAACGGTGGTTCGTAGTCTTGGTGTGGGTAATAAGATTATAAAACATGTCTCTTGCTAGCCAGCTACCACACACTAATAATAATAGTAGTGATAATTCATTGCATCTAGAGGCTTTAGGCAAGTTGTTTCTTAAAGAAATGGAGAAAAAACGGAAAAAAAAAGCTTGGAAAGGAAGCAGGTCACTGCATCCACTCTGCAGGGAAGGGAAACATGTGCCTGGTCGGTTCAGTACCAGGGAATGATCCCTCCATTTTGTTCCAGCTGAAATAACGTCATCTTCTGCAGGCAGCCTTTTCTCAGTTGTACGTGTGCACACATGCCCTTGAACAAGGGAGAGGTGGAGACATGAGGTCTGTGGGTGCAACACAGCAGGCAGAGAGGAGTTTGCTAACTTTTTTTCCCCAGTACCTCCAGAGCTGTTGAGCTTTGCAGATGTCAGATTCAGAATGCCCTTTGGACGGTGCTTTTGGGCAATTTGTGTTGCTAATCCATAATTTCAGGGCAGAGGCAGCCTGCATTTTGTTGAGGAGATCTGTTTCCAAAATGAAGAGTACCCTTTGTCAGTAAAGCAGAGGGGACATCAGTGGTTCTTTTGAATTCAGGCTTCCTCAGCATGACACATTAAATTTTTTAAGAGCTATTGACTATTTATTGTGGGTACAGCTCGAATGCCTGTTGAACTACTTCTGCATGCAGAGGTAGAAAAATAAAAATTTTAAGTTTTGCTTTAATTTGTAATAGAAAAACTCTTAACTTTCACAGGCTAAAAGCAAGTCTTGCTGATTCCTCAGTACGTGTGCAAGTACATGCGACTGTGCTGCTGTCAGAAGACAGGCAGAGATGCACTTTGCTTCATGTGAACAGCCACCATTCTCCCTCTGTCTTGTCTCTCTCTCTTTCTCTCGACACTTAATCTCACTGCAAATCTGCCTCCACATGGAAGGCTTCCTGTTGGCCCTCTGCCTCAGAGAGCACCAGCAGCATTTTTTGTAACTTGGACCATAGTATTTCCAGCTAGGTGTATGAAGATGAATATGGAATTACTAAGAGGATCCCTGGCAAACAGGGTGACTGCATTCTGGTTTTGGAAGGTGCTGGTGGCTCATGCGGCCAGAACCAGACCCTGGAGGTGTGCTGGCATGGAGTGGCCATCTGGGACAGCAAGTTCACACCCTGCCTCTGCTGCTCCCTGGTCTGAGCTTTGCAGCCTGTGAAGGGTAGAGAAGCAGGGCTCCAGATGCAGCTGGCTAGGACCCAAGGGAGCCACAGTGAGCAGGCAGAGCTCCTCTAACCAACATGAGATGTGGCTGAAAAGGCTTGATAAGTATGTCTGCTTGCAAAGGCACTGTATAATGGCATAGCTGGCCATGTATTACTATTGGCACTGCTACCAGTATACCTGGTACAAAACTCTGATATTTCATCTCTGCCAAGAAGCTTTTCATCTTGTAATTATTCACTGCACAGCATACTTACGGAGACCAGCTAGTTACTTTTCCAAAATGTTAAGTTTGTGTAGTGTTTGGCTGCATTTTTTGGAATCCTGAGGCCATGTTGCATTGTAGGGCTTTGTAACAAATAATACTATTTCTTTCATAATACACAAATTTAAAAAAGCATTACTGTTTCTCTGAGGAGATCAGTTTGGATGATTTCAAGGCATTGGAGTAGGATAAACTTTGTTTTCTGGGTGTTGCCGATTTCCTTCTGTCTGCGGGAGGGAGAAGGGCTTGTGTGGTGGACACCGTGCTGACATGGCAGACCTGCTGGTTGGTGCTCAGCTGTGGTTCCACTGCCAGCTTCCCATGTAGTAGTATATCCACAGCTTGCTTTCTCTGGGTAACTCAGGAAAGTATTTTTCACATCTTCCAGTGTTTGTAACACAGTTTGTGTGCCTGTGTCACTGCTCAGATGCCATGAAGCATATTCTGTGTGAGACAGTAGGACAGGACAGTGACTCAGCCACCATGTAGGTCTCTTGCAGAACAGTTACCACCAGTCTGAGATAGGTTAGTCTCTGGGGGTGTGTAGGAGCTGGGTGGATGCTTCACCTCTGACACTGGCCAGGTATATACAGTTGAAGGGATCTGGAACACTTGTTGTCTGTGCCGTTAGCAGGGCACCTGATGGGAAGCTGCTTGTGGTGAAGGGTACATGCTTGTGTGCCAGATGCAGCTTTATCTGTGGTAAGGTGAAACTGCTGTAGGTATGCTGGTGCTAGGTTACATCCCATACCATGCCAGCTTGCCTGTAGCTGATTGGTGTGGGCACACTGTGAACATACCAAAACAAAAACCCAGTGCCAGCATGTCAGGATTTTACTTAACCATCCACCCCCTGTAACCTTCTTCAAAGCCATGTGCTGTGGGGCAGTGAGGTTCCCCTGTGGTGCTGGGGCTTGGCATTCACAGGCTGCTGTTTCATTTCTCTTTCCCAACAGATGAAAGGCATAGAGAGACACCACGCTGTGAGCTCCCAGTACCGCATGTGTTCCTACTACCCACCTGCTTCCTACTTGGGGCAGGGGGTTGGCGCTCCCATGTGCCTCCCCCAAATCCTGACCTCTGAGGACATCCCCTCCTCCTTGGAGTCAAAACCGAGAGGTAAGTGCACCAACTGGGGCACCTGTAAGACCTCAGGTTCGAGCTACAAGCTCATCAAAGGGGTTTTGCTTTAAAAATATACAAGGGTCCAAAAGTCTGCTTGCTGGATGTATTAAAAGGGCCTTCTCAGTTCTTTTAAAACCTTGAGAGAGCACATGGGAAGACACTGCACATGTTTCTCAGGAGGTCAAATAACACACTTTTACTGGCAAACTTCAGAAAATAAGGAACTTGGCAAAAATTTAGAGGGCAACATTCAACCAAAATAAAACATTCCACAAAGCATTGACCTAGCACATGCTAACCTACATAACTTAGCAAAATGCAGCCCATTCAGCTTTAAGTTACCCAAATAGCAAGAAAGAGGATTAAGAGCAGAGGAAAATGTAAAGGAGAGAGAAAAATACAGAATTATAGCTACCACCCTAAATCTAGTGTTGGTCCAGCTACCAGGAGCCGAGGAGATAGCAGGGCCATGACCATGGATGGCCACATGGTGCTGTTTTATCTGTTCTGGCCCCCTGTGGCCTTCCCCCACGCCAGGCAGGACAGCCAGCCAATCTAGGGCTGGGCTTAGGGCTCTGGGGTGTGGTGTGTGGCAGTGCTCTGGTGTGCCAGTGACAGGTGTCTGCTGTGAGGCTGTCCAAGGAGGCTCCAAGGGGCTTGGGTATGGAACAGTATACCATTTCACCTTTGTAAAATTCAGCCTGTCCCTTCACACACACACACACACACACGCACACACACACACACACACTTGAGTTGGTCTGAGCCAATGTAATAATCCAGTGTCTCACAGTGCCTGCGATCACCTTGCTTTGGACAGGCACCCAGGAGGTGTGGGTTGCTGCTGGCTGGGAAGGAAGGTAAGCATCAGAAAGTAGGCATTCAAAAGATAGTGGCTGTTTTCAAGAAGGCTTGTAATGTGGTGACCAAATAAGGCTGTTCATGTCAGTAGTGCAGGCTTGTATGTCAGAAGTCTCATGGTTCAGCAGTCCAGTTAGTTGTACATCTGCACCTGGGTATGTCTGAGTTGTACATGGGGTCACTTGAGGTGCTGTCTTCTGTGCTTACCACATAGCTTTCTGACAGGAGCAAATAAGTATCTTCACCCCAGCGACAGAATTTCCTTTTCTCTCTTCTCAGAAATGCTGTCTGTGATTTTTTCCACAGACCTCCCACTGAGCATTTGCTGCCCTTTTCTTTCTGAACCACATGTAAGAACTATTCCTTCATCCAAACCAGATAGTGAAGCCCTTTGTGGACTTGCTTCCTTTTTTTTTTTTTCAAACTCAGTTACACTATGTTAATAAATTTAAAACTACTGCATATAAATCATCCTTCCCATATTGTGTTTCAGTCTCTTCTAAGGATTACTGTAATCTACAGTAATTTCCAGAGAAGTGCTGGTGAATTTACCTGTGGTTTTGACAGTGTTTCTCTTGCTCCCTTGTTTTCTTACTCCAGTTGCAGGCAGAGTGCATATACATGTGTTAACATGGCTCTGCTGGAGTAAACCAGCCTGGTCGGGCTTGCTTCAGATTCCAGTACAGTCAGCTGTTGGGATTTCCCTATCACCCTAGAAGCAGAGATGGATTCTGCTTCTTCATATTTTGTTGGCATCAGAGTACGTTGTGTGCCAGTGTCAAGCACTACACTCTCGTAGGTCTGATGTGCCAGGCCATTGGCTCCAGACAGTCCAATAGATCCAACTGTCCTTTCCTCCGTATGGATGGAGACAGGGCCCCTCTGGTTCTGGTTATAGTACTCATTCCTCACTTCTTGTAAATATGAACTGGAGGTCCCTTCAAGAGGACTGGAAGTAACATTATATCTTCTGTCTGGGGACTTGCCTGCGGGAAACTGGAGCAGCATTTATCCTTGAAGAGTTTCCTGTGGTGGTTCTTTCCCTCAACTCACATACCTGTCCTCCTAGGACAGAGGTGGGTTTTCCATTGCACTTCCTCATGTCCTTTCCCTGGTTATGCAGATAAAACCACAGGTTACCTAATGGTGTGTACCCTCTCTTTTGAGCAGGGAAGCACTTGTTTCCCATAGCGTTTGTTTCTGGTCCATACTGGTGTGACTTGAGACATTTCCTCTTTAGTTTGCTTGAGTCTTTCAATTCTCTCCACAGTCTTGGGCAGTCTTTCCGCAGATGAGGCACACGTTGGTAGGGAGGAAAAAAGATCTCCATATTGCCAGAGTCAGGAGCACTATTAGTTCTCTTTTCATTGGTGTCACTGCCAGTGATATCAGTGAGTTCACCTGCGATTATAACTTGCTCTGTACAAACTTCCACCACATGGATTGTGTACCCGGGACCTCATCTGGATCTACAGGGGACCGCTTGTTATTCGAATTCCTGTAGATTACCTCCAGCACAGCTGATTGTCTCACCTACTGGAGACCTTTATCCATGGTGTTACACTTGCCAAGTTTTTGTGGGTTGCCTTAATTCTTTTCACAGAGTCATAGTGCTGGCAGCAGCATCCATCTTCATTTGCTTCTCTGATGTCTTCTACATTTAAACAAGTTTCCTCCTCTTTATATCTGATGGAAGGATATATGTAGTGTAGGTTTCATAATTGTTTTCAGTCGTAGTCACGGCTAAAGTCCTGGTGTCTGTTTTGTTAGTATTGTGAAAAATCTGGTGGTTGTGTCATGACAGGACCTTAAGGATTCAAATGAGGTTTTGGAAGGTGAAATGTGTATTAAGTCATACCTGTGGCTTGTGTAAGTCAGCACTGAGCCCTTGCCTTCAGTAACTCCAGAATTATTTATGCTGAGGAGGTGGCTGTTTTTTCATAGTGGCTGTTTTCTGAAAGTTCTCCAGCTAACTGTGACATGTCAGATAGATGAAGAAACAACAAATGGTGTGATGAAACCTTTTACTTTTCCTCCTTCTCCAGTAGTTTTAAATGGCTTAGAGAAATCAGTGATCCTTGGTTCATTTTCCTTCTCTTTTCTTCAACTTTATTTTATTCCCTGTTCTCTAACCACCATTGAACAGTGACGTCTGCCTTTCTGCCCATTGGTCGGAGAACCAGTTGGTTTTATGCTCAACTGCAGTTGACACTTTTTCTCGCATCCATCACTACTAACTCACTAAGAAGTCTTACCAGTTGAGTGTTCTTACAAATAGACAAAAGACCTTATACCCTCTGTTCCCAAATGCACTTCAGTAATTTTTCATCACTCTAGAAAAAAGTTGTCTGCAATGTGCCACTGATTTTTAAACTGCATAAATACTGTATTTTCAATAATCCCTGACTGCTTCTCCAGACACTATTCCACACACAGATATTGTTCTCTAAGTTACACCATCAATCAGAAACCGACAAGCAGTGAGATGTAATTTACTGAGATCAAACAGCATTTTCTAGACTCTGAAGAAGTGTTTTTCCATAGCAGAGAGCTAGTGGGTAAAAAAGGCACCAATGTTTTGGAAGAAACTTGAACCTGTGAGCAGGATCGTAGCCATTTAGCATGCTTAGAAGCATCTTTTTCCTTGCGCATGTTCTTGGAGGAGATGGCTGTTTTTACTTTTTCCATCTGCTGACTAAATAATACGCTCAGGCTGTTAGTCTTTGATTTATGCTTCCATGATATTTTTCTTCTGGTGCTTTTCACAGTCCTCAGAGGGTTTGAGGTTTTTGCCTCTTTATTAATAGTTATCAGTGTGAGTGCTGACTCAGCCATCAGGCTGTGTGAGCAGTGGATGCTATGTATTAAAAGAGGGTGGGCCATTCCCCCAAAGTACTGTCTGCTTATGCTGCAAGTGCTGTCTCTTTTATACAAAAGACACATTCTTAAGTTTCTCCACGGCTTGTTGGGCTGAGCTTTCTGTTCAATGCCTGACTCTTTTGTTATGAAGCCTGGTGACATGTTTCTGCAGGGTTAGAGGAAAACTCTAGTGCATGCTTTAAATAAATAAATTGTATTTTACTTGTTCCTTTTGTATGTTTGAAGTGGTATCCATGCTCAGAGACTTCCTTTCCTCCTAAAAATACATGTTGATGGATTTTAGATCCAGAAGGGAATGTTTTAGCATCATCTAATCTAACTTGATATATAATGTAGACTGTAAAACTTCACCTAGACTCCTGCAGCAAGCCTATAAATACTTTTTTAAGATCTCCATGAAGACTTAGGTGGTGTTAACCCAGAAATCTTGAAGGAGGTAACAGTGCTCATAGAAGAGCTGTAGGTCAAAATAAATAACTGATTTTGCAGTCAACATT
>JAWWMO010000096.1:44934655-44950345 GCA_035047845.1 Dendrocincla fuliginosa | reverse complement strand
TAGAGTGGTGTCGACTGGCCTTGCCTCTTTCAGGGAGGTGATGAGCCAAACTGTGACTCTTGGAAATAGGTTGTTGCAGTCCATGGTGCTGCTTCTGCACCAGAATGATCTCAGGGAAAACAAAGAATGGTACATGCCTTCCCACTGCCATGCTTGCACGCCATGAGTAAGTTCCTTTCTTTCCCTTTCCCCTGTCCCAAGAGTAACTTCTGACAGAAGAGAACAGAAGTAGCCTTGCTACAAGCAATGGGCAAAGTTGCTGAGGGATGGTGGAGCACTGTATGTAACTGCACAGGATAACAGGGAATCATGTGGGAGCAGACAGCCCATCATTCATCCTGCCTGTTTTATAAATATACATATTTATATTGCATGTGTAAATAATACCAGGGTACATTGCCTGCACATGATATATGTAACCCTGTGGGGCAGGGTGTGGGACAGGTACCAAGGCTACTTAATGGGCTTTCTTAATTTAGCAACCATTAGTGTGCCTGCCCGTCAAACATTTTTAATTCTATGCTTCAGTGTAACCGATGAGTTTATTCCAGTGCTCCTTGCAGGCATAGCTTAGGCCAAGCACAAGTTGAATAACCTTCAGGAAAGCTGTGCTGTCCTTCTGTCGGCCGCTGTCTTTGAAAATTGCCTGCAGAGTTAGTGAGCAGGAACAGTTAAGATTTACAAACAATGATGAAGCTTGTCATGCATCTTTCACCATTCATCATCTGGGTGCCGTGGCTGGGCGGTGAAGTGTTCTTCATAAAAACCAGCTCAGTGTGAAATACACCTCGCAGCAATGTTTACTGCTCTGAAACTCGTCAGCAGCCCTTTATAGTAAATCCAGATTGCGATGTGACATTACAGTATATCATTGCAGAGCGCGCTGGGGTTTACACTAGGAATGAGTGCAGTTCACACCAGATGAGATGTCGAAATTGAGTTATGTAGGAATTTGGCTGTTATATGGGGATAGCTTTTGTTTTCTGAGGACTGAAAGTTAGCTTTATATATATAATATATATAATCTACACATACCTGTACTTGTGTGTGGATGCCTATATTGATATACATGGATATATGGATACACATATGCTGTGTGCACATTGTGTATACAAAGGCTGCATACATTCAAACACAGATTTGTTTGGATGGACCCTGTCTTCTTTTTATGCTGTTTCTTAATAAGTATTTCAGAATTTTGTTGAAGTGCTTCATTTTAGCATTATCTCTTCAGCAAAGTAGCCTTTCATTTTCAAAAAATTCTGTTGAAAATACAGAATCGTTCCTGGCTGGAAATAACAGAGCAGGAATTTCCCTGAGAGATTTTTGCTTTAGGTTAATTGGTTTTTTTGTAGGGGTGCTGTAGAGGAGGCTAATGTTAAATTTCCAAGGAGCAAAACCTCAGGACCTGTGAGATGAGTGTGTTACATACAGTTGGTGTCCAGCCTTTGGGCGAAAAGGAGGTGTATGCAGATGCACCCCATGGTCGGTCAGCTCTGGCAAGGCAAAGAACTGCAGGAGCAGCTCAGGTGGAGGAGTTTGCTGCTGAGATCTAGAGATGATGCAGCTGGCTGGTAACCACTGAAACAGAGCTAAAACCCATTGCTGGGGTTTGTCTTGGGTGGGGTTTTGTGTGCGAATATCTCCTAGAGTTTGGGAGATGAAGCTTTGAGCAGAATGGGTGAAAACTTAGGTAGAAAGCTTAAAATACGGAAACTGCAAAAGTTACTGTATATGTGGCTGTGTGCTGGGGTGTTCTTCCTGCTTACGTTGTTCTTTTCAACTGCAGCGTGGACACAAGGTCATTGAGAGTAAGGTGTAATAGTATGTGCCTTTGTCCAATCATGTAAGTAGGAAGTCAGTGCAAAATATAACCAAGACATTTTGTGTATGAGTAAATAGAGACTGAGTCTTTGGAGAGAAATCTGCTATCTTCAGGATCTGGGAGTCTGAGAAATATCCTGGCGTTAAATAGTAATAGCTGTATCAAGTGGAAAGCAGACTGTTGGTTGGCCTACAGACAAGGAGAGTAACTTGCTTCAGTGAAAATTTGGTACTTTGGTGATGGTTAACTGATTAAAAAGAAAGAAAATATTGGAGACAGACCAGAGAAGTTTTTAAGTGCTTCTTGTGCTGTCTTTATTTCAGTGCTGTACTGCACAGCCTGGGAATTAAGTTATATTTCACTGTCTTCAGTCCTGTGACTGCTTTTTCTTCTGTGTTTGAAACGGAGCTGGCATTTTCTGAAGTGTTCACTGAAATCTTTTGGGTTTATTATTGCCTGATTTTTCAGCCAGAGGAGAGATACAATGTTTGAAATACTGTTGTATTTAAGTTTAGATTTCTGAGATCCATGCTCAGGTGTTAAATATGGTTCAGAAGTGGAAAAAGGAGTGGGACTGCAGTTGTTACCAGCTGTACTTCATTTGTCCTCCTCAACTGTTTTCAGTTCCTGCACTTGTTTTTGCTCTGAGTGCTAATCCTGTATTAAAATAATACTTTCCTAGTTCAGAACAGCTTTCACAAACGTGTTTATTAGTACTGATTTTATTTAGTTATTTATTACATATTTCTTAAAAAGAAACAACACTCTAAAGTTTGCTTTTCAGTCTGCTGCAGCCAATGTGAAGTTAAAGCTTCAGATTCACTAACCATGTAAATATAAAGGCTTCCAGGCCTACCAATAGCATTCTAGTCTTACTTGTATTCATAATTAGCTTAGTGACACAGTAGTAATCTCACCTGCTTCTTTACCAATGGCTTTAAAGGATGCAGTGAGGTTTCATAGGGAGCATGATGGTGGGTGTTAAGTGTTTTTTATGAATTTCTTTTTTCCTCCTTTGAGAGGGGAAATTTTGGACATATGTTACTTTTGTGGCTTGAATTAGAGGGTTAGATAGTAAAACTGTCACAACATAGTGATTTCAGGCACCAGAATGTTGCATATAAAATCAAAGGTGTGTATTTCTTCACAACCTTGGCTGCTTTATGCATCTGCTCAATTTCTACTAACTTTACTAACTTTACTAAGCTGCAGTCTTCAGATAGATGGATGCTGTAATAGCCTTTGGAAGCTTGAGGTCTTTATGAATACGTACTCGGAACACTTTTGTAGGGCTTGTAATGTAATTTCCCATTCTGGCAGGTGCCTCCTTCCTCTTGCAGTGTCGGCCATACATAGACCGAAAAAGTTTTCCATGAGTTAGGGCAGGAATTGGGAAAAATACTCCAGATGCAATATTAGCAGTATTCAGCGCAGTGTTAGAATATAATTGTTGCTGTCCAGACATCTCCAAGTTTGAGCTAAATGGGTAAGTGGGGGCTGGGGCAAAGAGGGGCAAAAAAGGTAGCTTGTATGCCAAGTTAAGTCGCTTAATTGTAGGTTCCCAAACACATACAAAGATGTCGTGTGAGGGTGGCATTTTGTTATGGTGACACTGCAACGAATCAGAGCAAGTGTTTCTGTAGAACACTGTAAAAATAGTCCAGGAGGAAATGGCTCGGAATAGGGGGAAAAAACTCCACCACAAATAAGCTAACAGTATGTTGGCTGATTATAATGGATATCTTATAGCATCCGGGAATTGTCAATCATAGCTTAATGTTTATAGAAGTGAAAAGTCAATGTGTAGTTGTTTAATTTGACATGACTCTCAGGTTGAGAAAGTGTAATCGCTGGAGGGGACAGTTAAGTAGCTGTGCTCCGTGTCAGGCTGTCTCGCTCTGACTACTGCACTAAACGCTTTCCTGATGAGCAATAGATTTGTTTAAATACCAGGATAATTGCTAGCTGCAGCATCCAACACTCTTAATGCCTTGTACTACATCTGTATTAGCTCTTGCCTGAGGCTGTTGGAGGTTTCTGCAGGGAAGAAGGCATGTACCTTCAATTACATTGTTCTCCTTTGGGTTTTGAAGGGTAATTGTTGCAGAGCTAAATAGGCTATAATAAATTACATTTCGTTTCTTCCAAACCTGTTGAAGTAGATCAGACGTGGAAATGCTATAGCTGCTTTCTGCTTGTGATATCTTGGTAGTCTGCAGTCCTGAGAACACACAAAGAATTGAAAAATGGAAAAATACCAGACTTGGCATACTGTACTGATGCAAAGCCAGTGAACTTGAATTGCATGCTATAAAAGTATTTGCTTCCCCACGTGTAAATAAGATCATATGTAACTATTCATGCTCATTGTGAGTAAGCAGAACAGGAGAGCGACTCTGCTCTACTTTCTGCAATTAGGAGGGTTGTCGGCATTTTCTGTAAGTTTTTTGTGCTGTTGGTGTTCCACTGAGAAGACTTGAGGTGACCTGGTGGTTTCTGCCAGGGTGGTTGCCCGCTGGTTGCCTGGGGCTGAGCACATTCCCGTTGTGTCACAGCACAGGCACAGTGGTCTCTGCAGTGTACCCACCTCTCCTACAACAGGTTCTACCCCGCTTGGCAGTCACAGGCTGTTCTGAGAAAAGCTGAAAGCATGGATTAGAGCTCGCTTTCAAAATGTTTCACAGTGATTGCGGGGAGCATTTATTTTTGAAATACGCATTTCTTAAAAGTCTGACAAGATCTGGAGATTGGTTTTGAAGTATGTTCAGAACTGAACACTTAATTTGTTTGCATTCATTTTAGTATGTGATCAGAAAAGAGTGGGAGCCAAGTTAAAGACATAGGACTCTCTGTGTTTCATTTTGAAGTAAATAAAAATTGTAACTTAGTGTCTGCAACGCTGGCATTTATATACTTGCATTTATTTCCTGCTTTCTCATAATTCTACAATGCCAGTTTTAAAGCTGTATGGCTGATGTTTATCTCATGGTGTCTGTTAAATCAACTAAGTTTCGCAAGCAGATTTACCTATGGCCCGAATCACACCCCATATGCTGTGGGTAGTGTGTTTATCTACTCCACTCGTGGCACTAGTCATGTGTTAGACTGCTGAAACTAAAAGAATGTTCCTAGTCCAGTCGGTCAGTAGTGTTGTTTCCTTTCTGGGCATAAAAGAAAAAGGAAAATCAATGAGAGCTCTCTCCTGTTCATTTATAAATCATTTTCCCTTTCAAATTCTGTCTCAGAGCAGTTGCAGGCACTGCAAGGAGGGTTTTCTTTTCGCACCCTGGAACAACTGTTTACACTAGATTCAGTGATTTTTTTGTATTGGCTTTTAATTATATAAAACAAATTCTGAGAAGTTTCAGTCAGAGTTGGATTTAAGTGAGCTGTGTAGCCTTAAATAGTTTAAAATCTAAATACTCTAAAGCAAGACTTAGCTCATGTTAGTTTTTGCTGTTTCCTCGCTTGGGTAAATACCAGTTTCTAGTTTGTGAAGCTGTCTCTACCAGCATCTCTTGTACCAGCACTTTCCTGAGCAACAAATGCTTTCAGGGTCTTTAATTCTGTGGATTGAGTCTCTGACTTTTTCAAGGCATAAACACTGGACGTAGGTTTGTGCGAACAGAGTCTGCATTGGAGGGAATTAACACTGGCTTACTGAAAGGCATCTGGTGTATTCCTGTTGCATGGATATGTTTACAGAGACTAACCCAAATGAAGCTGTAACTGCCTAAACTGTAGTTAAAAAGGAGTTAGGAGAGAGGAATGTGGGTTGACCCCTAGTTTGAAAGTAATTGCTCCTCTGCAGCTGTGGGGCTGACCTCTGTAGTGCTGACTCTTACCTGTCCAGCTTGAATCACTTCATCTGCTTCTCTTTCTGCATTCAACTATTGAATTTGTCAGCTTCATGTGTGGAGTAAGACTTCTTTCCCCATCCTCCAAGGAGTGGAAAACCCCTGCCTAGGCTCTGAACAGTATCAGGCAGTCAGTTACTCTGCATAGTGCAGGCTCTTGGCAGCCCTTGCCCGTGACTCCCCTCACTGCTCTGTGTCTGTGATGGGTTGCACCAGGGCTGTATGATGCACCAGAGGATGAGCTCCGCTTCTCGCTTCTCTCTCCTCCCTGCCTTGCCTTTGGAGTGCTGAAGCACTTTTTTTGTTGACCAGAGTTGCATTCAGCACTCTTGAAATTAACTGAGGTGTAGTACTGGAGTAGTTTCCTTGAAGACAGGCAGTCTTTGACACAGCCACTAGTGTCTGGATTTGCCCACTAGACCCTAGAAACCTGTCTTCAGATTTTCTCTGCAACAGATGGCAGTAATAGCATTCTGTTTTTCTGTTCAAATATTTATGTATTTTAGAACTTTTCTGCCACATAAACATGATTTAAGGTTCACCATCTGTACTTGAAACCATGTCAAGCACAGGCAAGGGACGTGCATGTTGAACTTTAGACAGCTACACTTGCACCAGTTCCAAAAACCTTAGTAAGGAAAGGTGGCACAAGGGCACTAAAGTGACCTTCTACCCTTGTAGAAGGCTAAAAATCCCAAAAGATTTTAGGCCTTATAGACCCACAGTGTGTAGACTATAACCAGTCTAATCTCAGGGGAGATTGGCCCTTCTCAGCAAGACTGCAGCTGTCGGTGTCAGGATCCTGAAGAAGGTGATAGACACTGGTCAGCTGACCTTCCCAGCAGGTCTTCATCACCATGGCTGTAGGACATCTGCAGGCCTGTGGAGATGCAGCTGGCAGCAGCAGCAGCAGCAGCATCATTAGGCACAGCCCAGCCTTCCAGCTGATGGCACACACTCAGCTGGAAGCTGGCACTTCACCTTGGAGCAGGACCAGCCTCAGTGCCGCACCAGTGTTTCACAGTCTGCATTTAACAACGCTATAGTGTTCATGGAAGTGGATATCAATATAGTGCAGTGGGTCTGTCTTAAGCCTAATGTTGTGTGAAACTTCATTTAACTTATTTGACTACCTCAAAAATGTTTTGTGTTCTGTTTTTGTCCTTATTTACTCAAGTACTGTGACTTATTGCAGCAAGGTTCCTAAATTTTGGGGGGCATAAATCTCACTTTAAAATAAGTAGCAACATTTTTACTGCGTTTGTGCATATACCTATCTTGTGCTGTGTATTTCATCAATGCTTGTTGAACCATTTTACTGCAAATCTGCTTGATTTGCTTCCAAATTAAAGTTAATATTAAAAATGGTAATGCCGTAGTAATACTAAGTCACTTCAAAGCCTTCTGGGCTTTTTAAATTGCAGATTAAATTGTAAGATATAAATGACAAAGCTACTTCTTTCTTCCCTCTTGTTCAGTATTGAGCACAATTGTTCGTGACTACAGTGTCGCTCAGGCTGAAGTTGGTGACAAACCTTCTGTTGCTTTCACTAGTGTAGTATGAGTTGCAGATCCTTGTTTTCTCCTTTCCCGGCAGAAAAGTTCGCATTACAAGAGAGGAGAAAAAAGAAAAAAAAAACCATTTGCAGATGAAAAATCTGTTGTATCTACCATAACAGATCACGTGCATGAGACCTAGCATTTTTGCTGATTTTTTAATAACCTGTTGGTTTCCAAGAACTTGCAAGTTGTGTCCAAAAAATCTTTTTAAGCTGTATAATATGAATGGCACTGTTGCACTGAGATGGTATTTTCTAAAATTAAATCATTAAATTTGGAAGAGTTGAGTCCGTCGTTGCTAGCTGTTCGGTTATGCTTTGAACATTAGGACTAATGACAGCAGGCATGGATTTCATCCTTGTTTTATCAATTGAAAGTGGCTTTGGCAACAACAAAAATGTAGAGAAGTGACCAGAATTACTGTTTACAGTTGTATGACTAGTACTGGTGTTTTGCAAACTGTGATGGCATTCTTTTGTTCCTGATAGGGTACTGAAGACTAGTAGCCTTTCTGACCCAAGAATAGAGAAATACTCAGCCAAAATAAAGTTATGTTTGGATTTCTGTGCTGAATAAGAAAAGGTTGTGTGTCATTATTAGAGCTCTTAGAATTGTATTTCCTTCCTTTAGCATAACTACACAAGGGAGAATATTTGTGCCTTTTGTCTTATGTCTCTACATATTCTACTACTTGATAACATTATCCTGAGCCTTGAGTGCACTTGTTCCTTTAAAATTAACCATGTATTTAAAAAAATAGTTTCTTGCCTCAGCTATTGCAAATGGTAATGCATTTTTTAGGTAGCACAGTTGATGCTTCTAGAAGTAGTTATTCACAAGCAACTTTTTGTTTAACCAGGTTTTAAACATGATTCCTTGCTTTGTAGTGTTATTACCAGGTTAAAATACCTCGAATCTGTGACTTCATCCCAGCTTTTTCGTGATGCTGAGGTTGTCATGCTTTATGTGTAATCATACAGAATGTTTATTTCTAGAGATGGCTCGAAAAACCATTTTCAGAAGTGCCTGTTTTACCTTGTTACTCAGCAGTAGAAAATGTTTGCTTTACATTGAGATGTCCCATTGGAGAACATTTCCTTCATGTCTTCTAACACAGAAAGTCTGTGTAAGATGATTAAAATCATGTTTCCTTCTTGAGAAAACTAGCCATAAGGGTTCCTGCCAGTTGAATGTAAACTGGAGAGGCTTCTGCGGAGGTGTACCATACAGAGGTTTACCATGCTGAGACCTAACTTGGGCAGAGTGAGCATTTGTGGTGAGTACATGCACAAGGGGCAAGTAACCACTTCTGCAAACCAAAAGAAAGCTTGTCTCAGCATCTTTCAGTCATTCAAAGCAAGGGAACTCCTCTTGGCACACTTGAACCTCTTGAAGTTTTCCTGAGATGGTTTGCCCTCTGCCTCTCCTAGCCTGCAGCAGTGGCTTAGTGACATAAAGTTAGCCACAAAATATAAAGCTGGTGATAGGAGTGAGTGTTGGTCCATCAGTACTGCTCTGTTCCAGATTGTATCTGCAAGCATGTAGGGCAGTTGCTTTGTAATATAATGGTATAGTTTCAAGGTGTGTTTTGGAGTCTCGGGGAAAAAAAGTCTATGCCACCCAAGTATCATCTTTGCATCCTGCCTGTCTGACTGATGGTGGATGAGAAGTGGAAAGCCTTGTCTGATTGTTTCACATATTACTGTAGGAGAATTTAAAACCAGAGGTGAGGGATTCAGCAGGATGATACTTTTTTCAGCTTCTGGTTTCTCATTACAACAGTTACAGCTGTACCTTCTTAGTTGCTAAAAGTACATGCATGAACTGGAAAAGAATGAGATAATATGTAGTAAAGCATGCTACATACCTTTCATGCATACCTTTTATCCTGAGTTTCTAATGCCAAGAATTAAGGCTGTTTGAAAATGGACAATACATGCACCCTACTGTGGACATGCAATATAATCGTAGTTACCTTAAATGTTAGAAGGATAGGTGTTTGAGGAGGGTAAAAGGGCTGTACTGCAAAATAGTATACCTGTGTTAAGAGACACACATGGGGCATGTTTTTGGTTCCAGATCCTAGCCACCTTTTTATTTTTTGCATCAAAAAGCAACTCTGCTTGTTCTCTTGTAATGTCTTGTCAGTGGGAAAATATCCACAGATATAAATTTCTAGAATGGGACAGGTTTACATTATGTTAATAACAACATGCAAAGCAGAAAATTAGCACTGCTCCCTTTTTTTGCAAGTTGGTTGCATTGTGATCAACACAGAGTAGTCCATAACACGTTGATCAAAGCAAAAGTTACAAAGACATTTCAGCTGGTGTATGCAGTATGTGAAGTTCAGTTTTAAGGCAGACGCATAGTTGAGTTTTCATTATCCCCTTGTAATTTATCAGCCTCCTTGTGTTATGCATTGCGGTGCACCACACTGCTGCTAAGAAGCCTGCACTCACACTGTATTGTGTTGACCAGCTGCAGCAAGCAGAAACCCTTGGTTTCAGGTGGGCTTCCTGAATTTGACCCTGTGGGAGCTGTCGCCTGGTTCAGATCTGTGACGAGACCTGAGGAATGGGAAGAGAAGGACACTCAATGCAGAAGATGCTTAGCACATTTATGCACTTATGGATGTTGGCAGGAATTCTCAGTCAGTAAGAACCATTTCATCCCAGCACTCATCCTGAGCAAGAGAGATGTAATAAAGGAGATAGCAGTCTGGGGTTTTTTTGCGATAGTTCACAAGCAGTAGAAGGAAAAAATCTAAAATACATTGAAGAGTTACCAAGTGCGAATGTCCTGAAACATGAGTTACTGCAGCTGTATGAAATTTGAATCTTTGTGTTCAAAGAAAATCTTGAAAACACAGCTGATGCAAGTTTGGCTCTTACTTCTTTTGCAGCTTCTCTTTGGCCTTGCAGCAAGAACCCATGCATCCATAGGTTGCTGACTGTTGCTGTCTTAGATCTGCACCGAGCAGAATACCAGAGTATGAGGCTGAACCCGTTGCATGGCTGGTTTATGAACAGCCTGCCACTAATGCTAGTTTCTTCACCCTGGTGTAAGTCAGTAGTTTTCCATCTTTTCAAATAGAGCATTCGCACAGGAGTGAATCACAGAGAGATTCAGTGGCAGTAGATTTTCTTTTTGAGCTTTTGTTAAACTCCACTTAAGGAATTGAGCCTTTGGGAATGTGATTAAGCATTCCTAAAGGTGGGGAGGCAGCTGAAGGGAGATCGCTTAGGATAACTTGGCCTGTCTGCATATGTTTACATTAGGATTGCATCTTGCCCATCTTAGGATCATCTACAGCAGAATCAGGACAGACCTGGACACTCCTCCTTCCATTCTAATGCTTTATCTGCGATAGGAAAACTCTGCTTTTCTCCCATTCTCTTTTTCTGTGTGTCTTCTCAGTTGCTGAGACAACAACTGATACGAACCTGACAGTTCTCTGATTCTGAGTACCTGGTTTTGCAGCAGTAACTCTTTTGGGGAGATTTGTTTGGCTGATTTAGTTTGGATTTTTGACCTAATGCTTTGTCAGGCAGTTGCCATTTATGTTAAGATAGTTGCTATGGCTTGGCAGGCTATTTACTTATGCAGAGTGGTAGAGTCAGCCCTTTCAGGATGAATCTGAACAGTAGAGAGGCAGGGTACCATTGACTTGAATAAAAACTGGACAGTGTTGAGCCTGTAATTATTTCCAAGCCACTGAGTCAGCCAATGTTCAGAGCATGGCCAGTCATTCCGCTGTGTCCTGTAGTGGTGCCAAGACTACAGGTGCCAGTTTTTGCACTGGTAACCTGAGGAGAATGCCAATGCCTTTTTCTCTCATTCTGCCCTTTGTGCAGGTAGTCTGACTTGCTTCCTGGTTTGACTGCCACTGGTTTCCCAGACCAGTTTGTTTTTCAAGAGCCTTTATATCTGAAGACTGGAGTGAAAGTTGCTGCTTGTTTAGATAATGGTGGCATTTGCAAAAGGAAGGTGCCTTGGAGGAGGAGGTGCAGTGAAGAGCAGCTTCTGTCCACCCTCATGCCAAAAAACTGAGGCATGCTTTGGTGACGCTCCCATGCCATCAAACTGCCAGTGGCAGTCTGGTTCCACTCCTCTTAATCGCTACATGTGGCTGTGCTCAAACACATATGTATGCATACCGGGAAGAAGTGGATGGGCTTTAGCAACATGTGGGACTGGTGTGCTTACTTATTTTGCTTTTCCCTAAGAAAGGTGAAAGCGTTTTAAAAAATGGATTGTACTGCTCAACTTTAAATCTTTACAAATTGCTGCTTATTTAGAGTGTAATAGTTTTGTGAATGTAAACTCAGGAAAATACTTACTTTTCAAGCATGAATATTGTTCTGCTTTCTCACATCACTGAAAGTGTATTATTCTTTTCAGTCCATTGAATTCCAGGGATCACTCAAGTTAAAAGTCAATGCAGTTTTCAGTGTCAGAAGACGTAAGGTTTTGTGTATATGGTTGGGATCCCTTTTCTCTTCTTTTCCTGTGTGATATGAGCTGATTTTTTTTTCATACAGCCCAGAAGTATTCAGGTGCTTTCCCAAGGGTAAAAGGTAATTAGATCAAGGAATGGTCTATAAAAACTGTCACAGACCCAATTCTGGTACTGTTTTTTACACAGATAAGGGCTTTGTAACAACTGTGGGAGGATCAGCCACAAGCTTCAAACAGATGAAACTCATAGACTTAAATCAAAAAGAACATGAATTTTGTTTCTTTGAACTTGGAACTTCTACATTTTATTGCTTTGTGATTAAAACACTGGAACAGAATTGCCTATTTCCTTTTTGCTGCCTTTTTATAGCTACAAGTCCCAGTCTGAGTATCTTGCACTTTTCATCAGCATTGCAGCTTCTCACTGCTCCTTACTTAACTTCGGTGACTCTATTGACTGCAGTAGAAGTCTGTTCAATTAAGCAGTGCAGGTGTGGATACAGGAGTAACAATCTCATCTGCTGGAGATGAGTCTTGGTAGTGCTGTGTTTTTAAAATCTGTGTGGCTCTCCTTACATACTCCTATACACATTCAGAGACCAGCATATATAGCCCAAATCATTAAAACTATGATAAGTTTGGAAGTCAGTGGAAAAACCTGTGGAGCTCCACTGGTCCAGAAGACTTAGGTGCCACTGCTTGAGGTGCTAAGAAGCAGATGCAGTTGTCTGTCTACAAAAAAGTTGCCCTCTCTGTCATTCCCTAGGTTTATGCTAAATTAACAGAGTTGCTAAAAAAATGGATCCCAAAAGTGAAGTGGCAGTTTTGCTGTGGTAGGGTTTTAATATCTGCTATAACATGCTGAGTGGGTTTTCTGTTGGATTCTTTCTATTTAGGGAAAAAAACTTGCTTAAAGTCACAGAGATTTATAGATCTCAGTATTTAAAAATGGGCCTTTCCATCACTCCAGGCACATGCATACTGGAAGTATTAAGAAATCCTTTAAAAGTAGACAAGCCTCTTGCCCATTTGGCTCTCACCTTTCAGCCTCGGTTGCTTCCCTCATACTTCTGTCCTGAAGGCTGAGAACGCAGAAGCCCTACAGCCATTTCCTAAACCTTTACATATTGTGCTTTACTAAATTAAATTTGAATGAGGTTTGAGTCAGAGAGCTGAGCCCCCTTGAGCCAGTCAGCCCTGTTGAAGTGACAGTACTCGCATTACTACGTGTTGAAAGGTATCTTTTGGAGTAAGAGGTGATTCTTGATGCTGTACGTGGCCAGATCCAGCCAGAGCTTTTGTTGGGTACAAGCTAAGGCCCTGAGTTACTATTGAGGAGCTAGTCTGTAAGACACATCAGGAGAGGTGACAATTGCTGCATTTTCTGAAGGCGATTTCTCCTTTACTGTGCGTGGACCTGCAGAGCATCTCTGTTCTGACATTCCATAGTAGTCAAAACATGAACTACTGCAACAAGTTACTCACTCGAAGGAGCTCCTGGTGTGTGCTTCATACCATGGGAGTGTGGTGCAGACTGGGCCACCCAGTGAGTGAGCTTGTGCTGTGAGCCAGTCTCACGGGATAATCCGGCTTCCCTCGCAGAGGAGCAGAAATGTTCCTCTGTTGTTTCACATACTTTCTTCAGTCTGTATGTTTGTGCTTGGTTCAAGTCCTGGGAGTTCTTAGGCAATGATGAAGTGTCAAACACAGACTTAGTTGAGGAAGTGAAGTGGAAACACCAAGTGGCATCCTCATCCAGACACTGAGGAGATGGGACTTCTCCTTGAACTCCACCATCAGCTCTACTCACTGAAAAGGGAAGGTAGGAAACACAGCATCAGGAATTGCCTGGTATGTTCTGATGGCAGAAGAGAGCTTGGCTCTTGCACACCTCAAGGAGTGTTTCTGATCCTGCAGCACTCTGGGTTTCATACTGCTGGGCTAGAAAAAGGAAAAATCTACAAAACTTTTCTCAACTGCAGGTTATGTAACTGCTGTTCCAGCCTGTTCTGGGTGCAGATCAGTGCCGTCCTCCAGCAGTGCACTGGTTGTTCAGGCCTGGAGATGCTGAAGATCTGTTCAGCTGTTTTGTACCTTTGACCACATAGCAAAGGAGTACATGATTCTGCATACCAGATTCCTCTTTCTGTGTCGTTAAATCATTAACAGCATTTGCAGGATGTCTAAAAAGTGTTGGAAGTTGTGTTGACTACCTTGTCACTCCCTCATGTCTAAGCACTGCAATTTTAGTTTGTATTTTAGCTAAGTTAATATCCCGTTCAATGGGCTTAAGAAAAAGAGCCTTACCTTGTCCCTTACATGCATCAAAGCAGAGATTTGCATTAAATCAAGGAGCCAGGTTCAGCAATGTCAAAAACTGTCAAAACTCCCTGAAAGGAACAAAAATTGACTTTTTGTCTAGTCACGGGTTAAGCATGTGAAAAGGATATGCGAGACATCAACTTCATAATGTCTTTTCCATCTCTTGGTAACCAGTGTTGTGTTTAAAATAAAGACAGATTTGGAAGCTGAGTTGCAAATGTACTCTGCTGCAGAAACACAAACTACTACAGAAACAGGATGTTAATATTTTTTTAAAAGAGTATTTCTAATTTTCTCAGTGGTGTGCTAAACCCAGATGGTGCTGTTTACTTTTCTTGAATCCCATTGGATTTTCCTGGCTGTCAAAATTAGGCCTGACCTCTCCTTTTTCATTGGACTTCAGATGTGCTCCAGGTCCCCAGAGTCTGCGAGCACCCAGGGCTCAAGCATGAAGGAGCTGCTTGCTTAGGCACAACGGTGTGGTTTCAGAACAGACTTTAAGCCTCAACTCCGCACTCTTTGTTTCTGTGTTAGATTCGTCATAGCTTCTAAAAAACAACCGATGGCTGGTAATATTCTCTACTAAACAGTAAAATCCAAAACATAGTATTGATGATTAAGGTGTCAGGGGCTCACGGAGCTTCCACTGTGATTTAGTTTTCCTTCGACTGCCTCAACTACCGATGCATTTTGCTAATTACATCATAGATTTTCCTATTGATGAACAGAATCTGAATTAACACGGGAAGCACTAATGTTACCCTTTCACTATTATTGTTGTACAAGAAGCCGTGGCAGATGCTGGCAGTTAGCTACACAAACATTAGTATTAACGATTGGCCATTTGGAATTGGTGACAAACTGCCGCCCGCCGGAATCCTGGGCCTGAAACCAATCAGGAAGTTAATGAGGAGAGAAATTACCACTGCAGCTTCCCCTTAATTATATTCACGGTAGGCAGGAAGGGAGTGTTGGGGGTGGATCTCAACTCATCTAAGGTTAGGAAGGTCAGAGACCCTTTTACTTGGTTTTTGTATCTACTGCAAGTTGCAATGTTGCAACCATTCCTAGCACTGTATTAGTTTTAAATTCTGTAATATTTGGCCTCTGCCTCGGGCTGCCCGAGCCGGGGCTTGAGGTCTGTAGGCAGGTTTCATCCTCGTGGGTGAAGGGGAAACAGTGCCCAGACTCGAGGTTGTTCCCCCTCATCGGTACTCCCGCTGCGTTCACCTTGGCGAGAGGAGGGAGGCCAGCACCTCTCCATGCACTGGGGGACACACATCCTCGCCCCTGTTCCCGAGAGGGGAGATCCGTGTGGGTCTCCTCTGGTCGGGGCCGTGGGGTGTCTCAGTGTTTTTTCTCTCTCTCTCTCTCTCTCCCCCTCCCTCGCAGTGTTTTCGCCACCCAGCAGCCAGGACTCCGGCCTGGGGTGCCTGTCCAGCAGTGAGAGCACCAAGGGGGACCTGGAGTGCGAGCCCCTGGCGCAGCCCGGCAGCTTCGCGGTGAGCCCCGTCCAGGAGGGTGCCGAGTAGCGCCCGGAGCCGGGCGGTGCAGCAGCAGCGTTCTCGGTTTGCTTGTTCTGCTTGGGGGTTGCGGGGGGAGGGCGTGGGGGCGTTTGGGTTCTTCTTTCCAGGTGCGGGGCGGGGTGCCAGCTTCCCCGGGGGG
>JAWWMO010000096.1:44866397-44880628 GCA_035047845.1 Dendrocincla fuliginosa | reverse complement strand
TAGAATACAGGAATTGCTGTAGCTGGTCATCTGACACAAACAAAGGACAATGTTCCTTTCCAACCTCACTCCTCAGGTTTTATTTGTAATTTAGAGCAAATATCACGAGGAAAAAAATTTATGACACTAAACAACATTTATGTCAGGATACAGGCCAAGAAATTCCGTTTTATGCATTGGTTTTCCATCTGTTCCTCTGGAAGTCACTCTCCTTCCTATAGCCGCCTGCACTTGGAAGAACCTGACAAGAAAAATCCCTCTTCATAGCTCCCCTTCGTACAGCTACAGTAGCTTTAACAGAGAAGGATATACTCTGAGGCCTGTCTTTATTACACAGCTACATTCAGAAACAGGTTAGTTGCTCAAAGCATGATAACAACCAAACTATAGAAATGGGACTAGAGACTGCTAAACTGTCCTTTGGGCACAAGTAACTCTTGAGGGCTCTTGAGGGAGGCAGTGCAACCAGTGGCCTCCTGGTGGGAAAACCGGGGAGATGTTTAAAAGCACTTTCAAGAAAGCTGTATGCACCCATACTCTAGCTGGGCTCTAAGGGTTCCCTCATGTTTCCTTGCGTGAGCTGGCCAGCAGTAAGGGAGTAGCAAATAGTCTCTCTAAAAAGATTAGAGAGTCACAAATGAAATATCTGTGGCAGGAATTTAATTTATGATGCCTGCTAGCACAAGTATCAGGCAGTAGGCTGTGATACATTTGTCTGTGGCATATGCAAACTGTGCCTCAGCATGTGACCAGATAGCCACAGAGAGAGAAAGTTAAACAGGTCTGAAAGTACAACAGCAAAAGTTTAAGATAAACTGAAGGGATAACATAGCTAAGAGAGCACCTCTGCTCTTCTCACTCCATCACTGCCAAGATAAGGAGTTATATGCAGACTCCACATGATCTCTTCCTTGACATCTTCCTGGTCTTCAGAGTCTCTTCTGTACATTTTCAGATATTCTCTCTCCTCCCCGAAATATTCACTGGTCCCTTGTTAAGGACACACAGCTTATCAGGTCCCTCTGCCTGAATCAAAAAAAGTGGTAGTAGTGGTCACCAGCAAACTAGGCGAAGGAACTCGTATATAAGTTGTAGTCATTTGTGTTTGTAGTTGGCACCTATGAACATGGCTCTGGCAGCTAATACAGCAGGGCTGAGGAGCATCTTACTCTTACTAGGTTCTGTAGACAGACAGCACAAGAGCAGGATCTGTCCTTCAGGTGCTCCCTCTACTCATACTGCTGACATTGTCTTGGCTGACAGAGGAAGGAAATGTCAAATAGCCATGGATGGGGTGTGTACATCTGACCTTTTAGATAAACTTCAAACTGTTCTGTACAACACAAGGCTAATGCTGCTGGTCAGCGAGGGGGAGAAAAAAGCACAACCATCTTCCTTAGACCTGTCTTTCCTGACAGCTAGGTGTGCTTCATACAGTGCTTGAGCAATTACTATGGTAACAGGTGATGAGGAGGAGTTCCTTGCTGCTGAGAAGCCTTTCACCAAGTCAGTATGTGGCTGAGGCACCACATATTCTCTTTGTTGCTACTACGTGAAAATATCTGTCCTCCTTCTGGTCCTGCAGCCACCCCTTACTCAGCTGTGTCCACCATCAAGTCTAGTAGCTTGACTCCTGCTCTGACTACTCCAACACAGGATCATACCCTACTGCCTGCCAGTTCTCCTCAAGCACATTTTGTCACAAACATGTTTCATGCATCAAGCTTTTTCACAATAGAAATCTTAAAACCAAACTCTGATGGGAGTTCCCAGTGCAAGGGCTTCTGTGCTGTGGCTAAAGATGCTCCTCTTACATCCACCTCTATAATGTCTATAGGCTGCTTGACTAATACTCTCCCTGGCCAATCTTGGTATTTTCCTCTGTGATGTTTGCACTTGACATGCTTTAGACATAAACTGATGTTGAAGTCTGAGATTAAGATTGGACCTAGCCACACTTAAGTTCCATCAGCAGTTTAGAAAGTAACAAGGTCCATTCTGAGCTTCATGACTCAATGGGAGTGTCTCTGTTACCCTTTCTTATCTCTGGCCTCTGTGCAAATAATTGTAAATCCATTCTAATTCAATGCACTTTTGTATGTTTCATTCATGTTGTAATAGACTAGACCTTGCTTTGAAAAGTTGCTTTTTTATAAATTCATGATAAAACCATTTTTTCTAATACCTCCGCGAGTTATTCTGTAAGTGACCTAAACCTACTCCTTTGTGACACTCTTGGCAATATATTTACTGACTCAAAGGCTTTTTCTACCTCTTCTCAGCCCAGCAAGTTGTGCTCAACTGAGCCTTAAGCCCACTAAAAGACCTGTCCTATTCCTTGATGTATACTTTCTTCTGTTTGGTAGTATTTGTGTGATTCAAATTTGATAATGTACGTCTTTTATAACTAAGGCTGTAGGTCTCAAGTTCATTATATCATCTTCCTCCTATAAGCTTTCCTATATGCTAGGTGTGAGTGAGTTGTCTATACATCACAAGTAATCTGACTTTGGCAAATAGAGTGCTTCCATGTGGATGAGCATGGGGTCATGAGGACACATAAAAGCATGATTTGCAGGCTGGCAGCGCTAGCTGTGCATCTGTTTCATGTGTTCCTGACCAGTGACTTTGCCCTTACCCTTTACAGCTGCCGTTGTGAACCAGGTCACGCTCTGGATGGACTGGTCTGTGTGAACACTGCAGACACATTCCCAGCCTGATGGCATTTACACGACTGTATAAAACTCATTTTTTATGCAGGGCCACATTTATTATGTGCGTAAAGCCAGCTTTCAGTCCACAGCCCCTTCTCTAGAGTGGCATTTTCTCATGGTGATTAATACCACGTTCAGCTTTACTTGCTGCTGTAGTAAAGCTCAAATTTGTGAATAGACAGTGTACTTGCCTCTGCTGATAAATGAGAACTGAAGGCATAGCCATCTGAATCTTATGATGATCTTTGGTCTGGTCCTAAAATGTTTTCTGCTATTGTTATCCGATGTAACTGCATTTTGAATAATGATGCCATGATGCTTGGAGGAACATAGATTTGGAAGACAATAACTAACCAACTGTGAACTAAGTCACTCTTTATTCTGCACAAATACAAAGACTCAAAAATTTACAAACTCTTTCAAACATAAATAGTTTGTTTAAGTGATGATCCTGCATTCACTCACCGTTTGTGATTTCATGGAACAACAATAAATCGCTAATTCACAGCAACTATGGAGAGACAGAAGAGTGGTTTTCTCTCTCACGTTCCGTTTGAAAGGACCATCCAAATTTTTTCTTTTTTTCACTGTGCCAGTCCATGTGTTCTCAGTCTTACGGCAAGCATGAGCCAGGGCTGACTGCTTATCACCCGCGCAGTTCAAATCACAGAATCAGGTCAGTTTTGCGGCAGCTCCCGGGTGTTTGGGATGGATGTGACCGGTCTGCAGGGCAGCTCTCGGACCTTCTGCCCTCGCTGCTCAGTACCGCTGGCCACAGAGCGGTAGTGCCTGCATCCCTCCGACCCTCTGCTGACGCGTTCCTGAAGCGTCCGTCAGCGACCTGCCGCATTCCTATTGCTCCCAGTGCCCACTAGATGACGCCTCTGATTTTAACAGGAGCTTGTAACCGTAACGTGGAAGATTTCATAGCTTCGCTCTTTATTTTCTACATTCTGTGTGTGTGTCTATGTGTGTGACGCAAAAACCTCTCGAGAGTAAGAAAGACCGGAAAACCTCTTCACTGCTGTGTAGTTTCAAGGACTGTGAGAGTGCAGAGATGTATTTTGTACTTCACACCCTGTCTCTCCTGGCTTGTGGAACACCAGCCTGTACAGAGACATAGTTACATAACCTACTATAAATGGAATACTGTTGCCATGTGCAATCTGAGACCAAACGGGAAAAGGAGAATAATGTTGAAAAACAGCAACAACATCAGCAAAAAGGTACATTACTGGTATTCTATGTTGTAGTGTATGGCTTGTGGATATACGCAAGAATAAAGGAAATGGATGATGAAGTCATCAGCTGGCAAAGTTCTCTAGCTGCGATATGCCCCAGAAATGCATGCAGCAGAGCTAAGTTAAAGCCATTGTTAAAAAATAACAAAGGACACTCCTTTTTACATTGCTGTCTTTTTTTTTGCAGTATCACATTTGACTCAATAAAATCAAGATATGATTTTATTTAAAAAATACAAGTGCAGTAAAGATTAATGGGAAAATACAGACCATAAAACTAAATTGACTAGTCATTGTGACTAGTTACAACAAGTTCATTTATTTAAATTATCTTGATTGGTTTATAACAGGCAATTACAATTTCTTTCTCTAAGAGCAGGTGCTCCTGCTTCATTTTGTTATTCCTATTCTAAAAGCAACATTGTGGGTGGGGAAAATTAGGAATTTTATACAGCAACATGTTCCTATGCCTGGACAATATAACCTTCAGTTTGTCAAAGGCTAAAGGTGAAATCCTGGCACTTGAAAGCTGAAGTGTGTGCTGGCTGTGGGAGGAGCCTGCAGTGAGAAACACAGCACAAATAGCATGTGGCTCTTTGCTCTGATGGACTTGGGCCAGTCCCAGGAGTGCTTCAAAAAGAACAGAGAGGACAGGCAGATTTTAATCAGGAGGAAGTAAGTGGTCATGATGCTAATTAAAATAAGCAGTCACATATATTGTAATTTCAAAGATATTTTCTGAAAGATACTTCTTTCCAGTATATTAGGAGAATCTGAAACTGTTTTCAGATTGACCTTCGATGGGTTTTCTTTTTTAACCCAGGGACTGTTGAGACTGTCAAATATTTTCTGTCCTGATTTCACTGTCAAACCTCCTAGGGACTTGAGAAATGTCAGTTAGGACCATTGCTGGTCATTGCTCAGTAATTGGAGCAACAGTGCTGTGTCACTACCTACATGTTTTTTCTTCTTGGTATGTGTAAATCATACTGAAAGTGCCTAGAGAGTTTTAGACAGCCTCAATTAACCTAGTTTCATCCCCTATGCTACCAGCTATTGCAACTATCAGCACTTTTACTGGTGTTTGCAGCCTCTTCTGTACTGCACAAAACTCTTTCTTAATGTGAAAATAACAAGCAGGCAAATTGCCCTACATCTCTCTTAAAGGCAAAAGTGTTCAGGACTTCCTTATGCATTAGGAAGAAGCAAGAATGGGCATACGTGCAGCATTTTTTCCCTTCCACAAATGCATCCTAGCAGCTCAGGTCACCATATCACTTTATAGCTTCTGAGTACAGCAAAACATCACAATGCCCTTGTGGTCACAGTATAGGCAGGCTCTGACTTGCGATTCCTCAGATCTGTCTGAAAAATTTCCCTTCTAGACAGTGTTATGTATCCTTCTCTGCAAAAATGCCTCAGTGAATCCAGCGATTCATGAAGGGGCGGAGATGTCTAGACCATGGCCTGAATTGCTTTTCTTTCCCCTTAGGTGGGGAGAAATTGGATAAAAGTGAATGGGATGTACTAACATCCATTCCCTGTGCTCACTGTCCTGGAACATGACATGGGCAAAGCAACATTCCAACCAGCAATTGTTAAAACATGCTGTCTACTATATTGCTTGACACAGCATGCTTTCTTTGGTTAAACAAGACTTATAAGCAAGCCTGCTAGACATTATTTCCCTCATAATTATTATATTTTGTTTTACATTCTCCTGCAATAGCATTTGAACTATTTTTGCCTCTGGCTAAAGAGACAAGTTGAATTTCTTGGTCTCAAAGTGATATCTAAGATATAGCTGGACAGTAATAAGCCTCTTTTAAAAGATTGAACTCAGTCATGCAAAGCAGGAAGCAAGTTTCATAGCCTTTATTTTGCTTCCAGTTCAGGACCTGAGAACCTTGTAGTGCATAGGTGATGTGGTAAAGCATTCCTCTTGCTGTGCCAGGTATGAGTGATTAGAGTGGTGGGTTGGGTTTGAGGTGGAACAAGAGCTGAATAGCAGCTCTATTTTGCGTTAGTTATTTGTCTTCTTGTTGCTAAACATGAACAAGCCTGAGCATGAAAATCTTGGTAAAGTTGCTGCACATAGGCTGCATCTGGTGCATAAACACTCTTCCAGAAAACTCATCAAGGGGCTGTAGAATGACTCGAATTGTTTTACTGTAGAAAATGCTGCTTTGCTGAACAGAACTTCTCTGAAAAAGGGATCAGATCCAAGGTGAAAGGATGGTGAGTTCTCATCATCGTTTTTGTGCCAAGTTGTTATGGAAAGGATTTCTGTTCTGTGGTGGCATGAAAATGACTTATTCTTTGTCTTTTTCTGGGGCAGTCACACTTTCACTGAAGTGCTTGCTGGCTTAAGTTTCCACATGAAACACGCTATTCCTCTTCTGTAGGCCTGCTTGTAGCATGTAAGATTGGTAAATCCCAAATGTGTAGCACTAACGAATAAATTTGAGAGGCCATTGTGATTAGGGAACATTTATCTGCATGTCCCTTAGACCATCTTTCAGATCATGCCCACAAAACCTCCTCTGCAACAGGCTTGTTACTCTCCAATTTCACCACATTCATGTCCATTCTCTCATTAAATCTAGAAAGAAGACTAGTAAGAATGTATTCACCAACTTTGAATTCATGTTGAATATATTCTCATATGCTTAAGCTCTTTGAAGTCACAGGAGCATTTGTGTGAAAATGTGTTGTTCTGTACAGATAAGAAAGATGGAATAAGGCAAATGAGTTGCAGTGTTTGTTGCTTACCTCCTGCCTTCTGCAATGACATTCAATCACAAAGCATTTAAAGAGGCTTTAAAAACAGTACTTTGGTCAGAAATTCAGACATGTCCCATACAGTACTTTGAAACAAGAGTTATTCATAAGAGAAGTTTAAATGCTACCCTCAAATGCACAGCAACTTGGACGGAGCAGATCCCTCCCACATTAGGTGTTGTAAGGAAAGTCTCTGTCCCTTTTTTTGCTTTTCATTAAGCCATGAGACTACCTGTTCTTCACAAAGAGAAAGTTTCTTAATGTTTACACAGGTGGGCTGGGCAAGGGGGTGTGAAGACTGTTGGCAGGTGTGCAAAAAACTGATGTGAAACTGTGAGAACATGTACATTTTCAGGCTTGAGCTATTTAAAATACACATTTTTAAAAGTGGAGTGAATTGAATTCCATGCTTGCAAAAGGTAAATATAATGCTAATACAACAAGTTAGAGACTCCAGTCTGGTATTCATTGCCTGAATGCAGCTCAGGGTGGCTCTTTAAACCTTCCCACAGTGTCTGCAGCCACCGTACCTCCACTATGATCTGGAAGGATTACTTGTGGAGGGCAAGAGCTTAGCTCATTTCCTCTGCCCTTGCAGACCTTGGTCTTTCTGCTGAGGCTGCTGCTTATGTGATAGCCTGAGCAGCTGGTGTGTAATGGAAATATTCTTGAGGAATTCAAACTGGGGACTTAGATATGGAGAGGCTGCATCCCCTGCAGGCATTATTAGAGTTAGAGTGGTAGGAACTGAATTTTGAGGGTTGTGTCTGAGAAGAGAGGCAGGGAGGCAGATATGACACCTTGTATATCCGCTTGAGTCTCACAGGCTGCAGGGCTGGTGGGTGATGAGCAGTAGCAAAGGCACAGTTACACTGTGCCAGTGGAGCAGAAGCAGGGGCAAGATGCATGCAGAGCTGAGCAAGAGCCTTCCTATCCTCCATGACTGAGGCCTAAACAGAAAGGATTAATAATGAACATCACTTCCACTTAGGACATTCTGGAACTTTTGCGTGTTCCCCCATTCATGCATAAAACACAACACAGGGGAGGAGGCAGGCAGAGAAAACATTGCCCAGGCAGAAACTGACTGAAACGGAGATCTGCTACTCAGAGTGAGGAGCTAATTCATGGACCTGCCTGGAGATGCATGTGGTCCACACTGGCATTTCATGGCAGTTTAGCTGTATGTCATTCTTTGGTACAGATGGTCATGCAGTGAGCAGTGACTATGCTGGTAGAGGCCCATGGCTGATGCTCTCTACACTTTGTAGAGTAAGATGTTCTCTGAGGTAGCAATCAGGGTTTTTTCATGAATCAGGCATCTAAAGGAACACTGATTACTCTAACGCCTGAATTATGTCTAGGCTGGGCTCCGCTTCCCCAAAGCTTGCATGGGCTCTGGAGAGAGATTTTTTCCTTTCTGCCTCTGTTTTGTGTGCCTATAATTTTCAGTGCCTCAGGATCAGTCCTGGGGACTGAGGGGAGGACAACCCCGCTCTCTGCTCAGCAGTGATTAAAGATGCCATTTGTCACTCTCTGCTGCCCCGGCATGGGTTAGGTATGTTCTTTCTCCATAAAATGTGCTCATCTCTGAGCTTCCCAGTTGAAACCAACATGCTGAAAAAGAAAATCTAAGGAAGTCAGCCAAAGGCACAAGAGCAATCCATCTCAGGGTCCTGGTTCAGGACTGAGAATTTCCTGCCCCACAGTTCTGTGCACCAGCTACAAAGATACATTTCTTACATGGTTAGTCATATATTATCATCGTCACTTCAAGATGAAAGGGTGGAGTGGTAGCAACTACAGTTTGTCACAGTTACACATGCAGAGACATAGTCTTTGTTGTTCATTTTCTGTACCTGTTAAAGCTCAGATTCACTAAAAATCTTAATCTACTCTTCCTGCATTTCCCCAACCTATTGGGGTGCAAGAAATACCTCCTTCTGGGGGAGGATGTTGAGGTATTTTAGTTTGTGACCAGCATGAAAAGATTACTTTCCATCCACAGCTTCCTGAAGAATAACCCATTTCCAGGCCAGTAGCTCCCAGCACTGCTTGACTTCTGGGATGGGTGGGCAGGAGGCTGGGAATGTCCTGCTGCAACCTGGTGCCTGCACCCATGCCAGCAGAAGAGCTTGCAGCTGGGGACCAGGACCAGGGCTCAGTTTGCATTAGCCATCCCCTCTGTGGTGTTTGCAACAGGCACTCGTTAACCATGTTTGGGCTGCTTAGTGTCAGGGCCTTTACTGTGCCAGTTCTACACCTTTATAGGCTGTGCTACTTAAGCTAACAAAAAAGTTTGTAAGGGAATAGGATATGAAACACATAAATAAAAGTATCAGGTATCCCTAAAACATGTGTGGATTAAGCTGGTGAAAAGGTGAAATTTCTCTTCCCTGTAAGTTAATGTCTATTTTTCTTGAAAACTATACTTTGAGGGCTGCCCCTCCTTTTGCTAAAGTGATAAAAGATACGTTTTCTTATCTGAATGAAATGACATTTTAAAAGGCTCCCTTTGTTGTTTCTAAACCTGCATGTCAACAGTTATACCTCTTATACAATTTTCTTCATATTTACTTAATATAACTCTACATTGTGTTGATATAAAACTAGACAGCATACTTTTAACTTCTCAGTACTTTTGTTGGATGAAAATCTTTACAATGCCACACTAATCTTTCAGGGCTGACAGCCTATTGGCATGGCATGACAATTTAAATCCACACTGGAATACGTTTATCCATCACCTGGCATTATGATACTTTTTTTTTTCTTTACTTCTGGCTTCTAGACGCTCTAACTTTTGTTTCAAGCTGAGTGTCTTTAAAGGTCGGGTGTCTCACTTCTGACTCTTCTTTACAAAAGAGTTTTGAAACTGTTTATTCATAGGTATCAGGAAGGTATTTTCTAAAGAAATAATAAGAAAGAACCCTTTGGACATAACTTCTATTTTTCTAGCCTTTACTAGGCCACTTTCTCTGTTAATAATTTACTCGTTAATTTGAACAGAAAAGGTTTATTCTGTGGCTGTAAGTATAAAATAGAACTGTTACTTTCTGACAAATACAAAATGAACTCTTTTTCAGAAAAAAACCCCCTCACTAAGATTAGCTATATTTAGTGCAAAAGGGCAGAAGACATTCTGGTTTGGAAAGAGAAAATAAAATTAGAATTCTTACAAAAACCTTTTTTTCATCAATAATCATCAGCAGAAATTCCCTCTGTCATTCTGCAAAACTATACCTGCGATAGTGAGACCCTTTCTGCCTGTATTAGAAGACAACAGACACTTGATCAGCTTTGTTTCAGTTAAAACATGTTCAGAAAATATCACATTTTCTGCTCTTCTGAGGTGATTTGAATAGAGGGTTTGCTAATTGTATCTACTCATTCAGTTTAAATCTCCTTCTCAGGATGTTTATAATAGTCCACTGCCTGGCACTCCTTGCTAGGAGCAGCACAGCAAATGAGCTGTGGTTAGAAGGGGGCAATCAGTTTAGCCTATCACTAAAACTGAACAGAAGGAGCAGCCAAACGTGGTAATGAATGTTATATGGTAGAAGCAGAAGGAAAATCCTGTGACATGTGCATGGGTGCTAGTCTTTATTGAAGAGCTGACTCACCTTTTGCTCTCCACTTCTTCTGGGTTCTCACTCAGCTCCTGGAAAAGGACCAAATATACTGAGTCTCTGTTACTTTAGCTTGTGACAGAGCAAAGCTAGGAATTTGCTTTTTCCTTTTTCTTCACTATGAAGGGGCACAACTTTGGTACTCACTTTGAAGAAGCAAGTCATCTAAAAAGCATCACTAAGCAAGATTTTCACCAGGAACAAGGGATTCAGGGTCACACAAAGAAAAACATGGGCTGAAAACATTTAACATGAAAAATATTATGTCGTTATGAACAAGGGTGAATATTGAAAGAAAAATGAAAAGAAGAATATAGTCCTTCCTTTACAACAGTAAAAGGAAGAAAGGGGAAAAATACAGCTATTAAGGGAAGGTTATTAGGTAAGTTTCCATGCTATGGGCTGTCTAAAGATGAAGTCAGAATGTTATCAGGGTTTGTTTTGACTATAGACACTGTGAGCTGTACTCACCAATATAATCATAGAAAACAGTTTGTGTGTGTCACTTTTACTCACCCATTTTCAGGGACAATAAGTTCCTGCTGCGTTAGTCTGCTCTACAATTTCTGCTGCCACTGTTGACTGAAAACAAACCAAAGCAAAGTTAAAATCCCGCTATTTCCAGCCAGTCTGGAAAAAACATTACCAAAAGCACTTAATCCTGGGTTTGTGTGTCCATTTAAAACCCACATGTGAACTGAACCACAGATCAAAAAATGCACCTGCATCTATGCCACATTTCAGAGTGGCAGTCCTTGGCCCTTGAGCACTTTTAACTGGCCAGTGAACTTGGTGCAGTTCAAGGTCTTTAATGCCTCAACAAGAGCTATCCTTGCTTCTAGCTTAAGATGTTCTAGGTACTAGTCTTGCAAATAGCCCAGGGAACTCAATTATACAAGTGAACATGAGCTGTAATCGTTTGGTGGATGATATTTCAGAGGAAAATAAATTTTAGTCAGGTGAACAGAAAAAGACGCAAATGTTTCTGTTTCCTCATTGGAAAGGCACCTGGAAGAGAGCAGGTAAAGATGGCAAAAAGGCAAAGAGAAGAAGAGAGAAGGGAGCAGAGATGATTTAATTTGATTTTAGCTATCATAAAATAAATCATCTGGCAATAAACTGCGCCAAAACAGTGATATGCAAGCATCACAGCTGGAGCCTGGAAGGACCTCTCAGGTCACAGAGACCACCTCCCTGAAAAAACAGCCATGATTTAGGACATATCAGACATGCAGCCAGACGTTAATTAGCAGTGAATAGCTCTCTGCAGCCATACTATGAAACCACTGTAGCCAAGGTCTGCTGAACTTAACAGTGCTCACTGTTGCAATAATGACCTGAACAACCTCAGCCTTCCTGTCTTGTCAGTTTTGAAGGGTGTTTAACAGGTCATTCATCACAGCAGTGGATTAGTGGGGGATGAAAAATGTATCATTTCAGTTCTCCTCTCCCAGCAGCAAGCATCTGATGCCATGGCATGTTAAACATGTTTATTCAAGCAAACTCTGTTGCTTTTACTTTTGCTGAATAAGTACAAGTTCACCTTTGCAATATATAAATGTTGCTGACTTACTGACTGCTCAAAAAGAAATGGATATTGTTGACAGAGGTTGAATGACTGTTCAACACAGTGGTGAAAGCACACAGAACTGTGGAAAAGGTCTTACAGGTAATAGGTTTCAGTAGCCGTTCTTGAGTTCTCCTTTCCATCTGCTTCTGTTACACAAGCAGTGACATTTACATTAGTGACCAGCAAAGTAACCACCATCTAAAACCTTGTGCAGGTGGGACAGTCCAAACGCTGTATGTAGGAGTGCTGTGATAGTTTAATGGGAGCCTTGACATTCTGTGAAGTGTTTTTCATAATTCATTTCAAAGGAGTTCTGAAAGTAGGAGATTATATGACCCCTGTGCATGCTGCGCCAAGGCAGGCTGGTGATTAACTCATTGTTCTGGGTGCAAACAGGAAATAAACTCACTTCATCCCTTGAACTCAGTAAAGCACAAGCTATTCCAGGTCTGGCCAAGACAGCTTTTTTGCTGTCCTACACTTACTTTTGCCTGATTGCGTCTATGATTATGGTTTCAGTGTGGTATAATGATGATTTTGATCCAAGAAAGCAATATTTAGTCACATCCATCTCAGAATTTGCTCCAAGATATACTTCAGAAAGAAAATATGTTTTCTGCAGTCGTTGTTAATATAATGTTACAAACTCTTACACATTTTAAATATTTTTTATATTAAAGTACAAATATTTTTATATGTATATACTTTCAATTTTTTAACACCAAAATCTCAATCAATTTACAGATGATTTTTAGTAACCATCTCTCTTTATTCAACCATTTCCAGATCAGTCTATATTTCTCTTTATCATCAGTGACTCTGCAAAAGATTGTAGCTAACTCCATCTATGGTGCCCACTTTGTGTAGGCCACTAAAAATATACAACTTACAATTCCATCCCAGTGGCTGTTGATTAGGTCAAGTCCATGTGGCTTTCCTGGAAATTATACCCTAGATACACTAGTTCTGTATAAAGTATGTGGATGACCAGTTATTTGTGTATTGCTAATGGAAAACACAATTATTATCTTTGTAGAGTTTGGAAAATCTCATTTGAGATATGTATATTAAAAATTATTTTTTGAAGGAAATTATTGTCTTTCCCAGCTTGCCATCCCTTCAGACTCTTAGAGCTTCCATGTAACATCTCTGAAAGCAGAACAACAAGCAACACAGACTATGCAAATGGAAGCCAAACCCCATCCCTAAACAAAGACCCAAAGACTTTGTTCCCTAAATTGAGAAGTACCAGCAACTTCATGGAATCCATAGTGACAACCTCATGTCATGCTGCGTACTGGGTCTGGACTGCGCAGGGATTTGATAATGAAGGGTGTTGGCACTACCCTCTGAGGTGAAATTGTTGTTTAATTAGGCTACCTCCTTAAAGCAATATTTTAAAAAATTTTTGTTCATTTCTAAGACTTTTTTTTTTTCTGTAGACTCCCTTTTCTTCTCCCCAAACACTCCATTTCTTAAGAAAAAGAAGGCCTGGGCAAACTTGCCTCTGAAGATGTCTGACTTACTATTGCTGGGCTCTTCCACTTTGGCAAAGAGCCTTCGCAACCTTTGTGTGCACTGTAGACATGAAAAGAGTGGGTGAGGTGTTTAATATGGGAGACAGTTCCCTTGCAGGGCAACAAGGTGGTGAAGAGCAGTATGTATGTTTAAGGAAAACCACAGTGATACTGACACTTGCATGATGAATTTCTTTCAAAACTAATGAGTTGGGTGACTCTTTCTGTTGTAACTATTCAAATATTTAAATTCTTCAAGGCTTTTGGGTGTTCAGACATGGAGTAGGAACAATAGAGTAAAGCAAATAACTTTATCAAATATTTTTCTCAGACTTTGATGCTGTGACATAAAAGCTCATAAATGATTTGCGGACCATTGAACCTTTTCCAATATTGCTTGTAACTTTTAATGATCATGATCTTCAAAATGAAAATTGTTGAAAAGAAAATCCTTTGATTTGGAAGGGAAAGAAAATTTTAGTTCCACAAGGAGTCTCAATAAATTGCAATGAAACAATACAGAGGCAAAATCATACAACTGTTTGTATTGTTGAATATATATTATTTTTCTCAGATGCATTGAATTCCTTTCAGTCTGAAATAGGTTAACTTTTAGGACATTAGTGTAATAAATGTACAGAGTTATACCTTCACTAAAGATCTCTTTCCCTATAAAGTGCCTAAAAAAGAAAATGAGTATTAAATATCTTATTATTTAATATTAATATTTAACAGTTATCTTTTAGAAGTGACACTCATATATATAAACAATATATGAC
>JAWWMO010000096.1:44855622-44866297 GCA_035047845.1 Dendrocincla fuliginosa | reverse complement strand
TCATATATATAAACAATATATGACATGTAGAGTCTTTGTGGAAGAGAAGATGGTTAAAGTCCATAGCGAGAAAGACTTTTCTGCTGACAAGTTATTAAGTAATTTTGTCTAAACGATTACTTGGTCTTGGCTTTGAATGTGACACCATAAAAAGTCATTTACCTTAACCTGAGGGCTTTTTTCCCCCCTCTAATGTTGCACTGAAGCAGAACCTTGTCAATGTATGAGTTTGCATCATTAACATGAGTATTTTGTTTCCTGAAACAGAAGAGAAGAGAGTGCTGTGAATGGGAGATTGGGCAAGGGGGGGTAAAGGCAGGGGATGGCTTCTATGTGACTTGCTGAAATAGAAATGCAACCAAGAAAAGACATAGCTTGCTTGCTTCATGTGGCAAAACCATGTGTTTTTGTTCCTACCCAGTCACCTGGTGATCATGTCTCTTTATTCTTTTAGATCAAATTGTACTTGGCATGTCACTGAGAGTGTATGGATGCAGATTCTACTTGATAGTATGTATTTTGCACTTGGTTTGCTAGCTTTTCAGAACAACAAAAAAGAATGTCCACTGCTCTCAAAAGACACTTTCCTCTACCCAGTATATGTGCGAGGGAAAAACTATATTAATGCACTTAAGCTCTTTGCTGGAGTGTCCCTCTCCAGGCTGACATTTCTCGCTTGCATAAATTCCCTTCAGTCCTATAAATGAAAAGCACTTTATCCCTCCCACTTCAAAACCTGGCCTTTAAAACTGTTGCTCAGCCATCATTAGCAGTGCTTAGTGATCTGGGCAGCCACTAAGGACCGCTCTTTTTTCTGCAAGGTCTGTTTTTCATTTTCAGTATTTCACTTGTGAGTGACTATGGCAGGATCTGATCTAAGCAGAAGTTCAAGAAATTACCCATCAGCTGAGAAACTACAATGTCCATGGGCATGTTCCCAGTTTGCCCCAGTTGCAATGTAGTTTGACATAACCTACTCTTTCTTCATTGCTTCTTACCTGTGATTTGACATTCCACCACAGGCAGCATCCTCCTAATATCCTTTAACTCCTTTGACTTCGTCCAGCAATATGACAGGGAGACCAAGAAAGCTAGCACTTTCATTTCTTGTTGATTTCTCCACTTGTCCATTTAGGTGTACACAGTTACGCTTCAAGCCTTAATTGCCCACATGCCCTTGTGAAACAGGCAGGCACAACACTGTATTACATGTAGTAACTAGGTAAGTAGATGACAAATGCTACATAGTGGTATACATTGCTTCTTTTTATTGTAGCTGAACAAACACTGTGAAAAATCTCTTCTGCAATGATGTATTCAGCTGTTAAATTATTTGTCTTTAACCATGGCAAACTTGTTTCTTTATATATGAACTTTTCCTTCTTGGGGATATTCTAGTAATCAAATTTTATTGGCACTAATCTAGATGTGGAGAAAACTATATACATAAATATTTGCTGAAACTGAGTTTTCAGCATGTAGAAGTACTTCTGTGAGTTGTAGGTGCTGGATCATTCAACTCCTAAGTGTCAGAGCCTCAGGAGTGTTTGTCTGGCACCTCGTGTGGTTAAAGGGAAAGTAATGTTTGCAATAGCAGCTCAGAACCAGTCTTCCAGCTTTTTGGTACTTAGGCTAGTGAATACAAACAACAATTCTGAACAGGAAAGTGATCGTCAGGCTACTAGAACTGCAACTCATTTTATATCTGAATTTGTTTCTGCTCTAGTCTAGTCAGAAGTGTATGAAAAGGCATGAGAGTAGTCCTTAAACTTGTAACTGATACTTGAAGCTAATATCTAGCTGTGCTACTTGGAAGTGTTTATTTTGTGGTATGTGCTTTTCTTCCTGGAATCTTGTCAAGTGGCAAAGTGGGATCCTTATTTTCTAGGACAAGGAATTTTTTTGGGTGATGAAATAAAATACTGTCAGTCACTTCCCTTTCAGAACATTCATATTATGAACAGCTTTTCCAAGATGGAATTTTCATGAGAATTTACTTTGTCCATCAATTTTAAAAAAATTACGGGTTTTAAAAGCTTGTGATCGTATTTAAAAAATGTGTAAAAGTGACAGCCCTTCAAAACCATTAAAGAAAACCTAATGCAACTGTATGCTTTTTCTTTGAAAAATGATTTGCACTTATTTCTTTCAAACCACAACCTAGTTCTCTTCTGTGACCCACTTTTTTCTGTAATGTAAAGGTGCCATATTGCTTCATGTGTCAAAGTTCCTGATACTGTGTCTATCATCTAGGGTATTGACTTGGACTTGCTCTGCCATAATTGACTTACTGCCTTGGGTGAGAAACTGCACGGAACAGATTCTAAGCATAATTATGACCAATTGCACTGGCACCCCTCAAAGCAAATGTTACCAAAATCTCTACTCAGCATAATTCTACTCTCAGCTTTACCTGAAAAGAATAAATCACTGAACAACTCCATGGAAAGAATTCCTTTTTTTTGACGAAATCAACATTTTTCATACACTGCTCCACAGCTTAGGGAAAAACAGGAGCCAAGAAATTAAAGGGCCCATGTGAGGTGGTGGGCTTGAGCTATGTTATTTGATTTGTCTCACTGTGGTCACACCTCAGTTGCTCAGAGGAGCCTCTGGAAGGGTAACCTGTCATTGTGGTGTAAAATCTATCATGTTGAAGCAGTGAAAATATATTAAAGGGTAATTTTTGTCTACTTTTTTTTAATTAAGAAATGTTTTGAATTACAAGGCAGCTCATTTTTGTTTCCTAGTCTAAATCTGTATCTTCATGTGCCTTCTAGGTTTTCATGATGCTATAACAGTAGTACTTACATTTTTTAAGGATAATTTTCTAAATTCAAAATGTAGCTTATGTTTACTTGTATTTGACTGCAAAATTCACTGTTTGGTTTTCTTCATTTTTTTTTGGAAGAAATACAGGTTGCAGTTAAACAGTATTTGTTAAAGATGTTGATAAAAATATTTGTGGAAATGTTTCTGGGGAAAAAAGTCTTTCCATTGAAAAGGAAATCTTCCTCAAAATTCTTGTTATCTTGGAGAAACAAAACATTATCCATTTCAAAATATTTTTAATCTTGATTTTTGGTACCTGAACAAATATCTTTTTGAAAAAGAAGAAAATGTAAAAAAAACCCGTGGAGAAATAATTTTTGATTTTTTTTTTTTAATAGGGAAAAGTATAATTTTATGAACAGTTGTGTTTCTTACAGACCTACCATAATAAATCAGCATTTGTCAGTATTCAAAGAAAAGAATATATCAGATAACAAACATATTCCAGTTTCAAGCTTGCACAGGACTATTATAAACAACAGCAAGCAAAAATATAGCCAAAATGTATTAAAATACCTGAGGCCATTTCTTAAGTGTAAAGTAAACCTTGTCCTTGTCTTTGGAGATTGCTTTTCACTCTTGGCTGAGGCAAACTCATGAAAGTGTTTTTGGGCTGTTCTGGTGGCACCTTCATGTAGTGTGCACAGATCCAGGGCTCCTCAGGCCCGAGAAAGCACTTGGGATGTTTTAGTGGAAATTCATGGAGAAGCATAGAACAGAGGATGGACTTGGCTGGTCCTGGCTTGCCCAAGCTTGGTCCAGCCAGTGTGTGGTGCTGTGCTTGCCCAGGCTCAGGAAGGCTGGACCACCATGCTCAGTATTTTCCTTGCTTTCCTCACCCCTCCAGAGACCTGCATCAGCTGTTGCCTGCCCCTAAACATTGCTAGTCAGCTCCACCTTCTGCAGTACTTCACCTGCATTTTATTCCCAACAACTGTCTGTGTGTCAGTAAAGCTGCTTGGAAATATTGTTCCAATTTTTCATCTAGATACTGATAGTTCAATTTTCACTCAGAAAATGACAAGATGCTTTTGCTTTAGAGTTTTTCTGACATTGTACAGCATCTTTCTGAGCTAGTCCTGCATTTCCTCTGGTACATTCAGTACATAGGTGTACCACAGGGATTTTAGTCTGGTTGCACATAATAAAAATATGTAAATTTGGAACTTACCTTTTTCAAGCACAAAATGTACCAAAACCCCTGACCTGAATGATCCAATGGCTCTTTCTCATGCAGACATCCAAAGGGGCAAGCTCTTCAACGTGAAGTTTTTTCTCTTTCCTAAATGAAAATTTAAAAATATCAGTTAACAGAAAACCTAAAGTTTTGGTCTGAACTTTATCAGTTCTAATCTGAGGTGTTGTCTTGTTTGGTTTTTTTTTTTGGTTTGTTTTTGTTTTGTTTTGTTTTTTTTGTTTTGTTTTGTGTGTTTTTATTTTTTTGTTCTGGAAAATTTACAAAGAAAGTAAATGGAAAAGCACTGATTTCAATATTCTGTTTTTGACGTGAGATCCCTCTATTGCCACTAAAATCCTGGTCAGTGTTTGACATGGCTTGACATGAAGGAGTCAAAGGAGTCTACATTTTGTTATGCTGGCTGCATGAGGGGTGACTTTATCAGATGAGACCACTCAGAGAAGGAGTGGGTTCGTTTCCTAATAGTACTTTCAGCTATGTATCTAGTATTGGCTGGTTCTAACCAGAGGTCAGAGAAGTTGCTTTGCTGAAGTGTTTACAAAGTGTGGAAAGGAATGTAACAAAAGTTAATACATATTTGGATCTGAGTGACAATTTGCATGCATGTGGTAGGTCGTCTTTCCTTTCATTGCTTGTTCCTCAAAGTGTATAGGATTTAATGTGCAAAGACTTACTCTCTTGTGATAATCATAGAATGGCTTGGGTTGCAGGGGATCCTAAAGAGCATCTAGCTCCAACCCTCCCACCCTGTGCAGGAACACCTTTCACTAGACCAGGTTGCTCAGAACACCATCCAGAAAAAGCACAGTGTTGTGAATTGCTGCAGTAAAGCCATTCAGCAGCACGACATTATGCTTTTCTTCTGCAAGTAATCCCTGTCAGAGGTATAATACCAGATTGTCATCCATGTGAGGCCAACCATTGTAGGGCCCAGTTGGCAGTGGCCTGCTGCACAGCCCAGGAGAAAACCCTCCAAAATCATTTCCCATAAACTCTAGCTGAACCTAGTAAAATATAGGCCACTCTGCATGCTGCAGTAGATGAATGTGACCTCCATTTGTCATTCATATTATAAATATTTTCTGTGCTTTAAGGCATTCATTGCCTCTTTTTGCTGTCAAGGAAATGAAGGAAATACATTTCAGTAGCACTTTACAGAATGTACTTAACTTCAGTCATTCCTGTAAACAGGCAGTGATCATATTTTCCCTGTGCAAAATAAATCAGAATGTTTTGCCAGTTAGCTCACTTGCGTCTCAACTGAAGTTATGACTAGTGTCAGTTTTTCCCTTGTTAATAAACTTCGTCACTACATCACATTTGAATGCATTTGACTGTTTCACAGTTATAGCTAATAAAATGTTGGAATAAAATCAAGTAAAAGCTGAGTATCATTTTCGTGTTTTGTTTAGAACAGCATGACTCCCATAAATAATAATAGTGGGATTTGTAAAGTGCCTCACCCCTGCAGTGCTTAAAGTCCTGAACAGAGGAATGAATGCAGGATTAGAGGTGTCAGTCTGACATATAATGACAAATAAACAAATGAAACATGATCGCATGGAACCTAGGGAGAACAAGAAGAAAAATAATAAAGAAAGACCACAGAACCAGCATGTGGGAAATAGCTTAAGAGTCAAGCATAGCTAAAAGGAGGTCTTCAAAGGTGGAAAGGGATGAAAGGAGACAAAAGAGCGGCATGAGCATGCCAAGGAGTCTGTTGCAGCACAAGCATGGCTAGCTGCAGGTCTCAGGCACTGCAGAAGTACATAGACACAAGCACACTCACTCACATACTCTGGGCGTGACTCCAGAGCTTTGGTGCCCTGAATTTTCTAGGATGATAACAAAGAAACAAGTCATTACATTATCAGGGTCTTATTAGGTGTACTTAGCAAATATATAGGTATAGTGATATCTCTGACTTTCAAAACTGAGGCTTGATGTCAAAGGTAACGAGTAATATGTCCATTTTGCTGACCCTGAGTTTGCTTTGCTCTGCTGTTGAACCTTTACAACCCCCAAGTATGTTGTTGCTTGAAAACTTGAGTTTCAGGGTGATTTCTGACTTCAGGTCTCTGACTGGCACAGTCACATCTTCTGAAGCTTCTGGCTTAGCAGATGGTGCATTGGGCTCTTGCAAAAATGTACAGGAGCCCTCTTAGAGGCTGCTGGATCAATGCTGTCTAGTGATTAAAAGAGATCAAAATAGGAGGCAGTGCCTGGGACCCCTGTGCTTGTGCTTGCTGAGAGTTGTCATGTGCATGGATGGTGTTCAGATGGGACATGGAATGTGGAAAGAAATGAATATTACAGATGTCTGTGTACTTGAGGCATATTTGAGTATCCTTATATAAATTGAGGGAGGTGTGAGAAGAAGTGTAGAGAGGAAGTATCCTGCTACCTTTATCCACTCACTCTCCTCTTTTTTGTGGATGCTGCATCTCCACTGAGGGTTTTGCTATGTCAGCCTTGACAGTGAGAACATATGGTGGTTTGCATGAGGCCTATATATGTATTATTTTTTTTTTTTTGCTTCCTATTCCTTCACCTTTTGTCCTTTCTCCCTCTTTCAAGTCTTCCATTTCCCTTTTCAAAAACATCATTTCATCCTCCTCTCTTTTTTTTCTGTCTCAGTCATGGCTTTCCTGCAGCATGCTGCCTCCACACACCTTTTTCTCAACCTCTGCTTTCATTTTTCAACCACTAGAAAACATTGCCCAAACAAAACCTTATTGTTTCCCCAGCCTGTCAGGCTCTGGGTGCTGCTGGGCAGTTTCCCTTGCATTGTTGCTGCCTCCCATGATACCCATAGGGTGTAGTGACATCTCAGCCCCTACTCAAGCTGTCAGCAATGCCTGCCCTGGTGTAGAAAACGTGGACAGGAGTCCCTAACTGTCCTGCTTTCTTAGCTCCTCTGCCATGATGAGCGCTGCTGTGCAGAAATACAGAGCACACAGTGACAGTGACCGCTGTGGTTTGGGAATTGTTGGAGAAAGAAACCGAACAAAACAGCAGAAAGCTTTCCTTTATCACATTTCTGCAGTTCAGCTTTGAACCAGAACATGTGTAGTGAACTGACTAATTTGAATGAAACTGGTTTCAGTGGGTTTGGATTTCAACTAAAAATATTCACTCAATCCTTCATATTGTGTCTGTAGAGTTTATGGAAACACAAAGTTAATTGCTTGGGTGTTTCCAGAACTAGTCTGGTATTTAATTTAACATAACACATGAGGAAGTGTGTTTGCAGTAGAACTTATTTTTTACATCCTCAGTTTATAGTACACAAATGTTATTTTTATAACAAAGTCTTCCGGGTCACTACACAGTAACCGACAGTTCTAGTTCAGACTGTATACAGAGAGTGCTCCTCTCAATGGCAGTCACCTCCTAGCTGGCACACTGCTGTGATAGCTTTGCTAGTTGCAGCATAACTGTTCTAAGGGAAAGCAAAAGACTCTATTGCCCAGGGCTACTAGTCTGACATTGTTAGCTGTAACATGTAGTTGAGTATTAAAGAAAAACATGGCCATAAGCAATCAAACCATGGAATCCTTGGTGCTAGTGAATTTTAGAAAAACCATGCAGAATGCTTTCTGATTTAAATATAATGAGTCTACAAAAATTACAGCACTGATTTATCTCTATGAACTAATGATAGCAGTGTTGCTAAAATGATGGTATGGTTTTGGCTGTTTTAAAAAGATACCACATCAATGACGAAAGCGAGTAGTCTGACAGTGCCACTGACTTCTGTAGTGAGAATAACCACAACCAAACCCCAAGCCTGGTAACAGCAAAAAAAGAGAAGCAATATCTGTGTCTGAGCTAGAATATAAAGGGAAATTAAATGAGATTACCTTAGGTCAGTCTGATTATTTGTTGAAATCAGGCCTGAAACCCTCAGTCTGTAAGACTGCCGAGGAGAAGAGTAAAGGACCACCTTAGAGTTGGAGTATCTCAGAAAAGTAATTGCAAGACTTCTAATGTGACTTCAGAATTACTTGTTTACACATCTGTGCAAGTAACACCTAATATATCAAGCAATATGCATTAGCTGTGACTTTATCGATGTCTCTTGTCAAAGAATCAGGCTTTTTTAATCTACAGGTTGGCAAGAGAGATGATGAAATCTCTGTCACTGGAGATATAAAAACCTTGACTTGGCAGAGCCAAGCTATTTGACTTCACTTCAGAACTGGGCCAGCTTTGAGCAGAGTATCAGATCACAAGCACCAAGGGTCCCATCCAACCTAAAGTACTATCTAAATTATTCTGTGTTGGCCCTACCTACTTTCTGATGTAGAGTTTCAATGATAAAAAAAATCCAAACCCAATTCTACATTAAAAATAACATTGGGCTTTTCTTAGGATTATTTTTTAATATGTTGATTTATTTACTTGTTTGAACTGGAAAATTTCAATGGATTGTTATGTCTGGCTTTTATCAAAATGATTTTTTGTATTTAAAAAACAAACACATATGAATTAGCTGGTTTGTAAAGTATGGAGGAGTTCATACGTAGAGAGGAAATACACATTGGTTATTAATTGTTGTTATCAATTACGTGGTTTAAAACAGATGTAGAGGCAAATATCATGGAAATACAAAATGATCAGTTCTTCTCCTTTCCATTGGGTTATGAAGCAGAAAGCAACAACAGAGTTTATGAAAGTAGTACCTCTGCCTGTTCAGTACCTTCAAAAATCTGGAAGGAGTGTCTTCAACCAGGAGAGGAAAAGGAGTAATTGATTTTTATACTGCCACAACCCCCAGGGCTTACCTTGACGGTCACTTTCTTGTCTATGGGACAGCAGATATGGAAGGCTGATGATCCTTCTCACAGAGATCTGTAACAACAGTTAGCTAGTTTATTGATAACTCCACTGATCTGAATTGACTCTTGCTTTTTCAGTCTCTGCTGTGAGTCTTCAAAAGGTAATATTCTTCTATTTTCTCCCTGTATGCATGCCAAAGGAATCCACAAGCCTCAAGCCATCTATTTTCCAAATTCCCTTACATGTTGTCCCTGAGGAATAAGTATCCACTGTGTGATGGAAACTTTGATGCGCCTTGGAACTGCTATTTGAATATTTTTTTAACCTGTTCATCTGCAGTTGCATCCTAGCCTGCAATATACCTGACCAACATTATTTTTCAGTAATGTTGGTTAATTACCCTTTAAGGGACTGAAGTCCCCAAATTGGAGATGATATAGTTTAAAAATATCCTATATAAACCCTCAGTTTTGTCTTGAATGTCTTCTGTTTTGCCCATCACCACCTTCATTCTGCAGGTTGGATCCAAATTATATGGCTTGGGATAGGTGCAGCTCTCATTACAGACTTTTCACACCTGGTTTCTCCATTTCCATGTCAAGCTTATGAACATGTGTATTTGCTGCCTGTGGGGTGTTATAAATTCCCTCAGAGCAGACCCAGAAAGTAGTTCAGCTCAATTGTTTCATAGGAAATTACAGAGCTCACATTAAGAGCATGTACTTGTTGTAAAGGGGTCAATGGCAAGTCATGACTGCTGATGGTATTGGAAACACAGAAGGTAAAATGCATTTCATGTTATGAAGAAGACAAACAGCAAGCATAACGCAGGTGAAGACAGATAGCCTTTCCCTCACCAAAATGTCTATTGCCTCTGGACAAACTACTTTACTTAAGAAAACTCTAAATCTAACCTGTGGTCTCATATTACCTTTAAAAGGAAAAATAAACTCTGGAAAGTAACATAAAACATTCCCCAATCAAAGCTATTTTATCACAGTCAAACAACTCAAAGTGGTTAACAAAAGCTTTTCATTTCCACTTAATGATGACAAGCAGAAAATACAGGTTTGTTCTTGGAAGGGTAGAAGTTTAGCTGACAAAAACCATAGGTGACAAAGGAAGTTTGTCAGGCCCAAATTGGGAATTGCTTTATGAACTTTTCCAAGTAGAACTTTAATCATTTGACTCATTGGCTAGCCCTGAGGACTCTGTTCCACCCAAGCATATTTTCCAATACCTTTTTCAAGTTAGAATTTTGTTTAACTTTTAACATCAACACAAGCAATATGCACTACAACTGTTACAGTAAATACCTGGAGAGATCTCTGGAGATTTGTTGCCCTCAGTGGGAACAGACTTCTCTATTTTCTGTAATGTATAATAAAGAAAGAGTAGAAGCCAATAAAATGCAACATTCAGCCTTTATTCTGTCTCCCACATTGTCTGCTTTGTTAAGCACTTCCTCTGAACAGAATTTGCTTGTTGCTACATGTATTATCTTCTGCTTTCTCTTTCAGAAAGCTGTCCATCATAACAGCCTTTTGTCACATTGCTTTGAGATAGAAAAATTTATTTCCATACCCATGGCCTTCTAATCTTGTTAGTATTTTATCTGTGCTCCTTACATATGGTGTCATCTGTCAACAAATGCAAAATGTTTCAAAGTCATATTTCTTTCTGCACACTCATCACACTCCCACTTTATTTGTTTGTGAGTTAATATATTTTCTCCTCAGCTACTTCCACCCTTCAAAAAATCTGGTGTATTTTGTGCAGGAAGTGCAGCTGGGGCAATGGGTGCTAGTCTTGTGATGACAGCAAAGTATCATCACTAAGTGTTTTTTCTGCATCTGTGATTTC
>JAWWMO010000096.1:44839943-44851741 GCA_035047845.1 Dendrocincla fuliginosa | reverse complement strand
TTTTTTTTTTTTTTTTTTTTTTTGTAATTCTTAATGTTTTAATCAAGACAAAGGTTGATCTTTCTCATGAATGGAGTATACTTTGCAGCCTCCTGTAGTCCAAAAAAGACATTTTTAAAACAAAATCAGACTAGACTGGGGTTCTTGTGACAGGAATTTATCCTACCTCATAGAGATTATCATTGGTTTGCCAAAGGTTGCAAATTGATTGCAAAGTATTCTGAAGATTTAGATGCCAAAGCTGCTACAGTGAATTCTCAGGAGACTTGATTACCATGTCAGACCACTCTACTCAGATATTCTCACTGTTCACCCATAGCATTATTAACTCTTTCCTCTGGGAGAGAGCCCAAGATGTGTGAAGGTGCTACAGTTCATGACAGGGATTATTTTCATACTGACTTGTCTGGGAACAGACATTGGACCTGAATCCAAAGGAATGGTAAAGGTGAATGTAACTGAACTCATTTAAAGGGCAGCTGAATAGGCTGAAGTATTCCACGCTGACCCATCAGAAAATTATTTTGGCAACTGAGCTGCTGCTCTGAAGACCTTTGCTTCTGTCACACACAATAGACTGAATAACCTACCACCTGTTGCCAGATTTTAGCCAGTTCAGGGAAAAACATGAAGCTGAATCAGAGACCTGAATATAATTCCCTGAATTACATTTCTCAGTACACAATCCTGGTACTGCAATCAGTGTCTGGGACTGCTTTGATGTATGTCAGCCAAGAAAAACAATCTCCTGACCCCGCTCCTCCTATTGTCTCATTGACATTAGTGTAGGAACATGGCAGAGGAAAACCCTCCTGAGGGGCTCTCACAAAGGGTGAGAAGCTGCCTTATCTTTCAGAAGCTGCTTCTCAGAACCCGTTTCACCCCAAAATATGATGCTTGCATCATATGCTAACAAATAATTCAAGAACACCGCCAGAGTTTCCACCTGTGGCTTGAAGGGAATGACTGCTGGTGGAGAGTAGAAAAAAGCAAATAAAGAGGATATGGATTTTGTAGGTGTCCTCCCGTCAGAAATGATGGATGCTCTAAGAACATATTGTCTTTTATGGCACATATTTTTTCTAATGGGTCTGCTTTTGTTGCAGAGTGCTCTGGAAAGTGAAACCTAGCATGTAATTCTGAAGCTACCTTTTTTCTTAATGTTGCTTTTATTTAGCAGGCATGGGTCTACCGTCCAGCAAAAGGGAACTGACTGTTATCTTTCTTTGGAAAAAACTTGCAGTTTTAGTGGTTGCAACTGCAGAGGTACTAACTGCATTGACTAGAGCCAAAGATAAACAAACAGTTTCTAAGGACTGATTCTAGTCTGCAAAGATTATCTGTGAAAGAAGTTCCCTCTCCAGCTTAGAAATAGACATCCTTGAAAGTCACAGGTGAAGGAAAACAAGCACTCTGGAAACAGAACCACAGTTTTCCTTCAGCAGAAGTGATATTCAAAATTTGGGAGATATTTATCTTAGTCTCTGACTTCTTTCATACCTTTTCATGCATATACTAAAAAGCCAACAATCTTTGAAGGGCAAACATGTCCATCAGAGGTAGGTGAAGAGTATATGAGGCTATTCTCATGTCACAGTGTTGAATGGGACAGCTTCTTGGCTTTCTGGTAAAGATGGATTGACAAAGAGCAATGGTGTGGCATATTGTTCTGTGGGACAGAATCTGATATTCTGAAATGTGAGGTTATGATTTGTGTGCTGATGGGAACCTGGATGAGGAAACCAGTGTTTCTTCAATGAGATCATATTCCCTTGTTCCGTGTATACCTCGCGGACGAGATACTGTGGGCAAATAAATTGCTACTAGTAGAAGTGCATTTTTTTGTTCAAGGCTTCTGCTTCCCTGAGTTTGGACAGATATTTTTTGTTTTAATTATATGTAAAAACAAAACATTATGCAATGAGAATTAACTGCTGTTCCTACTACTTTATTGTGTCTCTCACAAAACCTATAGTCTGTACATAGAAAAGTTGAGAAATAGAATTGTAATTAAAAATAAGAAGTAAAATACCACTTGACTATGAATAAAGTATCAGATCTGTTGTATCTCGTATGTGGCCAGAATAAGACTCCTTTGGGATTATTCCGGTCTTCAAAATACATTTTTCTTATCCTATCCAAGGCATCTTACTAGATTCCTTATTAAATGGAGAGATTGAATTTCATTGGGATTCTCAGTCTACTTTGACCTTTTTAAGTAAACCATAATAAAAAGCACAAGAAGAATCTGACACCATAAGGGTATGCTATATTTGGGCCAGCAGGTGATATTCTTTGATACTGGTGGTGACCATCAATCTGTCATTTCTCTGCATTGTATATGCCAGTATCAGAGACATTGGACAAACCTAAAGAACACAAAACTCTCTGAAACATTTTAAAAATTTCTAATCCTGTTCCCCTCTCTCCCCAAAATAATTCTTTTATTTCAAAGATCAAAGACTGATTCTCTTATGTGGGTCTGGCAAAAAAATCTACGTCTCCTTAAACTGTCAACTATTTATTTGCTGCCTTTCAAATGCCAGACATAATCAATTAGGGATTCTTATAGACTTTGATGGCTGTGGAAGATGTTCATGACACTCATTTCTCTTCCACATTATGACTAGGTTGCCATATGACATGATTTCATAGGTTTATTTTTGGGTTTGTCCTGCTTGTACTGGAGTCTGTTACAGTTTTGGCATGGATTTTAGTAAAAGTAAACCTGGTCATTTTTGTATTTCATGACAAGGCTGAAAAAAAAAAGAAGAAAAAAAGCATATCTGAAAGCAGAAACCAAAGCATTTAATGGTAAATGATAGCAGATTCATCACCAGGTTAGACACTTGAAATATTGCAGTCCACTTTGAAAAGTTACAAAACCCATTCCTGACCATTATTCTCTGCAGAGGATCTATTGCGTCTGTCTGTCAGTTAATACGTAACTTGAATCTCTTGACACAAGGAAAAGGTAAAATAAAACGCTGTGTAAAAATCACTGTGGACTTGCAATGTACCCAAATATGATACTCGAGTTCAAAGAATGGTGTTTGAACCAGACTACTGTTACTGACAAACATGTTATTAATGCTCAACCATCAAATGCTTTTGATTAAAGAGAGAAATCCTGTCTCACTGGAGAATACTATTTTTCTTTTTTTTTCCCCTTATGCTATAGTGGATGTACTTAGATGAAGGTAAACTGTTTTTTTTGAAGAAAGATTAATTACACCTACACTGTATTTTTATCCTTTTCAGACATCAAGAAAAAAGAGAATTTGACTTGACTTGATAGTATTTTATCTGTAAATGGCACAGAAATACAATCCTTAGCTATGGGACCTAAGTGAACACTATACAATATTACATTAAGCATACATTAATGCTGCATCTCATTGCACTGAGAATCCCAGCTATGTTCTAGCCATTTTTAGGACAATTAAAAAAAAAAACCACAAAACACACAAACAATAAACAGGAGAAAAGAATTGGCCCTTTTTGTGTTTACTAGATGCATTTTGAATGTACTGCATTTTGAATGAGAACTATTTAATTGGCCTTGATGTTCCACAATCCCCAGACATAAATGCAGCTTTCCAAAGATATTTAGCAATCTTAGGAGATAAATAGATGCTTCTGAAATTTTCAGATACACCAAGACAAACTAAATGTTGAAGGTCTAGGATAATCAGCTGCCAGACATCTATCCATCCTGCTCAGACTTGTTTGAAAATCTAGGTGAGCCTGCAGTCACATGCTTAGATCCACAGACACGTTTATAGGGCTGTCCCAGTACTGTGAGCCCTGGCCCAGAGCTCATGCAAGGTTGAATGTCAGCATTCTGTGCACCCTTCTATGCACCATTCTATGCACCCCTGAGCATGGTGTGTCCTTTTGTCCTGTGACTACTAACTGCAGCACAGGTTTTGCGTGTAGAGTTTGGCCTGATCCTTTTGCATGTCACTTTGTGTCCTCTGGTGTTTTGGGTCTGTGATGCTAGATCTAATCCTTACTAGCTCACATATTCTAGGTTTTCACCTTTCAATTCTCTGTCTGGATGTGTCTTCCAGCATATGCCTTGACACATGAAATTCATTCTCCTCAGCGAGCAGACAAGGCACAGTTTGGTGGAATGCACTAGTTATGAGAATAAAACTAAGGGGAGAGGGTCTGACTTAGGCAGACTACTGAAAGTAGGTCTGTCATTGAACTTACAGTGCATGTGTTCGTACATGCTGGTGTGGCTGAGGTCCTCAAAGGGCATAAGGCTGTGATGCATAAAGAGATAGGTGTGCATGTGCTGCAATTTTGGGACACAAACTTCCATTGCTGCAACTAGAAAAGTGGCTGGATTGCCAGTGATAAGACAGATCACAGGTTGAAAATACCCAGTCCATTGGGGGTGGAAAGGTAGAGATGAAGGTCATGCTCTTGTTCTCATTGTGCCTGTAATCAGGTAGATAAATATCAAACTGCATCACACAAAATCAAATGCCAGTCATGCGTGAAGAACCATAATTACAGACCTCTATGCCTGCGAAGAATTCACTTGTACTTTTATTCTTCCAAAATGATCCTTAAAGAGGATTGGTGTGTCAGAGAAGGAACAAATGCCACTTTTTCTTGTAGCTGCTGATTACAGTGACAGAATGCAAGAAATGAATATATTCAGTGAAGCTGTTTTTTCCATATGAAATAGAGTGCTGTTTCTTGAGTTACACTTCTTTGGCTGAGTCAAGCATTTCCTGTGAGGACTGGATGAATTCATGCTCAGGCCCTGATCCTGCAATCTGATCTAACTGGGGGAGTTACATCTTGTGCAAAGATGAAAAGCTCTCACAGGATCTCTGTCTAGGTGAAAAGGTCTGCCAGGGTAGAACTGATTGCAGAACTGGAACCAGCAGCTGTAAACTTAACTGACTCAGAATAAAATACGCAGGTAGAAAGAACTGCTTCTGCTGCCTCTCCAGTCATCAGCATACAGTCTTCAGAGGGCTTTGAAAACCCACTGTGCTCCCAGGAAAATAATTTTTCAATGGTTTGTTCCAACAAACTGTTTACAAAGTTTTCTAGCTTTTCAGGTCAAGTTAATGTGCTTTATTACTTTTTTTTTTTTCCAGTTTTAACTTGGGCAGTGTTCCCCAAACTGCAGACAAAGCTGCAATTTGAGAAGTTATTTTTCCTCTGCAAGGCAGTTTGCAATTTTTCATTGCATAAGGAGCTGTAGGCAACCCTAAGGTGCTTGTGAAGAATATGATAAATTTGCAAGGCATACTGTACTTAGAGAAAAAAAGATGGAAAAGTTCCTCCACGCTTATTTTCTCCCCCATTTATAATCATTATGCTTTAAATGCCCCATACGTCTCTGTCATTTAGATAAGAGGCATTGATTGCTTAACTGCTGCACAGACATTTCATACACCTGGTTTTAGATGACATTTCAGGGGTAGAAAGAGAAGGAAGTATTGTAAAAAGTGTTCACAGTTTGCAATGTCAAACTTTATTACATAAAGTCATAAACAATCCCAATTAGTAGAAAGTCTGTTCATAGCCAGGGTTTTAAGCCAGTTCTGGCTTCATTAAATGTTTCCTGCAGTTGAGAAGGCATTGGGATATATAAACTGATCCCTGATTTATAATAAAACATTGTAAAGTTTTAGGAAAGCTTTGCTTTTTGCACTGATTGATTTCTTGTTAATGTCCAGCAAAGCCTGAAGAAGGGGTTAAGTAGAGGTCTTGAGGGACCACTTGGCATCTGCTACACTTGTGACTTTTTGATCTTTTTTTTTCTTTGCTTTGAGTGATGTCTTACAGTAAAGGCCATGTGTGCCTGTGTATGTTTCCCAGAGATGGCAGGGGCTGGGAGGGGCAGAGTGGTCAGGGGAGTAAAGAAAACAGCTCCTTGATGGCAGATCAAATAAAGGCAAAAAAATCGCCATAATAGGAAGGAAAACACTGGGGGTCTCAAGTGTGAAAACCTTTGTGCAGAGGAATGTAAGCATCAAGGACAGTTTGGTGTATTTGGTATAAACCAAAATTCCCCCGAGCATGTCGGAGAGCAGCCCTCGTACTCTCCTCCATGTGCAAACAGCCAACCCGGGGCTTCATGGAGCCCTTCTCCTCCTGGGCACCACAGGGCACTGGGTGGAGGCCTGGGACCCTGAGTAGCTCTGGGATCCTAGTAGAGGTCTGGATGCCCTGTGAGGTAAGTGGAAAGCCTGGGGAGGGTAGAGAGGAGCCATGTGAAGAAAGCCACTTAGCTGGCCTCCGATCACTTTGGAGCATGATATCTATCTTCTCTTGTACTCCTTCCTCTCAGGCTGGTGGTTTTTTTTTTCTCCACAAGCCCCGTGGTGACCTCCATAAAAGGAAGGAAGCACCTAGGATTCATAAATGCTTGTGCTCAAAAGGAACAACAAAAATCAGAAGGTCCACAAAATATCACAAAGTTCTATGTGTAAATTACACACTTGGCATGGAGACAGGTATGTTAGTCCCAGACCTACTATATAAGCACAGGGCAGTATGTTTTGGATAAAGGGGCAGCATGAAAGGGAAGACAGAAAGGAAGAGATGCATTAATGAAGGGGAGAGAGAAAGTGAGGGACAAAGTGAGAGGGAGGAAAGGAAGGAAGAAGGGAAGGAGAGAGAGAGGGAGGGAGGGAGGAAGGAGGGAAAGAGGGAGGGAGGGAGGAAAAGAAAGATCTGCAGGCTGGGTTCCCATGTTGGTCCAGCTGATTGGATGGGCAGGGCACTTGGTGTAATGTCGGAGTTTGGTTGGAGTACCTTTTTACAGATGAGTTTCCCCTCACTGAAGACAGGTTTTTCACTTTCTATGTAATTTAGTTATCATGCACAGTTCATTCTTTCAGACCTTTCTGGAAATGGGTGAGAGGGCTTCAAGGGTCTTTGGGGTCTTGATTCCCCCACAATCCACGCCCACTTCTAGGGCTCCTTCCTGCACTCTTGGGCTACTGCGTTGTGCTTATCTCCAGGAACTAGAATGAGGGTGTTCATCCTGGAAAAGTGCTGCCCTACCTTAGCATGGCTCCTTCCCCCATCTGCATCTTGATGTTTCTTATGGCATGTTATTGCCAACAATCCTTGTTTAGCTCCTCAGCAACCAACTATCAGTGTCTGACATACACATTAACCCCTCACCTTCTGAGATTCTGCATCACCTCACTGCCCCCACCAAGCCGGTGTCTCTATTAGTTAAAAAAAGTTGTTTACAAGTAGGCAGTCCAGCTACTTGGTGGTTGGACACCATCATAGTGCCACTGGAAGCATGGAGATGTCCACCTTGGAGGCACTGGCTTTGTAGCGTGGGTCCTGAGGTCTCTGAAACCCATGAGGGAACTTCAGTGCATGGGACAGCTTCCTCCAACCATGGCCTCTGGGAACCAAGGCAGCAGTCTTCCCCTGAGGTTTTTGTGGTGCCGCCAAAGGGTCCTGCCGCTGGGCAGTTGTAGTGTCTGTGGGCAGCCACACCAGGAGGAAGGGATGCTTTTTGTTCTCTGAGCCTCACACATCTTCATGGGTCACTTTTTCATCTTATGTACTTCCCTGGGGAAAAAGGAACTAACTTGCTTCCTCAGTCAAGTTCATCACTTATTGTGATGTTTCGTGAATGAGCAACCTGTTTAACTCATAGTTTACCCATTTCTTTCAAAGGATATTTTCTCTATCTCCTTTCACTTTCACCTCGTTTAGCTGATTAACTTCCATTCCCAAACTGTTTCTCAGTGATGAACTTAGTGAAGCACTGGCCTCTAGAATCCCACAAACATGGATGTTTGAAGTTGCACTCAGGTTTTAACCCAACAACAAAGGTCCAGGTCTGACACTACGATTTACAAAATAAGGGGTAATATAGTCATCTTCACGTGAGTAGAAGGGTCAGTTTCATTCTGGTGATCTCCCTTCTTCTTTGAAACAGCTCTTTCCCAGGAATGGGTGTATCACGTCTCCTTGTAAAGTGGAATTACCTCAGCTCTCACTGCTGCAGCTGTGATAGATAGTTGTGCAAAAGCTGCAGGCCAATATACCAGCATCTGGAAGTTGCACAGTGACAAGCTCAAATGAGAAGTCATCTTGCTTTCATGTGCCACGATTTCTGCAAATCTGGGGTCTCCAGTGAGGAATTAAACTAATCTCACATAGTTTATGAGTGAAAATCCATTTACAATGAGAATGACCCCCACTGACCAGAAGTTTAAACAAATGCCCTCCGTATGCATTTCCTACAGTGGGGATCAAGTTCCATAGGTATGTTGTAAGTAGGCCTCAGACAAGCCCCTCACCTACACATGGAACAGAAATCATTTGCAAAGAAACCCAAAATGACAGCCATATGCATGGAACATTTTATATGCTAGGGCCGGGCTTGCAGACCCCGAGGAGGAGGATGTTCTGATCTGAAGATGGAATTGAAAACAGGTGCCCGACACGCTGCACATAAAGAAGTATACAGGCAATCTGGGAGCTCTCCGGAGATGCTTTCAACTTCTGAAAATATGGAGACAACTTCCCAGCCCCCAATCCCATGCTTTCCCTCTAATTCCCCTGCTCCCCCTCCTCCCAGAAACAGAGGAAACTGCTAGGCCATGGTGATGCTGCCCCGTTTCATGAAAGAAAATGTGAAAAAGATTAAGGAGGATCCATCAAAATGTCAGCCTGATCTTGAACTGCTGGGAAAAAAAGCTTTTTGTAATTCAGGTGTCTGTCACAAAGACCTGGGTGACCTTGTTTTGCAAGTGAAAGCCTTTGACTGTGACCCAGGCATGCTTCCTGTGTCCAACTTCTATTTAGCAAATAAACTAAAAGTACTGTTTGTGTTTATGGTAAACACCTGATTAGCTTCTACCAGAAAAAAAATACAGCTGGTTAATACAGGATCAGATTAGGTTTCCACCCTATTTGTTGTCACCAAATGCTCCCAATCTTTTTGAGCTCTAAGGCTCGTTAAGTGGATGTTTTAAAATGGTGCAACAGAAAACGCAGCTGTATTTCATTTGTAGATAATGGATGCAATACATGTAATAACCCAACTAGATATGTTGAATCATGAGCTAATTTAGGTGTAGATGTTGCAGCACTTCTGCAGCTGGAAATGTTGCCATCACACAAATCAGTTGCAGATTAGTGGAGTCAGGTCCCTGTCTGCACTAAGAAGAGATAAAACACCACAGTCAAATATAAAAACAAGTTCCAAAGGCTTATTCTAAGTTTAAACAGTATTTGAAAATATTTTCACAACCACAATGCAAACTGTAATATGAACCTGGAATTACTTAACTATATGTGATTTGGCAATTTTATGTATAGTAGATTCGTAAAGCTGAGAACATGGATAAGCACAAAGGAGCACAGCCTGTTGTTTAGAAGGTGAGGAAAAGGTGAGCATTTCTACTCTTGTTATTTGCTTCAATACTGAAACCTACCTGGTTCTCTGTTTCCCACTGTGGGTTCTCAGTGGATGGTGTATTTAGTAATTACTACCATAAGTGTTATTACTACTTTTTTACGACTATAATTACTACTTACTAAAACTAACTCCGGGACCTGTTGTCATTTGGTGACATAACCAAATAGTTAGAAGGTAGTTCTGGAGCCAGAGGGATCTGGAATCTCTTTTCACCTCTGCAGGCTCCTAGTGCCCCACATCCCTCTGCCTAATCTGGGAAAGAGGAGTAAATATTTGTATTCATTTTCTGGATCCTTTTTGTAATCTGCAGCAGAAAATAAACAAAAAGGCTATTCTGAAGTACTGTTATGACTATTCTTATCATTAACAGCATAGCAACATCTAAGTACTGACTATCTACAGGAGTATTCCCAATCATTAACTATTGAGTCATTTTGTATATGCCTCTGTATTCATTGCAGGGAACTTGATGCTAGATGCTAAAGATCAGTTCTTCTGAAGATAATTAATGGATGGATCAAAAACTAGCTCCAGGAGGAACAGGAAAAATAAGACTGGGCTCCTGTGAATTTATGCCTCAAATCTGGGTTGTTTGATGCCTTCTGAAGTGTAAACACTGACCAAGGCTTTTCCTGTCTTTGGGATGTTCATGATATTTTTCACCCCTGTGGAATCCCTGAGGACAAACCAGGGTCCAGTGGAGCCTGTAGCTTGTGCCTCATTGCTTTCTCCCCTCTATTTTACTGTCCCTTCACAGAAAATGCATGAAAGTATTTTGCACTATGCCCTCTGCACATTGGTTAAAACTGACAAGCAATCACAATGTATCAGGACACAGAGCTATGAAGAGGTAGACAAAAAGATGTTCATATAAGTACATTTCCTGAGGAAGCAGGTTAAAAACTGTTTCCTTGACTTGTTTCTACCAATCCAACTGTTTTCACTGTATTTGCTTTCTATCTATTGCTGCTTTTTTTCAACAATCATTTAGATGGAATAAACTGGAAATAGAAATTGGTGAAACAAGAGTTTTCAAAATTTTTCTTCTTTTTTTTTTTTTTTTTCTTTCTTTTAATACAATCTCATTACAGGAAATAATTTGGGTTCTCTCTGAATGTTATTTGCCAGAAAAAAAAGTCACAGTTTTGAAAGTATCAGTTCAGGCAGAGTATTTGCAGACTGGCAAGAAAATGCTAGCCAGACTCTTGTGAAAATGGAGACATTTCTATGGCTGGTATTTGAGTCAGCAATTTCACAGCAATGGATCTAATGCAATTTATCTATGGTTTTAGAGCATTCAATTTCAGTCACTCCTAAAGAATGCCATCATGAGTTTATTATTCAGTTGATATCATTTTCTCTGTGAACGTGGCAAAAGGAAACTCTTGGCTGGTGAGGAAGTATAGGAAATTAGTATTAGAAACCACAGAATTATACGTATAAATGTATAAACATAAGCATATATTTGAACTTCATTGTTTAGCTTGTTACTTTTGACTTGTGTTTGGATTACTGGAATGATTGCTGATTGACTATGTGTACTTAGTTACTAGCAAAATGGGCAAAAAACTGTACTCAGTTATACGCAGTAGAGGGAGGACATCTTGGAGTTAAACACTTCTGAAGTGTAAGTTGCCATATATGAGCTATTATTTGAGGAAATCCTGCTTCTTTGATTACAACCAAATGTGACCTTATGGGAAGCAACAGACAGCAAAGCCAGCCCAGCCCATCCATAGGGTATTGTGGAACTGCTTCACACATTTCTTTGCAGTGTGAAGAAACCAGGCTTTTCCTTGGGTTTCCAATCTTAGTTTAAGGTGGATATCACTACAGATTCTTGTTTTATAACCTTCTTTTTCTTCAGTCTTGTTCCTTCTGTTTAATACAAGCAATATTTTGACTGAAGTTGCCTAGTTGTTTTTATATTTATTGCTGATTATATGGTCTGGAAAGGAAAAGCAGCATTTGCTTAAGTCCAGCTGTACTTTATTGAGAATGCCTAGCTGACCTACAAGATGAAGCACAAGAGTGCAAGGAGCACTCCAGAGAGGTTAATAGGGTGAATAAAACTGTGAATTATAGATATGCAGCAACTGGCCTTAACTTGAAACCATGTTAGGATGAGTGGTGTGCGTAGAATCTCATCAGTTCCAGAACATGGAGTTCAAATCCATGATGCTTCAAAGCAATGGTTTCTATTTCAATGCAAATTTGACAATGATAGATTTTAATCACACTCCTTAATGAAGAACCAGAGGCATAAAAGTGAGTAGTGTGGCATATGAATCCCATAAAAATAGAAAAGAACCACATGCAGTAGATATACTCAACTTCTCAGGAAACCAACCAACACCTCTAATATGTG
>JAWWMO010000096.1:44808614-44827817 GCA_035047845.1 Dendrocincla fuliginosa | reverse complement strand
TTGGCATTTAACTGTATTTCTTTTGTAAACCTTTAGAGCAGCTGTGCTTACTGCCAGCATGACACAATTCAAAAACATATTGCTCCTTAAAAAAAGAGAGGAAAATTGAAAAAGTGTGGGAAGGAAAGAGAGAGGCCAGGACCTCTTCTCTCTGGTCAGGAACAGACCATCCTAGGATGCCTTCTGAGCCCTGTAGGGTGCTGGCAGGAAAGAATTTGTAGCCACAGGGACATATTATCCAGAACCAAGAGTTGAACCTAATTGTAAGCAGATTTTGCCCACCTTTTTTTGGATAAATGATGGCCCACTGGCATATGACCTGGCTTGACAATTTCCCCACAGTGTCCAGGCTGCCATAAGGAGATACGTAATGTCTAGAGTGATAGGAAACTTTTTAGTGCAGATGGTATGGAGCTGCCTCATAAAATGACTCACTGTGAATCCTCACAGAAGCCTCAGCTATAAAAATGATAATGGAAAAAGCACGAGAAAATGTAAAATATCTTAAAAACCTTTTGTTCCATCTTATGTCTTCTATTCAATGTACAAAAAAGACGTATTCTACAGCAAAACCAAAAACTTCTTCCCCTTCTTTGTTTTTGACTGGCTGGGCAAAATCAATAGGACAAGGCATAGGAATTGCAGGAGTGGAGGGAGCTCTTCGTGAAGGCAGTGTGACAGCTTGCAATATTCTGGCCATTCCTTAGGGATGAGAACTGACTTCTTGGGAAATGCTGTGTGCACACAAGCTCCCCTCTCCCCTTTTCACTTCTCTAGTCCTTCCAACAGTAGAAGGAAACACTTAATTAGTAAAAAATTATACCTGAATTTTTTTCCCAAGAAAACCACTGAGTTTTGGTTCAGAAATAGATTCTGAACCTCAGTGGGTGGAAATTTTCCTGTAACCCCTGAATGTGTTTCAGAAGACTGTACCACTGAAGTCATGTTTTCAATTCTTTCCTTCTTTCCTTTGAATTCTTGATTGTTTTCACTTGCTTTCCAGTATAACTTGTTGAACTTTTTGCTCATTTAAAGTAATATCTCCGCAGCATTCCAGAATTGCCTGTGACTTTTATTTAATTTACTTTATTCAGTAGGGACAGGCTGTAACACAAGATCAGAAGTAACACAAGAGTCTGAGAAGAGGGGAGCATAGAATGTGGTTTTATCCTTTCTCCTCTTTCCACCATGGGAGATGATATCAGAACACTAAGTAAAAACATATGAATCATTTTGAAAGACAAAATGTTACCTGCTTTCAGGTTGCATGTACTATTCTGATGGTGATACATGGCACCTTGTATTCTTACTCTGTAGTTGTTATGCCAGCATTTTAATGTGGTTTAGCAGCAAATACTCAAATTTCTTCCACTTACCCCACTTAGCTTAGATTTGTGGAGCAGTTCCTATGAGAACAACACAGAATTTTCTGTAAGAAATTAATCCCAAAGTTCAGGTTCATGAACTCAACAAGCTCTCTCCACTCTCTTGTAGAGGAAGCAGGGTTGGAGCAAACGTCTTGTCCTTTGAGCAGCTGCAAATTGTACAAGTACTCAGGACACTTTGCCCAGGGAATCACAATAAATTTAATCAAATTATGACTGCTTGGTCCTGGATAGAACATGAATGGAGGGGCTTTGACACTAATTGTCCTGTTAACAAACATGCACACCCGTTGCGCTGCTTCCCTTGCCCAGCCTTACCTCCAATATCCTCTTTTGGCTGTCTCTGTGCAAGACCATGTAGCATCACAGAGGTATAATTTAACAGTCTTTCAAGGACGACTGAGCAGCACTCCATTCCGTGTCAGCCAACTCGCATTGCAAACACTGTAGATGTCAACCTCAAGACAAAAAAGTTATCTTCTCAAAGCAAAGAGTAATTCTCAAGATCCTTCAAATCTCCATCTCTGTGTCTGTGACTTTCTAACTGTGCATGCATCCTTCAAAACCAACCACATGTTTCCAGACACATCATTCTGGATTTCTAATTCCAGAGCATCTGTGAAGAGCCTTCTGTAGAGGTGTTTCCAACTGGTCAGTGGGTAAGGCAACTTCTCTCCCTCCATGCAGACAGATGGAAATGGAGAAGAACCAATACCTGTGACTTTTCTTGACAGGTGCTTTCTGCTTGCCATCCGATGCATACACTGAATTTGTGCCAGCTTAAGTGTCTTTTTGGCCATAGGGTTCTCCTAATAGAGAAGAACATTTGCAGAGGTGCACAAGGGGATGGCAAAGAGATTCTGTTTTGAAGATGCAGACTTTTTTGCCAAAGCACTGATTTGTAAGCATATCTTTGATTTATCCTCCAGTAGTTCTGCCTGAAATTCAAACGAGGTTCCCCTACATTTCAGACTGAGACTCACAGTGGCCATAAGATCCACAAGACATAATTTATTTGTAAAAAGGAAACTAATTATGTGCTTGTATTTGATATGCAGTACGTGTGCTACTCTTCATTTGCATAACATTTTATATGTAAGCTGTAAAAGGTTGAGCCAGAGAGGTTATGGGAAGAAAAGTCAGAAACACTACCCTGAATCTTTCTCTGCCATGCTATAAAATAAACTAATTTCTGTCTGTATAAACAATTTTTTTTTTTAGAACCAAGCCCCAGGAATGTGGACCTGTGATGAAAATATGCAATTCAATTTGAAGCTGAATATTTAAAGATAAAAATAGTCCCAGAAATAATATTTAAAGAAGGATTACATTCTTCCATACTTTGGTTGCTCACTTTCTTCTGACAAAGTAAGCAAATACTCTTGTACATTTAATGCACTGCATCAGAAATTGTGTGTGATGAATTTTCCTAAGTATTTCTTTATACACATGTACTCACAGAATTTAAAACATCATAATGTTATTTGTAATTTTGTTTCAGATTTGTTAAACCCCAAGATCACTAATTCTCAGTGCAAAAAAAAAAAAAAATCACTGAATATGTGAGTTCCTAATCAGATTTGTTAATTAGTTCTGCAGAATCCTCTCAGCAATCAAAATTCTTTTGTATGTAGGGCTTTATATGGTATTAGAATACCTTGGCAATAACAAATTTGCAACTCAATTACATGGTAGACTTTTTGTACTGTCTCATAAACTTATTTTTTTAATACTCTAAAAGCAATGAACACTCCGTGTTTCATCTTTCTGACACTGCTTAAAACTGTAATCTTAAAAGGCTTTAATGAAAAAACCTTCTCTTTTTTCCCCCCTCTTCAGCCAATGAATAGATCCACAAAAGAACCTAATTTTTTTTTAATGCAGAAATGGCTCATAAGCTGCATTTTGCTGGGTGGGCAGAAATCATTGAACAAATTACAGTGAATTTCCTGCGCTGCAGTCCTACAAACCATGGTACAGAGCTGTGCTCTTTAATGTGCTTCATTTCAAGTCCAGACTTTGTCTCATTTGACATAGATGCAAGCTGTAAAGTTTGGATTCAGGTATTTAATGAGCATTTTGAAAGTTCAGAAGTGTGCATAAATAAGTTGTTGGATTTTTGCCCCAGACAGTAACATGGGAAGGCTCCTGCTGTGAGGTTTGGATGAGATCTGGAGTTTTGGTTTAGTTCTATTTTTGTTTCTAATGTACTAGGTTCACAGCATTCACAGCCTGCCACAAACCCCCTCTGTTAAACATGCGCATTGTCAAAACATGCAGAAGACTTGGCTCAAATCATGCATCGCCTCATGGAAGCCAGCAGAACTGTGGGCTAGAAGGAACCCCTAGCTGCACTATATGACCACAGTGAACACCTGGACATGCTAGAAGTGGCAAAATAAATTGTATTTTCATAGGAACCGTGTCTAAGAATTGCTTAAACATGCAAGGTACTAGCTCAGGTAAGAACAGCTTCTCTGAAATGCTTCTGGTGCTCTAAGAGGGGCTTTTGAAAGAATTGATGTTTTTGACTGTGTTGTTTATAAAGCAACGGTACTTTTATAACTAAAAGTAGGGCTTGTTCTTGAATTATCATTAAATATGGTTAATTTTTCCAGTTGCTTTGTGTGCTCCATCCACTGGCATGATAACTGCAATCAAGAGGTATTGTTTGCCACTGCTGCCTTGCACTACTGAAGAAATACATTTTCTGACCACTCACGTATGGAGTCGAGAAGTAGAACTCCTTGGCTCTCAACAGACCTGTCCACGCAAGCCCTATTTTGCAAACAGCTTCTTTCCATTTATTGCCTGTAACTTTTTTCTCCATTACCCTCCTTTTGTACACCAGGAAGTGAAGGTGGAGAAACATAGAGATAGCAGAAGTCTTGAGGAAAGTTTGTGGCCCCACTGGGAGTCTACTCTCTCGTGTGCTGTTGTTAAATTTTGGAAACTGGGATGCTTTTAATGACAGTATAACCTGGTGCCTGTCTCATGTAGACCACAACTAGCTTATTATGATTCCTTCGGAGAAGCTATGCTTTACCCTATATCTGCCAGAACTGCTTCCTTATGTGTGTTGTGCTGATAAGACATTGCATGAGCTACCCTTAATGCACCACACTGAGAAGGGCTTTATGCATCAGCTTTGGAGGATTGGCTTAGGGGAGAATGTATTGAGAAAAGTCAGAAATAAAGTAGTTTGGTTTTTTTTTCCCATGCCATGCCATAAGATCAACTCTTTTTTTTTCCTTGTATGAACAATTTCATTTTAGAACCAAGCCCCAGGAATGCAGACCTGTGATGAAAATACATAATTCAACTTGTAACTGAACATTTGGTGATAAAAGTATGCCCAGGAATAATATTTAAAGAAGGATTACATTCTTCTATACTTTAGTTGCTTTCTTCCTCTGGCATAATAAAGGCTCTGTGTACATTTCAACCCAAACACCTCAACTGATACTTGATGAGGTTTCTGAAACAGCTACCATATTACAGCCTTTACAGAAAATAAAGGCAAAGCTTTAAGATTTGTAGCCTCCTCTGTCATGCAGGTTCCAGAAGACTGTGGGCTCTGACAGGGTGGCAGCTCTAAACTAATTTGGGAGACACTTGTCAACAACTGTGAAGTCTATTTATTCTGAGTAAAAGTGCTTAGAAATATCTGTGATTTGCTTTGTGGAAATAAGTAAAGAAACTCAGCCATAACATAAATACTTTAAACTCACCAAGATTCATGTGAACAACAATTGAAACTGGTTATGTCTTAACTGTGTGTGGCTAACAAGATTACTGAGGGTATCAGTAGCTTGTGCATTGTGTGGGTCATTGGGTGGTAGGAATGGAAAGGCCTTTGCATTTATCCTCACCATAGATCAGTGACCCTCTGGGGTGGTGTTGAACAGAGAAGGACCTGGATATTGTGTTTTTGCACTCCCAGCGTCAGCCAACACTTATCACCATGCCAGTGAGAGGAAGATGTCAGAGCTGTGGCAGTTCTGGCAAACCAGAGCAGCCCAGAAGTTTTCCAGTCTTTGCAGAGGAACTTGCCTGGAACGCCTATGATTCCAGCATGATGGGAAGCCTAGGGTAGACTTGCACGTCCACCTCTTCTGTACTACACCCAGGGCATCTTGGCAGAAGCTGAAAAACTTGAAAAACTTACTCAGCAAAATCCTCTCCATGGAGTAACCTTGCACATAATTATAAATCTGTCAAGGGATTATGGAAAATTCATTCTGATCCATGTCTTTTCAGCCTCCTTATGATGATTGAGAAAAATAATGCTAAGAACTTAATATGATCACTTTTAGTAAAAAGCACATTTTTGCAATACTTCCAGAAGGCCAGACTGGGACTTCTCTGATATTTGGAGATTTCTGGCATGCAGTCTTTTTGCCATAAAATATACCCATCCCAAAACTTAAGTAAACCTCTGAGATGTTGAAGTTGCAAGCATAGCAAACATAACTTATAAGAGAGGAAGAAGTGTTCTGTCAGTGTCATTTCAGTTCTAAATGGTGCAATCTGTTTCTCTTAGATACACAGTTCTTTTTGGTCTCAAAACAGACCTGGTAATATGAAAGAATTCCAGTGAATTACTTCAGTTATAAAAGAAAATGAAGTTTGATACATGACTACTCAAAGGACTTTCAAAAATACCGTGGCAGAATGACCTTCAAAGAAAGTGTCAGTCTCAATAAACACTCAGAACAGCTGCGATATCAATCCCCTTTCCTGGGATCCCAAGGTACTGCAAAAGCCTTCAGGAATGGGTGGTGTTTGCTTTTCAGAACAGCTTGAATTATTTCTATATTAGATTTTATAGGATCTATACGTGGCTATTTTATGGCTCTTTAATGTTTATGATGTATTTATTATCATTCCTATATTTCCCCTGCAGCTCTACTGAAGTCAGACTATCTGAAGATTGTGGAGCTATTTGTTATCGTACCTTTAATTTTCAGCCAATCCATATTTTACATTCGAAGAGTTCAGCAGCCTGACTGACATTAATTAAGCCTCACTATGTCCATCTGAATTAATAGTCCCATATAAAATGCATTTTAACTAGGGGTAAACCAAGTCCAGGAGCAGCTTGGGCCATGGAGCAGATTTATGAGAGGGCCTGGGAAGAAATAAGCGGAAGTGAAATCCCTGTTTCCAACACCAAATGGTAAATTGCATCACTAAGCAAATCAAAAGCCTTGGTCTATTGCTTAGACAATTGCCACTCAAAATTAGAGGCGTAATAGTAAAATCCAGCCACTTCCTGGTGAACAGTGTTGGCTAGCAGCAGAGTTTGATTTTGATCCAGAACCAGGTCCAGCCTAAGTGAGAAGGCAGCGTTGGGCTTGTATGAGGGATGAGTTTTCATATAGTATATAGCAACTCTATTGTTCCATCAGCTGCTGCCCTGTAGACCTCAGCATAGGTCTGGCATCCACATTTGCTCACAGGAAGATATCCATGCCATGAGTTTGGTCATGGAGAGCCCCCATGGCTGTAGTCCTTCACTTGCTTGTCACTTGCCATCTTCCTTTCTGCTCACCAAGTCTGATACTCCCTGAGAGTCCTGGTGCCATTTAACTGCAGTTCAAATGGGTTTTTTGCTGAGTCGAATAGCAACATTTTCCTTCTTTCCTTCTGTCCTAATAATTATCCATCTTATTTTAATAGAAATAACTCATACTAAGATGACAGAATCATAGGAAAAAACAGATGGAAAGGGGTATAAGGAGGTCACCTACTCAGCCTCAGCTTACAGTCTTCTCAAGTCTCTTAATAATGCTACACCATGACACAGTTTGCCGGTGCCAAAATAACAGACTACTAAAGAGCACTGAAGAAAGAATGGTGACTTTACATCACCTCAACTTGTTTCCGCAGTGCACTAGTTTGGGCTGAGGTAGAGTTAATTTCCTTCACACTTGTCTACTATGGGGCACTAGTATTGTGGATTTGTACTGAACACAGGGTTGATAATATAGAGATGATTTTGCTATTGCTGAGCAGGGCTTGCCTTGAGCCAAGGCGTTTTCTGCTTTCCCTACTGTCACACTGGCCAGGGGGCTGAGAGTAATGGGAGGCTGGGAGGAGGCACAGCTGGGACAGGTGACCCAGATTGACCAAAGGGATATTCCATACCATATGACATCAAGCTCTGTGTATGAAGCTGGAGAGGAAAAAAAATGAAGGGGAGGTTTGGAGCGATTTTGCTTGTCTTCCCAAGCCTCCACTGCACATGATGGGTCTCTGCACTCCTGGAGATGGCTGAACACCTGCCTGCTTGCCCATGGGAAATGGTGAATGAATTCCTTGTTTTGCTTTGCATGTGTGTGTGGCTTTTGCTTTCCTTATTGTACTGTTTTTATCTCAACTCATGAGTTTTCTGGCTTTTATCCTTCCAATTTTCTCCCTGATCCCACTGGTGCAGGAGTGAGTGGTTGTGTGGTACTTGGTTGCTGGCTGGGCTTAAAACATGACACACAACAGAACAGTTTGCTTAGATTCACATTTAAATGATTGATTATTTGATGATTTATTTGGCTTTTTTAGCCAGTGTTTGAAAACAGGTTTGTCCAGAACCCATCTATGTCATAGTGTGAACTTCTACATTGACATATCATCAGCCTTTATGATGCTTGGTAAACTGGATCTCAAACTCAAAAAATACTTGATTTCTTTCATGGTGTCTGTGTGGACATTATGTCTGATTATAACATGGGTATTTGCTGGCCTTCAGTGACCCGTCCACAGAAATTGGCAGAGGCCTTAAATGGTATGTGAAGCCTGAACATGATAGAACGAAGGGAAAAGGTTTTCCTAGCACAGCAGTACTGCTTCCAGTGTGGCAGCTTTCTTGGGTGTCCCTGGATGGTGGAGAGGGGAACCCTTATTCTCTTCCTTTCCTGTCCTACATTCTTCTTGGGTGAATGTTTTCCTATATTAAAGAGCTGCTTTTTTTCCTGCAATGGTTATGCTACATAGATGAGTGGTTATCCATGGCATCTGAATGTTACTTTAGTATCTGAAGGAAAATTTGCCTCCTCACTGATAAATCAAATGGATAAACCAAAGAAGCATTTTATGAATAAATAATATATTATTTATGTTTAACTTATGTTTTAAGCTGATTATAATATTCCTTAGTGAAACTTATTTGGATTATCTTTCTTCTAAACCTTTCCTCTCCTCCAAATTCCCTCAAATCATACCAACACACAGATCCAACACTAAGCTGTGCTCCAGGTTCAGACTTCTCAAGTTTGCTGTTTTTCAGCCTGTCAGTAGTTTTTAGGCTACAGCACTGTAAACAAAGTTGTTCTTAGAAACATAATGTCTTGATAAAAGCATATAGTTTCAGAACCGCTCAACAAAATATTAATCAGAAGGGTTCTCCTACTATTGCTTCCCGTATGTAGTCAATATATCACTTTAACTACACTGCTTTTACCCTCTGTTTATCATCCCTTCTGAAGCCATGTGGAATACTCATCTTCTCTAATCCTTGTCTATAGTATTTCCAAAGTACTTTACAAGCTTGGAGTAATGGACTTTAATGCCTTGCAGCAGCTGAGCTGGTAGCATATATGATACCTTAAATGTAACAATCAAAGGAGCATGCAAGATTTTGGTATTTCCGCTGACTTGCAGATGTGCAGTATCCAGGTCCAAAAACTGTAATGTCAAGTTTAGACTAAAAGTGTTTAAAACAAAATAATGTCTCACTGCTCTGTGTCAACACCTCTATAATGTGAGAGGATATTCTCTGATAGAGAGCACCAGTATTAAATATCAGTTATCTGAGCCCTACAGTAATTTCTTTTTTGTATGTGTGTCCATGAATAACCTTGCTCAAGATTTATGTAACAGAGTGTATTGTTTTATTAATCCAGAGCATGTGGTATTCTCCAGGTGCTAAGCTTTGATCTCCTTGCCCTTCTATGTATTAAGTTTTCTGGTTCTCATTGACACTGATGCTCTTGATTTAAGGTAATCCTCTTATTGTCGGGGACAGGAAAAAATGCAAGTGAACTCTTCAGTGAACCTGGAATCTTGTTCCTTTCTTTTGTCTCAGTTCTGATTGAATCTCCACTAAATACAGTTCAGCAGAATCCAGCCACTGCTTTTAGGAGTAAAAGTATATCTTTCTGCAACATTTTATGGCATGGAATGTCGTTTATGGCACATTATATTACAGTTTGAAATGCTAGCATTCACTAACAAGAGGAACTGCGGGTTTATATTAAAACAACTGAGCAGTGTAAAAAAACCCTAGAAATCCAAGAAGGCAGTTTTCTATCTCCTGTGGCTGGTAACAGAGGGAAAGAGTAAGAGTGTGAGTGCATGTGCAGTGGAAAGCCTGGCACAGGGGAAAGGAGAACAGGACAGGGGAAAATCTGATGGAGCAAGGCTCCTACCAAAAGTCTGCCAGCACACAGACTGTATGTACAAGATCAGGCTGACAGTGCCACTCAGTAAACTTCCGAGGTATCATCTGAGAAGCAGCTGCTTAACCTCAAGGTTTCTGTTGCAATTGGCACTGACTCCCCACCTCTCACCTCTGCTCCACTGTTTCTCTCACCTTCCTTGACAGTTTATTTTACAGGCATAAGCTGACTTGAGACAAGTTGGTTCTGGGAATGGGAGTTGCTGGAATGGGATTGGTGTGACGGGATGGCACGGGTCAGCTGCCCACTCAGCCACAGCCACATGCATGCCTTACATGATGTCAGAGAGGTCTGCAGCACTCTGCAAACATGGGCTTGTCTTCAGGGCCACTGGGGTGGGCAGGAAGAAATACTATGTGCTCTGAAATCAGGGACTGTGAGGTGGGTGGGGACATTCACTAAAAAATCTATGTCACTTGAGCTTTTACTTGGAATAGGGCATGGATTCCATGTAGAAATCCATGGCAGTAGAGTTCAAAGGGATCATCTACTTCACACCCATGTCCCAGTCTAGCACTCCATGACAAAATGGGATATTTTGCAGATGAGTGTCTACTCTGTTCTTAGTAAGATCCCCTATTAGGTATAACTCATTCTGCTCATACAAGACTTTCCAACAATTTTTGTTATTGCCATTAAAAGGTTTCTTCTAATATTTAGCCTCTGAATTTGGTTTCCTGTAATATAAAAAGAATTGAATGACTACCAGAGAGCAGGTCAGACATCTGCATATTTAACTGAATTTGTCTTCTGAATTACTTGATGTTTATGGATCAATAATAGAGATTGACAAGCCTTAGAACAGACCCTGTATGGCTCACTGAAATGTTTTCAGACTGTTGTATAGCTTTCCTCACAGAATAGGCACCAGTCTTATACAGTCATCTAAGGAAATTCAAAACTCTCACAAATATTGGCTGGCTAGGCAAATGTCTTAGAAATTAATAGAGAAGAGAGTGTTATAATATTATTAGATTTTTTTTTTCCATAATAAATATATAAAAAATGCCTAAAAGGCTATGTTGCTTTTCTGTTTGCTTGGGATTTTCTATATACTGAAAGAAATAGATCTTCATTCAGATTTATTTTTCAACTTTCTCTAAATTTTTGCATGTGAAATGCATAATAAAATTAACACCTGTGTTTGCACTTTTGTTAAAAATGAATTCTTCTTGCTCACTTCTTACTAGAGGTGTTCAAAAAAGAAGTTTTAGGGTGACAACTCAAGCAGACCTCTGACATGTGGAGAAGAGTGAATCTTCCATTTTACAGTGATGCCATCTTGCCTGATGCTGGCAACCCCCAGAGAGAAGACATGGGGTTAGAAGGCCAGTGGGTTTGCAGTTCCTTATTACCAGTCTAAAATCAAGAAGAGTTTGGAGGCATGTTTATCACAAATATTACTCTGAAAGTGACAGTCAAGTCTAGTCGTATGCAGTTTTGATACTGCCCAATACTTTTAACATAGCACTTTCTATTCTCTGCCTCTGTGTCTATTTTTGTAGGCTATACCATCCAAATAGGAGATGCCTGCCACTGCTGCAAAACTACTAAGGAGCAGTAAGCAGTTACATGCACAGACAGCGCTACTGTCACAATATCTGTGTGTGTCACACTCTGCAGGGTATTAATGACAGTATTCAGAGGGTATTCACAAAGTCACAAAGTACTCACATGAAGCAGGGGGGGATGGTACTTTGTCCCGTTACTGCAGGGGGTGACAGTGGGTAGGGGAAAGGGGCGATTTGGTGAGACCTTGCCAGGGCATCTGCTGCTGTCAGTGGTTTGAGGCAGGCAGCCCAGGGTGGTTCACTGCCTTCCAAAAGAGTAAGTGAAAGCTCTTTGAGTAATTCACCCTGCAGAGGTGTCTCTTTTTTCCATTGACTACCAAAGGAGCTCAGGTGTCTGGACCATCATGTTGATACATTTATTGATCTCTTAGCTTGAACATGCCTTACATGTCTTTCTCAATTAAGAGTTTCTGCGCAAGGGCTGACAACTGTGCAGAGGTGCTTCCTGCCCCAGGCCAGGTGTTGTGCCCTGATGCTCCACCAATGATCAGCCCTATGCTGTAAAATTGCAGCCTAGATTCACTGGGAGCAGAAATCTTTGAACACTTCACAGTGATCACAAAGGTCGGTTTGTTTGTGTTTCTCATCTCTTGACACTTGTGTTGTGTTCATGGAGTCGATGCTGGTCTAAGAAGACAGGTTTCAGCTATGCTCTGAAATGTAACTCCTGCCAGAATAAAAAAAAAAAAAAAATCTGAGGAGTCTGGAGGCAGCTGAGATAATTTATGGACAGAGAAGAGTATACATAGCTTCAAAAATGTTAGTTTTTGTAATATGCAAGAAGGACAATGTAATGGAGTGTGTACATGGAAATAGTATGAATATTTTGCCAGAGTCCTTAGGGTATTGGGAAAAGATTTCCGTTTTACTAGTTGAATTGTCATGAGGGATTTTCAAGGGTCAAGTTCCATATTGCAAGGAGGATATGAAACTTTTAGCCCATTTATTGCGTGGACACGTAAAGCAAAGATTGTGCATGCTTGGAGGTTGTAAAAACAATTGGGTGTTTTATGTTTGAAAAGAGGCTTTGTGTCATGGGCTGTATTGCATCACTGAATCTTAATCTCTTGAAAAGCATGATTGAGAAGACGGTGCTGTGCATGCTGAAGGAGTATGACAGGCTCATTAGAGAGTCCACAATGGACCCTCACAAGTGGCATAGTAGAAGCTGCACATCACGTGATTTTGTGCAGATTCCAGAATATGAAACTCAACACTCAGTGAATATGATACACCTTTTTAAAGGGGCCCAGTAAACTGGGGAAAAAAAAAATAAAATTCCTGGGGAGCCTTCCCTTGTGCTATGACTACTGTGAGTTTTGATTAGAAAGTTATTTGTCTCTATGGCACATTCTTGCAATCATTTTACATTATTCTCTGAACATGGAGTCACTTCAGCTTTGTTGTGATGAAGCGGAAAAACACATGTTCTTCACCTGCTTCAAGTGCAGTTTGGGAGGGTCCGTGTAGAGATTTTGGAACACCTAGAAGGCTTTTAGATCCTGGGAAAACTTAAAGCATTTGGTGTGTGTGGAGTGTTGGTCCAGACATTTGATCATGGCATCAACACATGTATAAATGAGGAAAGAGAGTAAAAGTAACACTCGGTAATTGAAGTGTTTTATAGCTCTTCTGGTATTACCAACACAGAAAATCACAACCCAGATATTTCATGCTTTTTAACAGATCCAGATTTCCATAAGTTGCTACCAAGATCCTTCCCTTTATTACTATTTTATCACAATATCCTTGTGGGTGTCTCAAAAGAGATTTGCATTTTAGAAGTTTTTTTTTTTGAGTGGTAATCTCAAATGCAGTTTTGGTGTTCTCTATGTCTAGGTTAATGTATATTTTCTATGTATTACAGCTTAGTAATATAATACAGTATGTGACCTAAAGTGTCCTTGCACACACAAATCAGTAAAACTATTATTTTTTTTTATAACCACCCCAACTATATACTAATATCATGTGGGGAAAGGTTTTCTAAGGGTTGATATTACAGACAAAAAAAATGGCATTGTATTTTATGCTTAATAGAAAGACGTGTATAAGAAAAACAGTAGTAATCATCAATCTGTATGATATTGTACATTATTAAAAAAATATTAACTAATAATATCCAGATGAGAAACTGCATACACTTCAACATTTTCCTCAAATCTTCTGTTTTATGGCAACAGTGAAGGAAACTTTATTTTTTCTTTCATGCTTTTCATAGAAGTTCACAATATTTCTTTAAAACTGTGAATGCCACAGGGCAAAACAGCAAGTAATGATGCTTTGTGAAGCCAGAGATGTGCCTATTCTGCTCAGTGGTTGACAGAACATTTCTCAGTTAAGAAAGGAGCTATTTCATGGGGCAATTCTAGAGACATATAGTGAGATTCCTAAGGCTGATAAAGAGTGAAATGAGGAGTAAAGAGTCTAAATACAAATGTTTAACTCATCTGCCCTCTTGTGCTATTAGTCTTGGATTTCCTTCATTACTCAGTCTGCAGATTAAGCTACACTGACATCTCTCCTTTTTTGGTTTTGCGTGTTTTTTGTTTGTTTGTTTGTCTGGTTTTTGTTTTGTGTTGTGGTTGGGTTTTTTTCTACAGCAAAACCTTTTTCAGCGTTTATATTTTTCTTATCCTCACCTCTGGATAAGCTGTCCTCTATGAAAGATTCAGTGAAGCCAGGTATTTTGTGAAACATTTTATTGCTTCTTCTTTCAAGACCTTAGGAGAGGCTGAGAAGTTTTGATGCTATCAGTAAAAATGTGAATTATTAAGCATGTTCCCAAAGTTTGTAAGCAGGAGAAATCATGCAGGGAATAAGAAAAGTACTAAGTCTTTGTCCAGCTTGCCTTGTCAAAGCCTAGTTCTTTGGGTTCTGGACAGTTGGTCTGCATTCTATACAAAGTTACAGGGTCCTTTATTAGATTCTTAGGTTTTCCCTAAAAGCTGACATTGTAAAGAAAACAGAAGAAAGAAAACCCAGCAGTTTAGAAATTCATGTTAAAGTGTGATTCTATTCAGGAGATGTAAAACTAGCACCTTTTAACTCTGCAAACTCTACACACATTTAGTGGTGTATACTTCTTTTATTGACAAAAATAAGCTTTTACTGTTTTTTAACACCAGGTCAGCACAGTGATACCGGAGCAAATTGTTACGGACTTCATCAGCGAAGTCGTGTATTCGTTAATGTCTGCGTAATTATTTGGACCAATGAATCTTCACTGATTTTACTGCAGGGATATTTGATTCCAGGGTGTTATTGTTTCCATAACTGGTGACCTTCCTGGGTATACAGCACACTCAGAAGCTGATGGGTGAGGTTCAGGTAGAAAGGACATGTTCTAACCACCAAAGCCCAGGAGGAAAGAGCAGGTTAGTGAAAATTCAGCTTGAAAATTAAGAGCATTTGGAATAGGGATCAGCAAGAATTGTCAATATCTTGACATTCAAAAAGTCACTGAAGGAGCAAAGTCGTGGCAAGTGCCTACTACAAATGTGACCCGTGCTCTAGTAAAGTACTCTCCAGCCTACTTGCCGGTTTCAACATTGCAGGTTGAAATGTTGCAGATTTCAACATGAGCAGCAATATAATTTTCAATAGAGCTATTTTTAAGAAGTCCTGTAGGAAAGTCAGACTTCTAAAAGCCTTTCTAATCTGAGCTAAGGTGAAAACTTGTTTAGAGATTTCCTTTGGGAAGGGAATAATAAAAAAGAAATATCCAGCATCAATGACAGCAGTCAAATTCAGAGTCTCCTGAGGTGTCCTGAAACAGAGGAAACATCTGCTCTAAATGGGGTTTAGACAAACCATGGAGCATGAAATATTTCATTTTGCTTCTTGGCTTGCTATTTGCTTAGCGGACACAAGCAGCAGCTTTTCCAGGTTTTCTCAGCTGGCAGAAGTGGTACAGGTTCCAGGTGTTCTGTTAGAATTAGTGCCAGAGGCTCTTGTCCTCCTGGATTGGTGCAGAAGGTTTGAGAACCCCAAACCTGCTGGTTGAAGGAGGATAGGGTGGTGATAAGGCTCCAGACAGCAGGTCATAGGAGCCCTAACATCACCACACTCAATGCTTGTTGGATGCCTGTGTACCATCTCCCATATCCCTTTTCCCTTATTTGAGGACCGAGCTGCTCCTCCCTACTGTCATCCAGGTGGTTCTGCTAGTAACAGGGACTTCAGGTCTTCCTCCCTTTTCTGAGAACATGAATGAAGGTGTCAACTGCCTTCATGGTTCTATATGGTGAAGCTGCAAGCTAATGGGCTGGACACTATGCAATGTGATAAAAACTTGACCCATTTCACACTGTTTTTTGTGAAAGTGGTTTTCACCACCAAATGGGACTGAGATGATGGGTTCATGTTCTCTTTCAACTGTGCCTTGGATTGTCTTCTCTTCCAGAATATCAAATATTTGTGCCCTGATTTACTTTAGTACATCAGTAGAAATTGAAGAAACAAGTCAGTGCTCTCTTGGCACTGAGACCCTTGCAACAGCCTCTGCCACATCCAAACTTTGTGTTTCTTCACCTTTCATTTTTTATAAGGAAGGCAGAGCCACATTCCTACCTTCCTGTAAACTAACTTGGCTATAAAGTAGCAAAGTAGATGTCAGCCAGTGACATCTGGTTTCATTTCTAAATTGAACACTGGCCTCTGAGCACGCTAATACTTTTCACAAGAGGCCAGAGGGTGGGAAAATAAGAAACTCCTACAGGTTTGTCTGCTTTATTAAAACAAATGGATCACCAAATGAATAGACAGTTCACAATTCATCAGGGAAAAATCAATACAGAGGAGGTTTTTCACTACAGTTTATTGCACAGAAAGCCTTATATGCTTAAATACCACAAGGACGTGGGAAGCCAGGTACACCTCCAAATATTTCAAATAAAAGCAGCATTTTCTAAACACTGGCAGTGATTTTCTTTGTAAATAGGTTTAACCTTGGACCTTCTGTCATCTTGTATTTTTACACAGGAAATTAATTTTCTACATCCTCTGTGTGCATAGAGAAGACAGAAAGTCAAAAAACTCCAAGGGATTTCCAAAAAAGCCTCCATATAAATTTTAAAATTAAACAGATGTTATATGATTACCATTAAATCTAAGCCATGGGTTCCGAGGTTATAAACTATACATGATGTTCTGAAGCAAGAGATGAAATAGATTTTTTTCATTTATTGAAGGTTTTCCAGATAAAAAAGATCAGGATTTAGATGAATCCATATAGGCCTTGTGTTCCAACAAGAGTGTATAAACATCCGAAATAAGTAAATGCTCTCACAATAAGAAGTAAACAGCCATGGGTTGTCCTGTGACTTTCCAGCTCTGCTGGGAATGCAGTTACGCACTGCCAACAGCCTGTCCATTGAGGTCGCCATCCTCAGCGGGCATTGGAGTGGATCCAAGGTGAGCTAAGAGTAAGGCTGTCTGATTGCCTTGTCACTTTCTGCAATCCTTGGTCTGTGTCTGTAATTCCAGAAGAAACACTCCCATCTTGTGTTTTGTAGTTTAAAATCACCCCATTACAAGATTTTGTCCTGAAAGAAGGAAGTATTTGAGAGAGGAGAGAGCTGCTTTTGTTTGCTAGGCCATGGGGCTGGTTTCTTGCCTTGCTCTCTTTGTTACCCAGTGCTATCTCATGCTGCTGCAGAGGCACCCTGAGCATACAGGACAGAGTTCTGAGGGAAGAGAGAAACACTTCTTCTCTCCTTCTGCCTGCTCTCAATGACACTCAATCTTTCCTTGCTTGAGTGTTTCTTTTCCACAACCAGCTGTGGTTCCACTCGTTGCTTTTAATCATGGTACTTCTTCACCCAGACTGTTGAAATTTTTAACAAGCTGACATATTCAGTCAATATTATTGTGGTTATGTTTGTTTTCTTCAGCTCCTGTCTGCTCTCTAGGTGTTGAAGAGATTTCCCGAAACCAACATACAGCAATTACCCACTGTGGTCCCCTGAACTTTTTATATGAATATCATAATGATTTCTCTGATGACTTTTCTTGAAGTGCGGTGTCTATCCTGGAATGTAGATTTATGTCATATAGTATCCATCTGAAAAAAAAATAGACATCTATCCTAAATTTTATGTTTTATGGAGAAGAAGAGAGGATCTTCCATTACACCCCAAGACAAGCTTCTAATGTTGACCTATTAGTTGTTTAACAGCAGATGAACAAAAACCAGTCTTACCCCCACGTACAACCTGTAGTGTGCATATTCTTCTACTGTCTGACTAACTTCACATCATGTGTAATTATTAAATGTCAGGCACAATTCTCCTTTCAGTAATCCTAGGGAGTCAGTCATGAAATCATGGGAGTTATCTGACAGTGGACATTATATTCCACAGAGACAGGACTCATGTCAAGAAGCAGAGTGATGGGGATGGTGCTCTTGCAGAGGAGTGTGTGTTTTGGAATCTGGGAACACAAGCATTGTATGTGCTTCTGTGTTGCCCTTCAACTCAGCTTCACTCTTGGAAACATGTTACTGGCCTAGAGGCATGATGAGGAAGTAGCCTAAGAAGGAGAAAAAGTCCAAAGACAGGAAGAAAAATACTTACAATGTGCAACAGGGAGAAACAACAGACTTGGCCTTAGCTGGAAGAGGAATTGGAGCTGTGATAGGAGACATTCCCCTGTAGAAGAAGACCTCTAATGTGCAAGGCAAAGAGGGGACAAAAGCTAGTTCACACCAGTCTTTCCCTGCAACTGGAAAATCAAGCAGAGGTTATGAAAGGACTGGCTAAGCAACATAGAAATAACATGACCCTTCACAGTATCAGCTGATTTTCTATGCCAGGCTTATATTTCTGTTCATTGCAGAGGAACCACGAATTGTTTCCATTGTCCTTCAAGAGCGATCCACTCTCCTTCAAGGAGCAAGGGCTCAGCAGATGTAAAAACATATCCTTTCCATCCTGTTTGCATTAGATTGTATCTAATTAGATTGTAATATTTTGTCACTTCAGTGCTGTAGACTTTCTGTACCCCAATGAATAGTGACTTTCTGTGCTACCTTTTAGCTTCCCAAATATGTCCCTGTTCAACCTTATTTTTCTCTTTCTTTCCATCTGGTTTTCATATGACCTTGAGCAGCTGTAAAAGGTGTGCATAAATAGTCTTTTACTAGTTTCATCTTTACTGAGATGCCTTTCAGCTGAATATCTGTTTAACACGATTTTTATTAGGATCCATTTCAGTTTTAATCTTACTTTTGGCCTTCATGGCAGAGCTCCTCTTCCAACTTCCTGTTGTTTAGCACTTCTAGCGTGTACAGAGCAATTCAGTCACTCTTAAAAATTAAAACAAACCTGATTCCATACAGTGTATGGTAATGAGTAAATAATCCCATAAATGTTATGGCCTTCCCTCCCAAACACCATTCAGATGAAGAGCGTAGGGATGTCTGGGAAAGTAGGAAGACTATTTCTTTCCCTTTGGAAACATCAGGTGGTGCATTGTGGGGTTTCTTCTTTGTGGGCTGGCAAGGGAAAATACCAGAAACATTTAAGGAGCCATGAAAATATACCACATTGCCCCAAAGCGTTGGAGGAAAAAATACAGGATTCCACAGCAACCTGTGAAGCTGCCCTCTGCGTGCTCTAAAAACCATGAAGTGCTTCCCTTTCTGGAGGGACTGCAGAAGTACTAAGAGGAGAGCCAGAGCTGGCCTTCAGGCTCCCATGGATTATGTCATAGACTCTGTTCATACTGCCTAACTCCACCTTATGTCTTTCCTATCGTGCCTTTCTGATCCCTGCCAAATGAACACAGAGG
>JAWWMO010000096.1:44753130-44782439 GCA_035047845.1 Dendrocincla fuliginosa | reverse complement strand
GAGCCCGCCCCGGGGCAGGGCAGGCAGGGGAGGGCAGGGCAGGGCAAGGGCGGCACCGCGGCACCCCCGGCGCTCCCGCACGGCAGCCGCAGCCCTCCCCTCCATCCCCCGCACCCCGCTCCAGCCCTCGGGCGGCGGGCCCGCAGCTCGCAGCTGCCCACGCAAGGCGCTCGGTGAGCAGGCTGCTGGACGGCCGCTCCACGCGGCTTTCGTGCGGCACACTGCAGCGCGCCCGACGCGCCACGCCGCATTTCAAAGGCTTTTCGTCTTGTGTGGACTCCCTAATGCTTTCCTATCAACCTGTTGCACTGGGAAGGACCGTGAAGCACTGAGTATGTGGCGTTGTGAATACCACATTAAGGGTAGGGACTTACCAGTACCCCCTCACTGCACTTTCACTTAAGTAGTGATCTGTTTGCTGGACATGCACAGCATACTTTCTTCAGAACAGCAGCATTTTAGCACAATGTTGTGAGGATGAAAAAGGGGTCTGTGCAAGTGCTGCAAGCAAGGCATGCAAGAATTGGTGTTCTACTGAGAGACAGTGGCTGGTACGCTACAAAGGCGGCTATTTCCTTGGTAGCCCAAATCTCTGGGAAAAACAGGAGACTAAAGGTAAGCAAAGAGAAAGCGTAAGAAAGCTGGGTCTGTTCAGTCCAGAAGCAGAGCTCAAGTAAGGTTTCAGTAGTAGTTTATTGAGCAATGCTACCACTTTAAAATTGACTAAGCCAACACTAAAAAATGTCATCCAAGTCCTCCAGCAGTGTCATCTGAGATGAAGGCTCCGTTGCCATACTTCTCCATCCTGTACTCTTTTCCCCTGCCCACAAGGATACTTGCAGCTCCTGGCATTTAAACTGAAAACCACTAGCAATGAGAACAGGAAACACATCAATAACGTGTTGATAATTTTAAAACATTGTACAGAGAAAACAATAACAAAATTCAGCTGACATTTTCCACAGCTGGTACTCCGAGGCCTACATGCTGCCTATTCAGCCAATAGAAGAGTTGTATCCAAGCTGGTAAATGCACTGAAAGACCCTAGTTAAGAGCACAAGATCACAACCTGACTCACGTTTCAGAAGAACAAATTCAAGCTTCTCAGTCTTCTTACCAGGTGTCCTTAACACAATTAAACTCTGCTAATTCACTCACCCTCAACCATCTAATAAATGGTTGATAGTTTTACCAGCATTGTTAAAAATTAAGCATATTAGACTGCTGTAACAAAGCACAGGTCACAAAGGTACTTCCCTGGAGGAGAGAAAGAAGCCACTGAAACCCCGTTACCACCCCAAGTGTTTCAGCAAGAGTTTCATGGCTTTACATGGATGTGCATTCATTTTTAATACATATTTGAAACCTTTTGTTGCTTTGCTTTGGTCACCTTGTTTTGCTTTGGGTGCCTGCCCAGAGAAACATCTGTGCAGAGGACAAGGAAAAAGGGACTTTCTGTTCTGTTCTCGTCAGAACGAGTCCACAAACTGCGAGTTGCAGAGACAGCCGGCTGGTTACAGTGTTATCAGGACTCTGGAAAGTTAAATATACCAGAAGCAAGAGATACAGGATAAGCATTGCTTTAATTCAGGTGTCATATTCACTCACCACTGAATATAGCAAGCTAGCCAACTGCATGTGATCCTAGAGAAGAAGACAAACAAAGGTGCATCTGCAGAAGCTGTAGATTCAGGATTTCAATTCCACATTTTCACAATTGAAAAAGATACAAAAATTCCAATCTAAAGGCTGTCATTGAAGTGACCTAATTTCCAATGTGATCTAGGATAAGATACCGAGAGGCCCCAGTTCCAGAGGAAACCACCTCTTGCACTTCTGTCATGCAAATCTGTGGAAATACAAAGGTATCTACCTTCAAGAAGTTAGAATATGTAGGTGATCTAGCAATAACAGTTTCACTCCTTAGCGGAACTAGTGCAGGGAGAGGAGGTCAGTGTCTTTCCTGGGGAATGTTCAGTTGGAGGCTTGATAAAATCAACAAAGTGATCAACCAGTTCTTGTCTCCATTTCTCCCACAAAACTCAGGTGCCTGAAAACAAGAAAGGGAAGTGGTTATTATTCTGTTTGAAATGCAGTCTAACTCTGGGTGCATTAGAGAAGCCTCTTCTCTGGCTACACTCCACACTAACTGTGCTCCTAAGCTACAACACTGGTGAAAAGGAGATATCCCCTACTTGCAAAAAACAACTGCAAAAATGTTTCCTAGGGGAAGTACATTAAAAAAAATAATGACAGACGTGCTTTTTGTCTGTAACGATCTGCTGTGGGGCAATGTCATCTATTAATTATATTTCAAACACAAATCAAGCTGGTTATTCTCAAATGACCTGCAAGGAAAGGAACATACCTTGTTGTGTTCAATAAATGCTCCCTTTGCATATAAGCAGAATAATATCCTTTCCCGAACCAGGACACCCACTACTGCATCCCTTCCAATCTCATATCCAATGAACTACTTTAACTGTTGCATGACATTCTACCTTCATACTTCAAAATATTAGGTTCTGGAGCATAAGGTAATCCCTGCTGAAAAAATATCTCTACTTGCATATAAATTGATTACTTTTTCACTTGTAGAACAAAAACATGGATGCATTTTAAAGATTCAGCAGCACAGAGACCACTACGAACTGTTGCCTGGAGCTTTTGTTCCTATTTTATCCAACCAGCAACCTATTACAAAAGCCAGAATGTGAAGTTTTATATTAAATCATGTAATTATTATGCATTATAGAAAATCAGACCATGAACAACAGGCAACAGAGCAGTAAGGACAGCATCTTATTCAACATCCTCAGTAACTTGATTATGTTGATACTGAAGAAAAGCTTGCAGAATGTAAGAACATCTTATTCAATGGGGGAAAGAAACTACTCCTTGTCATTCCAGATAATAACAGAGACGCAGACAAGTCTGGCAAGTTTCTTAGCTGAACAAATACTAGACTTCAGAGGTAGTAAATCCAGTAGAACGCATAAGACAACTGATCAGTCATACAAATCTTCCAAATTTCATTTTACTAGTCTTGTTAGAGATCAAGATCTTAAATAGCATTGGGGTTTCCATGTTTTCATCAGATTTCCCTTTGTGTAGACAATATCTAACACCTGTTTTCATGTCTACCTTGGCAAGCTCACTTGGAAGAGTAGCATGAACAGTAAACATCATAATAAATCAAATTACGGTAAGATCGCACAATCCTAGAACAGTTTGGGTTGGAAGGGACCTTTAAGGGTCACCTAGTCCAATCCCCTTGCAATTAATTGAACGTGGACAGGAATAGAGCAACTACCAACACTGTGGGCAACCTGTTCCAATATTTCACCACCCTCATTGTAAAAAACTTCCTTATGTCTAGGCTGTATCTGCCCTTCTTTAGGTCAGAACCACTACCCTTTGTCCTGTCACAAAGGGCTTGCTAAGAAATCTGGCCCCATCTTTCTTACCAGCTCCTCTTAAGTACTGAAAGGCAAAACCATCTCACTGCAGCCTTGTCTTCTGTCGGCTGACCAACCCCAAGCCTCTCACCCTCTTCTCACAGCAGAGGTGCTACAGCCCTCTAATCATCTTCATGGCGCTCCTCCGGACTTGCTCAAACCAGGTCGATGTCCCTCCGGCACTGAATACCCACCCTGTGTTACACAAAGGTTTTGGTATCCACCTTTTTCCTCGTTTCTCCAAATATGCTTTCTTGGTTGCTTGTTTTCTGGGGGGGAGTGTGTTTTGCCTTCTTTAAAGAGCCTGAACTGCCAGTGACGAATGACTCAAACATTTGACCCCCTGCAGTGACTGCCCAGGTGCTGTTCCAGACTGGACTACCGGTGCTCAGCGCTCAATCAGCAGTGTGCTTTGCTGACAATGTGCACAGTGGCCACCCAGGCCAGGGCTGAAGGTGTGCACATCTGACCCCTCAGGCTACACGGTGTGTGTTAAACAGGATAAGGAAAGAGGCAAATCCTGTGAGATGCTGTAGTGCTTCTTTTTCCTTACACAGATCACTCAGCTGTGATAACTCCCCACAACAGTCACACCCAGCCTGAAGGGACTCATCTCTTCTTGATGAGCCATAATGGGCCACAATGGACTCAGCTCGATTTGGCCCAGTTGGCAGGGCTTGGAAAGTTTCTCCTCATGAGTTGGTTTAACCCAATTTTATCAGTATTTTTATTAGCATTCTTCTTGAAAGTTATTTTTTCACTTACATCTGGGTATATTTAGTCTCTCTGCCTCTATTGGAGAAACCAGGGGTATTGAATCCTAGGGAAAAGGCTTCTGTCCAAGGTCTCCATTCCTGCAAATTTTCTCAAACATCAGCATGCAGCATTGCCTTGGCAATTGACATTAGCTTAAACACCTTCCTTCAAGGAAGATCCAAGTTGTTTCTTTACTGCAAGTTTCCACCAAAGATAAAAAAAACCCTGAAACTTCTTCAATCCCTCTTATAGGTATGAGAGGTAAATTATGTAGGAAAGCAGGGAACCGTCTAGCCACACTCTCTTCTAGATACGTCATTCTAAATTCTGGGTAGGATTTCTGCCTGACTAATAGGGCACACAATGGTCAGTCTGCAGATCCCACTCCTCCAGATCTGCTGTGAGTGAAGGCAGAACACATGATCTAGTTTTCTAAGGTCAGTAGTAAGGATCTGTTTTTAAAATCACACACACCTTTGTTTTAATCAAATAGAAATTAGCACTCACACATCCTAGTTTCTGTATGAATAAGTTTCCTCACTTCAATAAGGCCTATCTCTTAATGAAGTGTTGCATTTGGCTGGTCACTGCTGCTGTAAAGATATCTTGTGCTGACATTTAATTTAGCACACAACAACTCTCACTAAAGAAAAGTGGCTCACATCTGGTCTTGCTTCATTACAAGAAATCCTAAACATAGCACCAGTTGGACCTTGCAATTAGAGTTTTCTGTGTATGTGTATTATACCTTAATAAACTAAGTGCAGGAAACAGAATCTAGGGGTTTTGTCACAATAAAAAATTGTAAAAATTAACTGTTGAAAACAAGTTTAACTGTTAGAAACTAGCTTAAAAACTGTGCTAATTGTTTGGGTATAGAATACTCATCAGACTAAGCAGTAGAAGAACTGTGTGACTGCATGTTCACCATGTGGTAAAATCTGGAATCTCTGCTACTGTATTTTGGATGAGTACCATAGTCAAAATTATACCAAGTAGTGTCTACTGTGATGCAAAGAACTCTCCACTATGAACTGGTGGAGAGCTCCAGTCCTGTCAGGTTACCAAAGAGTTATCAGATGGTAACAACTCTCAGCTTCACTAGCTCAAAAATCTCATGGAAATTGACCAGTTCTAGTAAATTCCCCCAGAATTATGGTGAGGATGACGAGGAACGTGGTATTTCAGCTGTCCCAAGGGGGCAAAATCCCAAACTTAGTCTAGACTCAGGTGGATTTAAACCATGTGAAGTCAATGCATTACTTTAGGTGATCCTGCTTTCTAAGTAGTTTTGCTCTGGGATCTAAGGCTGACACCACTGTGGGGAGAGAGCACAGCATCCCTGACCCTTTGATTGTTGTCATGTTCCCACTGCCTTGCTCTTCCCCATATCCATCCTCCTGTCTTTCTTTCCACAGGTCAGCCATGCTACCCAAGGGAAGAGGCCTAGCATGGGGATCCTGTAACCCTTCACAGCCCTCAAGGAGAAACAGTTCAGTCTCAGTGCAGCTATTCCCAAAGGATGTACTCTGTAGACTGGGCCAACAGCTACCGCCACATCAACCTCTTCTTAAGGAAGAGGAATGAGACTTGGTTGCTGTGGTACCACTGAGCTTTAGAGGAGCTCTGAGCTTGCCTGCCATGTCAGGTCTTCCCCAAAGGCGGTGGCCAGATGCCACTCTGGCTTGTCTTGGACACAGAGTAGGCAAACAGATGCTGAGCACACAGTGGCCCAGGGGAACTGAGTTGGTAGAGACTGGTGTTCATTTTTCTGGAGGCTTTGCAGCTCAGAATGGAGACACTCAAATGGAGATGATCTGCATCTGAAGGAACAAGTGCATTCTGTGTTGGCATTTTGAACTCTAGCAGTTAATGTCACTTAATTCCAATTTTTACCAAGCCATCTCACTCTGTGGGTGTCTGTCTAATTCTGACATGACTTCTCTTTTTTTTTTTTTTTCTTTGTTAGTGCATTTATAAAATTTTCATCTTTCCTTTTTTATTTTATGTGCACAGAATTTGGGGTACAAATTGAACTTGATGCTCTCTCCCCCAGCAATAAGAGCACACAGAAGCCCTGAGAGTAATAAAATACCAGTACAGGAAAAAAACAAAACCACACACAAGAGATGTTAAAAAACTCAAGGTATTTCTGGACCTGGTGAGCTCTCGTGTTGAAGCCAGTTGCAAAATGATGAGAGCACAGGTGCATACCACATGACCAAGTGATAATAAAGCAACTCTAGAATGTGATCTTGAAGAGCATGGTGATGGTTTGTCTCTGTAATACATCCATCCCAAAGTGCACTTTGACATCTGTTTTATATTTAGGCTTTTTTTTTTTTTTACTAGTAGTTTTAAAGGAAGTCAAGCAGATGAATATCTACATTTAGGAGACCATATGTTAACAAGGGGCTGTGAGGTGACATGACAAGGTTGGTGAGATATGTTCACCATATGCAAAATTGCTGAGCAGTGTAAGAGTTTTATACATGGATGGGGACCCATGAGCCATTGCATGAAGAAGGGCTCTCTCAAGGTTACCCTATGACCAGTCCTGAGGGTTTGGCAGACTGAGTTGTGAGATAACTTTATTAGTCATGGAAATACCTGAGTTAGGTAAACTCACTGCAATAGTAGTAAAAGGCAGCACCATATTTTCCTGTGAAGGAGAGCATTAAGCAAAAGGAACACTTGCTTACTGCCATCTTACTGTTTCCACCTGACAGAAATCCTACTGAAAGGAAAAGGAGTCAGGAGTACAATGATTTTTCTTGATATGAAATATTTGATGCATCCAAAGTAAAAAGCCAAGCACCAGAGAAGAATCAAGGAATTAGGAAGTCTCAGTTGTCAAATAAGTCAGAGATAGGAATGTCTGATTTCTCATGGAAAAGAAATCTCTCCTGGGAACATTATTTTAAACAGTTTGATATGGTAGACCACCTGAAATGTGAAAAACCAAGCTAATTCCAAAAGCTTTCCAGAAACCATATTTTCCAAAGGCATCTCTTGTCAATGCCCTGAACAACAAAAGTGTGCACATCTTCCATTTGGCAGGCCATCTGTATTTGATGTCAATTTGTTCTCCATTATGTTGCTGTGCACCTTGTTTTGTGCATGTCTTGCCTCACGCTTTGCAATGTCTCCATGGCTGCAAAATGCTAACATTGCTTAATGTTACATTGCAGATTAGGTTGCGCACAGCTCATCATGGAATCATCCTGGTAGTGTGAATCTACTGCATGAAGAAGACTTCCCCAACTGTGATGAGTTAAATGTGTAGCTTCACTGACTAAGATATCAGGCTGTTTAAGGGTGGTTTTTTTTCCACTTTCTTTTATTTTTTGCCAGTGTTGTGAAAATATTTTAAAGACAGCTCCAATGCTATATTAAATATACTATTATTTGGACAGAAAAGACTTACTCTTTTTGCATATCAGTCAGATGACATATTTCTACAAATAATATCTCAGGTCTTCTGGGATGCAAGAGTTTCATACTGACCATTCATGAGTCTCCCAGTGGGCCTCAGGAATTCTCAACCCTTTATCTGTTGCCTGGCATTAAGGAAAGTTAGGCTGCTGAGTAAAAAATCCTTCAAGTCACAATGAAAATAATCCAGTTTGAAGATTTAGCTATAATCTGATGCCAAAGAAGAATTTCAAGCATATTAATAATGAAATTACATTTTTGATGGCACTAAAAAAATAAACAAAGAACAAATGAAGAACTGGCTGTTTATAGATGGCTGAAGAAAGTATTTGAGAATCGAATACTTTATGAAAGATATTAGAATTATCACAAATATATTAGCTTTTTGAAAAAGAAACCTCATGAATAATGGTATAGATGGCAAAACCTGCTCATTTCTTGCATGCCCTTTCAGAAAGAAAGAAAAAATCAAACACAGGGGAAAATATATGAAACCTGTGTTAATTACACACCCAAATAGAGAGAAATTATTTCATCTAGCTGTTGTGAAGTATGGACTACCTTCACAACCCTGACTCAAATGCTTTACAACTGATGTCTACCTCTGTACAGCCAGATTTGAGACCATTTTTCCAATAAACTTTGTCTAAACAAACCCTCCTTTACATTTGAGTCATTTACTGTGATTATGTAGTTTTGAACCACATAACAGTGATTCTGTAGGTAATTTTATAGGGGAAACATGAGAAGAGATTGGGAATTCCACAGAAAAAATATTTGCAAAACTTTAATAGTTAAAATGGTGACTTTAAGCTGAGAGTTTTTGCTGGAATGCATCAGGTTTTGATAAAATTTTTGTGATAAGGTGTTTCTCAGACTCTTGAAACAACCTCTAATGAAGACCACCCCCAAGGAGGATGATCCATTCTAGAGTCTTACAAAAGTATGTAAGAGTCAATTTTCTTCTTGCAGATTCTTCTGACCACCTGGCTATCACCTAGGATGAGTATAAGGATGTTAATACACAAAGGACCAACAGAGACATCAGATCTAGTCCTCAGCAGTGGCGCACAAATATACACTACAAGCCAAATTTAGATAATCCAAGGTCTCATTCACAATGCTATTATCCACCTTGATCATCAACATTCTTTTTAATATGTAGCAGGAAAACGAGAGATTTCCTCGCAAGCTCATGAAAGCCACACCTGCAATGATCTACAGAGAGAAAGCAAGAAAGAGCTCAAACTGCAATCATGATTATCTTGTTGGATCTGTTCCATTTTTCATAAGTAAACATTCCTTGGGTCAAAGAAAGCTTGATCTGTTTTACAAAGTTTACCCTTCATATCTAGGTATTTTGCACTTTTTCTTCAGATTCAGAATGAATCAGACCATCACATACACTCTCAGAGATATTTAACATGACTCTGTGCAATACTGTTAAGAAGTACTCCATTTATTCTATGGGATATGGGGCAAATGTAGTGACAAGTGACCTAATTTTCAAGCCTGCCCGCATCCTGATTTATTTCTTTTTTTATTTGTTTCCACTTCACTTGAAATATGTAAATTCTTGTGCTTCGTATCTGGATGTGTCTTTAATGTGGATTTTTTAATAATAATCGATCTACTATTTCTCTTACCCAGTTAGTGATAACAGCTTTTCTGAAAATGTTACCTGACAGCAGTACTATACAAGGAAGCCAAATGTAACCTTTTCTTTAGCCTTGGAGCTCAATGCCAAGCTGTGGGACAAAAGTTATGGAAGTGGTTGGACTAGTTTTGATAATGCAGTTTCTAAGTCACTGTGGTGCATCTAAAAAATGTCACTCTAACTCTAGCTCATTTTGATGCATCTCTTTTTATCAAATACCTATTTCAATATGGGACCATAAATCTGCCAAGTTGAGTCATAAGTGCACTCAGTTTATTTCAAAGACATTGAGAACGATAGCAAAATTTTAGACAAAACTGGACTGAGTTTTGATTTTATAATGAAATTCAAAACCAGTCAAGTTTCTCTTGGTTTTGTGTTTCATTGCAAGAAATCCCTGATTCTTAAATGAGTACAGCCCAGAGTGCATACAATCATGATCAGCAGTAAGTGTGCAGAGCAAGAAACTGTAGAACAGACATCAGATTTTTCTCTGCAGTCGGCAATGCCTGGAAAGCCGCCCTGCTTCATTGCAATGCAGATTTGCAGACTTTGGCCCAAAAAAGACCTGTTGGCGAAGTTTGATACTGAAAAGTAATCTTCTTCAGGAAATGAGCACCAAAGAATTGTTATACCATGTAATAAGTAAGAAACAATAAAGATCCCTGGTGAGAAAGTAGTTCTGGGTTGACAGACAACAGTCATTATAAACTGGGCTTTCAAATAAAAATACCTTCAATCTTTTAAAAGGGTTTCTGTATTTTAAATATGGACGTTCACATTTCAGACTGGAGAGCTTCCAAGTGACCTTTCGACTTTAAAGGTTAAGCACTATGAGAGAACAATTGCAGACACTCAGAATGAGAAGGAAAATATGATTTTATAGCTGGAACAGACTATAGAGTGACTCTTTTAACTTTTCAAATTTGAATTAAAGAGGAAACTATTGAGAATGGTTCAAAACCAGCCATAGCCAAAGAAATGAATGAATCTACTCTTTATATTGCTTCATGGACACTACTGCCCCAGTCACTCCATTTAAAGACAATGTCTGTACTAAGTTCTTGATGTTGATGACAAAGCTGCAAATATATAAAAGGCTGTGACAATAGCTCTGGTGCTGAAGTTATCAGTTATCCAGTCCACTATGACAAGATCTATATGCAAATTAACCAAAATAAAAAGGCAGCAATCCCAAGAAAAATGATCACTGTAATCATTACTTCTCCCTTACTGGGCCACTGAATGCTGTCCCTCATTTAAACTTTGTTAAGGCTGTGTCTTCTCCGTTTCTGTTTACATTATCATTGGCTTAAAATAGGAAAGCAAATTCTGTCTCTAGGTCAGTGGTTGTCATGTTTGCAAGAAGTGTGGAGATTTGTACAAATTTTTACTGTGATGCAAGGGGAGTGAACAGAGCTGAAAAGGGTCTTACAGTCCAACAAGATTTAACAAAACACAGGAAAAGTTAGGAGAGTGTTACCACCCAGTCCTTCTTATCTCACAAATACGTAAAAACATATCCTTTTCCAAATTATGCTGTTTTTACTAGGTGATCACCTGCACTGTGTATATGGGAAAAAGATGAGTCTCTTTTTCTGATACACCTTTCTACTTGGAACTTAATGCACCTTTTTGGGTGGAGAGATATTTTCAGAAACACTAGAAATGCATAACCATGGATAACTACAGTAATGAGAATATGAATGACTACATTCTTCTTCACTAGTTTACACATTTTATTAAAAGTTTCAGTGTTACTACTTAAACAAAAAAGAAATTGACTGGGCTTAAAATTGATGATGGAAATCCTTCTTGGCACCACAGCTTCAGAAAAGAAATAAATGGATCTCATTTGATGTTCATGATGGAAGATTTTACTGATAACATAGGTGGATCAAAAGCCAAGTATAAAGTCCCACAGTCTCAGCTGTGACAATTTTAGGCACTTGTAAGTTGTTGTCAATCAAATTTTAAAACCCAAACTGGAGAAACAAAGGGATTTGAATTCACTGGGGAGTTCATGTTAAAAACATACAGTGGGTAGCTTTGCTCCCTCAAAGAGAGCTGACACTCTGTTGGCACACAAGTGTGTGTATGTGCAATCAGTTGTGGGGGAAAGTAATGCAGCCTTCCCTGAATACTGGGGAGCACCAGCAGTGGGAGGGGGAGTTTAGTCCCTTGCCTTGCAGAAAGCTGGAGGTAACTAGTCTGGATGTAGGGCTTCTGGTTTCCTCAGTGGTCAGGCTTATATTCTTGGTGGACGACCATGCCAACTTCCTGCCTAGTCCCCACTTTCTCTCTTCCACTACTCTTCATGCATGCTGAGGGAAAAAAGACCCATCAACAATATGCCCTGTTTGGGAAGACACACATGGATCAGAGTTCTTTCTGGGAATACATGAGAAATTGTCTCTGTTTGCCTTATATTGGCATGTATCTCAATGCTGAGGGTGTATCATAAGTTTAGAGGATACCTGGAGGTCTTGGTCCTTGTTCTCTGAGCAGCACTTAAGCTGGCAGGTCCTGCTGGAGTGTGTGGAAAAATGACATGGGGCACAGTAGGATGAGCTAAATGGAATAAGGTTGTTACAAGTTCTGCCTCCTTTCTAACCACCTGAAAGGCAGTGTCCTGCTGCTGTTTCAGCCTGTGTCATTATTTGTCTTCAGCTTTCTGTAGCTTTCTGAAAAAAACCTCCAGAAATATAGTATTGTGACTTCAAAATGCTACTTCTTACTGACCTCAAAGGTCTCCACTTAACATGTATGGATATTCCACGTGTATCTTCCCATATATGCAAAAGTCTTTCTGCAGAACAAATATTTCATCAGTTAAACTCCCTTGTGCAAGTACTGCAAATAAAAAATTTATACTTCATGTGTGGCTGGGGAAAGAATGAAGTAAAATTCTGTTGTCTTGACATGGAAATAGAGGAGTCAATTTTCAGTTCCTGTACAGGCTTTTAGGTTTAAGATTAAGCACTTTTATTTGGAGCTTTTTAGCTCCAAAATAAAATTTATAAAATAAAATTTATAGTACATTTTATGTTTCAATATTTTTCATGAAACTCATTTGTAAAAGGGTACTATATTTTAGGTTAATTTGAATTTTATTTGCAGTATACATTAATCAGCAAAGAGATGATGAGTATCTCCTACAAGGTGATGCACTACACTGAACTCCCATTGAAGAACCACAGTTTGAATTTACTAAAACTAGTTCTGAATTTATGAAACAAATACCACCACTGTTATCTGTATGAAGAACATAATCAGCATGATAAAGAAACTAGACCTCACAGAGGAATGAATAAATCAGATGCTAATGGTGTGAAACAGTGCTTTTAGTCAGTGAAGTTGGTAAGCCCTATGCTGGAATTCTAAGGCAAGACTCATAGAAGCAGTCAAAATTTTCCTTTGCTTTTCCAGTGTTTTTCTTTACAGCGAAATTCAGAGCCATCAAATGATGGGTTTGGGAGTCAGAGCAGCATAAAAAATGATCTTCTGATGAGCAGTGATGCCTAGATAAAGAAGTGTCTGGACATGATTACGTTCAAGTATTAGAAAAGACAGTATCCTTTTATAGCACACATACACACATTTTCCCTTGTACTTGCTAGATCTCCCTTTTTTTCATGGGAGAAACATGATCCTGAGTGTCATCCTTGCCATAGCAGAATTGGGATGTTTATACAACTCTTATAATTTGTAGGAAAGTATTAATTATCATGTATCTAGTAATGAAATCTATCGAGATGTACTACTGATTGCTGAAGTTTTGCAAGCACTTTTCAAATAAAGGCTCCACTTTGGCTCCACGTTTTGTTCATTATGATGCGGGAAGAGTTGAAGACATCCCTATCACATACAGATTAGGAACATAATTTAGTGTTTATAGAAATGGACACAAGTACTGTAACTCAAAATTCGTTACTGATTTTTTACAGAATTGCTGTGTTAAAAACAGCTCAGTCAGTAAAGTAGCCAAACTACACCTGGCTTATGAGATTATCCAATGAATAACAAACATCTGAAGAGAAACATTTAGGCCTGCCACTTGCTATTTCAGGAGAGTCGAGTATATTACAAAGAAGGACACAACCTGAGTGTCTGTCCCAGAGAGATCAACCTTCCTCTGGAGCATCTGTGATCTTGTGAACAATTCTGTAAGGTCTGACAGACAAATACAAAGAAGTAGGTACATATTAGTCATATAATACACTTGCAGTTTCTGTCTTTCTGTTTGATCCATCTGAAATGACCAAAAAGTATAAACCAATTTACTGCATATATCTTAGACTTGAATTTTCAAAAAAGGCTTCCAGGTGTGTATGTTCAGATGTTATCTATGCCTCTGACATGTTCTACGCCTCTGCTAAAGAGTTTCCGTAGTTAGTAACATACAGTGCAAGAGAAACAAAACAAGATTTTTTCTAGAAAATATCAGTCAATCAGTACTATGATCTTAACTGGTTAGGGAAAATGACATTATAAAAATACAGAATCATAGAATCATAGAATATTCCAAGTTAGAAGGGACCTGCTAAGTCCATCTCCTGGCCCTGCACAGAAGAGCCCCAAGAATCATGTCATGTGCCTGAGAGTGTTGTCCAGGTATTTTTTGACCTCTGTCAGGCTTGGTGCCACTTCCCTGGGCAGTCTGTTCCAGTGCGTGACTACCCTCTGGGTGAAAAATCCTTTCCTAACATCCAAAACAAAACTCCCCTGTACAGCTTCATAACATTCCCCCTGGTCCTCTCACTGGTGACCAGAGAAGAGAAGCTGCCTGCCCCTTTGCTTCCCCTTGTGATAAAGCTTTACAACACAATGAGATCTCCCTTCAGTCTCCTTTTCTCCAGACTGAATACACCAAGTGATCTCAGACACTTTTCATATGACTTCTCCTCAAGACCCTTCACCATATTCATTGTCCTCCTTTAGACACTTTCTAAGAGCTTAATATCTTTCCTATATCATGGTGCCCAAAACTGCCCACAATATTCAAGGTGAGGCTGCACCAGTGCAGAGCAGAGTGGGACAATCAGTTCCCTTGCCTGGCTGACGATGCATTGCCCCCAGGACAGGGTTGGCCCTCCTGGCTGCCAGGGCACTGCTGATTCTCATTCAACTTGCCATCGACCAGGACCCCCAGGTCTCTGTCCATGATGCTCCTCTTGAGCCTCTTATTCCTCAGTCTGTCCGTACATCCATGGTTGTCACATCCCACATGCAGAAACTAGTACTTTCCCTTGTTGAACTTCTTATGTTTGGTGATTGCCCAGTCCTCTAATTTGTCTTGGTCTCTCTGCAGGGCCTCTCAGACTTCAAGGGAGTCAACAGCTCCTCCCAGTATTATATCATCTGCAAACTTATTAGCATTTCTTCAAGTCTTGAGCGTAAGTAGTTGACGAAGATATTGAAGAGCACTGGGCCCAAGATAGATTGCTACAGAACCTCATTAGGTCACCAGCCTGATGATGTTACACCATTTATTGTAACCCTTTGTGCTCAGCCCATCAGCCAGTTGCTCACTAGTTGCACAACATGTTTATCCATCTGTGTGCTGGACATTTTATCCAGAAGGATCCTGTGAGAGACAGTATTAAAAGTTTAACTGAATTCCAAAAGATTACATCAACTGGCTTCCCTTGATGAACTAGGTGAGTTACCTCGTCATAAAAACAAATCAGGTTCAACAAGAAGGGCTTTCCTCTCATGAAGCCGTGCTGGCTGTGACTGATGGCTGCATTGTCTTTCAGGTGTTTTTCAGTAACTCCCAGAATAATCTTCTCCATGATTTTACCAAACATTGAAGTGAGTCTGAGAGGCCTGTGGTTTTCAAAGTTACCCTTCTTGCCTTTTTGAAAATTGTAACAACCTTATCCAGCTTCCAGTCAACTGGGATCTACAGCAACTATGATCCTTGTAAATATTTCATTATTTCTTAATTCTTAGTATCATGAGACAAACTATTCAGTATGAAATGGAGTGGTGTCTGCTGTCGTTTGGAGTGTCTTGTGAATAACCAGACACCAGCTCCAGCAGTTTCAGGGACAGTCCCATTGCAGTGTGGGCAGAATGGTGTCAGCAGTGAATGATTTGGTTGCCATCATTGGCAGTACTCTCACCCTGGCTCAAGTCAAGGCTGGTCGCACAAAGGAGTGCACACACTGTGAAGCAACACTGATGAGAAAGATAAAGCAAAAAGCAGAACACTTTGAACAAAAAGACCACAAGGTTTGTGAAAGCTGTCCTGAAGATCAAATTGCTCTCCGTATATCTTCACTTTCCTCACCCAACTCAATGGTGTCTCTAACTAACAGGTGTTACAGCTTTGTGACACTGAGGACAGCTTTGGTATCTTGTGCGGAGCCGAGCACACCATTGTTGAAGAATGTGCTAAATGGACATTCTTTCAGCTCACACCCATCTGAGCTGGACCTCCCAAACACTGGTGCTCACATATTATTTCTGCTCATTGGCAGAACTCTGAAGCAGTGACCACAATTCCTAGTGCACTCTGAGGGCAAGTGGAAGACTTCAGCCCTGAACTCCAACATATTAAATATGTGGCCATCATATTTCAAATACAGCCAGCAATACACATCTGGAAAAAGTAAGAATGAAGCTTGCTAAAACACATGAGATAACAGCTTTCAATTAGCCAGTCTTGTTACTGATTTCTTATTAGATCAGCTTGTCTCTCAGTGGAATTTTTACATTATCAAGCTGCAAAAAATGAAGAGATGCTGGTCTAGTTGCTCTATTTTCAGCATTGTCATAACACATCTTGAGGTATTTGAAAAAACAAACCTGAGCTGTTTGACAGTAAGGAGGTAAGGAAAAGAACAGCATCACTCACATGAAAAATAAAAGTGTTATAAGAAATGGAAAGGTCTTTCTAGTTCTGTTAGCTGAACCCTGCTTTCCACCTGATATAAAGGGGGATGGCAGGAGGCTGTTAGAGGAAACATGCAGATGGCATACAAATGCATATTTAAAATTCTGTCCAGCTGCACCATACTGTCTGGTTATCAAAGGAATTGGGAATAAATACGAGAATATGGGAGAATTCTTAGTGTGGCTTGTTCTTCATTGCAGGAACTACTGCAAACATCTAAACAACTTTTATGTGCAGATAAGATACTAAATATTTCTGGAGGTGTAAAGGAGTCGCTTGACATGTTCCAAGACCTGCTGCTGGACAGCTGCAGTGCAATTAGCCACAAGGCCATCCGAAGTTTGAGCTGGGTCTTATGGGCTTTGTTATTTCACCTCCATCTGCCAAGTAATTCTTCAGTAAGCTGACATCACATGTATCATCTTTCCTTGCAAGAACACACTCCGGCCTCTGGGTCTTACAGAATTTTTTCTCAACACTTCTGTTCAAATAGGAAAAATGGTCCTTTACAGGTAGTTTTCATGATTAAGCTGGTATGTTTGGGAAGGGAAGGTGACATCAGACTCTGTACCAAGGCTTCTGGATATGAGATCATATTCTGAAATACACAGCAGGATGTAAAATCCCATTATTTATACAATTTTGTCATGACTTCAATTATTTATAAAATGCAACAACTTGACTATTCCTGCTATTTGCCAAAATTTTCTCTGACACTTTTACCGGTGAGAGTTTTGCCATATATTTGAACTGAACTAGGATTTATATTCTTACACTTCTGAATTTTAGTTGAATTTTACAATTGCATTCATATTATGATTTTAGCTGATGGCACCCAGGAAACGCATCCCACTGTAAAACAGCAGAAAAGACAGGCACTGCAGAAGTATACAGGGAGGTAGTATTAAGACCCTCACTTCATTTTCCATCCTGTGACTACTTTCACAAAATATACCCCTTAACGATAGTAATGTTTCAAGCTGAAAAAGCGCAATCCTTAGGTCCTACTCACTTAGCAGCAGGTTGCAGTCATTGCTCTTCTCCACTTGCTTAATGTAAACTCAGAGAAGACATACTTAAGGATACAGATGTTACAATTTTATTTATTTATTTATTTATTTAACTTGCTAAAAAAGGCATTATGAGACTGATTGAAGGTAATATTTTAAATGCTGTGGAGGAATTATAATAAGAATTGGATAGGCTGTGGCACACCCCAAAATGTTTCTGATTACTTCAACCTCATAAAAGTTGCCAAAGTCTATGAAAACGGCCTTTGTTGTCCTCATATGGTGTGGTGGAGGGGTCCCAGATTTCCTCTGAATCTGAGTGATTGGAGCAATGCAGCTGGCTGTGTTAGGTGACACATACCAGGACTTTGAAATACCTACAAAAAATGGGTTTCATTTAGCATGTAGTATTTGGCATTTGGCATGCAAAGATGCAAGGCTTCCCTTGCCTTCAGCCAGTCACTGGGAGCAAGCAGAGCTCTCCCACACAGAAGGGAGCTCTGTACTGCAGGCGTGCTGCTGGCTGGAGGGAAGGCTGGGAGGGAGGTATCAACATGCTGGAAAGAGAATTGCAGCCTTCTTAAAACTGTCATAAACCTGTTGCAGGAGCGAGGATCAAACCATGCATCATGACCAAATGTGTCATATAATAATTATAGATGTGGGAACACGTGGCTGAACTGTGAGACAATTACTGTCTAAAGAGAGAAAATTTTTCTTTTCCCTTTCTTCTGGTGGCTTTAATCTGGAGATTGTTCCCAATCTGATGATTAAATGACTCTACAATTTAACCACCTTTGTGGACAATGGCCTCCAGACCATCCTAACACAAGATTTGTGGCCTTAAGTAATACTGTGCTGCAACTGACATGCAATGTGAACTTTTCTGCCTTTTTAATATGTGGCACCATTGCGAGGCATTTGTCTTTTTGTCCTCTCCTTTGATGTATCTCAAAGTAACTTTTAGGACCAATCACTGATTTTACTTCAGAATAGCTCTGCAAAGCATGTTGCTTAGTTGTAATCAAAGAACAGCAAAAAGAAGGCGGTAAAATCTTATTTTGTTTAAATTAAGTATACTCCCTTTGCCAGAACTTCATTTATACATGGGTCTTGACCCAGATTCCTTCTTCTTAGCTACTCACTGATAGGTTGTATGGGATAAGGAGTCTTAAAAAAGTCTTTCACTAACTGTCTTTCTTTAGATAACTTTGAAGTAAAAAGACAAATGCAGCATCAGCACTTCAGAAGTGCCAAAACCACATTTGATACAGACACAGAATTTCCACCCTGTACATGGTTTTTTGGGTGACATTTTGTCATAAACTAACAACTGAGTGTTAGCTAGGATGACAGCCTGTATACAGGAAGTATTTGCATCAGCATTCCCTATATGAAGCCATACCCTAATTCTGTCTTGTTGATGGTCTTCAATTGGTTGTAATTTCAAGACTGTGAAGAGGTTCTTACTGATGCTTTTCTCCCATTCCTCAGTGGTATAAAGTCTGTTCTTCACTACAGCTGTGCTGGCAAAAAGGGTTCCAAACCCTTTTACTTGTTTTCAAAACAGTGACCCAGGAAATGCTGTTAAGTTTCCTTGCAAAAGCACAGGTTGAACATTTTAATTTTTCTTGGAGGGTTTTTGACACAAGAAGAATGTAACAACTTTCCTGCTGCTGCCTTAGATACAACTTTCATGATCCCTCACAGGTGGGATTTATTTATTTTTTTTTTTTTACGCAGTTGTACAGGTAAGAGAAGGGAGATACATTCAAACAGTACATTTGCCTTCTTATAAGTTGTCTGTAGTTTTTACATAATTTCTGAAGGTTACTGAATTTTAACTTGAGGACCACATGTGTGGGAAGTAGGACACTTTTATCCTAGTAAGTAGCTGTCAACATCATTAAGATGCCACCTATCCTCACCACTTTTAGAAGTTGTTTTCTGTTTAATATTTATGAAAAAGTTACAAGAGACAACTGAACTCATACGTTTCAAGTATGGTACAATAGTGAGTTGATATTTAGAGGCATTTGAGCAGTAACAGTGTGAGAAGCATTTATGCCCTACAAAACCAGTTTAAGATGTGTCCTTTAGAGTTCTGTCCAGTTACAGTTTAGTAACAACTGTGTATAGTAAGCAGTGCATACCTTCTGTACAGACTGATATCTGATGTACTGGAAGAAAATTGCCTCCTGTATTAGGAAATATTGCATATGGAGGGAATTCCATACCCATCTCTTCTGCTGGATTAGTGTTCTTCAGTTCCAGATAGAGAGGATGCTTTTCAGCAGTTCGTCACTGCCTGTATAATCATTGTAAACAGAACAATTTCTACTGCCTTTCAAATCATATGTTTTGCATGTGAATAAAGCCAATTGAAGAAAAGATAAGCTACTGAAACACTGGTATTAATTGGTCCTAGAACAACTCTGAAACAGTTATGCGAATAACAGTGGTAAATTGACTAACCTCTCTAGCTATTTCCTGCAAGCTAGAAGAGATATCCTGTCCTAATTGTTCCCCTAGGACTTGTCTGACCACCATTTTTTGTAAGAATCTACCTTTCATGTCTTACCCATAAATATAAGTCTATAATTTTATTATATACAAAATATATTTATATATTGTATAAAACCAGGCATCTTGGTACTTCAGTCTCATTAACAATGTTCTCCCCTCTCTGAAAATGCAAGTATTTAGAATGGGAAGCATGTTTAGCCCACATGATAAGTCAGAATTACAATACCAATTACAATACTACCATATATTACAACAGCAACACCAACTTGGTCATTCCTGAAAGAAGAAAGTTTTCTTGGGTAGACCTACTTCTGCCTGACACTGTCCAACACAACACTGTATTTTGAAAACTGCTCAGCAACCAATCAAATACACAGAGAATGCCATAGAGATCTGGAATTTAGTGCCTTCCTGTCTGACCTGTTTATTTTCTTCACCCCTTATACTTGTTATGGTCCTGCTAGAACTAGATTTTTTTTACAAATGATCTTTATTTGACTCTGCAATGAAGCACAAAGTGTGCATGCACTGCAGGATCCTGAGGTGCCCAGAGCCAGGCTGTGGAAGCACCTGTACCTGTCTTTGGAGTCAGCATGTGCAAAATCTCAAAAGAGCTCTTTTTTCCTGCATGAACTATTCCCAGAATCCAAAACAGGGGAACTAACAATTTAAACCCCAAATTACAGCAAGCTTCCTTTAAAAAAACATCAGCTTTCATGTGCTAGACAGAAACTCAGTTTTTATGAGCTTTTTTTTTTTCCCCGCTACTAGCTGCTTGCAGAGGCAGTTCCTTTTTCAGATATTATCCCTCAACCCAAGTTTTTAATGAATTACTACTTAACCTCCTCTGCACTGTGCCCTCCAGGTCCATCAGAAACAGTCCTCTCTGACTCTGAACTTCATCTCTGTGTCTGCTGTTGGGTCTCTCATAGTCTCTGCTTGCCCTCTGGATAGTGTTCCTCCCACTGTGTCTTGGACCAGGTTGGGCTCTCAAGCTTGCTATTGCTATAATGCCGCATTTGTACTTGGGGCAAAAGCCAATCTCACTCTTTCTCTTCTGGCCCATTCTGTGTTACCTGGAGTGCACAGGTCAGAAGGCAACTATGACAGGTTTCTTCCTTCTACCCTACCCTACCCCTGCCTAGATGTGACAGTGCTTATGACAGAAACTGTGAATAAAAAATTAAATTGTACTATCTGTTACATGGAGCCCCAGTACCTCCATTTCTTTTTGGCAAGTATTAGAGAGCTTGACACACAGTACAATCCATGTGTAGGAAAGGAGTTAGTGTGCATCGTCTCCAGCTGTTCTTTCTGCAAGCTGCCCCTCTCTAATCTCAGCAACAACCTTTTTCAGTGAACCTGGGTGACACCCACTTTCACAGTCATAACAAGGAAGGGCATTTTGTTGAGCCTTCTACCATGCACATGGCTTACTGAGGAAAACACTTATTCCAAGGATTGGGACTGTGCTGTCTCTGCAGACTGGTACATCCTTGGCATTTCACATTCAAGCACGCTAACCATGCAAAACTGTAGTGAGGTTCATCTATGGGGATAAATGGAACAAGCAACACAACAGTAACCACGAAAATTTATTGTTGTTCCATTTTCCAGATGTTGCTGTAATTTCCATGTGTTTGCTAAAAAGTCTTACTAAATCTCTCTGTTAGTTCTGCACTTACACACCTGAATGTGAAGATGTTTTACCTCTGGAGTTAGAGACTGGGTGAGCTTAAAGACATCTGTAGTAATAGTTATGAAAGATGGATAATAAACACAGCTCACCCATTGCTTTCTGCAATAAAAGAGTATACCAGCTCTAGCACCTGATAAATGGATTTGATCCTATATATATATACAGGGCATCTGTGTTGTTACATCTGTTCAATAACAGTATGAAATTTCCTTGTTAGTAGCTGGACAAGGTTTTGAATATAATCATAAAAGAAATTGAAATAGAAGAATCAGCTTACATTCCCTTTGAATCCTCATGTAAAATCCCTTTTCTCAGCCAACAGGCTTCACCAAATCACCCCTCTTTTATCTACTTCCACTGTCTCCCCCTCCTCTATGGTGTTTTATATAAAATATTTTATTTTATTTTTAGAGCCTTTCACAGCCTCTGCACAATAGTTTTTCATGTCTCATTATTTTATGTTAGCTCTCCCCTTCACATCCATCACCCACTTGTTAGATTTTTAAACATCTCTGCTCTTTTTCGTGATGACTCTCATAATTGATTTGCATCCTGCCAAGATGTTCTTAAGAAATTAAGAACAAATCCTACTCTTTCAAATTTCTCCTTAGGACTCACTTTTGTTTACAAGACTGTGCCTGTGTGTTGGCCTATCATACTGCTGTGGGTTAACCCCATGAGACAGCTAACCACCACGCAGAATCCTGCTAGATGGGGAAAGAGGAAAGGAAGAATAAAAGCAAGAAAACTTATTGGACAAGACAAAATTTGTTTACTTAGAGAAGGAGAAGTGAAAGAAGAGAAAAAGAAAGGAAAGCAAAACAAGTGATGCCCCTCCCATGGATAGACAGATGTCCTGAGGGCTTCTGAGCAAAACATGGCTAACCCTCCTAAAACCCCATCTCTTCCCTTTGTATTACTAAGCGTGATGTTCTAAGGCATGAAGAGTTTCTTTGGCTTGTTGAAGGCATCTACCTGGTTTTCTTCCCTCTCAAACTATTCTAGGGACTCAGAGTGAGAACCAGAGAAGACTTTCATGCTACGTAAATGCTCTTCAGAACAGCTAAGCCAGTATGTCATAAACATCCTCTTGGTCACAAACCTTAACCAGAACAACACACAAGCTGATATACAAAAAAATGAACTCTGTGCTGGAGAGACACAGTATAAGGTCACTGCTATCCACTACCTACTTCTATGTAACTCATTTGTTGTAGTTTACTTTACACTCAGCAATAGTCTCCTTCTATCTACAACCTGGCAGAGTGGTATCCTGGTCCTCAGGACTCATGGATATTTCAAGGAGTATTGATAGTCATCATAAAAATGCAAACATGATTAGCAGAAACTGACTGAGGGAGATGGTGGAAGGGCACACTAAACAAGCCTCCATCATTTATCAGAAGTTCAGGCTAAAAGGGGGAGATCCAAGTTGATTGGAGGTTGGTAAATGTGTTGTCCATCTAGCAGTAGGGATGAAAAGAGGATCTGGGTAACTAAAGACCTGTCAACCTGATGTTGATGCCAGGGAATTTCATAGAGCAGAGTGCCATCATGCAACATAACCAGGGGATCATCCCAGCCACCATGGGTTTGTGAAAGGCAGGTCCTGTTTGACCAACATCATCTATTTCTACGACAATGTGACTCACTCAGTAGATGAGACTGTGGATGTGAGTGGATGGGGCTGTAGATGTTGTCTGCATGGACTTTAGTAAAGCCTTTGCTACTGCCCCCACAGCATTGTCCTCAAAAAACTGTCACCAGTTCCGCAGGGTTCAGTACTGGTGCTAGTTTTGTTTAACATTTTTATTAATGATCTGAATTAGTGAATTGAGCGCACACACAGTCAATTAGCAAGTGGCATCAAGTCAGGCAGGAATGTTGATGTGCTGGAAGATATGAAAGCTCCACAGAGGGATCTAGAAAAGTTAGAGCAATGGGCTGGGGCCAATGGTATGTGGTTCAACAAAGTCAAGTGCTGTGTACTGCCCTTGGGCTGCAACAAACCCAGGCAGTGCTGCCTGGAGGACAATGACCTGGAGGTGCTGGTTAAACAGTGACTGAACATGAGCTGGCAATGTGGAAAGGTGAGCAAGAAAGACAATGCCATCCTGACCTGTATCAGAAATAGTGTGGCCAGCAGGGCTAAGGAAGAGATAACCTCCTGTATATAGCACTGGTGAGGCTTTACCTCAGATCCTGTGTCCAGTTCTGGGCCCCTCAGTCTAAGCAAGATATTGAGTTGTGACCAGAGAAGAGCAACAGAACTGGTGAAGGGTTTGGGACTACAAGTGTGGTGAGGAGCAGCTGAGGGAGCTAGTGCTGTTCAGCCTAGAGAAAACGAGTCTCTAGGGAGACCTTATTGCTCTTTACAATTACCTGAAAGGAGGTTGTCACAAGGGGGTCAGCACTCAGGAATGAGAAGAGAAAGCCTCAAGCTACGAGGGGAGGTTAAGTATAGATATTGAGAAAAATTTCTTCACTGAGAGAGTGTTCAGGAATCGGAATGGACTGTCCAGGGAAGCGGTGGAATGACCATTCATGAAAATATTCAAAAATCTTGTGCATGTGGCAGTTGGGGACATGGTTTAGTGGTGAACATAGTGGTGCTGGGTTAATGGTTGGGGTCAATGACCTTGGAGTTCTTTTCCAACATTGATGATTCTGTGACTACACAAAGAAACTAATTTCTGTAAGCTTACAAACCCATCTCTGAAAAGAATAACCTTGAAAACTTTCAAATTACAAAAAGTTTCTAGACACCCATTTAGAAATAACAGACCTTTTCTTCCAGCTGGGCTGGCAGCTCTTGATGACTATTTCTTAAACACCTTCCTTAAATCTCCCAGCCAAGATCTCTCAACTATCTATCCTCTCATCAGAATCTCCTTTTCCCTGAGGGACATATCTAGCTTCTCCCTCTTCCTATCTCAGTTCCCATAGTACTCAGTGGGAAAACTTCTGTCTGTCTAGCTCAAAGGCATCAAATACACCACCAAACAAATATTTTGTTACCAGTGGATTAAGGATTTGTAGGTTATTCAGTTATATCAAGCCTCATGAACCCCAGGAGACTATACTGTTGTCCAAAATTTGCTGCCTTGGTGTCCTTTTGGCCAGAGAGATTCATCAGCCCTGCTGTTGCGTTAAGTAGCTCTTATTTCCCACTTTTCTCTCATGATTATTTTCTCTTTACTCTTCCGTTCTCAATCACAGTTTTCTCATTTCACCTTCCCATAGTGGGTGGTCTTCTCATTTTACTGTGTTTTCTTTGCTGATAAAGAAACATTCACAAACACATAAATTATCTCCTGCGGTTGAATGAAATAGAAAAGAATCTTATGAGGAGGTGTAAAGAGAAATCACGAAGTCACAGAATGTTCTGAGTTGGAAGAGACCCACAGGGATCATAGAGCCCAGCTCTTGAGGGAATTGCATGTGGCAGCAAACACTTGATTGCCAGGCTGCCTAGTTCACTTGCAGAAAGCCCCCAGATGACTGCTTCCAGAGAACCAATATCACACTCCCACCTGTTCACCTGTCCTTAATCTCTGCCTTCTTTACACTGTCCCATGCCAAGAGCTTAACTGCTCCATCAGTGTTCAGATGCTCTATGGACCACACAGTCTTGTCCTACCTGGGCTTTTTTGCTTCTAAATCCAGAAGAAACTCAACTTTTCTTTTTTCTTTTTACAAGAGTGAATAGTAATACACATCACAGAAAAAAAAAAAATCAATGCTGGCACTTATAATTATGTGAGGAGTTAATTTTTCACTAACTTTAAGAAGAGATACAGGCAGCAAATCTAAAATTTAGAAAGGAATCACTATCTTAACAGAGTTTCAGAAAGGGTTTAGAAAATGTGTCTGATTTTTACCCACATGTCTGAATTTTCTGGCATATCATGTTAGAGACAGGTTCTGTATCACACAGCAGGATCTGAAAAAAATCAGTGCAGATACAACTAATGTTATATACACATATTTTTTCCTCCTAAGTATAAACCTCCTCTGACAGGTGGAGCTCATATATCCAGTCATTAAGAGAAATTAAGCTTTCAGTAATATTAGGCTGGAAAATAACTTGTCAAAGGCACTTGAAGGAAGACAGTCTTCTGTGACCTTGTGGTCACTTTGTTGTTTGAGATCCCACATGAATAGGTCTGAGAAACCAGATTTAAGGTAAAAGAAGTAGTTATAAAGCCTGTATTTCCTTCTACTGGCTTACTGTCTCCTTATGCATGCAAGACTAACACTCCATTGAGTGTAGAAAACATATGTGTAGAAGGCAATGTTCAGACTCTGTCTAGTCCTGTCTGTAGCCTGCTCTTTGTTAAAAAATCTTGCATGTGGTTTTGCTGTAACTCAAATGTTAAAAGAGATTTAGTTACTTTTTGGTGTAGTTGTTTTGGGCCAGAAAAGCTTGCAAGACAGGTATTTTTAATGTGTCATTTAATTTGAAACTTTTAAAATCATTCAGTGAACTAAACTGTAAAGACCTCAATTTCTTTTCATTAAATTCAGTTGAGTTTATCAAACCTAGCTTTACTGGCTAAAAGGATATCCTGCATATTGTATTTGCACAGTAAAAAAAAAATACAGTTTATGAAAACGCATATGCTACCGATACATTTAAAAACCTTATTTCAGGGTCCCAAGTCTAAAAAGAGAAGAGCAAAAAAAATTTAACAACCTCAAGCACCACAGAAAATAAAAGTAGCTATAAATATCCACATTATTTTCCCTCATATGAATTCTATCTAAATTGCATAGATGGCATATAAACCCCACTATTCTGGCTTCAGTCAGTCTTCAAATAATGTTCCTATTATTTTATTAATAAAAATACAGCTTAAACAAATCAAGACTGGGTACTGTGTTGTGGCATTAAAAGATGTACATAAACATTTCCTTGAATGTCCATTCCCAGGGCACCTAACTGTACTGAGAGGAGGGCAGTGTTTATTTTTTCACCTGAACATTCTCCACCACAGACAACTCTAATTGCTAATAGACAAAACTGGGCATCTAATTTAAAAATAGACCCAAACTTCATCCTGAAATTCAAATGGAAGAAAACTTCCTTATAGATTTATAAAGATTTGGTGACATGTTCCCTTATATCCTGATTGTTTTGAGCATGTCTCTGTTTTCCACTGAATAACAATACCACAAAAAGGGCTCTGGTTCACTTCTGTTCAGTCTGATATAAAATAATGACGTTAACAGAACACAACTATTACTGATTAAATTTTTGCTGTTATGTCATGGTAAAAGACTACCAATTAAGTCTATTTCCAAACGGTGAGGTGCCAAAACTCAGGGGACCTTCACCTTTGTCGACTGTCAACAGATGGAATGACCCTATAGACTCTACTGGTTTCAAGCACACAGAAGAGATACTAAGGTCTGAATAGACTCTTCTTTCATGTATTACATAGAAGAAATCTGGAAAGGAAATACCTGTAGTAAGATTTAAATCTATAAGTTGATTTCTTTTTTCACTACTCGCTAGAAAAAAATCAGATTTCATCAGATTGCTAGTTAACAACACTAAAAAAGAAGCAAAAAACCTTCTCAGTTAGTGCCTATACTACTGTTTCAAGTATTTGCTAGGCATAAATTATGGTGTATAACTATGTATCTGTACATGCATAAAATCACACACTTTTGTGCATAAATAATTATTCAATAAGTGAAAGAATATCTGGTTTCAAACATCTTTTCACAAAGGACAGATGAAATTTTAAAAGCACACAACACTAACATTTTCTTACCAGGAAATAGAGTCCAATGATAACCAACTAAAGAAATGGTTTTTCCAGTAAATAGAATAATTTTCATATTAAGAAAAACTCACTTGCTTACCCTTTTTCCTCCTTCCTTTATTTATCTTTTCTCTGATCGTTCTTATTAAAGAAATGTATGTTCAAATGAAATTTCTACCCTTAGTGCTCTCTTCAGAGCTGAATTTGTGTCACCTTTCATTTCAGTAACAATATAATTCCAAGATGAGCACACAACTGCAAATTCATTGCAACAATAACCTGTCAAAAAGCTCAGCTTAAACTAACCTTTAAGGCTGAATAACCCCAGTCAGAGGAAGGAGGACAAGAGAGAGGAGGCCCAGCAGTTGTTTTTCTCTGTATAAACCCAAAACCTGTGACTCAAACATATCTTTGGAAAAGAATCTGGGTGGCAAGAGAGAAATAACAGGTTTGAATAGCAGTGAGAGCATACCTTTTTCCATGTTTCTTGAAAGCTATGTGAAAACACAGCTCTCAAAAATGCTTCATTTTCATAATTTTCTATTGCTGTAAATGTTCTGTACTTAGATAGGAAGAGAGCTCATTTGGATTTTTTCCCTTCTCTCACTAAAATAGGTCATTGTCTACAAACCTGGCTGGGACTATTCTTACTTGAGGATGCAGGTGGCACCATCTGTCCTTCGGAGCTATGTGCCAGACAATTCTGGCTTTGCTTTGTATGTGAATTTTCTTCCTGCATAAAATTGCCATATGCAGACCATGTGAAACTGACTCTGCACAAAACAGAGTCACAAATGCATAAAGAATACAAAACAGCAAAGACTTCAAGAATTAATTATATTTCAACAGCATAAAAAATACAAATTTCTATTTGATGTTTTGTCCTGAAATATCTCAATCAGAGTTTAAAATTACGTCTGAATGTGATACGTGGACTATTTAAGAGGGTTTTTGTTAACCTGAAAAACACAAACCTTGTCCACTTTGTATTGCTCCTGAGAAAAAGAAAAACCCTCTCTCCTGTAACTATGAGGCTGGTAAGACACAACACAGAGTTCACCCTCTGTACCTGCACTGCCAGCTCTCTGGTATGAGCCTCTTACTAGCCCCAGACATCCAGATCAGTGCCATTCCAGACCAGAAGCCTTATCCTCCAATAATAAATCAGCTTAGTTTGGGTGCTGAACGTAATGAACCTACAGTCCCTCAGAAAGTCACTCTGGCCACAGCCTTTGAGAGGCAGAGTCTGGATGGTCTCTGAGGTCCTATTTCCAGACTTCATTCCCACTAGATGTAGATCCTGAGCTGGATCCCCCAGGACCTGTGCTTCCACATTGCCTTAGAGGCATGGAGTAAAGGATGCAAAGAGCCCTATTTTTTCACAAGAAAGCAGCAGAAACCTCTGCTGACTTAAAAATTTTTCTTAAAATCAGTCCACCAAGCTGGGGATATCTGGCAGTAAAGCTCCCTGTTTGTCAGAATATTAATTTTTTTGGCGAAACTTGCAGGCAAGGCACCAGACTGGTAAAAGCATTTACTATCAAAAGTGTTTATCAATAGAGTGGGTCTGGTCTCAGTTACATCCTGTGACCCTGCTGGCGTCCACTGAACTTAGTCACGGGGCAACACAACAAAGCTCCACTGGGATTAAACTCTCAGTTACATGCATGCAACCCCAAGATTCAGTGGAGATGCAAAAACATATGATGGCAAAAGTTGGCTTGTTGCTATGGATCAAGATGCAGGTGGCACCATATGCAATGGGTTTCTAGTCACTTGGCAGATGTTCACAGCTGTCTGAGAGCAGAGAAAAACTCACATAGTTAATTCACTTTGGGCAGTGGTCAGTTTGAGAAAAAAATGGTATTTTTTTAGGGTTTTTTTTCAGTTTGTGGATGTTATTTGTTACTTTGAAGTTTGCTGCTATTGTTGGAGAGAAAAAAATGGGGAAAACTTATAGGACAAAAAAATGAAGGGACAGACATTTACCTAGACTTAATATAGTATATACAAACACCTTCAACTTATGGGTTCACTAAATATTACTTACTGTCTGTTTTTCCACTCAACACCACTGTTTTTGTTCTTTATCTAAT
>JAWWMO010000096.1:44727029-44739732 GCA_035047845.1 Dendrocincla fuliginosa | reverse complement strand
TCAAGGCTACAGACCGTCTTTATCAGCCTGTTTCCCATAACTTGGCATGAGAAAACCCAGCTTCTCACAGGTGGCTGTGCCAAAACCAGACCAAAAATACCCATGTTGAATTCTACCCGAAAACACATGTATCTCCTGTGGGTTCTTAACTTCCCTTAATTTACTGCATATACATTTGATAGCTCCTTTCTCTCATGTTAAAGCCAGTTGGAAATTTGTTTCACAAAAAACCCATTAATAACATAAATCCTAACAGCTTCTGAAGTTATACTGGCTACAAGGTATATTTTCATCATGTGTTTCTGGCACAGCTTTTTCTTCGAATAAACTTTTTTGCTTGTCATATCGGTACATACCAGTGGTAGCAGACTTTGGACTTTTTGGAGATAGCTTTCCAGCAGAAATCACTGAAGTAAGGGAGAGTTTAATGCTCAGAACACATGGTGTACACCTCTGCTAGGACAATACAGAGTAAATAGCTTTTCTGCATGACAAAGCTGTCTTCAGTGTGAGGGAAAACTACATAGAAGTCTTTACTGCAAGGCATTGGATAAGGTATCGCATTAACATGCTTAAGGAAGACACCAGAGAGCAAGAAGACTTCTACTTGCTGTTCCAGGCAGTGTTCAACATCAAGAAATATGGATGAGTCAACTGGTTTTTATGAAAAAGGTTATGGTCACAGACAGTAAAAACATAAGTGAACTCTTCACCTGAAATGATTTTTTCCAGTTACTGCAGGCCACATCATCCCAATTTCATTCATTTCAGAGATCAAATTGCCTCTGCTACTTGGTACTCAAATGCGCGGTGGCCTATCCTACAGGTCTGCACAGACAAGCTCCCAGGAGAAGGATTTCAGGAAAGAACCATTTGGAAAATCAAAGACTAGCTTCAGTTTAGGGAGCTGATTCTACTAAGTGCAGAAGTAAAGAGAAGTCTTCCATTTTCACATCTAAGACTTATAATTTACATGATATGAACACCAACAGCAATTGGAACCCAGCTACAAAATTCAAATGTTTTATAAAATCTACAAAAAGAATTTATTGGCTCTTATTCATGATTCTATGAATGCCACTTCACTAACATTTTGTGCACTATGTGTTTAGCTAGAGGTCTGGAGTGTCATTGCTGATATTATTCCAAATAATTACATAGACACTGATCTGTCTTGAAAATACACTTTGTGAGATACATGAATAATGAAGTCACCTGACTGACAAACACCTTTATGGTGTTTTACCACATGAAGCAAACTTTGTCTTAAGACCACGGTGAAGTTTCATGCTTGCAGTTTGATTTCCATCAGGGTACATTCCACCTTGAGTTCGTTTTCAACCACTTGCCAAAAAAAAGAAAAATAAGCTGCTGCATTTGGATATGGAGTGTGAAATCACCCAGATGGGAGTAATGTGAGTGCACATAATTGTACACCTGTTAGTTATTTCTGAGAAACTAACCTGTTCATGCTACAATTAGGTACAGTGTAAATCACGAAGACAGAAAACACATTCAATCAGTTGGACATGGTGAAGGAAAAAAAAGTCAGATTTCATGGCTTGATAGAAAAATCCCATTAAGGCCTAAATGAATTATTTCTATGACTCAAATAAATTATCATCCAGGCTTACATCGGTATTAACAAGATGAACATTTTGGGGAGAGAGAACTATATGCGCCAGGGGGAGGTGGGTGTAAATCACTGCAGCCAAGGATACAAGATTTTAGCTAGGGTATGCACTGGGAATGCTTCTAGTGGGTAGCTCAGTGAGAAATTCCCTTGATGTGCGTGGTACCATATCTGGTGCATTTTCTGGACATAAGTCCACGAAACTTCCATTTTGCAGTGCCAAAAGATGATTTGCTGACATCCCATCAGCAACCCTGGGCACTGAAGATAATCATAAACCAAGCTGGCAGCAGGCTTCAACACCATGTCAGCAACACAGGAGTCTCAGCTACAGTGTTTCGGTGCAATAGAGAAATGTGTGAGCTTCAACCACTGTCATGGAGTTTAAAACTTGACCATTGACTACTGACAACCAGAACACCAGTGATCTGGTGCTGTTAGGGTGCTGGCAGCTTGACATGGTGCCATTCCCTTTCTTGGTGGCTGCCAGCTCACAGTATTCATTACGTGATGGGTTGTGCATCCTACATCCACTTCCAAAATACACAGTATGTCTGTAAGAAGTTACCTAACTCACCTAACATTTTTTCTCAAATAAAAATTAATATAGTAACATAAGTAAGTTGTTTTTCAGGTTTCTGCAGCATTGGAAAAACTGCTAATAATCCATATTTTACCCATATGTTTTTAAAACTCTAGCAGAAATCTCCTAGGGAACCTCAGAAGTTTTGCATGAGAGCAGTAAATAAGTTATACATGTGATTAAGTAGACATGAAATGCTCATTCTGTATTGCTGTGTATCTTGAAATAACAATCTCCATCAACAATTGTATTAACATTGTATTGTTGTATGTCCTGAAAAAATGACCTGAATCAACAATAAGAATTATGTTACAACAAACAGTACTAAATAGTTTTTCTACACTCAGCCTTTAGTTCAGCAAGCCAAAAGATGATGGGTGTCCAGGCAACAATTTAAATATCTCTTAGAATCATAAGTACTGTCCTCAGTCTTTGCATATACCCACTATTAGTGCCAATTACACTTGGACATGTCTTCTAAAGAAGTAGTAGGTAGTCCAGATAAGTATTCTCCGCTACTGTGTCTTCAAACTTACAGCATTTGGACTCCTGTGAAAACAGGTCTTTCTTTGATGTAATTGATGTGCATTTACATATCAGAAACAGTCAGCCTTAGCACTTGTAAATCTTCCATAATCACTTATTGATTTGGACAGTAGTGGGTGACATCTTCTGTCATGATTATTGAGAATAAACAGGTGAATGTAAAAGAGATTATCTTAGCAGAACTGATGTCTGGGTGACTTTGGAGCTTTATTATGTCAAGCTTACTAAGCAATTCCAAACATTTAATGTATAAAGCAAGTTAGATTTGATAATTTTTTTCAGAATATTAAAATTTAACTTCTTTATTAAGTGAATGCTTTCAAAATGATATCTTAATGTTCCATAAGTAAGAAAGAGGACGGTCAGTGATCATTCTACTACAGCTAAGAAGAAAGCTAAGAAGAGAGTCAGATCAGGGTGCAGGCTGCCAGCCCTCTATCCAGAAGAATTGTCTATCCAGAAGAAAAAAAGTGGAATGGGGGATTATTAGTATGGCTGAGCTGGGGTTTGTATAGTTTATCTTGTAGAAAAACTATCAGGACAAGTGAGTTTTCTTAGAAAGAGAACATTTATACCCTGTATACATAGGGCTTAACTTTGTGATGCCAGCCTCTATCAGTGAACTATGTCCCATCGTTGCCCACCCTTCATCTGAGGGCAGCAGAGTGCTGGCCATCTCAGCACAGCAGGGGCTGTGTCTTTGAGAAGTCTGCTACAATAATAAACACTGAGGTGAATGGTGGGAGTGGTGAAGTAATCAGCTGCAGCTTCTGCTAAGTTCATTTTGAGATGCACTGCAAACTGAATATTTTTGATTTTGTCTTAATGCAGAAACCAGAACTCCAGCAAAGTCAGTCAGGGAATTGTGAACCAGATGAAGTAAGTGTTAATTTGGTGAGTTTTAGTACAAGATCCTCTTTCATGATTAGTAACTGAAGTGTGGACACCAGGCCTGCTTGAAGGGGTGTGTCTGTCACCATTAACAAGATTAGAGTACACGGGCTTTGAAACAGAGGAAAGCTGATCTTCTAGTGTAGCTTGATGCCTTCAACACAATTTCCAGGGAATCAGCAAAACTGTAAGCAAAACAGAGCAAGGACATGCCAACTAAAGCAGTGTGCCAAAGAGCAAAACAGGAAAGGCTCAAAGCGCCTTTCCACCCTACAGCAATGATCCCTTAGATAACGGGGAGCATTGGAGCAGAGGGAAGGATAGGCAGATGAGGCTTTCCCTCACAGAAAAATATACTTATGCTCTACAGGGATACAAGGAGCCCAGGACTTGGAAAAGAAAAGAAAGAGTTTGTTATAATTTTTGCCTTTGGTAGTTGCAGTGATCACTGTGTTATCTTTTGAACAAAACCTCACAGCTCAGGTAATTGCATAAGGTGCAGCACTCACTCCTTTGTTCCCAGGAAAGAAAAAGACAAGGACATTGCATGCTGGGGGGAAAGCAAAGGCTCCTAGTAACAGAAACTGGCAAAACATACAGCTTCAAAATGTTGAAAGAACAGCAATTATTCCCCAGAAAACCTGAAGGAAATATGGTTCCTTTTCAGCTTTTATGGAAGAGACTGCTATGCAGCTTGACAAACCGAGACAGAGATATAGGTGTGCACCTTGTTGCCAGTAGCAGCAGAGACAAGAAAGTAGATATGTTGGTACTGAGAATGAGAGGGGACCCTTTTGGCTATTCCATGTTTGGATCTGGACAGATGCTTCTATCTGAATTTAGAATCTGAATATACTATGCTACTGCCTTATACTTCAGCATAAGACTTATATTGTCAGTGTCTTCATAAATATAAGAGTTCAAAAGCCAAAAAGATCCCAGAGAATCTTCTAAGTCTTTTCATTTAAAATGTATTTCAGTGTGAGTTAAACTGTAAATGGTGGAGGCAGAAAAAGAATGAATGCAGTAGGATGAAAAGCAAATACCTATGAGTTGTCCTGAACAACTCAGACTTGAAAGAGCAAAGTGATTTATAATACTTACTCTTTTGTTAATTTTTTTTTCTCTAGATCTATTTATTGTTCAAGTCCAGCAGGTTCTCAGTGTCAGACTGACATAATGATAGCCTTTCTCTATCAAGAGAGAGAAAACAGTTTGCTACATGCTTGTCTGACACTCCTCATTATCATCTGTGCAAAACGAGCACTGAAAGAGAAGAAGAAATAAGAAAAACTAACCCCCTCTTCCTGGAGTCATTCATCAAGAGCTTTAGTAGCAAATGTTCCCAAACTTGCAACACAACCTCTTGAAACAAGAGCTGACTTCTTGCTAAATTCCAATATTAGTCACAGTTCTGCGGTCACAGCTCTTTGTTTTTAAATAGAAACCTTTCTCATGGCTGTGACAAGTTATTTGTGGAGGTAAGAAAGGAAGGTAGGCGAGCTTAGGCTGCTGTTTGCCATCCTCTGTTGCAGGTGACCAGAGAGGGCAGGGTGGAGGGGGAGGAACAAAACAAGCTCTCCAGAGGCTGACAGACGCAGGGCTTTCTGAAGGGTGAACAATGCAGGCAGTGTTACCTGCAAATGGGACCTTTCAACACCCTTGAAAAGGAGAGAACTTAAAAAACTGAACATTCTATAGTGGGTTCCTGGTGGTTTACGCTCTCTGGCAGCTACAGCCAAACAAGCCTACTTGTATAAGCTTGTTAGTGGGGAGAAATACATCTGATTGGTATGGCATTTGGAGATGATTTATGAGAAGACTTCTGACAGGATAGACTTTCTTTCCTTTTATGTGTTCTTGGCTTTAGGCAGCACCTGCTCACTTGCAGCAATGTGCTATCTGCAGATCTGTCACTGGAGCTGGCCACCTGCGTCAGCAAGGTTTAAAGGGTTCCCACATCAGGCGATGCAGAAGGATGCATTACTCTTTATAATGGTAGCAGAAAGATTTGGGGCTGCCAGGGCTTAGGGAAAAAGTCCCACCAGACATGCACCCTGACCTTCTGCGATCATGTGGAAATAGTCATATGAAGGCTCATGTGAAATGTACTATCTTAGTCCTGCCTCTATTGTCCTGTACTTATATCCACTCACCTCTCCTGATCACAGCAGCAAGGCTACTGACTACTTGGGGCTGGAGATCAAACTGATCTGCCAACTGATCCACGCCAGAACTCCCCAAGGAAGGAGGGCAGCTGCTAGTGCCCCTGACACCCCTGGTGTCAAATACGTGCAAGCCCTCAACATGTTGACTTTGCTCTCTCTTGTGCCTAAGATGACCCACTGACACACAAATGAATTTCTCGTCATCCTCATGAAGGAGGAAGAGACAGGACTCAGTCATATCCATAGATATCAGGCTTTAAAAGGGCTCTTCTGGCTCGTGATAAACCAGGGGAAAGTGAGACAAGGAAAAGTGTAACTATATAGCAACAGGCTGAGATCTAAACCGAAACTTCCGGAACAGTTTGGTCAGAGCTCATCAAGTCTGATATCACTCGTTGAAAACTACACCCATAGCCATGCAAAAATCTCTGTCAGCTGTGGAACATAAACATTTTGTCTGAGCAAACAGACTATTCAGGAGAATACACATCCTGGACTCCTTTGTTCTGATACCAGGGATTGGTGCATCCTCCTCTGCCTGTTCATCAACAGGAGAAACCAAAGGCCTCCCATCATCCCCAACTCCCTCCTGGAGAGAATGATGTTCTCTCAGACCTCTTCAGCATCACTACTCATCTCACAGTGCCATTCCATGAGCACTGGCCACTGCTGGAAGAGTTACGCTGGAAACAACCTGCACTATCATGGCATTCCCCTTTAACTTGACCATCACCACCGGCTTGGAAGACACCACTACTGTCTTTTTTTCAAAGCACTTTCCTAACACAAGAGAAAATAGGAGAAAAACTGACTCAAAAAGACCTGAGTGTTTCCTGGTTCAAAGGTCTTGCTTTCCTTACCACTAGTAGATTTCCACAAGCAACTTCTGTAGGTAGCACAATCCCTGGTTTTATTGTCTTTTCCACCTTGCCTGCACTGCTGGCAGAGTTGTATATGAACAGATCTGTCAGTGTGTCACAGCATTGTGGCAAGAGTCCAGGGCTTGATTCAAAAATTCACAGCATTTGAAACTTAAACTATGTAAGGCATGGTTTCCCCTCCCCACCATGGAGGAATATTGTCAGAAAAATCAACAGAAGAACATGATTGAGCATTTCCTAACACCAACCCACATTCCCTCTCATTCTCAAAGTAGGTGACAGGGCACTATCAACTCAGCCATTACTCAGTTCAGTCTGTGGGAATTCACTGCTCCCTTGTCAAAACAAGTGGCTTGTATCTTACTATGTTATTCTAAATGTTCCCCCAGTGGGTATGCATTTTGACATACACCCACCTAAAAGCTGAGCCAAACTTCAGTGAAGAATGATGAATACTACTTGATTTAAAAGAACAGGATGAAAACTTTCACCAAGAAAAACAGAGAGGCAAATAACCACAAGCATACTTTATTAGAAGCCAAATCTTTGTTTATCTACAGTGGGACAATTAGCAGTAATATGTATGCTTAACTTCAAGGCTTTAAAATTAACTCATCTGTAGTCAAGTAACCAAAACCAAAAAAAGTTGTTTGGAATTCAAAGACTGACAGAAAGAAAGAAGTGGCTGAAAGTGACAGTCAGATCATGCCCCAAGGATTTTCAAACACAATTGCTGATTTTTGAAAAACACAGCTGACAGACATTGCACATAACTGTAAAATAACTGCAAAATAACTGCAGAGGTACAACAATTTGAAGATATGGGAGCCATCAGCTCTGAATCTATAGTGCTGTATACTCTAACCACTAGTATATCTGGACTTTGTTATACAGTGTGTGAACTACTTAAAGGCTGTGGACAAGTCTCTGAACCTTGTGGGTCACGCAGCTCCATTGTGTGATAAGGCCAATTCAAGAAAATTGAGAAAGGTAACTTTTTTCATGCTCCAGGCAATCTGCCAAGGGCAGCTTTTCTCTTAAAAGCCTAGGCAGACCTGGAAAAAGTCAGAAATGAGGATGGTGGGCATAATGTTATGTGAACCAATTTTTCAAATTCACAAGCTGGCCAAAAAATTTCTCCTCTAAGGCTGCTCACAAAGAAGTTCCACCATAACTTCTCAGCTTGAGGAGGATTATTTTTGAAGTTCTGCTGGTAGATTCTGTGACCTTTCTTGTTGTACAATTCATGGTGTTCTTGCCTAATGCTGCAAAGTGTACCAGAAGAAGCAGTAACTCAGTATGTGTTTTCAAGTTTTAAGCAATGGTATGTATAAGTTTGTATAAATGTAATTTAGACTGATTTTCATTTGAAGTCATGTCAAATTACTTAAAAAGTCTTTTAAATTTTAAAATTATATTTGCCTTGTATGTGTAACACTTGAAACCTATAGTACTACAGCTATTAAATATGCTGTTTGTTTACTATGCTAAAAGTGAAAGTAAAAGTTTTGGTAAAAGGAGTATCTGGGGAGTCTGCTGTAATAATTTTTGTTTAGTTTCAGGCAGAAATCTACCGTTCACCAATAATGGAATTATCACCACATTTGTCTTTGAATGATGATTTTAGAACAGAATTATTTTTCATATGTGTATGTCTATAGGAGTGTGAGAATGCAAACCAGCAGAAAAACGGAGGGAATGGATGTCATGAATACTTCCTATTTCTGATGCTACTGCTTTGTTCCAAAGGAATGTGGACAACGATAGGTGTTACTGGAATATAAATTGGGCCTTTCCACAAGACTAAAATGACTATGTTGATTCTGTAAATTTCACTAGTTATGTCTTGGAAGCAAACAAAGCTTCTATGACATTTTCACAGCTACTTGTCAGCATGTAAAACTTCTAATTAATTATTTTCAGTCTTCAATGACATTACAAGCAAGGGCAATCTAGACCTTTACCTACTTTGTGAGTGATTTTTTCATGATGACATGTTGATAAAAAGCACTTAACTACACATGCATGCAATGTCTTATTCCAGTTAGGCCACTAGTGAACACTAGAAGCCAAGGTGAATAGCTGGCTGTTTGTATGAGACATGACAAGACACACAAGCTAGGGAGAAACAGTGAAACAGGAACAAATTCCAAATGCTGCTTCAAGCCTACCACTTAGTCAAGAAATGTCCGAAGGGCTGGTAATATACCTAGCACATCACTTCCAAGAGAATGAAACAGAGAGGTTATTGCTTGCAGGTAAAGGGACTTCTGAAGAGACTTTCCATGAATCACTGAAACGATGCAGCTCCCCCAAGCTCAGTCAGGATGAACACACTGTTCAGAGGGTATCATGTTTAAAGTAAGTTTTCCATTTTATTTTCTTTTCTCAAAACTGTTTTGGAAAGACTGTTCCTTTAGGAACTAACTGCTCTCCACAGCCATGCAAGGGAGCAGGGATGAGTGTGTGCTGTCAGCCCTGGCTGCAGGGCCAGAAGCAGAACATTCTCTGTCCGGGAGCCACCTCTCTTCCCTGGCACAGGAGAAATAAAAGGGAGGAGCCACATGAGCCCTGCCAACGGTGCAGCTTCACACACCTTGGCCACAGTGTGGGAGGGAGTTGCCACCACCAAGCTGGAATGGAGCTGAGCCCAGCCAAGTGCCACAGAGAAGAAGCTGCCACCTCATAAACCCCAGTTCACACAGTATCACCACAGAGTCCCATCTGAAGGGAAGCTGCCCGGAGCAGTTTGCTGCCCCGAGCAGTTTGCTGCCCCAGGGCTTTTACCCCGTTGTTTTCCATTTCTGCAGACCCTGACAGCTATTACTGTTGACGTTCGCCCCCTAAGAGAGCTAGAGAAAGGGAGAGAGAGAGCTTGCACCCATTCTACATCAGGATCCACATCAGCATCTTGGCATCATAACTTCTTTCCAGATGAAATAGCCTTCCAGGTTTTTTGCTGTGCCCTTGTTTCCCCATGTTTTTTGTCTAGATAGGAAGGGCATTAACCGCAGGAACTTCTCTGCCACAGTACCTTTTTTATTCTCCCCGGGGGAAGGGGTGGTGAGAGAGCATATGTTGGCCACCATCTTGTCCGTGCACTAGGGAGGAAGAGATCAGGAGTGATTTCTATCTATTATTGTCTTAAACCATTTTGTTTGTGTTGTTACAGTTGTTACATTACTTTGCAGTAAATTGTTAGTGTTTCACTTGTATCTCCTTGCATTTTGTCTTTCTGTATTGATGAAAGGAGAAGAGGTTTTAATAAAAGGGTAGGGATCTCATTCATTGGAGTTTTTGCCCCAGCAACTGTCTTAAAAACAAGACAAACAGTAACAAAAGAACGCTGGACTCAAGTCTCAGATGAACTGAGGACACCTAAAAATGAACAGAGTCCAACTGAAGGTATATAGCAGGCATATTTGACTCTGTGTTTGAAGACATTTCAGCTTTTTATTTTTTCTTGTTTGAAGATTCAAAGTCCATAAGGAGTAGATTATTGTAATCCAAAAGTTATTAATCAGATCCTCCAGGATAAAGCAGCATGAATCCTTGTTTAACGTTTTTGGAAACGCAAGAGGAACCATAAGAAATGCAGCACAGACTGGCTTTTTTTCAGCTGGGCTGTGTTACTGGTGATGGTCTCACTGTGTCACAGGCTGAGTTCATGTCTAGCTGGCATTGTTCTGTCTGGTGTGCTGGACATGCTTGTCAGTCTTTGTGTCCTTTCAAATGGTAAAATGGGTGGACGGTGCCCAAAAAGGCTTGCAAGGAGTGCCTTTGAGAGACAGCTCTTAACACTGCTCCTCTCCGCATGACTAGATTGTTGTTATGCCTGGTTTTGGACATTTAAAGGATAAAACTGTAAATAGTTACACATTACAGGCAAGGTGGGGAGCAAAACTGATGAGGTCTTCCCAGACCTGGGCTTGGGCTTGCACTGTTTATGGTTAGTCTGGACTTTTGTGTTGTGCTCCAGTGATTGTAACTTGAAAGTGAGGAACTGAAGTGAGGAATCTGGGGTTAAAAAACAGTGGTAGCCCTGAGAATGGGGTAGGAAGTGAGAACTGAAATACTGAGATGCATTTTTACTTCGTAGTGTGTATTCTGTGCCTCAACAACTTGTGTTCATAGTTGCAATACAACTATGCAGTGAACATAGTTAAAGTATTATAAAATAGTATTCTGACCATTGAGCTGAAGCAATATATTTTCCTTGTCCAAGAGGAGTTCTAGTAATTGTAGAATCATAGAATAATTTAGCTTGGAAGAGATCCCTAAGATCATCATGTCCAACCATTAAGCTAGCTCCACCAAGACCACCCCTGAACCATGTCCCTTCCTAAACTCCCCCTCTACAGGTCATTTAAATACCTTCAGGAACATTAACTCAACGACTTCCTTGGGCAGCCTGTTTCAAACCAAAGAATTAAGTGTTCACTGTAAAGGATCAGGCTTAACATATGGCCATTATGGACAATGATAAGCCAGAAAGAATAATTTCCAGACACATTATGTGTATAATAGTCTTGGTTCCCCAATCTGGGTACTGAAGCTTTCCCATGGTAACACAGACACACAGTTAAAACTTCAAAATAAAAAAATCTAACTTGCTCAAAAAGTTCTTTAGAAATTAAGCAGATTAACGTTACCCCAATTATTGCTGAAACTTTCTTAAAACATAAAGATGTGTAAGGTGCCGGTGTCTGACAGCTATAATTTCTTCTCGATGAGAGTAAGGGAGGACATGGAGTTTCATAGGCTATGAAGGCATAACCTATGGCATGGTTTCAAAAGTAAAACTCAAAAGCCAGGGAAATAGTTGAGGAAACACCCGTTTAAAAGAGGAACTGAGTAATTGTTACCTATGAGATTCCTACAACTTTTTTGGCATAAAATGAAGCTAAAACAGCCCTATGAGTTCTCTATGCCTCTTTTTCCTATTAGTTTCACCACCTCCCAAGACAGCCTGCAGAGTGAGGACCTCCACAAAATGGAGTACCTTCACTCTTACCACTCTGCAACTTCCTGTTCTAGACTATTTAAGGTTTACAAAGCCAACTCCAAGCAAGCAAAAAGCCATTTTTTTTCTAAGTAAACAATAAACTTAATAAAATAACTTAATAAAAATTCCCAGTGTTTTTTATATACTAAGTAAAAAAAATATTTCCACACCAGCAAAAATAAAAACTATAATAAGATAACAAAATATTTAGAAAAAAAAAAGAGTGTATTAGACCCATTCTAACAAACATCAGGACCTTAACTTAGAACAAAATGACCCAAAAAAATCCTATACATGTTCACAACCACTTGTGAATAAAGAACTGCTGATTACATTAATGTAGACCCTGTGATTCCTCATGTTCCTGTGCTTGGCATAAGACATTGCAATTGTAGTAATGAAAGTAATTTTATGTTTTAGACCTCTGTAATGAAACATTAACATGTTTCCAAATCCATTTCACTGTAAGGTTTTGCGTTGCATATCATAAAGTATATGGTAGTAATCATCTTGAAAGGTGCTAATGCTGTCAGCAAGAGGTCTTTTATGCAAAGACAGCTGTGTGCTTACTTAAACACTTCCCATCTACCTCTAAGATACAACACAAAGAGTAAAGCAGAAAAGCAAAACCAGCCCTGCAGTTGGATGGAGAGTCAGCCACTCAGGACACCAGACCTGACTGCTCTGAATCCCCAGGTGCTAGAGGACAAAGGATCTCAGCCCATCTCTGTTTTGTGGGCTCTCTGCAGATTCCTGACTCAGGTTTCCATGCCTGTGACAGGGACTTCTCAGCTGGGTGTGGGTCACCTGAGAAGAATTTTACAGGCAGGCTGATTGCTGTAGGCAGATTTCTTAGATGGGTTACAGTCAGTACTTTAATTGCCCATAATAGACATGCCAGCGTATTAAAGCAGGTCAAGCAAAGTATACTAGCAAAAACTGAAGAGCAAGCCAGGCTTTTAACTTGATCATTCTCATGTTTTCTGACCCCATTCT
>JAWWMO010000096.1:44706231-44716749 GCA_035047845.1 Dendrocincla fuliginosa | reverse complement strand
ATATAGACATATATATATATATATATATATATATATATAGAGAGAGAGAGAGAGAGAGAGAGAGAGAGAGAGGGGCCCAGCTCTGCCAGAGACATGGTCTGAAATTGTGCCAAGGATTTCAGGCTGGCAAATTAGCAAAGAGCCAGATAAATCCAAATGACTGTAACAGATCTCATCTATTTCGGCACAGCTTAGCCTCTTCATTATGTCACTGTCATCAATACCCAAAAATACTTAGCTGCAGGAATAAGACTGTGTTGCTAATAAAGCAGGACCATTAAGTAGAAAAAATGAAAAGGAAAGTGAGAAGTGTGGTCATAGCTGTGTAGTAATAATACTACTGAACTATTTAAAGGAAAGGAAATACGTTTCATATACTGAAAGCAGGAAAAAAAATTGGTCCTATTGGGTAAAATAATTTAGTTTCCTGATTTTGATTTACATTTACTTGTAACAGCTGCTTACAGGTTAGGTAACATTAGCATTCAAAGAACAGCCCTAATGAAAGAAATCCTGCAGCTAATATTGGTGTTAATTCCATTTCATGCTTTTGGGATCAAATGCATAGAGAATTGTTTAAAACAGAAATGCCTTGAAAAGACACTCTACAAAATGAAAAAATATCCACAATCTGCTATCAAACAAAAACCTTGATATATATTTCTTCTCACAAAAAAATGTACAGTAGGTACAGTATATAAAGCTCCATCAAAGACAAGCCTAGTCCTTACTGCTGCAGAAAGTCTGAGCACAGCTGAGACATTATATCTCAGCATTGCGGGAAATGTGTCATACAGAGAACCCTTGTGCAGGATTTGTGAACATCTGCTGGGGCAGGATTGTAGCTGGATCTGCCCAAGGAGATGTGCCAGGCTAAGCATGAATTTTCACATGCACGTCTTTTCCTTCATCTTCACAAAAATAAAAACAAGCAGCCTGTGTACAAGCCAGAACAAGGTACCCTCCTAGAAGTCTCCTTGAAAATATTTGAGGCACTTGAAAAACAAGATAGCCAAAACCCTCAAGAAATTGAGAGCCCCTCTCCATTGCACACTAGAGCATGGTGCCAGCAGCAACAGTGCAGCACAGGCCAGGTCTAGAAGCTGGAAGCACAGGACACCTGAGCTGAGAAGTGATGCAGCCCCTGCTGTGCAGAGCTCCAGACATCTCTTGAACCAATAGTGTGAGTTTTGATCTTTCTGTTAAAAAGTCTCCATCTGGCTTTGAAGAAGTAAGTCTAATCTGAACTGAACTCTCCGTAGTCATAAAAGGAATATTTCAGTAGGGAAGGACATTAATGAAGTTTAAGATTACTTTATTAATATTTCCCAATAGAGATAGACAGAAATCCTTATAGTGTGCAGAAGGATGTGTCTAATAAATAATGCTGTCTTCCAAAACCAGAGCTGTTGTGCTAAGAAGACTCCTGCTTGTCAAAAACTAAAAAGGTTTGATGGGCACTAAATGAAGAGAAAACCTGCAAATCCTAGTGGAAAATAGAACATACGTGTAATATTTGGGAGCTTTGTTTTCCTGTTGTGATATTAAAGCAATTTATGTTGATTTTTAACTGCATTATTGTAAGAGAAAATGGGATCCAGCTAACTGACACAGAGCATGACTCATGTGCCTGACTGAAAGGTGTTGTCTTTCAAGAATTTTTCTTTATTGTCACAGTGCTAGAATTTAACTAATGGCTTTACACAACAGAGAAGTCATTGCAATGCAGTAGATTCATCCCCATTTTGTTATTTTTGGCAACCAGCAATGATTGCACTTTCAAAGTGAGGCCACTTATTTTGTACCTGAGCTCATCAATATCTTTAAAAAATCCTTTCATAACTGTCTTGCAAGACAGACTATATGGATTTCAGTTTTGATCTAACACCAAGTTTGCACTTGTACAGTCACAGTGACATTGGCAGAATTAAGCCCGGTTTACACCTACAGAGATGAAAGGAGAATTAGCACCTCACTCTACTTTGCTAGTGGAATAGGAAAATGACAGGATTATTTCTGTGTAGAAGAGGGTACTTGTTCACACAAAGTCCTTTTGCCTTTTTCTGTCTCAGTGATTTTGAATTTACGGTCTCCAAGCTGTGGTAGGAGTCCACAACTTTTTCTTGCAGCACTTCAGGAGCAGAAGGAATAAGTCTATTGCCAGTGGACTTGCATCTGCTGACATACTCTGAAAACCTTAAAACTGAGTAAAAAGAGAGGTTCTATATGCTCTCCTTTGTAGCTGCCTTGTATCTTACTGGACTCAGTGAGAAAAACAGACCGAACCGTAATTTTCTTGTCCTAACTCGTAACAGCAGAGGTAGTGTTATGACACCCAGCCGGACAGCACGATTAATAAAGCCGCGACTATCTGTGGCAGAGACGAGCCGCACCTGGCAGGGGGATGCTGCGGCGAGCAGCGCAGCGCGCAGTGCCATCCTGTGGCCGCGCTCGGCCGCCCTCTGGTCTCTCTGGAAGCACCACTTTACCCGTGCTGTATGACTCAGGAAACACGTCCAGCTTAAGGTTTCGGCATAAGGTTTTTCAGACGATCTTCCAGGTGAAACCAGTTCCGGTATTTGGAAGATAATTTGTTTATTAAGGAAAGTTTGCATGAGAAAACACAAACACCCTGCTTTCTGAATCCCCATTTTCCTCTTGTTCACATGAAACAGACCAACCCATGATGTCTCAGTCAGAAAAGAGCAAGTTAATTTCAACAAAACAGTAAGAGGGCCAAACTTACACCCTGTATGTGATTTTGGCATTTTCTGAAGCTCCATGAGGTTTCTGTTCACCTCCCTTTTCGTTGGTGTTCTGCAGACTGGAAGGATGGGCATGGCTAGAAAAAATTTCTTCAATACTTTCTCATGATCCACATGAAGTAGGCTAGAATGTCCCATTAAAACTTGGTGTTTTAATGCTTTTGCTGTTTCAAACAATGGCAAGCTTATTAGTTTTGCTTGGTGTACTTTACTTTGCAGGCTCTTGTACAAGTATGGACTATTGTCTGCAGCAACAGAACTCACATCAACTCTTGAACCAGAATCTAAGCCTGATGAGTACCTTTGGCATGGTTATGAAGCAACTACCATACAACTAAAAGCAATGAGTCAGTTTTTAGAAAATGCTGGAATTCAAGTTTATGTTTTCTGTTTTCCTTTTCCCACTAAACAGCCTGGGAAAGAAACCTTCAAGACCTGGAAGTTAAGTAAAGGGTGTAACTCTCTGGTGGAGCTTAGAGGTCAACCTTACTCTCCTAATTTTGGTTGCATCAGAACACCCTTGCAGATAATTACATGTGAATGCATAAGTTGCATTTTTCAAGGACACACTCTCTTCAAAGTACTGGAGAGGGGAGAGAATTTCTTTACCCTGGAGCTTTTATGAAATCACCCTGACACTTTTCTGCCTATTTTCTGGGAACACAGAAGTGGTGAAGTACTTCTAAATAAAAACAGAAAATTATTCCTTCAGTACCAGTGAAGCATTTGGAGTAACTCGTTTAATTTTTTTTTTATAATTATTATTCTTTATCTTTTTAATCTTTTTCAGATTACACTCAGTTTGTTATCAGTCTAACAATTTGTTACATGTTTTTAAAAAAATCAGAATGGCAAGGCTTTCATCAGGGATACAAGTGAAGAACAGCTTAGAAAGTATCACTCCCACGTACACTCTGCTTCTCCTGTTTCAATTATCTAGAAATAAGAGACTTGTAAGAAAGTGCAGGAAAATGAGTCTTTTATCTATGAGAGAGCCCAAGTAACATACAATTCCAAATTAACAGGAAACACAGTTTTACAGTCAATTTGCTAAAACTCTGCAATGAGTTGACTTGAAACATATTTTTGCTTTCTTTACAGGTGAAGTATTTGTATTAGGGAACAGACATAAATATTAAGCTTGGGCTTTGCAGCAGTGACTTCATCATTCTGGCTGAATTCTTCAAAGTTTAAGAATCATTGTGCTAGTGTTTTACTTAAACTGTGGGTTAGTTCCCCCTCTCTTTCACCTATGAATGTTGATATTTGCTATAGATACCAATTAAAGGTGTGATAAGCTTTCTTTTATTGGTTTTATCTACAGACAAATTTAGAGAACTTGTCTTATAGGCTGTTACAAAGGCATAAAATGACACATGAAGTACAGACATTTCAAAACCAGAGGAAGAGTGATTTGGCCTTTCCCTGCCACTCTATAATCTTAGTGCTTGCTATTCATTACTATATCAAAGAGACTATTTGGCCTGGAAAGTGCAGTGTGTGTTGCCTGTACTGTGCTGCTGGGATGGAATCAAGCTCAGGCCATGAAGCGGTTCACACAGTTCCTCTTGGTGCCATGTAGGGCATATGTGCTGAAATAAAGCTGAAATAAGTAGATCTGGGTCTAAATCACAAAAGCTGCCACCTCAATTCCCACTGCAGGGCTTAATAATGAGACATGGAGCCAGTCACAAAAGTAACTTTGTAATATGATTTTCAGTGTATTTCAATGTGAAATAAAAATTAGTTGGAATCTTGCAAAACATAATTCAGAATTCTAAAGTTTTCACCTGTAATATACCTATATAAATGGAAAAGTGTTTTAAAACCTTCTTTAACATATTCAAAACCAATCTTAGGCTCATTAACAGCAGAAATATTCTTAGACAGATTTGTGTAAAAGTACATATTGTTTCAGACAGTAAGTTCTCAAAAGATGTCTTCCAGGATGTTTTAATAGCTTAATCATAACCATTTATATTATGATTACAAAACATATCTTGTTTTGAAGCAATCAGATTCACTTGTCTCTCAAAGTTGCATATGGGATAGAGCAAGACAGATTTTCTTGCTGCTCTGTAACACACCTCTAAGCAAAACACTTTGCTGCTTCTTTATTTCTGTAGCATGTTATATATATAATACTATTATTACTACGTGTAATATGACTATATGTCTTTATATCTGCACTTAAAATATTATCACTTTTTGAACACATTAAATATTTCAAAATGTATGCATACATGTACATTTTTTATTTTTTTATGTACTTGTCTTAAAAACTTTAAAGACTATATGACTTTTAGAGGAACATGTCATTATTCATATAGTTAGTTTACTTTATTTGAAATCAATTGTTGCTTGAAGGTCAAAACATTAGTGAATATTGGACACCAAGTTAGATTTATTGCACAGCAAACATGTTTCCACACCTAAGAACAAGCATATTAGGCGAGAGAGTGAGAGGTGGACTTTTTAAAGGAGGAGGGAAAAAAAAGAAAAAAAGAAAGGACCTCTCTTTGGAAAAATGGAAACTATTGTCCAATGAGAATGAAAGCTGAAAGACCCTTTGGACATTTGCCCTGATTATACCTGCTGCCAGTTGCTGACCTTGTAGTAAAAGCTTAGGAGCCTTTTATCTCCCAAGACACAAGAGTTCATTGTTAAGAGATAGCTGGGCAGACAAATTCAGTAAATTCCCAGATATTCAGAAGGGGTTTCATTTCCATGCCAGTGTCAGGACAGGAACAAATACAAAGGGGAAGGCTTATCAATTTCCCATCATAGGCTCAGGGGTTTAGGCTCTATGTCCATTTGCTCAACCCATCAATGCAGGCGATGCAGTGAGAATCAGGTGTGTAAATTCTGACACCTCTACCACAGCCCCTTCTAGCTCTGAAGCGCATTTCTCCCCTCTCCATCATGCCCAATCTCCACCAGCAAACAATGTTCCATAATCCTTTTCACTAGAAAATACCTTCCTTTTACTTGGTGACTCAAGAGTCCTACATAAGATTGTCCCCATGATGCCAGCATAGACCCGCTGAACTTCAGTATTTGAAGAAGTCATTCTGGCAGCCCTTCCATCTACAGACTCCATTGACTACCTGTTTTAGTTGTGAAGCAATGGCATAACTGCAACTTTTCTGTTTCCATGACCTCTTGAGTTGGAGAGCAACTGAGCTGCTGACTGAGGCCAGTGATTCTGTGACAAATACTGCAGCACAGCCCTGACTTCTAGAACTCAGCGTGTGGTCAGCCTAAATTGGTGTAGGACCAGCTCATCTCTGCACCTAGTCCAGTCACAGTCTTCTATCCAGGGCATATTCCTAGAAGACAGAAGAGGAATCTGCTGCCTCATCTGTCTAGTTTAGCAGTACCAAACAATACCCATCCAGAAATAAAACTGGACCCTATATTTGGGAAGTCTCTTTGCTTGGGCAAGCAATGACCATTCTGAGTTTCTTCATCACCTTCATGCCTACAGCAGCTCTGAATCCTTCCTGAGCACCTTTTTGGCAAAATGAGACTGAAATAGCTAAATGAAGAAACAGCTTCTTCCTTCCAGTTGTGCAAGAGAAAATGGGCTAACAGACAGCTTGTTTGCCTCATTTCTGCTGGACAGTGAAAGTTCTTTTAACCAAAGGCAGACGTATAAAAATATTATTGGGAATGTTAATGACAGGTTGGCAGTGAAGGTAAGTTTCTGATAGCTGGGGATAAGGAATCATAGAGGTGTCATCTGCTTTTGCAGTTGCCCAGTATCTCATCATTTGCAAAACCCCATGAGCTGCTTTGCAGGGAGATTTATAAGGGAGTTGGAAGAAATAGTTCCTGAAAAGTATCCAGCGGAGTCTTACAAGGTATGGGAAGTAGGGAGAAAATAAACCAGTATCTGAGATATAAATATTGTCTTAAAGACAGTAGAATAATCCAAGTGACTCTTCAGGTAACTTGAATGCCAGAAACAGTTGGCATAGCTAGAAATGGCTGTTTCTTGGATGCTCTTCTGCTCTCCAAAATCTGTGCAAGTGCTCTGAAACATGTGAGAGTGAGCTAACATGAAACTCATACTCTCTTGCAGTCTGGACAGGAAATGTTCTTGCAGTGTTTTGGCTTCATTCATTGTGCCCAGATGACTTGTCAGAATGTGTGAAAATGAAAAATGATGGAGTGGAGAGGGGGATAAACATGTTAATAAATGACAGTATTTTGTATCTTAGAAGGTTGTTGCATCTTAAGTGGAATCTTTGCTCAGGTTCAGAGGAAGGAACATGAAAAAAACGTCTTGAATTTTCCCCACAGTGCTGGCTTGTGTTTACCTGCCCCTGCTAGGCTGGAGATGTGAGCGAAACCCTCTGAAAAGAGAGACCGTTTTAAAAATGGGAAAGCTCTCTGAAAGCAGACAAATGTGTCAATGAATGAAATATGCTGTAAAACATACAATGCCCTGACAAGTTACTCTTGTGGTCAACCTGCACTTTCAGCTACTTTTCCACCTAAATTCCTCACTGGAAGCTTCATCAGTTTGATCACACAAGCTTTCAGAAGTAGGAAAGCTTGATATTTATGGTAGCATATGATGACTTTGCAGCAAGGAAAAAGAAAGAGAAATATTGAGGGAATAAGTTTTCTCTTCCCTGTCGAACCACTTTGTAAAGATTTCAAGCTTAAGGCGATCTTCCCAGCATTAGTCACTGGGAGTTGGTATGGCCTCCCCATCTGTTGCTGGGCCAGACCGTAAAAACTAGAGTTTGGTGGAATGCCTAAAATTCATTTTCACTTTCAGATAGTTTCATCTCACTCATTTCATTGTGTTTACAGGCTGGCAGGTTTCCTGAGGGCAGCCATGATTTAGATATACAGTTACCTGGCCAGTGTGATTCTGAAGAAAAGTTATAACACCTGTAATATAATGCTGTTTCTGAAAGGAGTGAAAAATGTTGTGGTCCAAAAAGGAAGCCTGTAAATTCCAATAATCATGGTATATCACATATCTCTGTACCCCATTGTGGCATCCAAGATTGCTATTACCTCAAAACAGTTTCAATTCCCTTTCTCCTCTCTCCACCCAGTCGTTTTAAAGAAATCAAAACTTGTCTCATCACACCAGAGAGTAGCTTTAAAGTTTTTTTCTGGACTTTCTACTATACAAGTTCTGCTGGAGAGGCTGTGGGATTTCTGTGACGGAAGGAAAACAACTGTGTGGCAGTGCAGTGTCTCTTCCTTGCTAATAAAAATAACTGGACATCTTTGCCATGTCCTGCCAAGCACTGGACAGTCAGATTTTCCCTCTTCAACATTTATGGGCTCCTATGTATGCGCTGAGGAATATCAAAGTGTGGTACAAACTTCACTGAGAACGATGCAAAATTTAAACTTCAAGCTGCCAAGAGTAGGTGGTTAGAAACAACACCAAAGGGTATTGTTAGTGGGTAACATCAAGAGGACAGAAGTGTTGAAGACAGAAAGAGCAAGACAGTAACAAGATAAATATCACACTTTCTTCTGAGTACTTTTTATTCTTACATTTTGTTTCATCATCATATTTAGAAACTGCTCACTGAAATAATGACTACTGTTATTTTCCCCACAACATTAGTTTGAATACGATCCTTTCAAGACTATGAGCATTCATATTTACTGCAGCTTTTTAGCCCCCTTCTTTTCAGTTTTCCATATGCCTCTGTAATTCTTGTTGCTAGACCATAAGAAAGCAGGAAGTTCTACATAGTTCTTGGAAAGCGTTTCTGTTGTGAAATGGGTCACTAAAATGTACAGATTGTTGCACATCTCTTCTGGGTGAATGAGAGGTGTAAATAAGTTTATACTGGTAGGCAAGGTAAAGAAATGGGCCCAAAACTTCTGAATAACCGCCTGGAACTTCTGATGTTTAAATACATCTTTTTATATGAGGATATTCTCTTTTCATCAATGACCAAGAACTTGCCAGCCTTCTAAGAGTGTACTCATTAATAATAATTCAATTCCTGATGACAGAAATAGAAATTACTGAATTGTAGAAATATTTTGAAGTTCACATATTATGTTATTCCAGATATGATTACCTTCCCTACTTACTTCATCCTTCTTGCGTCCTTAAGAATCAGAGAAACTGTGTGAGGTTTCTAAATTAAAAGCCATTTAACTTTCATTGTAGAAAAGAGCTGCATCCAAAAGAAGCAAGTCAACAGCTTACTTTGGTCTTCCACCCATGCTGCTTTTCTGAATAACCTTGAAACTAGCTTTATATCAAGCTTTAAGCTCATTTAGATTAGATTCACTTTGAATTAACTACACTTTGAAGGAGTGTATCATGCAGAATTGCTCTTCAGAGTAAGTGAAAAAGGGAAGGATAGAAAGGTCACAAGTGACTTCACCCACTGGTGTGCATGGGGGCCTTGAGCCAAGCCTAGATCCATTCTGCTTCTTCATGGCTGGTTCTTCTTGGAAGATGCAGCTGAAGCCAAGGGAGAGTGTGGGCTGCTCTTGCCTGTAAGCTGATAAGCTCTGTTGTCTTAATCTCTTTCTAATGCAGGGCTGATAGGTTTAACCACTGCTCTAAGGTTAGATAGGTTTAATCACACTGCTCTACAAATGCGTGTGATTTAAATACTAGCTTTGGTGTCCTTCATGATTTAAAGAAATGCAGTCCTGCTCTGAGCAGGATGTTCAACCTGTTTGACCCCCTGAAGACCCTAACAGCCTGAATTACCTTGTCACTCCAAAGTTTTGGCCACTTTGTGGTGAAAGAAGACAAGGTCAATTTGGAGAACACCTGGACTCTCTGCCTGTGTGAATGTGAATCTGTGCATGAGACAATGAAAAAATCACATTCTTTTTGAGTCTGCTGTAAAATACTAGACAAAACTTCTGGGAGATGAGAGTTGTAACATACAGAATTTTAAGACACAAAATTGCCATGCCACTACTCCAGTGCCTTCTTTGTCCTGTGACACACACACAGAGTGGTGGCATGACTTCTCTCCCTCCGTGCACTGAACAGCAGCAATATGAGCAACCCCATGTCAGCTAAAGATCAGGAGCTCATGAAGACTTGGACCTGCCAGCATTCACCAAATATTCAAAGTACACACAGTTTCTAAAGCGACTTAGCCCCATTTCAGAAGTAGAAATTTTAGGGAGATCAGAGACAGATTAGAAGTGACAGTGAATGTGAAGGCACTACATACTTCATAAATTTGTGCCTCAAAGGAGATTACAAACATGCAAATCTGATTTGCTTCTCTATTTGAGGGTTTGGGGATCCACTTCAAGAGAGAAGCAGCAAGATGCCACCCCAGTGAAGGGGGGTGGAATCTGGCTGGTCTGCCTTTGTTCTATTTCATTTAGAACATGCTTGCACATGCAGAGTATTTGGGCTTGACAATACAATTCTTTTCTTGTACCTTAGAAGTCCACAATACCTGAAATAACCTCTCCTGGGGTATACAACAAAGAGGTGAATAATATTCTAGAGCCTTCAGAGAAATATAATCCTTATTATTCCTACAGTAAAGAGAAAGACCCTGTAACTCAAATATACAAGACTTGAGGCAATGATTTTTCAGCTGATTTTTTATTTCAGTAATTTCTTTTGTATATCAACATAAGTGCAATGTTCAGAAAGTTAATGCTATTGAAAATGATTAACACCTGTGACTTAGTATTGTGTAAGAATATAGTTGATGTTTTCAAGCTCTGTGTTTTTGCTGGTAAAGGAGGTGGAAACCTTGTTTAGAGACTGAAGATG
>JAWWMO010000096.1:44672870-44704926 GCA_035047845.1 Dendrocincla fuliginosa | reverse complement strand
TTTTTTTAAGCATTTTAACTTGCTGCCTTTATTCTTTAAGCACACACTGATTGCTGTTGTGCCTTTCCCTCCTGAAGTAAATGGCTTTTGAAAACCCAGTGTTTTACTTCCATAGAGGTATCAATAGACTATAATTAAGCTTTACCTCAGTTTTTCATTTTCTCTATAACTTAAAATCATTAAGGACTTTAATAAGAGATCTCTAAAACGGTGCTGCAAGAGGCTTCCTCCACCCTATCAGATCATTTTATTGCTCTTTTCTGTACCCTTTCCATGTCTGAAGTTTGTGTGCATGCCTGAGTGTTGAGTGTGTGAACTTCAAAACAGTCCAGATGCCCAGTATTCAGCTCATCAACATCATGCTCATGGAGAAAATCATACTTTCAGCTGCTACCGACTTTTCTTCCTTATCAAGTCAAGAACTATAATAATCTACTTTGCCTCTGCATTGCAGATGAATTCCATTGATCTGAGACTCCTGCTTCTCACACTGCCATCCACACTGCAGCCCAGGCCCTTGTCAGCATGACTTGCAGGCCTTCTTTTTGTGACCATGACCATTACTAAATGGCCACATCAAAACATATTTTGCATAAATAGTTCAAATTTTCCAAACAATCCATGTTGCATAAAAGAACATGGATACCTGTTTGTGTGGGCAGACATAGATCTCATTTATATTATTTGTTACAAATGTCTATATTTTATATATGTGTGTTACTATACCAAACAGCCCCGTGGTTATTTGCCACCTTGTCAGTTTGTGTCATCCACAACTGTTATGAGCTCCTGTGCCTACGGATCTCTGCCAGACCTACAGCCTGAGCTGTCAGAGACAGCTCTCCATATGAGTTAAGGACCTGCTGGAAGAGCTGGGCTGTCATGACAGAGAACAGATAGACGAAGAGGCAGGAGGTGACAAAGTCCATATTTTTAGTAAAAGTGGAATTTTATTGTACTGTAACTTGGAATCTTTCAAACTTGCAGACTTAGTTACTTTAAAGTCAAAAGGCTTAGCATAAGTGGCACTCACACTGAGTCTCTTGCACATTGTCTCTTCCGTTATTTGTCTAGGCTGCAGTTCTAAAAGCATGTAACTGAACATACTATAAATGTTTAATTCCCTATGGCCTGTTCAAAGGAACACTGTGAAATCCATCTCCTTGCCACTGTACTGCTTTGCCTTATTTTTCTCACTCACTTTCCAGTCTTTTCATTCAGCATTAAGACCTCATCTTCAACTTCTAGAAGCTGCAAAAATCTACTAAACCCTTCATTTTAACTACTCACCCCCTATATTTTGCTAGCTGGGATCGGATCCCGTACTTGCAGACCTGCAGTTATTTTTTCTTGAACAGATCCCTTAGCTCAGACACACACACACACCTCTATACAGGGTCCAGCCACTAGAGGGAACAGAGCCTTACACTGGTGCGAAATCACCTCAGACCAGATCTTTTGAATTCCTGTTTCTGAAATAAGGCTTGTTCTTTGGAAGAAACGCAACTTAGACAGGAAAACAAAATCTTTTGTTTTGAGACTTTTAGGTTGACAGCACAACAGCTTGTCAAGAGAGGCAGGCATATGTGCCAGGGTGTTATTCCTCTTCACCAAAAGCAAAGCATCATCTTTCTCCATAGGTACTCTGCTTGGAATGGAAACAATTATGCTTATTTTAGTGAAGCACTTTATGATGCTGGGACACAAAGGAGTCTCACACAAGAGTTGGTATTAACACTCAGCACTCAGCCTCCATATTCCCTGTCTTTTGAAGGGTTGCTGTGGCTTGCCATACTGTTACACCCTTTCCTGGTTGTTTAGCTCAGCTTGATTTGCTTTCTCTCTCACACAAACACATAAACTGTGTACACAACAAGCGCAAGGTATGCAAAAAATTTTAATGAACCTAGTGAGAACTTTTCATGGATGTAAAATAACTAATTATTCCTGTACTGAGTCTCTGTTTAACAGTTGCTTGGTTGCTCGCATTCAGTATGCTGTGGTTGAGTTACTCTATAACCTCTCTGGCTTAATTTGACTGGAAGGAAACAAGCATATTCTGTCATTTATTAACTGGCTGGAGGGCATCTGAGTGTTTTGTAAAATAAAGCTTAAGCTACAAAACTTAAACAGCTTAGCCTGTGGTTTGAAGGCATTAAATAGGAACTCCAGGGGATGAACCAGGTTCTGTAATGGCTGTTGAAATGCTGTTTTGGGAAAACATGTCAGGTCACACAGGCAGCTGAATTTTAGTTGGAAATGATGAAAACTAACAGTACAGCATTTACATTAATGAATATTGGCAGTATTGGTGTGATTATGCTCTTGTGGGGATATAAGGCTGCATTGGAGGTAAAGAAGCGTTAACCAAACAAGCTGATACACTTTCCAGTTCTGTCACTCAGTTAGATCAAGGTAACATGGTGAGACTTTCTATGATGCTGAAGGACTGTGTTTTGTGATTAGACTTTCTGAGGTGCTGTGAGTGCAGTGATTTCCAGGTTAGTAAACATATGTTTATCATTTGGTTAGTAACTTCTTGAATATGCAACTTGTAAAGCCGTAATACTGTGCCTTAAAAGATGTGGTAAGTTGAAAATACTCTTTAAGCTTGGAGCTAGAAGTGCTCTAATTCAGGCATATAATAGAAATATTAATTAAAATACTTCAATGGAAAGAGGATAAAAAATAAGTGAAGCTCCTTCTTAGCACATAATACAGCTACAGCTGGTCTTAGAGGTAGGGGGCTATTAAACCACAAGATAGTGAGGGACAAGGAGAAGGTGTTTCTGTATACTGTGAGGGAAAAAAGATTGTCTGAAATATTTGTCAGACATGGCTCCTGTAGTCATCATTAGCCATAAAAGCAGAAAAAACACTGATCTAAAACTCTCCAGGACACGCCAGCCTTAAAGGACATTACAAGTACTGATTAGACAGAATCACAGGCAACTGGTGGCACTACAGTAACAAAGGAAAATTTTCATCATTAAATGTAGTCTTAACAATGTGTTTGCTATTTGATATTTCAATAAATTTCTTCCATTATTGTGAAACTTCAGCTTTTAAGTCTTCTCTTATTTGCAAAGCTTAAATAGTGTTAGAGCTAAAAGATCAGACACAATTCATGCCATTCCCCTGGGGAATGGATGCCTTAGAAATCCCAGCTGGAGACCATTGTCATAGTCACCAGCATATTCTAGCTCTCCAAAGGCTAGAGGATGCACCTAGCTGGAGATGATAATGGCAGGCTTTCTACACAAAGAGCTTCCTATGCTGATCAGCAGAAGGTGATGTGAATCAAGATCATGGATTAAACGTCAATGTCTCAGGAAACAGAATGTGATGAGTGAAATACCAAAGGTTGCAGTCACATAATCCATGACCTACTCACATGAATAGTCACACTACATTCAGCAGTACTATGCAGAGAAGGCATTAGTAAGCATGGATACATATATTGAGAAATGTCCAGTGTTCTTAAGACACAAATCCCCTTTTTATTTCCTTCTTATTTACTTTCCATTGAGTATGTAGGGGGTTAGACCCTGTAAAGGAATATTTTGTTCAGTTGCTCAGGTGCTATAAGTTTCTATTAAATTTTCAGCTTTTTACCCTTCTATTAACCTCAGACATCTGTTGTCATGCTGGGGAGTAAATCTATGCACAGTCTAACATAACAGTTTAAGAGAGTCTAATGTGAGAGGATAAACATTTTACAACAAGGTAAGAAACTGCCTGGTAAGTGTGATCCCTCTCTGTGTCACTTTCCTTTCTCACCTGCAAATCTTGGTGGCTCAGGCTCCACAGATTTAAGGCTCAACTCTGCTCCTTCCTAGCTGTATAACCTCAGCTAAGGCTGGTGTAGAAGCTGCTGGCCTGTGACAAAGAGCTGTGTGAATGTCTATAGAAAATAAGACATAAGGTTAACCAGGGTAAAACTATAGGCAGGGGATCAAGGAATCTCAAGTACAGAAGAGGGGAGATAGCAACGTGAGGAGGAATAAGCTTCTAATGGAAAGAAACTGGGAGCTCCTTGCCAGGTTATTGGGTGTCCTTGGTATTGATGGAGCTGGTAGAAAAGATGTTGGTTTGTAATGCCAGGGATTTGCTCTAGGGAGTCACAGCAGTGGTTACTCTCCCTCAGATGTGGCCCACTAGGCCAATAAAGGCTCCTTAGGTTTGTTACAAGAGGTGGTGGAAGTAGCTCTGTCTCATAGCTCATCAAATCACAGCTATATTTTATGTGTGCTGGTCAGTAAATACTTGCTGTGTACTTGTAAAGTTGTACATATCCTGTTGGCAGAGTCTGTTTGCACCTGGTACCACGGACACCTGAATAAATGGACATGAAAGAAGGGATACAGTAACAAGTGACAGGACCTTCTCCAGAAAACATCACTCCCAAGCCATTTCAGCACTGGCTGGTGAAGCCATCAGTACACATGGCAGACACAGACATTGGGGTTTACCTAGTACAGAAAGCCCATAGTCCCTACCTGGGCAACTTTGATAAGAGCTTTAACTTTTATACCAGATATTCTGTGCCTTGCTTGTTCTGATTTATTAAAAATATATAATATGATCCAATATTTGGCCACTGCCTTTAAATCAAAGGATTTTCCATTCTAAATGACAAGCTTTGCATTTTATTAGTTTGGCTTAGTCTTTAATAAGCCTTTACTATGTCCATATATCTTACCAACACTCTAAGAAGAAGCTTTTGTACCTATCATAAATTACCTTGGCAGTGGAATGACCACATCCACTGGCATACTTGAGAATATGATGCTGCTACCCTGGGTCTTGGCAGGCACACACAGAGAAGGAAGCATTTGTGCTGCAGTCGCAGCAGAAGGGGAAGGTGTGGGCTAGTGGTGTGGGAGCAATTATGGGTGGTGAAATCTGAAACCAAGAGACTCTGCTGTGGCCAAATCTATGTGAGGTGTTTAGCTCTTCTTTCTCAATTTACTCATTCCTAAAAGGGGTGTTTTAATTCTTTCATCCCTGGAAAGTCACAAGAATTGATTGATTAATGTCTGTAAAACAGCAAAGAGAGAAGCACTGTGTAAATGCCATGGTTGATTATTGCTATTCAGTCTTTCGAAGGATATCAAAGTATCAGGCTCTCTATCTCCAGCCAGCTGAGTGTCTGTTTCCTGTTCTGCTCTCTCTGACCCCAAAGGTCTGCAGAGGACAGTGTCTCTTCTGTATGTTTCTCTTCAGGATTGCATTTTGGAAGTGATTACAACAGCTACTTGAGAAGTCACAAAAACAAGTGTATCCCTCATATCTTTCTGCTTTATCTATCTCTGCCAACCGTCACAGGAGTGGGAAGATTCATCATTTCATTGTGTCATAGAACACTTTGAGTTAGAAGAGACCCATAAGAATCATCAAAGTCCAGCTCTCGGCCTTGCACAGAACAACCCCAAGAGTCACATCATGTGCCTGAGAGTATTGTCCAAATGTTTCTTGAGCTCTGTCAGACTTGGTGCTGTGACCACTTCCCTGGGAGCCTTTTCCAGTGTCCAACCACCCTCTGGGTAAAAAACCTATTCCTAATATCCAACCTAAACCTCCCCTGATACAGGTTCTTGCCGTTCTGTCTGGCCCTGACACTAGTGACCAGAAAGAAGAGATCAGTGCCTGCCCCCTCGCTTCCCCTCGTGAGGAAGCTGTAGATCATGATGAGGTCTCTTTTGTTTCATTGCTTTCTTCCCTAGTCTGATTCTCTTTTTAGCCCTCCCTGCCTTAAACCTGGCAGCACACCCAAAATTAAACACCTCTGTGCATTAAGTCCTTCTAATTCTCTGGTGGAGCAAAGATGTTATGCCACTGAATGAGCTGTTGTCTGGTCAGGGACCATCCTTGTGGCACCTGAGTCTATCCCAGCTGCTTTATGTCTTGCGTTAACAAAAGCAGGGATGTAGCTGCTCGGCATTCACTGTATAAAGGACAGTGAACCTTGGGACAAGAGCCCTTTGGAAGGGGTCTAAGTGTGAGCTCAGCTACTGGACTGTGGAGGAACTTACTTGTCTTATGCCTGTTACCAAGGGTCTGAAGAACACACATTAGGGTCTGTAAGTGTCTGAAGGTGGGTGGAAGGCCAGGTCTTCTGTGGCATGATCCTCAGCATTCCATCAAATGATATGGCCATAGCACATCTACAGAAGAGACTGTATTTTATAGAGAGGCTGATTTTATAGAGATCTATAGACCATCATTTTTCTGTAAAATTATGAAATGGACTTTTTTTTAATGGAAAATATTATTTTAGAAGCAAGTGATTTCATAGCAAATCAAGATGTGGTACTGCAGTGCTCTTCTCTGAAACTATGTGTGGAGGATGTTTTCCAAGACTCATTATAAACCATTAGTGAGTTTTGATAAAACTGTACTTAGAAACTCCATGGCTAATGCTGTAACAATGACCAGTGGAGGAGATTTGAATCACAATCCTTGTATTTGAGGCTAAGTGAAACTGCCTAAGCCAACATCTGCTGCCTGAAATTTTTATACTTTTTTTGTATAAAATTCCTAATTCTTTATTTATATTTGATTAAGAAATCTGACTGTCTGAAAGGATCAGAATTATGTCTCTGATTTTTTTTCATAAGACAGTCTCTAGCCTACAGGTTCACCAGCAAGGTCAAATTACTCTATTCAGACCTCAGTTTTGGGTCTTTTCCAGACTCATTCCGGGTACTTTGCTGTAAGAGTAAAAAAAATTGACCACTTTTTATTTTTTCAGTTCTTGTAACTGAGTAAAACACATGGTTCACCTTTACTTTATAAGCAAACATGGCTCTAATTAGGATTTGGTTCATTTCTAAGTCGTCAGATTTGATGCCAAATCAAATGATGCTATTTGATGCTATTTCTTTTTTTGTGCCAGGCTTTTGTACTTTACACCATCATCTACTTTTTGTCACCATTTGAGATTTACCCATGCTGCTCTGCCCCCAGCCCCAGGCAAAGGTGAAACCTAACACACTTCCAGCCTTTCAGCTGTACATGCCATTGCCCCTCTAGAGTCCAGAGCTAATTTTTGTTCTAGAACTTCATATTGACCAAAACTTCATGCTGGTTCAAGAACATGTTTACACACATTTTTGCCTCTATCTACCATATTGTAGCAACTCCTTTAGCACATAACTAGTCCTAAAAGTATTTATTTTACTACTGACTGAATTGCCTATCTACCTTTTTTCTTATTGACTAGGGACACATGAAAGTGCTGCTTTGTGCCCCTGCTTCCCAAAGCATATTCCATTCAGATCTGTGTAGAGTACAAGTTCCTTACAGCAGAATAAGTCTCTTACAGTAGTACTGAATGTGGTCACAGACAATAGAGTCTTATTTAAAGAGCTGCTATGGTAGCTCTACTATCAAGAATAATATCTTCCATCTTTAGACATGGAAATATTAGTTATGAGGTCCTTAGGACAGCCTTTTCTTTATTGTCCCCAAAGTAATGGTGACAGTAATGGATGGGAAAGGTAGGGTAGCCCACACTGTGCAAAAGAATGCAGATTAAAAACATCTGAGTGTTTCTCTACACCCAGGAAGGATGCAACCTGAGATAGGAACATATGTCTGCTGATTTAGAATAACATTTCCTTCCTAAGCTAGTCTCTATGAAAATGCAAACAGGTGTTAGAAAGCTAGTGTTACATTCTGACAAAAGCTATTTCGACAATAAGCCCAGGCTTGCCCCAGCTCAGGGACTGTGGAAGGAGCCAAGAGAGATGGAAAATAATGAGCAGACCCCACCTAGACGTGCTCTGCAGCTCAGCAAGGTTTCAGGGATCATTTTTTTCCTTTGCTTTATTCCTCTCCTCTCCATCCCTTGGGTAACACTGCGTGTCAGCAGCAGCCAATCACCGAGAAAGGAATGAGTCTTTGGGCTGCGCCAGGAGCTGGAAGAATGCCTGCTGGCAAGGCAGAGGCAGCAGGCTCCTGCTGGGGCTGTCAGCCTTATCCTGCTGCCAAGAAAAGGTGCCAGGGAACAACCCCTTGGGTTCATTTACCTGCCCCACGGCCAAATCTTGGCACAGGTGACACATCTGAGAGGGAGAGCTTGGGAGCACCTTTTTCATAACACTCTTACATCAGCCATGGAAGGAGAGGGGAGGAGAGGAGGGGAAGCTCTTTGGGCTCCACCAGCTGTACACTGACCAGTGGGGGACCAAGGAGGAGAGACAATGTCTCAGCAGATGTTTGAGACGTTGGGCTGGCCTTGCCTTGCCTCAGGGCAGCACCTTTGTGCTTGTTGAAGAATAGGCATTTGTGGTTCCAGACAACTCAGGTATATGTGTTTGCCAGGAGCACATGGTGGATAAAAGGGAATATAATCCACCTACCTGGTTTCCTAAGCCTTATTTAGGTAATACAATAATATACAGTCACAAACACAATATAAATGCCAGAAATCTAGGCTGTATTTATTTTTTTTTTTCCTTTCCTTGCAAGGTAGTAAGCTCTCAGCCACAGCAAAGGGAATCCAGCCTGCAGACTTCTGGCATTTATCCACACAAAATCTATGTGGACCCAGAACCACAAACCTTTCTATGCATTACATGGAATTATTCAACACAGTAACAGTGAATTCCATTGGTCAGGGTTTAACACTGGTAAAATGGGGAAAGTATGTTGCCTTGTGCACAATAGCGGCAGCTCATCATTTAGCACTTCTACACCTAGATCACTTGCAACATTCAGTGTGGCTTAGAAGTATCTGCTCCTAAAAAGTGTCTTTTTCCACTTTCAAATTTCTGTTGAGGTATTTTGGGGAAGGAAGGAAGGAATAGCATTACTACCCCAGACCTATGAGTGTAAAAGGACCAAAAAGAGGCTCCCAGTACTGCAAAAGGTCAACAGTAGATCTCCTAGTAGGCTAGATACAGCTCTGCATTTACATAATTTAACCAAGAACAGAATTTAGCCTGGCTATTTTATTACATAAAAACTGACTGGAGTCCTAGATGAATGTCTGAACACTCAAGCCATTTTTCCTTTGATTATCTAGGGCAAAAAACAGTGAAATAGATAGTGTTTTAATAATTTGATATTTTTTCACTCTAATTAAAACTTTTTTCCTTGTGAGTAGAAAGAGAAAAGGTGCCTAATTAGAGTCCATTATAATTCTCACAGAGATATAATTAAGCCGGAAGATCAATAAAAATCTTTTCTTGCTGGACTTTGGGGACTGATGTTTAAGTATACAGAAAAAAATTCTTTCCCTGGGGAGTACATGACAGTGGTTTTTTGGGAAAAAGATTTTACTTGATTTATCTTTACAGTGGTCATGTTACTCATGAAGAATACTGGCCAGGGTTTTAAAAGGAAAAGAGTTTTCCTGTTACTGAAAACTGTGAGTGCATACAAAAGTTTTTAATTAAAAGTAAATTCTGTAGGAAACTGTTGACTTTTCCAAGGTATTCTGGAATTTTTTCTAAAGTGTTTTACAGAGTTTCATTTTTAATGTATTCTTCTAGCAACTGAAAATACCTTAAATATCTTAAATTGCTTAGAGTGTTTGGTCCTGTCCTGAGCAGATGCTCACTGACTAGTGAACCTGGCTACTCTGGATATGTATAGGTAATGCAAAGGACTGATACAGAATGATACTAAATTGGGAGGAACTGTGGACTCTCTTGAAGGTAAAGAAGCCCTGCGTAGAGACCTAGACAAATTGGAGGGCTGAGCAATCACCAACCTTATGAAGTTTAATAAGACAAGTGCCGGATTCTGCACTATACATACAGACCAGGAAATGAGATGTTGGAAGGCAGTGTCATGGAAAGGGCCCTGGGGGTCCTGGTGGATGGCAAGTTGAATCTGGGACAGCAGTGCCCTGGCAGCCAGGAGGGACAACCCTGTCCTGGGGGGCATCAGGCAAAGCATCGCCAGCCGGTGGAGGGAGGGGATTGTCCCGCTCTGCTCTGCACTGGGGCGGCCTCACCTTGGATACTGTGGGCAGGTTTGGGCACTGCAGTATAGAAAAGATATTAAACTGTTTGAAAGTGTCCAAAGGAGGGCAACGACAATGGTAAAGGGCCTTGAGGGGAAGCTGTATGAGGAGAGACTGAGTTCACTTGGTGTGTTCAGCCTGGAGAAGAGGAGACTGAGGGAAGACCTCATTGCACTTACAAATTCTTTGTGAGGGGAAGAGGAGGGAGAGGCACTGATCTCTTCTTTGTGGTGACAGTGACAGGACCCAAGGAAATGGCCTGAATTTGTGTTGGATATTAGAAAAAGATTTTTCAAACAGAAGGTTGTTGGGCACTAGAACAGGCTCCCTGGGAAGAGGTCACACCACCAAGCCTGACAGAGTTCAAGAAGTGTCTGGACAATACTCTCAGGCACACGGTGAGATTCTTGGGGTTTTTCTGGGGAGGGCCAGGAGTTGGACTTGACGATTCTTGTGCAACTTCTTCCAGCTCAAGATATTCTATGATTATTTTGATAGAATATCATCCTTCAGCAATGAACCAAATAAAAAAAGAACCAATTGTATAGTCGCTTACTATTCTGGACACCTCACCTGGAGGGCACAACTAACCAGAAAAGAATACTCAGATAACCTCTGAAAAGAGCAGAACAAGTATATGTCCTTTCTTTTCAGTATACTCTCCATGAATCCTTCATTTTCACAGCCAAGTTTGATGCTTTCCCTGCAACAGTGTGCCTTGGATGACATAAGAATAAATGCATGGTTCATCATTTGCCAAGTCCCTCTATTCCTCATATATCTCCTGAAAAGTATCTTCTTTGGAAAGGGCTGTAGTAGTTCTGGTAATGGCACTACAGTGTCTGAAAATGCACTTTACCATAATGTTCCAGGTAATGAAGGCTGAATTATAATGAAAATCCTGGAGAAGTGCTGTGACATTCTCTACTCATGGCAAATGTGTTCTTCCTGATTAATGCTCTTACAATAAAACACCATGATGATTAGGTCATTAATTTGAAAAGTCCTAAAGTAAAATCCCAGCTGATGCTCTGTGGCATCATTTGTTAATGTCTTTTCTTTACTGAAAAGACAACCACAGAAATGGCAGCAGATCTCTTAAACTGTTACTATTTCATTAACAAAAGAGAACATAATAGTATACATCAGATTCAAAATTACATTATTATTGAAATTACTTTCTGTTATAATTAAGATTAGCCCTTAATATAGTGCTGATATACAGTAGTCTTAGAATACCTCATCAAATAATTCCTATTAAGTGCTGTCTGTATCTTTTTGCTTACTATTAGTAATCTATTGGCAAGGAGTCCCTTCCAGTCAGATAATTTTATGATTCTGTGCTGCCTTGCTGCTTAGGTGAAGGGTGTGGAAATTTCACAGAGGAGGTTATTACAAGCAGATGAAGTTACCTTAAGAGAAAGGAACAGAGAAAGAAAAACAAAGAAGACTCTGGTAGTCTGCACTTAAAGACAAATGAAAGATATTTTCTGCTGTTCTGCTCTTTAATGGTTCACTGAAATCCCTAAGGTATGCTACTGGCCCTTTTGATCTTTGATTGTAGATCACAGCAAACAGAAAATGTGTGTATAATGAGAATGATCAAGGCTCATTTGAACATTAAGACTGTTGTTGATGGAGATTGTGAAATACCACCCTTTGGCTCCGACTACAACTATCGCATGAATACTTGAAGAACTCTATTGTATTGTCAGCACAATAAAAAGAAAACACAGTGCCTGCAAGTGGCCTCTTCTGCTTTTATTTTTTTTCTTTTAATTGTTGTGGGTAGATATTTGCCTGAGAAAAGAGGAACTTGTGCAGAAAGAAACATGAAGGAATTAACATAGAGGTAATGAGTGCTGTGAGATAGACCTTAGCAGTGATCATTCTTTTTCAGCCATGCTAGAGACTGTGGTATAACCTGTTTTAATGTTGCTGGGTTGGGTTTTTTTTGTTTGGGTTTTGTTTTTTTTTGTTTTTTCAAGCTGTGTCAGAAGCAGTGGAAATGATTCACGTTACAAGAAAAAGTTGCTTGCTGTCTTTGTGATGATGCCAGTTTTGTGAGTGGAACTAGACTTCTGTAGAATGAAACAACAGAAATAAGCTGTGCTTTTTACTAGTGAATCCTATGTAAGCCTTCTAGTCCCCAAATAAAGTGCTCATGTATTTGGGGCAAGAAGGTAGTTTGTTTCCTCCTTTTATTTTTTCTACCACCACTTGTGAGAACATAATGAAAGTATGCTCATCTTATGGGGAAATCTAAAAATGAAAACACTGTAAAGATCCAGGTGGAGCAATTCAGCTGTAGCCCTAAGGTAGCAGCACTTACAGGGATGAATCCTGATCAACAGTTGTTTTTTCTTTTCTTACAAAGTTTACTTTAGAATTAACTGGTCAAATTAAGAAGAATTTGAGAGTTAAACAGTGGGACTAAGAGGACATCTTTTTGTGCCTAATACATCTTCTCTTTATCTTAGAAAAGATTTTTCAGATTCACTGGTTTTATAATCTTAGACATATATAGAAAATGTTATGTGGCTTCATGAATTAGGTCCCAGACAGGCTGGGTTCCTGACCCATGACTTGCTTGCTTTGTATAATGCAATTTAAAGATGACCGTGAACACAAGGATACATTACCTAGTCTCTTGAGGACAGCCAGTTTGGTCACTCATTTCTCCCATAGGGATGACCAGATTTGCACTGACAATTCTCACTTTCTGGGACAAAAAGCTGCAATTATCCTAATGGAGGATATGGTCACTCCCAGGACTCTTGCAGCTGGTGTGGATCAAAAAATCCCTTTGAAACCTGCCTAAAGGACAGGGAAGAGACACAGAAAAATTACCTTCTACTGCTGCCTCCTAAGAATGGAGCAGAGAAAACAAGGCTATATGGTTCAGAGCTGAAGATGTAAAGTTTCTGCAACTTACCTTTCTTCTTTGCTACAACCAGAGTGTCCCCATCTACAGCCCACAGCAACCATCTCATGTCTGCAGTCTCTTCACAGCTGACCTCCTTGACAACCATCAGCCTTTATCACCCTCATCTGACCTTTGATTTTGGATGAGGTTTTGAGCAACCAGGTCTACTGGGAAGTGCCCCTGCCTCTGGCAGATCTGTTGGAACTAGATGTAAGGTGCTTCCCAACCCAAACCATTCTATGATTCCATGATTGGTAAGCTGATGAGCTTGCAGGAAAAATTGCAGTCAAAACAGTGTGAGGATGTTAGGTAGAACAGAATTTCATGAAGAGAAAACTGAGATATGAACTTTCAGTCATATTTTTTTAGACATTTTTACATAGGTAGATGCAGTATCATTAGGTAGAGTGCTAGCTGCTCTCTCGTTTGCTGTATTATCACTTATGTCCTCACAGAGCTGTCACAGTCAGGGAAGCTGACAGTGGCATCTAGAAATATATGAAGAGTTAAGTTCAAGTGCATGCTTCTTGAGATAGAAGAGAGAGAAAAACATGTGAAGAACAATGGGAACAAGGCCAGTACCTCATCTGAGTATCACTGAAAAACAGATGAATAAAAATTATTAGCTCTATCTTCTGAAGGAGGGGAAGCTTAAATTATTACTTTTTCAATCACCTTCACTCTGATTGTTTGAGGAGGGGCTCAAGAAAATTTGATAGGGACAGATTTATCAAAAATAACTGTATAGAGGTCTTGTGGGAAATTAAAAGTTGGCTATAGGAGAATTTTCAACTGGTTTCTCCACTAACAGTGGAGAAAAAGTGAACTTCAAACACAACCTTTTTGGCTTTCTGGCCATCAGCTGTTGTCATGCAGGTAACCTCAAACCATGTAGTCTCAATTCAAGAGAATAGAGAGTGACAGAGGTGTTCTAGGAATGCAGAAAGAGTCTGAAGGCTGTTCTGGGTAAAAGGTAGAGGGAAAGAAAGTTAGTTATTGTTAAGATATTGCAGAGATATAGGACACAAACCCATACAAAATCAGGCATATTTCTGTATTCTATTGAACTTCTTTTAAATGCAAAATAATAGGTATCACAACTGAAACAACAGTAAGGAACTATATATAACATGGAATGTCTGTAGTTTTTAGATTTTACTAGCACAGGTTTTTCTTACATTGTTATGTGTAAGCAGAAGCTACATTACTGTTTCGTGATATTATACTGCCGAGTGCTAACCTTTTCCAGGGTAGAAAATGCAATTTCAGGGAAGAGGAAATACTACTGAAAGCTGGTCATGTATCTTTGAGAAAAAATTATCATACATATTTCATGATACTTATCCAGCTCAAGGACATAGTTAACCTTGAATACAGTTGATCTAAGGCAAGATACCTCTTGTGGAAACCGTGTTCTCTTTCCTCAGAGGACTGGGAGCTACAGATCCAGTCTGCCAGGTCTTTAGAGAAAGGACCCAGCTGCAGCTTCTAGTCACTGCTGACTGCCCTTGCTCTCCAGGGAGCATGACAGCATAAACCAGCTCTGAAAAATCCAAATAGCCTGTTACTTTTATAATTGAGGAAGGAAGCTTGGAGGCTTAAGCTCCTGTTTCTGCAAAAATTTCAAATGCTCTGCCTCTTTCTTGTGGAGGGACTAACTCTCTTATTGCCAAGAATTCTGTGCAAGATTTCAACATTCTGGCATTCTTTTCTGTTAATTTTCCAGAACTTTAAAATGGCTTGACCATTTGCAACACACAGACAAGCCTCTTTTCTTGGGCACCAGAGCTGTGGCTAACACTTAATACTCCTGGCTGGGGAACCTGGCAGCAAAGAGCTGCACAGACCCAGAAGTTCTTTACTTTTGCCAGTTTTATGTTGCTTTTGTCATGAAATATCCAATTGCTTTTACTCGTGCTTGTAAGATTTATTTTCCAGCTACATCTCGCCTGGGCTGAGGTAGGTAGTCTAGCACATGGATTTGGATTTGAAGGAGGCTTGGATTTGAGTTTTGAAGCTAATCTCAAACTGTGCTTTTAGAGTGCCAAGTGGAAACTGGCATTCAGATTCAGTGATATTTAGCAAAGCTACACAAATACATGTTCTCCTTTATGTCAGAATTAAATACAAACAGTTTTCATAATTTTTAAGGAGATGGCTTCATAAATAGAAATGGTGATGTTAGTGCTCACTTGAGAGGACTACATCTTGTGCTCAAATCAGGCCTTTAAAAATGCGGTTGTGAGCTGTAATCTCAAAGTGTGTCTGTACAGTATATTCACACATCCTCATTGATTATTCCAGCCTTTTATATTCACTTTAATACTGGCATTTACTAAAAAAGCTCTCAGTCTCCAGTGTTAGTGTTTCTACAAGAGAAAACTGAGTCTGTCCTATCGATTTGAGAAAGTGCTGTCCCCTCTGGCTCTTCAAAGCCAGAAGCACTCAAACTCCCTTAGTCTCTTTGCTGTAAATCCCACCCTCTCCCTTACCAGCTCTGCTCTGTGAAACTCGATATGTAAAAGAGTGACAAAACAAGATATAGGCAATAATCTTCCCTAATTTCACTCTTTCTTCCTAGGCAGTCAACACCTGGGACTTTTAGACACTGAGTCACTAAAAAAGCGTAAGAAATATTCTGTCCTCCGAGGCTAATTCTGAATGGCAGCACTTACCAATGGACAACAGAAAAGCCCTCATGTCTCACTCATGTGCATTCTTTGTATCCTTAAAAATGCAGTATCTCCTGATCTTTTAGATAAGAAATGACCTAATTCCTTTTAATGGGGCAATTAAGAACTCTAGTGTTCCAGGTATAAATTCCTGTTACTACCGTGCACCTTAATTTACTATTCACTTGTGAATCCCTTTGGGTTCCCAGTTACTATCCAGCAACAGTAATTGACTCTTGAAATTATTCCCACAGGTCTGACTTTGCAAAGGACACTGCACTTTACAACCTTAGTTCCCTAATTAAAGACACAATGCTCAATAAACCTTGACCAACTAGCAATTGAAAATTAAGTTACTCTCACCAAATCCCTGTTGACATTGGTTTTGTTGCCTGATAACTGACCACAACTAGGTCATGTGAGGAGTGCAGAATGAATATTGAAGTCACATACTAGTGAAGCTGAACCAGTAGGAACTGACTGAAAAGCATCCCTCACTTAGACAGTGGTGTAACAATTTTTTGCAACTCAGTTTACAACATCTGAAGCACCAAAGGTGCTGCAATTCCAGCTACCAGCTGGGGGATGAAATAGGGGGTGAGAAATTAGGGGAAGGAGGGATGGGTTTCAGAGAACTTGTTATCCTTCTCTCTGTGCTGCTCTCCTCTCTGCAAGTGCAATTTAGCCATAAAACAGCTCTTGTCAATTTAATCCAAGTCCTTGCTGTGGCTGTATTCAAGAGCAGAAATTTTCTTCTTGTTGTTTCCCACTGCCCCCCCACCCCAACCTGCAGATTAGCACTTAAAAGAAAACAAGAGTATAACCAGATTTATAATTTATTTGACTATAACAAAGTAAAATATTTTTATAAAAAGACTCGTTCTGCCCTGTATTTAAACTGTTCTCTTATCAAAGTGTGGCTCTCTGAAAAAAGACACATAGTTTCACAGATATTCCAGCTAATGACACTAATAATGTAAGACTTAAGGTCTTACATAAGTCTTACAGGGAGAATGACTGTAGGTGAAAAGCAATATTAAGCAAATGTGTTAAGGTTTTTGTGCTTTGATGAAACGAGATCTTCATTACGTCAAGTAGGAAATAAATTTATGTGGAATTACATCAGAACTGCTATCCTACTTCTACTACTTTATTAGAACTGGGGCTTTCATAAATTAATTAATATTTAAATATCAAGGAAAAATAATAGTACTTTTAAGTAATCTGTAATTTCAATTCTCTACCTGTTTTGCATCACTCCCTTTGCCTTCTGCATTATGTTTGTCATGATAAAAGGACAATGTAAGAAGGGCTGTGGTGTCTCAAAAGGAGGGTGCATTGAGCCCATCCCCAGTACTTATTATTATCAGTTGTCCAGGAAAGCATAAGAACAACAATATCATACTCCCCTGTCATATTCCCAAGACTTTCCCAACCTTCACTTATTTTCTGCACAGGCAATTTCCTAAGTCAGACGTGATTCGCTGAGTAACCTTTTGTCTTCTAAACATTAATCCCATCTTCCTCTGATGAAATACAAGTGTTTTGTAACCACAACTTCCTTTGGGATGCAGCTTCACACATCAACTGTCTACTGAGCCAAAAACATCTTTCATTTACTTTAAACTTGATTCCTTCGATAGTCTGCGGTTTCTGTACTGAAATTGGTTTGTCCCTAGTTCCAAGGGAGTCTGTGTAATTGGGTCTAGCTGAGATTTTCCCCCTAAGACTCTCACAGAGCTGTGCTTTGCATTGGTAGCAACAAAGGTGTCGGTAATACACCAGTGTTTTGGCTACTGCTGAGCAGTGCTGGTACAGCACCAGTGCTGTCCCTCCAAAATTCCAAGCTCTGTCAGTAGTCTGGGAGTGGGGAAGATCCCACAACTAGGATAAGTTAACCCAAACTGACCAAAGGGATATTCCATAACATATGACATCAGCTCAAATACAAAAGTGAAGAGAAGGAGGAGGAAGTGGGGCAGACAAGGAGAAATGCTGGCCTTTCAGAGCATACTGAAGCCCTGCTTCCCAGGAAGTGGCCAGATGCTGCTTGCTGATGGGAAGTAGAGAATAATATTTTTTTTCTCTTTGTTTGTGCAAGTATTACCTTTTGGTTTTGCTTTAATAAACTGCCTTATCTCAGCCTATGAGTTGTTTTCTATCTTATTTTCTCTCCCTTGTCCACTTCAGGAGTGATAGAACAGCTTGGTGGGCACCTGCCATTCAGCCAAAGTCAATTCACCACAGTTGAGTAACATGTTTTGTAAGGGTCTGACATGACATTTCCTGGCTCTTGTACAAGATCATATATCTCTTCTATGGGGACTTTCATGCCCATAGTGTAATGTCCTACTTGGTGGCCTCTTTCACATGCAGGGCACTGCTATGCCTGCTACAAAATCTTACCAAGGCAGCAGAAAAGAAGACCAACCCAAAAATTCTACCTGTGACACTTGCTATCACTCCACCAGTTCCATATACTGATAGGTTTCAGATGTAGGGCAAGGCTTATCTGTTCATTCCCCTGCATCTGGGACCAACCACGAGTAGGACTGCAGTGCACTGGCATCATCCTCCTCTGAGACTGAAAACAGCACACTTCCAGCATGTAGGGGCCTGCATTTAGGTAGATAAACTTACTTGGATAAGTCTTAAACACTCTCATGAGATGTCAGAGGTGACTTTTATTTCAGCACTGAATCACTATAAAGAGAAGTACAGCACTACAGTAAGTAAAACCCTAAAATGATTTTATTCTTTAAACCCCAGGAACAAGGTTCTGTAATGAGAATCTGAGGTAAAATGACAAACAGAAATGAAAATACTACATCTCCAGATGGCAGTGAAATTCATTCAATCTGAGCACCTGAGGCACAAAATGTAAAAGCAAAGAGGGATGTATCAAAAGATCACTGTAATTGTCTACCTCAGAAAGGCTGTTCATTAAAAAGTGAAACAATACATCTTTAATAGCAAAAATAACAAAGCAGTCACAAGCATGACAGGAGTCAAGTAAGGAATAAATGGGAGAGAATTATGCCAAAAGATTTATTTTGTGTCTAATTTGCAGCAATATTAATTGAAAGAATAGTCACAGAAGCATTGCAGCAGATCTTTGGCTGTGCTGAGTGACAGTGGCCATCGACATCCATGTACTTGCTGTCTTTTTGCTCCTTATTTTTTTCCCTATCTGTACTTGGTAGGTTGAAAGCATGTTTCATCTGTAGTGCAGGAGCATAAAGCTGGCTTCCTCCACTGCGCCAGATGCTGTGTACACAGACATGTGCAGTCCTATTTTTGTGGAGCTTCAACTACAAACACGAGAGGAGACAATAGAAACAGGCACAGCAAAGACAGACAAGGTCAGTATGTAGTTTATGAAATACACAAGGACTTTTCTCCCATGTTTCTGAAGCAGTGAACTCCTTGCAGGACCACCAAGCACTGCTTAACTGATATGAACAGAAGGTTGTTGTGTGGTACTGGAAAAAGAGGAGGAGAAAGCTTTTTGTAGATTGTAACCAACCCTAGGTCCACAGATCCAGAGAGGTCTGGAAAGTCCTGTCTTTTGTGGTGGAGATCCACTACCCAGTGCTGCTTGACTAGCTATTAGAGGGGCAGCTTCCCAGACTGAAAATAGCAAGGAAACATGTAATTCTTCTTCTGAGTCCAGTGTGGATGCAACTTCTCACATGTCTGCACAGTCCAGCTGAACAAGGATATCAGGGTACTAGTAGGGACAGGTTGTCCTGATTGTCCTCATAGGAGCCACTACTGCTGCTGTCTTGAAAGACCATTGTTGAGCTGGAGTCCAGGAGCACTGGAGGGATTCTGGCAGGACACATTACTGATGCTGTGTGTCGGCGAACCACCATGATTATTCTCACAGGACATCATGCAGCTGCAGCCCATCTGCCACCAGTGCCACTGCAGGCTTGAGGACCCTGGCTCCTCACAGAGCTCAGAGTCTGGGCTACACTGAGCCTCAGTGTGTGGGTTCTTTTGCCTGACTTGGTCCAACCCCTCAGCCAGGAAGAACAGGCTATTTTACACAGGCTTAAGTGACCACTTATGGTGCCTTGTTGCGGTGTGGGGTCAGCAGCACAGAGCCACTGGCGCTACAGTGTTCTTCTCCCAGGTGAAAGCAGGGGCACTCCAGTCTTTATATGCAGAAATAAGTTTATCCTTGTTTAAAAGGCCAAACACAAACACAATGTCTGCTCCTAGGGATTAATAAGGAGTCACCTGTCTGCTGGCCATCCAAGGCAGTAAATTATGTCACTTTTGCTCTTACAAGCTAGAACAAATCTATTGTCTGAGGTGCCCTGCCAAATGACCATTTTATGTGTGACTGACTGAAGTAAAGTTGGCTGTGCATACTACTTTGCTGAGGGATTGTACAGTCTAAATAGTCTGCTGTGTTGTTCAGAATCGAGGACATAACTGCACATGCATTGACATCCTATCAGTGCTATTCTGCAGCAGCTGAACAAGACAAGACAAGAGTTTGCTAACTGCCCACCAGCAATTGTTGAGTGATAACACGTGAAGTTCCCCACATGTTTATGGAGATACTCAGGTTTGTCTGACAGTTTTATCCCCAAAACCATGATACACAGTAATTAAAATTAAAAATGCTTTGGCAATCAAAACAAATGGCTATTCAAATTAGAATGCTGTAAAAAGCAATGGTTTCAAAAATACAGGTCTATAGATAAATCTGAATGTTGCAACTGAGAATATTTTAATACAAGACTGTTAATGCAAAGCAGCTCTTTAAATATAGGCTCAGTTTCTGACTGGGAGAGGAGTAATTTTCAGAACTATAGCCAATCTCTCACTCTGTGAGAGATTAAAGAGGGAAAAAAAATTTTCTTGCTGAAAAGGAGTGATGGGAAAAGAAAGGACAGACCCTTACCGCTGGAAGTAAAACTCCCAGAAAGGTAAAGGGGTGGAGAAATGTGCTGCTGTTCTGAGTTTTCTCCCCAGTCTCTTGTCCAGAGTGGAGGGGCGAGTGCTACAGCATCAGGGAAGGGTTGAAGGGCATTTCAAACCTGCCCCTCATGCAGAGGGGAAAAAGGTCCAGTAAGGTTTTACCTCCTCCTTCTGTATTCCTGTAGTCATGTACTGCTCTGCTTTGTGCCCCCAAAAGTCAGGAAGCATCTTGCCTCTGGTTCTTGCTCATATAGTTTTGTACCAGAGGGCAGGTGGGAGCAAACTGCATCTAAAAAACCCCCAATGACTAAGCTGCAAATCTCTAAGATAAATCCCTTTCCCCTTTCTTCTCTCAAGAGTTTGCAGCTACTTGCCTCACTAAGGAAGCAAGGACCTGACATTCAGTTCTTTAAGCTGACACTATGGCTCAGAGATAGCTATGGAGCATGTCTGCTACGGGTTTACAGCCAGCATCAGTCATGCTGCCTCTCAGTGCAACTGTCCCTTTGGCCTCTGATGTCAGACTGGGAGCAATGATCTCTTCAAGGTAAAGAAATCTCTTGATAAAGAAGTTTGTAAAGCTGAAAGCAGCATTACCGACTGTTTGAAAGAATATATTCTCTCACAGTAATAGCTGCACTTTTTCCTCTTTCTGTCTCATCTATGGGAATGTGAGGGCTAGGAATGACAGGTGGGTTTCAGGAATCACCTAGGAGGTGATTTAATGTTACTCTTTGCTTTAATGAGGTTGCACACCAGGAAAGTGACTTCCCACCATTGTGTATTTCTGTTCCCAAGATTTTGTGTTCTCAAAAATGCAGTCACTCAACAGGCTCATCTCAGCTCTACAAGTCCAATTAGAATTCTGTCCAATAACAATAATGAGAATGAACGTATAGTTAAAAATTAACATACTTATAATTGAGGAGCAAGGTGGCAATTAAAACAGTTATCTGAGACATACTATCCATGCACTCAGCTACATGAAACCCATCCTTCTTCCTTCCTCACACTGGCCAAGTTCATTAGGATAGGTGTGGTCTTTCTCTCCTTCCCCCATGCTGGCATAACTCCAGGTAGCTTCTGCAGGATGACTGGATTTGCTCTAACCACCATTGAAAACAAAAGCCGCCAGAGGCTACGGAGCTCAGAGCTGTCTGTACTGAGCAGCAACCTGACTGAATAATCAAGTGCAAAGTCTGACTTTTCTGACTTGATGTATCAATCAAATGGTTCTTGGAAAAGCACAGCTTTTGGGAAGCAAGGCAGGAGTGCTGTGTGGCCATTTCTGAAGAGGTACACTTGTGCAATTCCTGTGAGGACTCCTAATCAAGGAATAACATGTATCTACATCATGTTTATCAGAAGGGAGGGCAGGGTATATTTGTCGCTCTTGGGAATGACCTATACAAAATGCACTCCTTCCTTTCCAGAACATACAAACAAATATATATTTCTTTGTATTATTATTATTTTTTTTAAATCAGACACAGACTTTATGGTGCTGGTCCTCTGTCTCCTGCAAAATGAACTTTCAAGGCCACAGCATCACTTAAAACTGTACTGATGTCTTGGAAGTATAAATTTCTATTTGTTTATGTATGCTATTAAAGACATGAAGACTGACTGACCTCTGCATCAACTCCATTGGCTTTAAACCACAAATTCATAGCATTGAAGTGAGCTTTGTAGGTGTAGCTCCACAGGACAACAATGAATGATTGGGTTCTCTGAACCATGTTATTAATATGATTTTTTTCTTTTGCTAGTAGAAATTATGGCTATTTTTTGCCTTGCACCACAGAAGCTTGGGGTTGCAAAACACACCTGTATTACACCCTCTGAGATGGCATGACAGTAGCTGAACATGGCAAGCTTTGTTTCCTTGATGACAACATAACCTAATATTCACTCGTTATGTTGAGATCTAGGAGCAGCATTTCATTGTGGTGATTGGCCTGGGTGCAATATCCTGTGTTGCACATGAGGCTTTCCAACAGCTGCAGCATTTTGGCTGTTCATGATAGGCAGCAGATGAGGGGGACTTTCTAAATTAAATGTCTCATCAAAACAGGTGTTGGTTTCTAGATAAATTCTTCTGGAGAGAAAATGCTAACCAAAGTCTTTAGCATAATCACACTCAGGGGCACACTGTTCTGTGATATGTCTATGCAGGCACAATCTGAAGCTAGATATCCTCGATGAGGCTCTCTTAGAGATGAAATGTCTCACTTGGTCCCACATCCTGTTACACTCATGCCACTGATCAAAATGGCAGGGATTGTGCCTAAAAGTATTGGAGTGAAGATGATGCTTCCACTTAATTTTAGTGTGCCTTTCTCCAAGAAAAATCAAGTAATTGTTGATAGCGTTTGTGATTTCTAAGACGCAAAACCACAAAGCAATTCTAGATTGTGCCATGTGGTGTTTTCTTTGATAAAACTCATGACGATGAAGTAGCACGGTTCAGCAGTAATGACAATCATGGGATACTTCTTAATTATTAAGGATATGAACAATGGTTTTAGACAATCCTCACAATTCTTCCTTGTACTCTGAAGGATAAAACTTGTTCTTTTTGCTCCCCAGCAACATAACCCCCTACGCACTAGATCTGTAACTGAAACCTCTGCCAGGTCTACATGTGAGCTCAAACCTACCACTATTTTTGTATATTGAAATACTATCAAATGGCTAAGATGAATGTGAAAAAATTCTAGAGGAGAATGCAAGAAAGTAAGAACAGACTTGGTCTTGATTTTGACAGGAAGACTTACAACCTATATATGCAAGCCTGCAGGTTCTTACCTGTAGGTACAGGATTGAACATTGCTGGTCATCACATCTGTGAAAAATTTCAGACACAAATACCACTATGGTGCTTTTAAAAAAGCCCCTGTCAAATATCTGCTGCTTTTAATTTAAAAGGAAAATCACATGAAGGACATGTGTTCTTTACAACTAAGCTTGGATCACTAGATCACTTGGATCACTTACATCACCTGTAATAGGTTCAGGGAGTCATTACTTAAGCCACTATTCAAATAATTTCAAGATTAAATTCCAAACAAAGCAGCATCATAATGTGAGATCTCCACCTACATAATGTTCTTCCAGAAGTGTCTCTTCCCATTTACAGAGTATTTCTATTCAGCAATAGTTCAAAAACCCTTGAAAAAAACCCACCCTAGTTTTTAATCCTCTAGATAGGGATTGCTGAACATGCACACATCCCAGAAAGTGAGAGACTGGCATTTCAGGCTGCATAAAGTTAATAATGGGCTGCTAATTCACTTGGTATCGACAAATGCATATTAAATCACGAAGTTACACCATTCATGCCTTTGATTTCATACTAACCTAGAGGTTGAGTCTGCTCACAGTTACAGTGTTAAATTAGACACAAGACTTCCTTGTGGGTAAGATTTTCCTCCTGGGCAACAAATAGAAAACAGAGATTTCTGTCATAGCTAGGATCTTCTATTTACTTTGCCTTGCCTTGCCTTGCTTTCTCTTCCCCCTACCGTGTTTTGAATTTTTTTGCAAGCATCACACATACCCCCTGAGGTTACTTTTAGTGTAGTTAGGTGCCTTTCCCCTGTCTGCATCCCAGATGCAGCAGAAAGGAATGACTGGACCTCTGGTAACTCCATTGGCTTAGCAGGGAAGGATAAGTGCTGATGCTGGGCTCAGGAAGAGGGACTTTCAAAAGGTCAAGAGTAAGTTTCCCTATCAGTGAGCTGCTAAAGAGTCCTATTTCATGTTTTTCTACTTGCTCCTTGAAAACTAAGAAACTTCAGAGAAAATACTAACTACATGTGCAGCTCCCAGTACTGGCTGAGTCCCGTGGAGCTGCCTCCAGGAGGCAGCCTGCATGGCTGGTTCTGACAAGGTACAGCAATGCAACACCTTCAGATGGTCCTCTTACAAAGCAGTGGGTCTAATTGCAGCTGTCACACAAGCAGAGGGCAGGGCAATCATCAGCACATGCAAGCCTACATGAACCAAAGACTCACTGTGGAGAGCTCTGAAGCCCTTTGAAGGGGAGCATCACATAGACCAAAGTTTGCCAAAGATCCATTTCAGTGTCACATTGTTGAGCCTCATCTGTGGAGTCACATGTGCCTACCATGTGTCACAGACTGTTCTTCATCTCCTGAGACACATCCAGCCACAAGTATGCAAACATTTGTGAGGGGGAAACACTGTCAAAACACACTCTATGGTTGTCATACATTATTGAAAGAATTGAAATTGAGGTGGTATGGGGCAAGGTGGGGGGAGAAATTAATTAAGCTGAAAGTAAATAGATAGTAATGTTTGCATTATAGTAATTTAAGCTGTAAGTGTGTTATCTGTCTTTTGTACTTCCTGCATCTATTTTCTATTTCATCAGATTTTCTATTTCATTTTAAATGTATACAATACTCTGAGATAAGGCAGCTTTGTCATTTTTTACAGGAAGACATTAAAAAGATAGTTCGTATTTTGGGGTATCACTTTGTTCTTGTTACCATAAAATAAAACATGTTTGCTGTATAGAGTTTTCAGGTCTTGCCAAGTATTAGAGTAAGGATTTTGAATATGGGCTGCTCCAACTTCTCCATTGTGGTGCATTTCACAATCAGTATTCAGAGTTCACATTTTTTTCAGATTTGGGGCAAAGTGGAGGGCTGTATTGTAATGGCACCTGGGAGCTTCACCTTGCAACAATTTATGCATGTAAGCATACTACTGAAAACTGAGAGGAAAAAAAAAAAGAAAAAAATACAGCCTTTGTTGCAGACAACTTAAAACATCCTGCCACAGAGATGGCAGGAAGACAGAAAGGCAAGAACAATGAGATGTGATGAGACAGCCTGAAGAAGCAGTGGCAGGGAACCCGGTGACTTATTCCAGTCCTTTTTGAAATTCATTTTCTCTAACACAATTGTTCACAATTTGCTCACCTCTCCCCCCACCCCACAACCCAAAAGAAAAAAAAAAAAAAAGAAAGGCTCTACATGATGCTGCAAAGACCTACTTTAGAACTATTCATGCAAGTCAGTCAGTAGAATCAACCTTTTTATGGAGAGTTAAAACAAGTAGGAGTGTCAGAAGATATTTTTACTAAAAAATTAAGAGAAGGGGACAAGTGGTGTAAAATACTAGTGAATATTTGCCCTTCAAATCATGAAACCCTTGAAATAGGACCCTTCTTTCTTTACAGTCTGGGAATTGCCAAATAGAGTTTGGCCAAAGGTGATGCGCTAGGGCGAGCATGGAGAACCTGAGAAGGTACTTCATGACACCTGACTTAAAAGTGTAAAAGAGTGATTAGGGCATAGCCTTCCCGGCTGTCTGGTGATGAGTAAAGACAGAAAGTAGGACATAACTCACAGCATCCCATTGTCTGTGCCCTGGATTACGCTGCTAGTGACCCACAGGTGGTCTTGGAGGGTAGCAAGAAATCAGTCCCATGCATGTATCCTTCAGGGAGCTTCCAGTGGGCTCCCTGGAACTTCTGCTTTGCAGTACAGCCAGACCCATTATCCACAGTTCTGCAGGTCTGAGAAATGTGGGTTTGAGGCAAAGGACTAATGATTACACTGATTTTGGGATATTCAGCTCGAGCTACTTGATAATGAACTGAGTGCTCATCTTCAGAAATCAGGCCTCTGGGAACGTTTCAGACTGAGCAAGACAGAAATACAAGCCACTTCAAAACCACTGCAAAAATCCAGGTCAGTGACTTAAAAATGTTACCTGTTCATCCTCATTTGTAAATTTACCACAAAATCAGACATCTTGAAGATTTTCAGTTTTTGCTAGTTAAAAGCAATGTGATAGGAAAATCTTTTTGTCATGCGACCTGTTACACCTGCATGCAAAACAAAATAAATATATTTTGTTACTACTTTGAATCATATAGCCACTTCTATTAAAAGCTGCATGCAAACAGCTATCCTTTGTGTGCCATAGATTAGTCATACTTTTTTCCAAGGAAGATTATAAATAGTGTTTAGGAGGGAAACAGAGTATTTTGCAAATGAGCCCAGATGGAAAACTCACAGATGGCCTAGAACTGCACTTTGAATGCTCAGTCCTATATTTAAATTAAAAATTTCCATAATTAAGATGAAGGTCTGTAACAACACTAGCTACTTTTCCTGTGGCAACATCATCATGTATCACAGGTATGAACTGCAGACTTTTCATAAAATAGTGGTAAAACATATATACAAATCTTGCTATTCTATTTATTTAAACAAAACCAGGGAAAGAAATGTCATTTATGGAAATTAAAGAAAAGGGAAAATAAAAGCCTTTCATACAAATATGTGTCACATAATAAAGGTGTCTACCTCCTTCTGGCCTTTTTCCCCTGCAAAGTGAATGAGTCACCACCTTACTTGGAAGGGAAAGGAGAAGAATCACACTTGTTATGTGTCTTCAGCCAAGAATCAGAAGGCCAGTAGGATTTTCCTACTGTTACCTGAACAAAATGGGGTTCTTGAATTTTAATAATCAGAAGATCGGAAGAAGATAAACTGTGGCCCTACACACATACTGTATTCTGAAAACTGAATTAAGAGAAGCTATTTACACATTAATATATTCCCCCATAAAGTTGCACACGTATGCACGTAGGTGTTACTATCAGAGACTGCTGCTAAAGCAAGGGCTGTACCTTGCACATAGTCTAACAGGAGAGGGGATACAGCAGGTAGAGCAAGGTCTTTTTTTCTCAGCATGAAACCCCAGCCTGTGCTCCCTGCCACTCACAGCATTGATGCAGCATGAGAGAGTTGTCACAACTGCATTCACACCCAAAAGCCTCTCTACACCTTGAACATTTGTTTCATGTCATCTGTGAGAGGAGGTACATTTTACAATAGTTTTTAAGCAGGTTCCATTGAAGTCACTTGGAAATTACACTTGTTCTTGGGCTGCCCAGAGTACAGGAAGAGCAAAAAAGGCTTCAAATTGTTTCTGTCTTCCTGCCGTGCTACCTGAAGTATTTTCCTCAGTTGTTCCAAGCCAAAAGCCAATGTCCCAGCCCCAACATTGTGGCAAGAAGGACTGCCTCTGTACAAGACCCAACGCTACACAAATCTACCTGCCAGGTAGATTTAGTATCATCAGGGTTCCATAAAAATAACACTACCAGGAAGACCTTAGGCTACAAGTCAGCTAGTCACTGGGTTTACAAATCATTCACACTGGTAGAAAATATGTGCTTTCTTATCAGATAGCTTCCTCTATTGCTTTTACAGTCATAACATTTGAGTGCTTACCCTTACCAGTGTATTAAATGGTGTGACTCATAATTACCATGTCTCATTTTCCAGTGCATCCTCTCCCCATGGAGGGAATCTTATGTACAGCTTGTTTTGGTAGGGTGAATACTATTATTTTTCACATATTGCTGTGTATACATTAGCAAAGGAAAGCCTGAAGCTGCATGCCTTCTGTTGGAGTAGAGCAGGGGATGTTTGTGACAGGAGGTCAAGGAGCACACATACATGTCAAATCCAGGGACAGCACAGACAAGCTTGCCCCTTTTGGGAGTAAAAATGGCTTGAAAAATACAGGCAAAGACACCAAATTTAGAAACTTACTATTCTTGTTTAACCACTCTGAAATCAGAGTTCTTAGGCATTCATGTTTCTATCTGTAAGACAAGTTAGAGGCTGATTCCTTTCTAGGCAGTGCTGTGGTAATGCTGGCAGTCTCTCCTCTTCTGGAATTTTCTGTGTAGGTTTGACATTTCTGGAAGTAAATCTTCAAGTGAAATGCTCACTCATTAAACTCTTCCTCCCTGATTTTCCTCATCTGTGCATTGCTGATCAGTGGTTGCAGAGACATCTGCTGGTTGTTACACTTTTTGAGTACATATTAATAATGAAGACAGAAAATTTCTCCAATAATAGTTAAATTCTTGAATATCTTTCTTTGTCTCCTGAAATCTGTTGAATTCATATTTGGCTGACATAAGGGAGGAGTAAAGAACTGGAGTAGTCCATTTCTGTGATGAAATTTAGTAAGCTTCTTGAGTTGCAGGACATCCTGTTGGAACTACAGCTCTGATTTTAGAGACTGAGGTTCTGACATTAGCTTTATCAGAATTAGATTTGCTTAGAAATTTATGATAAGTCCCACATCCTACATGACATTTCCTAATATCTTACCTATGTCCCAAATAGTGTTTTGTCTTTGCTTCTGCACTGCAAGTACAAATTCTTCAAAGTAAGGAATATTCTTTATATATTGGTGTGCTGTTTCGAAAAGACACACTACCATGAAGGTAGAAAATACCTTCTACTTGAACAATTTCTATGACTTGCAGTGCTGTATATTTGTGTTTGGGAAGACAGACTTCCAGTACTTTCAGGAAGGCACTATTCCCCACACAGTGTCCTGCCCCAATGCTGACACTAATAAAGTTTAAACCAATTCCACCTTAAAACTCCAAAATTATCAGCTAATTTACACCATTCTGCAGACATGGTAATACACCCAGTTTGATAATCCATCAATGTGCAATGCAGTCTAGGTTTTCAAGACAAGTGAATTTGGCTGTAAATCAGTTCTGCACAGAGGTTTGTCTCTTCTATGCTTAATAACACCTGTGTAAATATTCATTTGTTTATCATTGCCAAATAAATTGTGCAGGCTATTTGTGTTCCCAAAAGACATTTCCATATTGAACATTTCTCTGAGAATGAAAAGGTCTCAGTTATTAATTTAAATGTGAAAAACAAAATAGCTAATATTCTCTTAGTTGAAATTATCTGAATTTTCAGCCCATAGTTCTAAAGAAACTAGGTGGCTTTAAATATTGCAGACTTGACAATCCAATTCCTTCTGAGAGATGACAGAAAATTCATTTTCACTTAAGTTTGCTTTGTAAATTTTTAATGTGTTTTTTTATTTTTTTCAGTTTCAGAAACCTCCAAGACCCTGCTATGCACATTACCCACTGATTTTATCCCCACAAGCCGAAAATGTTTCCTCATGCACACTTCCTCAGCTGAGAAAGAACACATGACAAGGACATGTGCCCAAGAGGGCTTTAAAACAAGCATTATTGTCTATGGCACTGTATGGGATCCAGCTGAGATGAAGTACATCTTCCCCATAGCAGCCTCTCACAGAGCTTTGCTTTACACTGGTAGCTAGAAGGGTGATGATAACAGACCAGTGTTTTGGCTCCTGCTGTGCAGTGCAAACACAGCATCAGTGCTCTCTCTCCATCACCTCGCCCTCCCGCCAGTAGTTCAGGCCTGGGAAAAATCTTGGGAGATGACATAACCAGGACAGTTGACCCAAACTGACCAAAGGGATATTCCATACCACTTAATATCACCTCAGACATAAAGGCTAAGTAAAAGAGGTGGGCATTGGTTATTTACAGTGCTTGCCTTCCACAGTAACTTCTGCATGTGCTGAAGCCTTGCTTCCTGGAAAGTGGCCTACTGTTGATGGGAAGTAGAGAATAAAATCTTTGGTTTTTTTTTCCTTTCCTTGAGTGAGCACCCTTTTGCTTTTGCTTTAGTAAATTGTTTTACCTTGACCTACAAGTTGTTTCCCATCTTATTTTGTTCCATTCCACCATCCTGCTGAGGAGGGGAGTGATCAAGAATCTTAGTGGGCACTGGCATCCAGCCAGGGTCAACCCACTGTAGTCACATTCCATGGAAAGCTTGTAAATAACAGGCTGGAGTTCAGTGCTATCAGTCTGCACGTGGAAATGCTTCAGCACAAGCCTAAGGGCTTCACTACTGATGGAGTGCACATGTGGCTGCAGAGCAGCACAGGGAGATGGTAGACAGGCTCCACCTGCCCGAGGTATACACAGCCCTGTTCTCTCTCCCTGCTCTCAACAGCTTGTTGCACAGGGAGAATCACAGTTGGCATGTGAGTTTGGTGCTGTGGTACTACTTCTCAGATGTACAATCTTTGGATTCAAGAGTTCAAATAGAGGGCACACTACTGAAAGCTGCCAACATACCACAAAATCACTGATAGCTGAGAAAGGACAAAGGAAATGTCAAAATCTCCTACTAGTAAGGCATATAAAGGAACTTGTGATGGGATTTACACTTAGCTCACATTAAACTGAAGAAGACAGTATTAATGGCTGGACTAGATGATCCCTCTATCCCAGACTAGGGGCCTTTTACAATCTAAATGATCCTATAATTCTATATAAGTACAAGGTCTCTCAAGAGTTCTACAGAGACAGGGTACCAGACCATTGCCCACGTGACCTATCCAGAAGATTGACCATGCCCTTCAGGTAAAAATAACAGATTTATCTTGTTGCCTGACCAATTCTTTGTGTAAGTATATCCTCTTCATGGCTGCAGGGGCACGACCTTTCTGTGACAACTGTTGAGAATAAAACCCAACACTTTTAATAGAACTCCAGTTCAAAGGGAGATGCGTGGTCATCACTGCTAAGATCTGGACCTCAGGGATGTTCTTCCCCTTGGCTGACACTTCTGTAACTTTTATAGTCATAGACTGACTCCCCTAGAGCAGGCTGAAGCAGAGGTGGATAACCATGGGATTATCTGTGCTGTGGGAACTTGTGCACCTCAGTCTTTGAAGCAGATTCCTTTGACAGAGCTTTTTTTCTCAAGAACTGCTCAGACCAGGAGCTAGTTTAGATGCTTTTCCCCATCTAGATTCTGCTTTAGCAGTCTAGATGCTTTTCCCCATCTAGATTCAGAAATGGCTGTTTTAGGCCAGGTGTTCAAATACTCACTCTCACAGAGACTCTCCTGCTGCCAACAGATTCATCAGATGGAAAACTGTCACTGTGACAAATGAATATGCAAAAGAAAGGTTGAGGACAGGTACAGATTTTAGTGAAGTGACCCTAACACAATTCCATAGACAGAAGCAGTCACAGAGAGGCAGGGAGACCAGATATTGCTGTGAGCACAGGTTTAATCATGAGAGAGATGTAAGGCTCAATAGCAGGTGAAGAGTCCTGGGGAAAAAACAATTTCCTACTTTTCCCGTTCCTACTCGGGATGTTCTTTCTCAAAGCATTCGCCACCTGCTTCAGTTCACAAACAAAGAAATGGTCTTTCTCAACCATGACTCTTTTCCTGGAGCTCTTCACAGGAGAGAAATTTCAGTTGCTACTAAACCTGGAGTTGCGAGCTTGATCTGGGAAGAGGAGGAAAATGAGGATGAGAGGAGAATTGTTTCAAGGCTTGAAGTAAATAGCAGAGCTCTGAAGCATCTACCTTACTCCTTTTCCCATAAACTTGCACACCTTGACCAAGCCTCATTGTCTATTTGAGAAAGTAAATCTGTCATGATGGTTGTCATATTTTCATGCTAGGAGAATTTTGTTGACACATGGAACCTCCATAAAAATTTCTCTCCCCTAAAGATATTTTGTTCTGTTTTGTCTTGAGCATGTCTGGGTATATTATAAAGCATCAAGCCTTGAATGAGTGGTTCATTACCTTATTAAAAAGACTTTAACTACTGACAGATGAGGAGTAAAATCTAAGTGGACTATTTCACAGTACAACGTGTACACAG
>JAWWMO010000096.1:44645760-44656453 GCA_035047845.1 Dendrocincla fuliginosa | reverse complement strand
CAGTTCTGGGCCTTTGTCTACATTCCAGCCATTGGCACTGTGTACTCGACAAGACTTGTGTACATCCCAGTGCTGGTGGCCTGATTTCATAAAATCATAGGATGGCTTTGGTTGGAAAGAGTTTTAAAGATCACCTAGCTCCAATCCCACTGCCATGGGCAGTGGCACCTTCCACCAGACCAGGTTGCCCAGGGTACCATCTAATGTGGCCTTGAACACTTCCAGGAATGCAGCATCCACAACATCTCAGGGCAACCTGTCCTAGTGTCTCACCAGTCTTGCAGTAAAGAATTTCTTCCTAATATCTAATCTGCATCTACCATCTTTCAGTTTAAAACCATTGCCCTTTGTCCTGCCATTACTGGTCCTTGTAAAAAGTCCATCTCCAACTTTCTTACATGCCCTTCAGCCTCTCCATTAAAGATTCCTCTTGTCTAGGCAAAACTATTGAAACAGTGTGTTCTTCTATGTAGGAATCATGTGAATCAGGACAAAGAGCGTCTTAACCGTGCAGTTTCAAGGGGAATGTATCCTGTAGCCTTGGAAGTTATCTCAGCAGAGCAAACTAGTTTACTTTAAAATCAGGAAATAAAAAAGCCCAAACCTGGCATAACAACAGCTGATTTCAAGGAGCCCCTATTGCTCCCCATGAGATTTAGATTCCGCATGAATTTAATGTTGGCATTTCTTGTTGTGGAAGGTGGTTTCAATTTTTTCTAAACACTAAATGTGGTTCAAATTAGGACCATTTCAGCCAGGTTCAGGGCAAGTATGAGGACTTTCCTTCTGCTCCTTGAAAAGCACCATTCACATCTGAAGGAGCAAAACCATTGAAAGCAGGAGGGAAAAGCACATTTTCAGTGCTCACTGCCTCCCAGACAAGTGAGATGCAGCTGGCAGTGGCTGGTGGGACCATTCATCTCACGGCCAGTGCCTCAGGATGTGCCCCATGTAGTCTGCAAGCAGGCTGCCGTATCCATGGCAATGGGCAGCTCAGCTTCTAACTTTTCAAGTTACAGAAAAGGGAATTACATTATTTCATACTTGATGTAATGGCTGTCTGGTTGGACACTCACAGCCAATAAACAATAAGCTTTGGGTCAGGTATTTCTTGGCAGCTAATGGCCACCTGTGCTAAAAGCTGTCAGTAATTCATTATATGATAGAAAATGGCCTTTACGTCAGTCAGTATGGCATCAATACAAAAGTTTTGTTTCAAATGTAATCAGCTTTACGACACTAATGCCACTTTTAAGTGAACACTGGTGTTGCCTGTTAAGTAGACAAATGCAGTGGACACGCAGCCAAACTTGGGTTCTTGCAGGGAAAAACAGCTTGTGTGAACTGACAAAAGCTGGAGTTAGAAAGGGAGAACTAGTATAATCTTTCTAGACAGAATGCACTACGTCCTTTACAACTTAAACTTTTTCTGAGGAGCCAGGGGAAGAGGAAAACAAAGGACATTGCTTCAACACTTACCACATTCATTCCATTTTTACAAAACTATGGATAAAGTATACTTCTTACTGGGATGTGAGAAGCTGTAAAAAAGCAAAAGCTTTCCCCACAGCCAGTGTACAGTATGAAGTTCTAGTCAGAAAACATCAAAATGACAAGAGTCATGTAAGATTTTACATTTGCCTGAAACACATGTTTCTGGATGTACCATTTGCAGTGATAACATCCCAGAAGAGCCCCAAGCTTGGTACACAACAAAAAGGAATCTATTTTCAAGTTTTAGTATATGCCTAATCTTTGTTCCCACATGGAAATTATAAACAACAATAGACTTGTACACATATGAAAATTTGTAATAAAGAAGTGCAGGAAGACAGTCATCCTCTCTCCTCTTTCTTCTCCAAACCCCTTTCTTCTGCCATGGTGTATATGAGTTGTATACCAAATGTAGGCAGCATCTGGTGGTACGTCTAAGGCCAAACTAGCCCAAAGGTCAGAAAAGAGGATCATAACCACCTCCACAGCAATTTTTAAATCTGTATGTTTACTGTTGGTGAATTCAGAAACCACTCAACACTCAAAACCTGTGCACTGGGGACCAGATGCTGAGGGCTGAGTGCATGTTACCTGAGCTGAGTGCTGGAGGAGTGCCTCCTGACTAGTACAGCCCCTGTATTCCAGCTGCAGCTTCCAAAGGGACACCACTCATCAGAAACATCCAGGCTTACATGGCCTTGTGTCCCCAGAGGCAGTCAGCAGCTAAGCAGGGCACAGCTGGGCAGACGAGCTGTACAAAGGACAGGTTACTCATTTCTCATTTGTCTCTTTCTGGTACCCCCAAAAAAGTCCCCAGAGATTCTTCTCCACAAATAGAGACTGTGCTGATTATTTATGTTAATGAGTAGCTAGTGTCCTCAGGCAACCACTGAAGGGCATGGAATTCTATGGGAATTTTATCCCTATTAGCCTAGAATGCTACCAGTGGGCCCTACATGCGTAGCATAATATTTATTATTTATGTGCACATGTGAAAGGAAGAAAGAGGTCCAGCAAGGATAAGAGCTATGAAGGATGGAGAAGACAATCACATCTGCATTACTACTTGACCTCAGGCATCTTTCTCTTGTTCTATTACCTTTTTTATCATTTGAATCAATAGAAAAGCTTTCAGTATTGTAGCCAAAGATGAAATAGCAGATAAAACTCTCACTACCCATAACTTTTGGAGCAGCAAAGGAGGGATCTTTACTTTTAAATACTGAAGAGCAGGATGGAAACGAGAGACGTTCATGGGAAAAATCAAAGGAGAAGAATAATGAGGTAGCCACACTGGTAAGTGGAAAACAATAGGCAATTTAAAAACAATTTCATTATATAGGCCAAACTAAAAGACTGAACTTGCAAATAGAAGACAAAGGAATGACAGTGTAGAAAGAATTTGAAAAAATAAAATTAAAAGACAGAAGTTGAAGGAAATAAAATACTGCTTTTATCACCTGGAGCAAAATGTGTATTAATGTTTCAGTAAAGGGACAAAGGGTGAAAGTATGATACCATACCATAATTTTAAATGTATCAGGGAGCTCTTACAGCAAATTCATGTATATATATATATGGCATGTGTGTGCATGTAACAAATACATGGAAATTCACTACCACTGCAGAAACTCCTGTTGGTTACCCACTTCTGCAGAATTGCTTCAACATCTGTCTTATTCTTACTGACAATGTCTCTAATGCTAATGGTTTCTGAGGTGAAACAGGAAAGGTGAACAGTACAAGAATCACAACGTTTTTCTAAGCTTGCTGACAACCTGAAGAAACACTAGAAAGGTATGTACTACCTGAATTCTGACATCTGAAGTTAATAGTCTGCATCTTATTAAAAACAAGGACAATATAAGATTAAATATAATATCTCATTGTTATCAGATTTACTGAATGCATAATTAACTACTAAAGCATTTTTGTATCTGCCACAGTGCTTTGCAAACTCCAGAAGATCCTCTATGAAGACAGAATTGGTTGCAAGTGGAACACGTTTGAGACCTGGCTGCTTACCGAACAAAGGTTGGCAATCTTTGTCATTGTGCAGTGTAGTGTCTTCGTGTAGATACACTCACTGAAAACTGTGACCTCAAGAAGATGTGGTCACATGAAACTGCAAACTCATGCTCCTTGTGGCCTTTAGGGTACCGGATGCTTTTGCAGGGAGACTTTAAAATAGAGGAAACCTAGTCAGACTTGTCATCTAGTTTTCTGCATAAAAAAAGGAATTTAAAAGGTCATCTAATGGAGGTATATGCCATCTCATCAACAAAGAAAATGACAGAGGCAAATTATAACAGTCATTATGAAAATATGAGGTCAAGAAGTGCCAATGTTGTGTATATGACTCATGTGCGAGTCATTCAAAGGGAAAATTTTGACTGAAAAAGGAACAACGGAAGGAACATAAAATGTCCGCTTTTTCAAACTTGCAAAACCTATTTATTTTTGAGGACAGATTAGGATTAATGTCTTATAAATGAAAGAAGAAATACAGATGTTTTCTCTATAATATTTGTTCAGGGGAAACCACCAAAAAAAATAAAGCAGCTATAACTTTTAAAGCAAAATTATGCCCCACAGAAACTCAGCACATGGAATCATATCTTCTTTGTAGTGCTTAGTGATAAGTGTGCTTCATGCATCTCTGAACTAGACAAAGCTCAGGGCATGCAAAAGTTCTTCTCATGAACATTCTACAAATGAACATATCTGAGGAAAGGAATATGGGTGCCCCTGCAAAAGGCAATTCTTGTAATTGAAGTATTTGAGTTAATTCCTTGTGAAGACAGTGTGGTTGGGTCACAAATAAAAATAAATCCTAGATAAAAATTAATCCTAAATTGAATGAATCCCCCAGCACTATTTAAAACGGAAGATTTTTTTATGCTTTGGAGCTCAAAACCAGGCTCACTTAATGGATGTTATTTACTACCTAATAGGCAAAAATATGAATAAGTCTGAAATCCTCCAAGTCACTGTGCTTTGTTTCTGTTGGCAAGAATATCTTCCTTCCCTCGTATCACTGATAGCATCAATGTCACAAAGAAAAGTAAGTGAAAAGTCATTTTGAACAGCAGGTAATGACAGTATTGGTCTTTATTCTCACTTGTGCCAAAACCCTTTCACACCAGCCAGGGAGACTAGATAGTCCTAAAAGCAGCCCTTTACCAGGTGTTGAGCAACCTTAATGAGCATGAAAATCAAACCCATTACTTGAGAGAGCGCATGATAAAGTGTCTGGTTGCCAATAACCCCCACACAGATGTCTCATTCACCGGGAGACAGAGAGAGATTCATCTTAACTAGGAAGGGAAATTATTCCATTAGCTGCAGAAGTCAGGGAAAGCCTCTTCCAAGTACAGTGGCACTGTGTCCTTTGAAGGAAGAAGAGTCTCTCTTCCACTCTCCAGCTGTTTTTGCAGACAGTAAAAGGTTGCAAGGAAAAAAAAAAAAAGAAAAGAATAAGTCTTTCTAAAGATTGAGCACTGGTCATCTGAAGGACCTACTAACTCTGCAAGATAGTGTACTGAGCAGACAAGTGCAGCTAAAGATGCCTGGAGAGACAGAAGAGGAAGAGATAAAAGAGGAACAAAGAAGACAAAAGCTGAGAAAACATTACTAGAGTAAAGTTAGAGGGGAGAAAGAATCAAAAGTAAAAGGGAGGAAAATGAGATTAAAAAAGCCAAAACTACCAAACAAATAACCCTAAGAACTCAAAACAGATGTCTCCAATAGAAGTTTGGGCTCCAATATAGTACAAGTCTAAACCTAAGATAAAACGAAAAACAAGACACCCGTGGATACCTTTTCTTTAATTTGCCCTTGTTTTGACCTGTGTCCTGATTTTACTTCTAAAAAGGAAAACTCCCTGGCTCAGAGAAAGCCTTAATCTTTCTCTGCTGTTGTCACTGACTTTCTCATCTCCTATCCCCATTATTGGCATTTTCACTTCGACTATTGATCCTTTCTCTATCAAGTAGCTCCATTGAGCGCATCATCTGGGCACAGAGATTTGGGGGGATTTAGGGGCTGGCACTGGGGAGAAAAGGATGGCAGTGACACTCAAAATCCACAGTGATCTCAGGAATATTTCCCATAGAAAGGGTACACAGGCATCATGCACCTCTTGCACTGAAACATTTTGTGGTTGTTCCTTAAACCTCAAGTCACTTTAGCAACCCTTCACTAACCAGGCACAACATGGTTTGTCTGAAGCTTTGCTGTTCCCTGCAACCCCCACTGAACCAAACCTGGCCCTAGTGATGCTTCAACACACTGCTCCACTGCTCTGCTCTGCCTACAGAGGGGAAAGGGAGCTCAGTCCTGTAGGGTCCTCCAGGCTGAGTGCTCCCAGCCCTGGTTTGGGAAACACTTTGTGTCTGACCTTGGAAAATGTGCACCACTCTTCTCCTGCTCAGGTTTCCCAGCTGTGAGGGTGGCCCAAGGCCATGGTTTTTACTGTGTGAATGATATTCCCCACCCTTGTAAAGGACAAGCATTTAACAGACCATCTGTCTTTGGTCTTCTCATGGTCTACCATGTTTCTGGCAAACCATGCTATTTTTTAGCTCCCTTTCCCTGAGATTCCATAAAGTACTTATGTGTGTGATGTCAAAATCTTGATACAACAGAGTGGGATAGAGAAGGCTGCAAGCTAAAGGGGAATTATACATATTTCTGAAATTATAGCAGCTATTGTTTTGCATAATGCCTACCCAACCCTAAAATGACGCAGCAGATGGAAAAAGCGAAATCAGGTTACGTGCCTGCAGTGTAAGTGTACTGACAGGCTTTGCTCTGCCAACTACCTCAATAGCTTCCCATCCTTCTGCTAGAATGGTTTCTAAGGGGACACAAAATTGCAGTTTAGATTGTGATTCATGATGCTTTTCATGTCAGAAGAGTGTGCTGAAGCACAAGTTTAGCTGCAGGTATCCACCCTTGGGTTATAAAATAATTATTTTGTAAATGGCAAAATATTTATCATTTGGATATAGAGAACAAACAGTAAGTCTTGATTGGAATCTCCTAATAAGAAGCACCTTGAAAAATCCCATTATTTGCATAACCATGCTATTTGTCACTCGGTGACATTCCAACAAAGACAACTTAACCATAAATTTCTGTCTTTTGTTTCCAAATTAATGTTGCCATTTGCTATTTTATGACTTCACATGCTGTTCCACTTTGAGCTTTCACACCAGTACTTGTGAGACTGGGCTGTCTTAATTTTGCTAACACACACTTAAAATCAGATCTAGGAAGTTAGGAAACTAGGTGTTGAGTTCCCCAAAATACATGCCTCTTAAGGACTGTCCCGGCAGCATTGAATCTGAGCAGTCAGAACTCAATCCTGCTTTCAGTCCCACTAGGACTACTGGGCTGGATTTGAAGAAACAACTTTTTTAAAATCTGCAGTTTACTACCAAAGCTAGATTTTTCTGTAACTTAAGCATGATCCATGGACCAGTACCTGTTTTGCTGCAGGCTGCACAAAAAAAAGAATAATTTCTACACTAGTTCTTATTAGCAGTAATAATTACTTCAGTGAACTTTTTAATTTCAAAGGCATGTATGAGATAAAATTAATGAGGGCTGAAGGTTTGTGAAACAGGTTGAGATTCAGAATTTACAGGATATTGGCCTAGTATACCCTCATATACTATTATACTGAGGGGTTTTACCTGACAGAGTTTGTAGCTAAACATGTACAATGAACACAATTTAAAAGTGTGAAGTTCTGACTAGCCAGGAGCCAAGCTGTTTTAAAATTGTCTTACTGAATACTTTCTAAAAAACACCCCACCCATATTCAAATCTAGACAAGTCTATGTATGGCTAGTTTGGGCAAGAAGAAAATGGTTTTGTCGTACCATGAATTTCTGCTTCCCAATAATCAGTTTCTTTCTGGTGTCCTGTACCATAATGAAACCTAACCTCTCCATCCCCAAGCTATGAATTGTGTCCTCACTGATCACCACAATACACTATCAGGAGAGGGTGCCACGTCCCCACTGAAGCAGTGATAATGTAGGCACAGATACAGGAGCAGGGCTTTAGCTCCAACCCCTCTTGTCACATCTACTTGTTATGACCCAGAACAAGAACTTGCAAGCTCCACGACAAACATGATGAGGCCCCTTGTCTGAGTTATTAAGATTTTTCTCCTTCTCTCCATGAAAGCAGCATAATAGGTAAACCAGGCTTGTCATCCCATCCCAAGACATGCACATCAGCATGTTTATACAGGAGCTGTGGGATGGAGCAAGGAGCTGAAGATTGCTTCAACTTGCCCCAATAAGTTTCAGTTGTTCTGGTGCATTTTGGATGTAGCAGAAATCCTTGTACCTCTTTGACCTGCACCTGAAGTAATCTTCTGTTCATTTAGACAATACAGTCCTTTTGTGAGATTATTTGAACAAGAATTACAAATAAACCTGTGCTTGCCCAGGGTCTAAATCACTCAATAGTACTGAAATGAGTTTTTGGTAGGTACCACTGCCTGTCTCACCTCTGTACACCCACAACAATCTCCCCACAGAAGTATGACTCAAGAACTCAGTGCCTTCTTACCTAGCTGCCCACAACCACCATTTCCTTCTTCATTTCTAGATCTCTGCTGTAACTCCACACAGCTTGAAAAGAAAGATGAAAAACTGCTACTATGGGACGAAAGTTCAGGGATTTCCTCAAGGATGGTAATATACCATGACCCTTGTTTCTGACATTTCCCCCTCATTCCTGTTGCCTTTATTGATCGTTTTTGTGTCTGCCCTTTCATCTCTATCATTGTCAGCCTTTGTTATTGTCAGCCTTCAGTGACATGGTATGAGCCACATCCCTTGTGAAGCCAGTGCTCCAGATGACTACCCTTCCCTCTCCAGATTCCTTCTCAGGGATTGAAAATTCATACTAACTATACATTCACCAGTTTTCCCACCTGTGAGGGGATTCTAGCAAGTGCTGTGGTACCAGCCAGGCTATAGCTAGATGATTATAGGGAAACAATTCATTCTAGTTCTGATATCTGGGAAACACTGCTCCTGTTTTCATTGTGTGTCACATTTAGCTCCTTTGTGTGTTTTGAAGATCTCTCTCTAAATTAAAAAAAAAAAAAAATAAAACCTCTGGGATTAAAGCATCCTGCTTTGCAGTCCTCCAGCTGCTGTACTGCCATTGCAAATCAGTAGGTCACACTTCTGTATTCCCACACATCAACTCTATAGCAACAACTGAGCCAAATGGAGCTTTTCTACTCATTTGGTTTCTGTGGTCTAACAGCTGCCAGGCATTTGACCACAACTCTTTGGCTTGTGTCTACAGCCTCCAGGACCCCAAGTTGGTTTGCATCCAGCTACTAGCTAAGCCTGCAACAGCTTAGATCCTGTGGGCAGCACAGGCAGAGGACATTTGGTTCACTAAGATCATAAGCACATTACATTCAGATTGGATCTTCAGCTCTCAACAGGTCTTGGGGGAAGCAGGAATCCATGGAGGGATTGGTTTGTTTTTGCAGAAATATGTAACAGCTGTTTTTTTCATTTCTGTTGCCTTTCCCACATAATGATGATTTCATTTATGAAAACAGCTATAAAAACACTGAACACTGTGAAGGAGCTTTTGGAAATTGGGAGACCTAGCAGAAACAGCTTAAAAGGCACACTAATTCACTAAATGTATTGAACTGCGAAAAAGTAAAAAATTTTAAACTGATTTTAAAAAGTTTCTAAGTCAGTGGAGCATACTGCAAACATCAGCCCTTTAGTTTTGTAAAAAGTGTGCAGTTCTCCATCACCCCTACCCTGGTTTGCATCACAGAGCATGGATCAGACTTCCCTTGGATGAAGCCAGATTTGAGGTTGCATACCAAGACTGCAGCTAACGCACTCCTGCCCCAAATCAATCTAGGGGATCAGGGCAAGTCCAAAGCAAAAACCCCATCACCTTGAAATGTGCATATTGTGTTTGTGGGTCCTCGGCACCAGCTGTTTCATGTTGTAGAACCTCTCTTAGAGCACTACAAGCAGTCCACAACACCTTATAAGGTAAACATTTTATCACCTCTTCTGTTAATCCAGAAGCTGAGAGTATAAACTAAGTAGTGCAGGAGTAACTCTTAGCATCTGCAATCTGTATGGGAAGATATAGATTGTTCACCATCCAATATTACTAATACTATTAATTGGAGTAGCACCTAGAGGCCCTTGATAGGGATTAAGCCACTATTATAGACACTTCTTGGACTTAATAAAGTAGTCCCTATTCCAAAAACATGAATAGAAAAAATACACTGAGCTACAGTCTATTTGTAAAAGAAGCAAGACAGAGGTTACCGTTGCAGTTATGCACTTCTCAAGGCTAGGTGTAAATGGGGTCTAAGTGAAAAATTTGGTCTCACCCCTACACAGATTCAAGTTTACCACTAAATTGAAAATAATCTGGCACAGTTACCTCATCTCAGCTGAAGCCACACCTGAGAATGTAGAAATGCTGGAGGTCAGGAGCCAGGTGGGATAACCAAACCAGGTAGGGAAATCTGCAGCCTCTCTCTGTCAGCTGCTGTTTCTGAAAGTCTCTAACAGGAATCCTATACCTTTCTGAGCTCTAAATCCTCCCCTGACAGCAACTGAACCTCTTTGATTTGTATGAATAAATTTCAAAATATCCTATGATTACAGCTTCGTAATATTCCAGAAGCAGATGGCAGGCACAGATGACACTAACTGTAGTTGTAAGTGCAAATAGGAGGTGGCAGATAGGAGTGGGGAGAGACAGAGTCGGTTTAGGAAAACTGTTAAAGAAAAGGAGCTCCTATTTTGAGGATGCAGCAAAATGATGAAAGCAGGTAGGGAGGGTTCAATTGCCACTCTGCTTCTTGAGCATAGTACATCGTGTGCTCAAATGTCTTACTGAACAAGAAGAGAGGGATATAGAGAGAAAGACGTTAATACACTCAACTGCTCTTGACCCTTAGGAGTGAAATTCTGCTCTCCTAGGAAATAAACAGCAGTAGACATTTCAGAAACCAACATTCAGTGCCTGGATAAACACACACAATAAATCCCAGCTCCCTCCTTCTGGGCCAGCTGATAAAGTTCACTAGTCTGAGTTAAAGCTCTTACTTTCCTAAATCATCTCAGGAAACAAAGTATTTATCAGCTGATCCTACCAATATTTAAAAAAT
>JAWWMO010000096.1:44619558-44633466 GCA_035047845.1 Dendrocincla fuliginosa | reverse complement strand
GGAAGGCGAGGGGGGAGGAAGGCCTTGAAAGGGGGTTTGCTGGACATCAGGCAGTTATCCAGGGTCAAACCACCACACCCATCTTTCTCTTAGGAGAAAGGAATGCAACTCTTCTATGAAATATGAAATTCACTAATAGGCAGCAAAACTTGTAGGTTGGAAAGAACTCAATGGCTTGAAACAAGCAAGCAAAGTGCTATTAGCAGCACCCACCCTCCTTGATAGATGCCTTGTCAAGGTGGTTGCAGTTTAAAGGCTGTCTCATCAGTCACCACCATTGATTATGAAAGACAAAGAAGACAAGGTAAGGACCAGAGCAATTCAGTGGTCCTGCCTCACTCCACACTGTGCTCTCCAGAAAATGTGAGGAATTTCTCTGTCTGTTCAATGCTCTCTGCTTCCATGGACTTTATAGTACAAAACTTAGTTTCACAAAAAGCTTTGGTTAGCTCATGGGTTCTAAACACTCACCTAAAGAGCTGTCCTGAAAACTGGTATTTAAATGAGTTACACTAAAGGACTGTTGTGGGTTAACCACAGTAGGCAGGTAAGCACAACACAAACTCTTGCTTGCTTCTCCACTGCCAGACCCAGTTTTATGGGGAAAGACAAAAAGAAAGAGCAAACTCAAGAAAAACTCATGGGTCAAGATAAAAACAGTTTAACAGGCAACGAAAAAGGGGAAGAAGAAAGAAGGAAACAAAACAAAGCAAGTGATACAAAGACAATCCCTAACAATCTGCCATGCTAGACTGGTTCCCACCAGTTCCCAAGTAAAAGATAACTAACTTCCCTAACTTCACCCTTTCCTCTGTTTCGTTGCTGAACATGACACTGTATTGCAAGGAAAATCTCTCTGGTCAGTCTGAGTCCTCTGTCTGGTTGTGTCCCCTCCTAGCCTCTTACACACTCCAGTCTAGTTACGAGGGGGAAGAGGAGCAGAAGCAGTTTTGATGCTGTGCAAACACTGTTCAGCAGTATGTGAAATGTTGATCTGTTATCAGCACCACAGGAGCTGTTACAGTGAAAATGACCTCCATCCCAGTCAGACGTAGTACAAATGCTTCAGATCAGTAACTGCTACGTGGCAGATGATCCAACTCTGGCCTACCTGGCAGACACATGAGTCCTTTCAGTCTGCACTTTGGCAGTCCCCTTGCTTTCTACTGGTATCTTATGTTACATTTTCAAAATAAAGACAAATACCTCTCTCTCTCCATGTAGTGACTGAAAGACAAATTGCTTTTGCAACACACATGTAAATTGCTTGAAATTAATTTTTGCTAATATAGCCTGGTTCTGCTTGCCTGGACAGGATCTTCTGTCTCTAATGGAAGCTCTCTATAGGTATTTACCTGTAATGTAGCCATTTCCAACTTTCATGTCTCAATAAAACAGGAAAATTAGATCGATTTCCTGTCTTCAGTTCACTGATCATAGCTGTGAAAAATAGGTTTAACTTGTTTGGTTAAGTTCTACCCCAAAGCTTCTCTCTAAGTAATGTACTTAATTGTACTTAATGGGAATTACTTCACTGTTGCTGGAAAGTCACTGGATTTGCAGTTGGTCATATCAAACTTAGTGCAATCTCTAAAGTTTACTGGAAAGCCTCAGTAGCTCTGGGCAATGTGATGGCTCAGGGTCTTGGGTTTCTATCTGTCTGTTTATAAAATAACAGTTGCCATAGTGTCTGAGCAACTCTCGAAAAGCAGCTTGTTGCTGCAGGCCTAAAAACAGCCTAGCTGAGCTCTAAAAGTACTACCATGCCAGAGCTGTTCAACAGCATGTATGCACTGGCCTGAAAATGAAATGAGTTAATTTGAACTTGGCTTCTCTGTAAGCTGTGATTTTTTAATTCCTGGGATCGCTGAGAATCAAGAAGCTTAGTTCCTTGTTTGCTGAGCAAGTCCTGTTGCAAAATAAAAAAAAAAGAAAACAGAATGTTACCTGGACTGCCAGCTGTATTTAAGAATGAAAATGACCACAGCCACTCTCTTTTGGAATGATTCATTGGCAGCAGTATACATTCAGGTGCATGATATAAACACTACCCCAGCACTGGATCCCTTTGGAGGTGTATGCACAGCACAACTTATCAAAGAACCTCTAACAGGCTCAGGCATGATCTGGAAAGCAGAGTCCTCAGACCTGTCAAGCCAGCAGCAGCCTAGGCATGGATACAAACTTAGAGTACCTCATGACGAGGACTCTGGTGCTTGAACAGCACATATCAACTGGACATACATGAGTGCACCACACAGCTGGGCTACACACAGGGGGCTGAACGGCTGAAGAACAGCTTGTCAGAAAATGTGCAAGAGGTCAGAGTGGACTGTGACTTGGCCATGCACCAGCAGTGTGCTCTTGCGGAAAAAAATGCCAGTGGTATCTGGGGTTGCATTAGGAAGAGCATTGCCAGTAGGTCAAGTGATGAGATCCGTTCTCTCTGCTCAGCACTGGAGATGGACGTGGGTTTTAGTCTAGTCTACATGGAACATCCTGGAGTGAATCCAAAGGCAATAAAGGGACTGGAGCATCTTTTACAGAAAGAGAAGCTGAGAGAGCTGGAACTGTTTCACCTGGAGAAGAGAAGGCTTCAGAAGCGTCTCATAAATGTGCATAAACGTACAATAGGAGAGAATAAAGAAACTTCAGACTCTCTTCCCAGTATATCCAGTGAAGGGAGAAGAGGCAGCAAACACAGATCAAAATAAGACATTCTATTTAACCACGAGAAAAAAATGAGGATGATCAAACACAAGAACAGGTTGTCCATAAAGGATGATAGTCTCTGTCCTTGGAGATATTGAAACCAACTGGACACAGCCCTGAGCAACCTGTTGTACCTGACTCTGCTAGAAGTGCCCAGTAGCCTCAGTAACTATAGTTCTGTTGCCCTCATGGGTTGAATGCTTTCATTTAGTTTCTAGGTGCCTAAACTCTTCTTATGTGACTTAGCTATTCTGTCCTGACTGCTGACCTGCAAAACAAGGGCAATACTTGCTAATTTTTTAAAAATTACAGAGAAAGGGTAAAAATGCTAGTTAAAAGCATATTTATCCCAACCTGTGAGTGAAATTTTACAACAGATGAGAATTAAAATTATGGTTGAGTATTCACAAAAGTTAATGAAATACCTGCTTAGCATACAAACGAAGGTGTACCACATAGAGTTATACTATGTCCTGTGATCAGACAGATGCTGAAAGTTGAATATGCAACAGAAACGGTTAAACAGTACATGAAGAAAAATCTTATTCTTCAGCATTACAAGAAAAAGAACCTCTTGTAAATATGAGGACTGTTGGAAAAAATCATCACAACAGTGGTGAAGAACTTCTAGGGAAGTAAAAATGTTTGAGTTTAATCAAACTTTAGCTAACACAATTCTATTAATCTAAACTAATGAACATATTTTCCCCACTCACAGTGGAAGTCAGTTTATTTCATTTAATTTTCACTGGGTACAAGTTATTCTTTAGAGAAAGCTTAACAGGTCTGGCATTTGTATCACTTCCCCTTTCAAAAAGCTTAGACATCTTGTGTAATGTATCTGAGACAAACACCTACAAGGATTGTTTTTCTCTGTTGAGGAAGCATTACAGCATGATGCGTGCTCAATTTTCAGCACTTGTGGACTTGCCAGTATTTTACCTTAGAGCTTGTTTATACATGCATCTTCCTCCAGGCACCACCCAATCTGTCATAAACAATGGAAACAATGGAAATAAGATGAAAGTCTGCCTGTTTTCACCTAGTCCATTTGCCAGTTCAATTTAAATCACTCTGCAGGAGGGAAACCTTAAATAGTCAACAAAAAACATCTGAGTTCTGGTCAGCTTTAAATCTGTTCCAAGAGCTTCTAAAGAAACTGTCTTTTAAGCTCAAGTATCTCCCTTGTGATTGAAGAAGGTGAAATAAGACATTTGAACAATTTGTCAGAATTATCTATGAATGGATCACTTATGAAAATACTATAGATAATGTAACTGGAGCTACAACATAAGAAGCACATGGACCTGTTGAAGCAGGTTCAGAGGAGGGCCACAAAGATGATCAGAGGGATGGAACATGACTCCTGTGAAGACGGAGAGAACTGGAGTTGTACAGCCTCGAGAAGAGAAGGCTCTGCAGAGATCTTACAGCAGCCTTCTAGTACTTAAAGGGGGACAACAAGAAAGCTGAAGAGGGATTTCCTAGAAGAGCATGTAATGATAGGACAAGAGGGGATGGCTTTAAACTGAAAGAGATTTGATTTAGATTAGTTATTCAGAGGAAATGCTTTACTGTGAGGGTGGTGGGGCACTGGAACAGGTTGCCCAGAGAAATTGTGGATGTCTCTTCCCTGGGAGTGTCCAAGACCAGGTTGAATACATCTCTGAGAAACCTAGTCTGGTGAAAAGTGTCCCTGCCTATAGCAGCAAGTCTGGATTGGAGGAATTTTTAAGGTCCCTTCTAACAAAAACCATTCTATGATTCCATTATTTACTCCGGTGAGTAACATCCTGTTACTATAGGCAAGAAAACTTTCCCTGTAAGATTGTAAGATTAGGCCCCATATTTCCGTGACTAATAGATTGCACTTTTAAAAATGTTGACCTAGATTATCATTACTAAGAAGCTGGCCTTAGTTGCTTATTTAGACATTGTTTATTGTTGAGCACATGGTTACCCATTCAACATTCAGCTTTCTCACAAAAAAAGAATGGGCCCTGTTAGACCCAGCACAATATTCTTTCCTTTCTTTTCTTTCCAGATGATATTTTCTGCTCTGGCTTGCAGGGTTCTGCAGAATGAGGAATACATTTTATAAACACTGCCACATCTCCATGCTGTATTATGGAAGCCTTGGCAGTGAAACGTTCACTTATTCTGGGCAATAAGCTAGTAGGACATATTAGCAGAGCTTTAAAGTAGATTTGGCACAGAAAGGGGATGCTCTACTGGGTGTTAATAAGAAACCAGGAAGCAACAGCACTTTAGGGAACAGCAGGGAAATACCTGTAAATCATCCCAAAGGAATTAAAGAGGGCTCTTCCCAAAAAATGAAGAAGTTGACAGCCCAGCTGAAGTACCTCTACACCAATTTTCATGCAGCATGGGTAACAAGCAAGAGGACTTGGAAACCATGGTGCAATTAGAAAGCTATGATAGAATTTCTATCATGGAAATATGGTGAGATGACTTAGAAAACCAAAGCACTGCAACTGAGAGTTACAAGTTTTTCAGAAGACACAGGCTGGGAAGGAGGGTTAGAGGTGTTGCACTCCTGTTAAGGAAGGGGTAGACTGAGAGGTGCTCTCTCTGGGTAATGGCCATGAAAATGTTGAGATGCTGTAGGTGAAAATCAAGAACAGGACCAACAAAAGACATCTGGTTGTGGGGATCTACTATAGGCAACCTGATCGGGGGAGCCTGTTGATGAAGCATTCTACTTCAGATACAGATGGCAGCAGGATCACAAGTTCTCATCCTGATGGAGTACTTCAACCACCCAGACATCTGCTGGGACAGCAATACAGCCGACTACAAGCACTCCAGGAGACTCCTGGAGCATACGAAGAACAACTTCCTGGTCCAGGTATTAGACAAACCAACCAGAGGTGAGGTATTACCAGACCTGGTGCTCACCAATGCAGATGGTCTTTTCAAAGGATTTAAGACAGGAAGCAGCCTGGGCTGTAGCAACCATGCTGGTTGAGTTTGTGATCTCAAGGAGGTTTGGCTAGGCAATAAACAAGGTCAAGACCCTGAAATTTTTAAGAGCAAAATTTCAATTGTTTAAGGAGTTAGTGAATGAGATCCCCTGGATAACTTTTCTTGAGGACAAGGGGCTTGACCAGAGCTGACAACTCTTTAAGGCAACTTCTCTTAGAGCACAAGAGTTCTCTATCCTGGTGTGTAAGAAATGGAAGAAGGCAGGCTGGAAACTGGCATGGCTGAGCAAGGATCTGCTCTTCAAACTGAGGAGTAAGAAAGAAATGCACAGCCAGTGGGAGCAGGGACAGGTGACCAGGGAAGAGTACAGGGTTATGGTTTGGATGTGCAGCGATGGGCTCAGGAGGGCCAAGGCAAAGGTGGAACAGGACTTTTTCCAGTGACATGAAGAATAACAAGGAGGGATTCTCTAAGTACCTAGGTCAGAAAAGAAAGGCCAAGGAAAGTGTATCCCCCTGGTAAGTGAGAAGGGTGAACTGATGGCAACTGGAAGGCTGAGGTACTCAATGAGTTCTTGACCTCTGTCTTCTCTGGTAGACAGACTTCCCACTTCCCTCAATTCCTGATCCTCTGAGTGGCTGTAGCAGGAATGAAGTCCTTCACACTACAAGCAAAGAACAGGTTCAGGATCACTGAGTGATGCTGAATAGCCACGAGTTCTATGGGATCTGATGAGATGCATCCCAGAGTTAAAGATACATGATAAAGAAAAGCCAAACAAACTCAAAGGGAGTGAACCTTTATAATTACATCCTGGGTTTTACTCTTATTATTATAGTGAGTATACAACAAAGAGCAGATAACTCTCCCAAGTAGGATCCCCATGGGGAGCCCCTTCATCAGTGGACCAGTAGAGAAGCTGTCACAGTAAGAAGCTGACTGTTGGCATTTATGGCATACTGGGATTTATACGAGCAGCTTAGTGAAAATTTCTGTCCTTAATTGTTGTACTTGTGTGGAAGATATGAGCATAACTCAGCTCCAGCTGTTCTTAAGGGAAAAAAAAATCTATTTCTACTGGAGAAATGTAAGTACAGTAGTGAAAAGCAAAGCATAGTCACATACTTGTTTTTTCCAAAATAATAACATCAAGATATTTTGTAAACTTATTACAGCAAGACATCTCACGTTCTAAAATTTCTACAACTTTAGAACAGGTTTGCAAAAATCTACAGATACTTCCTAATCTTATACATAAATATTTGCTGAATAACATGATTTGACTTTGATCACAGAGAATTATACAATCCTGTTGCCTCCCTTAATGACTTTTCTTAGGAAGTATCTATTCCTACTGAAGCTTCTTCCAGTCTAGGAGAAGAGAATGACCTCATCCAGTGGCACTAAAACTGGGGTCTGAGCATCATATGTTACATATTTAGATGGATTTTTAAAAAGCTCAGCCAAATGAGTTAATTTGTTAATCACACACCTTTTTCATTTGGGCTCCAAGATGCAAACCTGCAAACATGATGAGTGTTATGTATTGCAGGCAACCCTACTGAAATATGAGACTGTCCTGTGTGAGCAGCAGTCCAGACGGGTTCATCTGAGGCTGTAAGACTGCTTCCACTTGCAAACTTGAGTGGTTTGTGTCCTCTATGACAAAAGAATTCAAGCTGCAACAGAAGCACCTGGAAAGGAGAATTTCAAATGTCTTATTAATGTAAGCTGTTGACCTCAGATAATAGTTCTGTTTCTAGGGACAGGGGTATGTCTATGCCTATGTTTAAATATGCAGTACCTGTTTCACTCATGTCTAAGACTGTCACTAATTGGAAGTAGAATTTTCTTTGGGTTTTTCTCTTTGTTCTTTTGGGGTGGGGGTGGGGTTTTGGTTTGTTTTGCTTTTTTAGTTGATTTTTTTCTTTTTTTTTTTTTTTATTTTTGGTGAGAGGTTATTTCTCAAACTTGACAAAGCTTGTCAGCTTCAAACCAAATACAACCTCCTATAAATTCACACTTCCAAAAAAAAAAAGATCAAGGAAGAAATTATTGTACTTTCTAATGCAACAGTCAGAAAACCAGCATAGCACAGCTTATTGCTAGATCAAGCCTCAAAGCATCCACAAATAGAAATATGAGACAATGCCTTTCTTCAGTGGGACTTCTGCAACACAGCATTTCCAAAAATCATACAGCTAATCAAGCAGGCAAAGAATTCGAAAGCCTTACTTCTCTTTATTGAAAGACAGCAATATATGTTGCAATACTGAATCATAACAGCCTAGTGGTATCTAAATACTTGAAACTGGCTACATGCTCTGCCTCAGTTTTATGACTGCACATCAATCTACTAAAAAAAAACCTTCCAGGGACATATCTTCAAAAAATGGAAAAAGTTAGAATGGAATCATTATAAACAAATAATTAAACACAACTTTTTTAGCTTGAGGAATACTTTAAGGCAGATGAGGGGTTCTTCACGACTATTTTTTGTTCCTTATTTTAGAAGAAAAATTACTTTCAGAGCAGATAGTCCAGTGAAACAACTAAGAAAATATCCTTGCAGCAAACTTAACATTTTTTTTCATCTACTTTGACTCATCATTAGAGTACCAACTCATGAGCATTTTCAAAAGAAAATATTTCAGAAATGTCACTTTTTGTGAGTTTGTTGCAATTTCTTTAGAAGAATATGTTCTACACCATAGTCGAAAATTGTTGGTATTCACCTAGCTTTAGAGTACCAGCAAATTAAACAACCGTGGAAACATTACAAGAAAGAAGATCTTAAGTATAAGGATGTTTGCAATCATAGGATTTCACTTGAAACATGAGGAGACTTAAACCTTTTCCCCTTCATTAGATCTGTGCATGTTGCTTTTCAAATGGATCTGCAGATGAGTGCACCACCACTAAAAATCTCTGGTGGAAGTGCTAGGAAAGACAAGTGGTCTGTTGGAAAGGATTTATTAATTTTACGCTCTTAGATGAGGAAGATGCATTACAAGTGTTAAAGCAGAGTAGTCATTAAGATTACAGCTGAGACATGATTAATTATCCCCTCCCTGTCACCTGTACTAGTCTGTCACCTTTCTCTCTGACCTGTTTCTATTCTCATTTCCTCAGCACTCTGTGGACAAGATTCATACTGGTGACATCAGTGATGCTGAGATCAGAAACTGGCTCCTTGCCTCTATTTTTCCCTCTCCTTCCCTCTAGTTTGCCTTTCCCTGTGTTTGTCTTCAAAGATGCTTCACTGCAGTCTTCAGTGCTTTGCAGGTATCCTTGACTACAGCTCATATTCCCAGTCTCTGGCCAGCTGGAGCAGGTCTGGATATAATCCAGATCAAAACCAGGTGGCTAATCAGCAAAGGAGCAACTTGTTGGCACACAACATAAGTGACTCAGCCACTTCTTTGTCTCCTCTTTTCAGTCTTAGATTTGGCCAAAAAATAGTTGTGGGTGGTGAATCTTGAAAGACAGTGTATTGCCAGTCATACTGAGCTATAGCAACTGGGAGAAACAAAACCCCACAAAAGCCCTAAAAATGACTATTCTGGAATTGAACATAGTCACAGACTTGCTCAGTGAGTAATCAAGCTACATGGCAAACCAGCACAGCCTATGCTGCAGCTGATTGGTAACGTGCTTTTTGGAGATGGCACCAAAAATAACTTTGCAATGCAAAAATCTATAATCAGATGGAAGGCAGAACTTCTATGGGATTAGAAAGAAAAGTGCGAAGTATTTTAATAAACCTTTAGAGACAGTAATTGCATAATAATTTAACTGTAGCGTGAGATTTGTACTCCATTTATATATAACCCATCTGGAGTAGGCTCTAGGCACAAAAAAACCTGCTACATGCAGAGTGATTTGAAAATGTTTACAAAGCCTTGCTTGTATTTGAAATCAAAGTACATCCTCCTACAAACATTTGCACCCCATGAAGTTACTCAGCAAATTGTTACTAGGATAAGTCACTATTTATTTTCATTATCTATTCTTGGAAGTCATTTTCTAAAAAGTTTTTACTAAACAGAAACAAAATTTAAACCCACAGGTTTTTAAACCTACCTGTCAAAATTCTTGTTGACAGTGATTGTTTTAGAGAATGCCTGCAGAATATAACTTTTCCTCTCATCAATTAATAAATGCAGTTTATTGAGCTGCAAGGGGAAAGTCACCATATCAATGCAAATTCAACACTTCTGCCAGTTAGATCATTGGACAAAAGAGTTGACCTCTGTGTGCTGTCCATATCTCTGACACTAGTTTATTCTTTCAGGGAAATTGCATGCTGTCTTTGTGCTTTCAACGTGGGGATTATCTATCCTGCAAGAATTTAGGTGCTTGCCAAATTACATTTGCAACACAAGAATATTATTCCTCACAATATAATTGCAGACATAAGGAAACACTGGGGGAGAAAATTCACCACCATGGCACGCTGAGCTAGAAATTCTACCATCATGTGTCATCACGGGTCCATATGCCAGGAGTACATAATAAGAGGGCCAGTGATAGGATCTGAACAGGAGTATCGATACAGTTTACTCAGTCTAGAATCCAATGCCATTTAATTCTGTTTTCTTTAAGCTAAGCTACAAAAGCAAGCAGTATTTCTCAGGACAAGAAAAATATGGTAGCTATGTGCAGTATAGTTCCATATTGCTTTGGCAGCGATTCATTGTTATCTGAGTTAAAAATAAATTATTTCCAAAGAGCTACAAAGCCAGATCACATACATATACTTTCAGAAACAAAGGAGGAAAGGTTCCACCCATGACATTTCAATTCCCATCTGCACTAACATCTTTGCCAATTCTTGAAATCAGTGCTTTGATTTACGCGAGGGTCTCTGTCAAAGCCTGGCCATTAGATACAAATTCGAATACAGCTGCAGACCTTCATTCCTAACTGATTTGCGGGTTGTAGTGGCCTATTGTATGGCTTGTGGTAACTATCAGTCCTTTTCACAACAAATTTTCTAGTCACTTGTGCCTGCTAAAAGCCAACATTTCTGGAGTAAAATTACACAACAATATAATCCACCCACATGTTGAATAACACTTGCCTGGAAAAAAGCACTTCTGTAATGACTGAAATTTGAGCTCTCTGAAGGCAAATTTCCTTATTCCTCAACTCAGCCTCTCCACAACTGCAACAGCATTAAGGTACTTGTTTCTTAAATGAGTATTACACTGCTTTAACTGTAACAGAAAATAATAGTGTACAGGAGCCATGGTAGCATAATAAAAAGGTTACTTGTTTACAGTCTCTACAAAGTCTGCTTTATCCCTGAGATCACCCTCTAACCATGATCATAAATGCTTCCCTCTGAAGGCTTTTATACAGGATGTTCCAAAAACACCTATCAGATGAAACAATGCATAGAAATTAGTTTTGAAGTTATATACCAACTACCAGGAAAATCTGCGGCAGCCATGAGGAGGCAAAGGAACTGGCTCAGTCCAGTATGCTTCCCACTAGCTGCAGGGACCTCCATTTCACCTTCCTTGGCCTGGGTTTTTCCCCATAAGTTAGTTCTAACTTAGCTTGTTTCTTACTGCCATCACGGCTTTTTCTCATTCATACGTTCTCTTCTGCTTCCTCTGGTCCTCACTGCCTTTCCTCAGCTCCTCCCTCAAATAAACAAAAGTCATTTTTCTTGTGACAGACCATGCATATCAGCCAGAAATACAGAAGCAAACTATCCAGTTTCACATACCAATGAACATTTAAAGGCAGATTTAAAACAAACAAACAAAACAACAAACCTAAAAAAAAACAAAAACAATCTCATGGGAATTAGGTACATGAAAGAAAATCAGTATTTAGAAGTAACAACATTCTTTATTGGGATCCTTCTTTCTTCAAAATGTCCAAAATTTTTCTTGTTTCATGGATGACAGTACAGGGAGCTAGAAATAGCAATGAATATATTAATGATGTTGTAAATGGAGCTTCATCTCTAGATTTGGCAGAGTAATACAGTATCGCACCCTGTGAATATTATCCTCAGTGGGTGCTGACTATGCAGCTGTGAAACCCACCATCTCCAGTATATTTAGATTGCTCTTCAGCAGTCCATGAGTTTTTGTCAACTGGGCTGGAATGACAACTTGCTGATTGCCCCTACTCATGCATATAGTCCAATTCCTCTATTCCAAAATTCTTCATGTTGTGACAAACACAGGTTTCGCAGGCCAATTTGCCAGGCAACATGAATAGCTAGAAGTCTGTCCAACTAGCCCATCAGTTTTTAAGTGGGCAATTTCTATTTAACTTTTGGGATGGTTTCTGAATCTAACACAATGCTAGCACATTTAGGGTTAAGCTTCCAGTTTGGATCTCCCCTGTGCAAGGATTTGTGCCACACCTTTGCTCTCAGGGACTCATTGGGAAAGTCCTCCATGCAGTGGCTTCAGACACAGACATGGCTGTGCATTCTCTATTTAGATTGCTCTGAATTTTTCTCTTTCCTAGGTTTTAAAATGCAACCTGTTCAGAGTCACAAAATGAAAAAAACCTAGCTTTTGGCCCAGGCAAAGTTGACAGCAACTTGGAACAGCAGACTTCCTGCTTTATCTGGGATAAGCCAGCAATGATCAGTTGCTTCAGCAACCTATACAACTTGGAAGAGGTGGTTTTACCTCCCACTTGTGTAACACCTCAGCTTCTAAGGAAAGAGTTAGAGAGATGCAAGGCAGCAGCAGAAACAAATAGGAGCACCAAAAGTACCAAGTCCTTTCCTTCTTCTGTCAGTCCTATGCCACGACAGAACAGCATGCTTAGTTCCTTGCAAGTCCTCCCTAACAGGCAGGGCAGTGGCTGACTGTAGTGAGAGGAATGTGGGAAGAAGAGCTGAAAGAAGGAACAGATACATAACTCTAATCATTACTTCAAAACAATTTCCCTATTGCAAGATCTATTATCACTCCTCCCCAAACAAGAGAAGGTTATGAAAATAAATCCCAATTTATTAATTATCAATAAGGCCCCACTCTTTCCTAATTACAGTTGTTTATTTACAGAGGTGCAGCATAACAAATACTTTGCTAGAGGTTTCCATGTCTTTCACACCTGTTTCAGGCCTTACACAACTGTGTCTCCAATTAAACTGTTCTAGCTTGATTTTTTTTTTTGTCATTACATCCCTTACATATAGGGCTATATTAGCATATTTTTTGTAGTAGCTTATATTTGTTTCACTCTTTCTAGGGTTCTCTTACACAGCAGCCTGGTACTGGTTTCCAGTTATCTTTTAAACATGAATTTATTTGGTTACCTGGGGGGTGGTTGTCTTATTACTCTTCTATCTCAGACTGTTTGCACCTACCTGCTCACAGATTTGTTTTCTTCCTTACTAATTATTCTTAATGCATCCAGTCTTAGCAGAGGTTCAGAAGTTCACCAGTATGTTATCATTAGTGCACATTAGAATGGATAGAGGTAATAATGAGGCAGGTGATTCTATCCCTGACATCCTTAGAAAAATCCATTTGTCCTGCTAAATAGGAGGTAAATACAAAGGGTCAATAAATACTATAGGGAGAAAAATTGAAAAAATTATGAGCATTATGAAAAAATATTATTCTAGTTCCAACATATTAATCTAGCTTCTTCCCTCGAGATATTAATCAGGCTCTTCAGAACTAAAGAGTGTAAGTTTACCTAGCTCATTAGCTTCTCTGGAGTGGAATCACTCTGCTTTCAAAAGCTTCTAACTGGAGATGATCCATTTAAATGCATTCCTTTATATTTACTGAAATTAGCAAGTGCACTGGAGTTCAATCCCTGTTAGACAAACATCTCTCTAATACAAACCCACAGTTGCCTGATTGTTTATTTTCCTTGATACTTTCATCTTTTATCCTGAACAAATTAATTCTGACTTATCTTTCTTCCACATATTAGTATATTACAATTCAGTGGCCTCTTCCCCTCTTTATCTTATATTAATACTTTTCAAGTACTCCAACGTCATTTAAGACTCTTTATGATACCCTCTCCAACTATTTCAGAAAAGAAATTATGACAACTTCTTCCCAGATTCCCCCACCTTCTGCAGGAATTGACCTGACAGATTTTTTACTTTATTTTGTTATTACTCCTAGCAGGTCATTCTACTCAAATTTTATAGTGGAAAAAGTCCTCATTAATTTTGCAGAAAAGTCCTAGGTATTTTTAGTAAGTGGTAAATTTTCAGAAATCAAGAATAGCTGGCTAACTTCATATGTT